>CM056555.1:1555000-2257500 GCA_029721515.1 Synanceia verrucosa | reverse complement strand
AGTCCTCTTTTTAAAAATTGAGATCATTATTATCAGGTGTTTTTATATATATATATATATTTAATATATATTTCTAACTGTTGTCCTCTGGTCCCTTTAGTCCTCTTTTTTTAAAAATTGAGATTATTATTATTATCAGGTGTTTTTTTTATATATATATATCTCTAACTGTTGTCCTCTGGTGTCCCGTCAGGCTGAGCTGTCTTCGGTCCAGACCCTGCTCGTGAACTGCATGAGTCTCAGGAGCTCTCACTCCATCTTCAGGCTGCTGGCTGAAAAGCTGAAAGCGCCCGGCGGTCAGAACGGCCTGCAGAGGTTCCTGTCGGCCCCGGGGCCCGCTGTGTGAGTAACCAGAGAGTCTGCCATCATGTGGGGATGTTCAGTGAGTCACTGGTGTGTTTTTAAACTGAAATATAGGTTTTTATTTGGGCAGCTTTTAGATTTTGATCGACAGAGACTTGTTTTTCAACAGTGGAGCTGAAATAGAGGATTTGTTGTTAATAATTAGAAATAGTTAATGACAGCTGTTCAGACTTTAGCGGAACGAAAACCAGCGTGTTTTGTTTGGATAATTTATTTTTTATTGCCAGTGTGTCTTTGCTGTTTCTGTGTGGAAACTTTGGTTTTCTTTGGTTGTTTTTCTGTCATGGTCTCTAAGAGTTAGTTTGTGTGTGGTCGTCAGGCTGCTGGTTCTGGATGAGATGGACCAGCTGGACAGTAAAGCTCAGGACGTCCTCTATACCATCTTCGAGTGGCCCTACCTGCCAAAGTCTCGCCTCTGTCTCGTCGGTAAGAGCTTCATCAGGGGAAAAAAAACATTTAGGAAGACAAGTGTTTGATAGTTTAGGTCACTGGAAGGAACCACAATATAGTTTCTTTTCCATCTTTTTTTACTTTCTGACTATAAATGTAAATACAGTTTCCAAGAAATTTTATTATTATTACTTATTTAGCACGTATTACTGGATGTGAGAGAAGTTAAAGTACATTTTATGGACAAAGTGTGTTTTTAGGACACATTACAGAAACACGTTAAACAACTAGAAAAACACAAGGACAAATAATTAAAAAAACGAAATACAATTTTTGATAGATATATCATTTGTGTTATCTTTGTTCTTCTGTCTGCACTACATTTATATATCATGCACCAAGGTTCCAAGTTAAATTCCTTATTTGTGCAAATTGACTTAAACTTGATTTTGGTTTTATGTTAATTTCATTCTGATCAGCTGTGTGACTTTATTTATGTAGCTCATTTTAAAAGCAAAGTGCTCCACAGACTGGAGCACAGTGTCAAAAAACACACCCCAATATTAATAAGGAATAAAATATAAATAAAATAGGAGCATAATAAAGGTTGAGTGGAGACACTTAACTGAGATGATATGTCATGGTTGGGTTATGAAGCTGACACAAAGCGAGTGATGACTCTTCTTGTTGTTGTTTATTTTTGCAGGCATCGCTAACGCTCTGGATCTGACCGACCGCATCCTGCCCAGACTGCAGGCTCGTCCTGACTGTCGCCCCCTGCTGTTAAACTTCCCCCCCTACAGCCGGCAGGAGCTCGCCGCCATCGTCCAGGACCGCCTGGCTCAGGTGAAACTCCTCGTGCACAAAGTGCAGCTGTTTTGACCTCCAAAACTTTGTGTTGCTATGTTTAACGTTCCTCCTCTTCCTCCTCAGGCGTCGGCTGAAGGCGTCCTGGACGCTTCGGCGGTTCAGTTCTGTGCCAGGAAAGTGTCGGCGGTGTCTGGAGACGCCAGGAAAGCTCTGGACATCTGCAGGTACGGCTTCCTGTTCAGCCTCTTTTTTTTTTTCTTTTTTTTTTTTTCTGTGAAATAACTTTATATATTAAAACTGCAACAAAAGGCAACATCCTGTAAATCAATAAATGGATGTGCTGTACCAGAAATACTGTAAATATGATCAAATATTGTGTTGAGTTGCTGATTATTTAACGGTTTAGGATGAATTGTTGTTGAATGTTTGTTTCCAGGAGAGCTGTAGAGGTCGTGGAGTCTGATGAGAGGAAGAAAGCTTCAGATCCGAGCGCTGAAACTAAAGGTGAGCGCTGCCTCCTCACTGCCTCCACTCCTCTTATTTTATCTGTTGAAACTCAAACACTTCCTGTCTTTGGGTTGGCGCAGCGTCGAGGGTCAGCCTCCCTCAGGTCGCTCGGGTGCTGTCGGAGGTTTACGGCGACCGGATGGCGTCTCAGGGCGGCGGCGGTTCTGATGGAGAGAGTTTCCCTCTGCAGCAGAAGCTGCTGGTCTGCTGCCTGCTGCTCATCACTCGCAGTGGAAAGAGCAAAGAGGTCGTCCTCGGGAAGGTGAGTCCGTGTTTGAGTTTAGAGTTCATCATCATCAGCACACAGGAAGTGATTTTTAAAAAAAAAAAAAAAAGTCACTTCTGGTGCTTTTTACAATATTAATGTGCTTTCTTTCTCTCTTTCAGCTCCATGAGGTTTACAGTCGTCTGTGCTCCCAGCGGCAGGTGTCGGCCGTCGGTCAGGGGGAGTGTTTGTCGCTCTGCAGTCTGCTGGAGAGTCGAGGAATCGTCTCTCTGAAGAAAGCCAAAGAGGCTCGCCTCACTAAGGTACGACTCAAAGATATTATTCTAATCACAATAATATCAGTCTGCACCACGGCTCTGCCCACGCACAAGTTATCACAGATTTTATTTTCCTTCACTATGTTTTTTTTTTTTCCCTCTTTAATCTCCATTCACAGTCATTATTTTCATCACATGACCTTTTCCTTTACAAGGCGTGATGATGTGCAAACATGACCCAAAACAACTTCCTGGGTTTGGTTGTTGTTTGTTACCTGTGAAACAGGAAGTTGACCCCCGTGTTTCCTCCTTCAGGTGTTTCTGAAGATCGAGGAGAAAGACGTTGAAAACGCTCTGAAGGACCGAACGCTGCTGGGAAGCATCCTCGCTGCTGGACTCCCCTCCTGATCCTCGTCTGTCAACCAACTTTTCTTTTGACTTTTTTTTTTTTTTCCCCTTCTCATTTTTGCTGAGAATTTGTACAGTTTTTTTTTTTTTTTTTTTTAATGATTTTTTTTTTTTCCCCTCAAACATGTTTGACACTCGCTTTTTGGGGAAAAAATTAACTTTATGAGCTTACAGCATTTTGCTTCAGTTTGGATTTGAAACGTTTCCATATTTATGCTGTAAATAAACAAATGTACAGATGTTTTAATCACGTTCTCTTGTTTTGTTTTTTGCCACAGTGCTGAGACACAAACAGTAAAACTAAACAGATACCAGCTTGTCATATTTCTACTGCTTGACCCCTGCTCTCATTCAGAATGTAGAATAGTTTTGTTTTTGTTTTCTTTAATCCCTCGTTGGGAGAAATTCACCCACAGCAGCATCGACAAATTACAGTAATTATTAATTACATATTTACATTATATATGAAATGACAAAGGAGGAAAAATATATTTTTAATTGCAAAGCAATGTTAAACACATTATTAGATGAATAAAATAGAGTTTTAGTCCTCGATGCTTCTTCATACTTCTCAACATCTCTGAGGCAAGTTCAAGTTTCTTTTTTTCAGATTTTATAAACAAATCGTTCAATGTTATATATATTTTTTTAAATGTAATACCATAAATTAAACTAGATAAAGTATGTACAAGGCTCTGAATATTTTAATCAAAATCCCAGAAAATGGCTCAGACTTATTTAAGTCAGGATTTAATATTTTTTTACTGTATTTTATTATCATTAAGTTAAACTGTCGTCCTCCTGTTTTATTGTATTTAATCTTATTTAGTTTCCCTCTTTTTCTGTATTGTTTATTGTTTTTTTTTTTGTTTGTTTATTCTTTTTTTAGTGTTTCCCTGTGAATCATCTCGTTGGAAGATTTTCTTTAAAGGTTCAGCATGAAGCTGCAGATTGAAACCAGCCCAATCTTCTGCTCTTCATCAAGATCCCAGCATCATTCAGGTGATTATCAACTAAAGAAAACACATTTCTTAACTAACAGACACTTTGCAAGATTAAAATTAAAACAAAGCATCATCGGGGCACTTTGAATTTTCTAGTGTTTAGCTTTTATTTAATGGTATTTGGACCAGGACCAGTCAGTCTGCAGACCAGTGGAGTCCAGCTGCTCTCAGGCTGAACGGCCTCTGATTGGATTAACGGCTTTAAATCTTCACTCTTGACTTCCTGTCCTTTCTTCCTTTGACGAGTCAAACCCACAGCTCCTGTTTTTATCCTCCAGGCTGCAGAACAGATCTGCCTTCTCTCCTGCAGGACACCAACATAATGCAGCACTTAAATCTCTGATTTCTCTGTGAACCCCTGAACGCATCGTCAACAGACAACAAACCCAGTCTTAGTAACTAAGTACATTTACTGTAGTACTGTGCTTCAGGGTCATTTTGAGGTACTTCTACTGCAGCCCCTTACTCTCACTTTAGCTGATAAATTAATCTGTATACTGAGTATTTTTTTGATTCTTTAATTTTTACATTCAAGGTACTTTTACCTGTCAATATTTGAATTCAGGACTTTTTTATACATGCAACAGATTACTTTCTACACTGCGGTATTACTATTTTTACCTTAACAAAATACTCTACTGTAATAATGTGAAGCACAAACTTGAATTTTTATTTGAAAAAACAAACCAATATGACCAAATATTATAAAAACAGACACCAAAATTTCAAAAGATGCAAAATATGTCGGCCTGAATTTGTGTTTAAAAAAAAAAGACAAGAAATCTGGAATATTTTGAAGCTGATACAGAACAAAGAAAATAAAATAAGATAAGCTGATTTTAATAACCTTAAAACCACTTCAGTTGTGTTTTATACAATAAAGATACTTTAGATACATGTAAATATTTGAATGCAGGATGTTTGAATATACAATATTATATGTATACAATATTTATATTTTTACTCAAGTAAAGGAGCTAAATACTGAATTTAAAGCACAAACTTCGCTTTTAATTTGGAAAAAAAACAGGAAAATAACAAAATAAAAGCAGACGCCTCTTCTGAACTCTGACAGGTAAATAAAGTGAGTTTGGTGAATTTGATGTAGAATAAACAGACATTTTATTCCATTTTCAAATAATATCAATCAAACTATTCAAATCAGATTTTATTCAAATATGATTTATTCACAGCAAAGTGGATCAAAATATACATATATATATATATATATATATATATATATATATATATATATACGTATATAGTTGCACATGTTTCAAATACAAATACAGTGACCAAAAAATGTAAACATTTAAATATTCAAACATCTATTAATAATTATGATAATAAACCACACTAACTCAAAAGCTTTAGTGGAAGTTGAGCGAGCAAATAAAACTTTCTCCAACAGTGCATTTCACAAACTCCTCACATAATTTATATATGTGTATATATATAATATTTTTGGGCCTATTTTTCAGCTTAAATATGAGTTCAGATATTTTCCAGTGATTGTCTGAAATGTCCCAACTTCCAAAAATCAACCGAAAAAGAAAAAGAGCCCAAAGTTTCTGTAAATCCTGAACCAAGTGAACCACTTCAAAGCTGTTTGATGTCGATGTTTTCAGGAAGAAATAATCCATGGATTACTTCAGCAGTACTAGCAGTAGTACGTTAAGAAACCAAACTTTGTTTTCTCTCTGTCTCTTGACAATATTATGCTTCTATTAAAATAGAATTTTTCTGTCATAAAGCTATGATCACATAACTTTTAATTCATTACTATTTCTTTTGACAAAATATCAAACGATTCAAAATTTGTCCGGCTGAATTTGGGTAATAATAAAATAATTTTATGTAAAACATCCATCCTGTCAGGCAGAGTGGATATCAATATTTGTACACCTGAAGTCCCTTTAGTTTTGATCTTCTGGCTGCTTTGATGAGTAGTTTTGCTTTTTTTTTTTTTTTACATTTTCAAGAGAAAATATTCAGTTTTCTTCGTGTCAATGTGGAAAAAAACTGATCACATTCATCGTCATCATCTGACGCTGAGACATGAAAACAAAAACAACAGCGAGAACATTTTTTAAAATATGTGGAAAACTTCCATATCAGGAGGAAAAACAAACTGCTTAAAGTCAAAGTCAAGAACGTTTCGGTGAAAATAAAAGTAAATAGTTTTGCACATTCAAAGTGACGAGGTTCAGTCGGTGTTCAAACATTCTCTGTGAGGAATTTATAATAATATATATGATATTCATATATATATATATGAATAAAAAGCATCCAGTGTTTCAAATGTACGTCATGAAGTTTAGCCCTCAGTTTGACATCAACACAGATTTACAATCTGTAGTTAAACAGTCAGAAAAACAGTGAAACACATAAAATACCAACGTTAAAAGCACCAAAATTACATTAAAATGTGTTTTTAATTTTCACTATATTTGATGTCAACATTCAGATTTTATCCCATAAAGACCAAACTGAAGGGTTGGAGTAGGAAAACTTTATTTCTATTTTTTCCTCAATAATTTACAATTATGTTTTTTTTTTTTAAATTATTTTATTATTTTACTAATTTTTCATTTATTCACTGTATTACAAATTACATACCAGCAGGTATTTTAGGAACCTCAGTGAATAAATGTTCTAATTTTTATCAAAACTGAAATAAATCTGTCAACGAGGAGATTAAAGATGTCAAAAACAAAACGTTAGTATTTAGTTAGAAGATGACTTTAAATTTAAAAAAAAAAAAAAGCACAGCTCTGAAACTTCAGATTAAATCCTCTTTGTCACTGAATCTGCTGTGATTCAAGAGAATTATTATGATTCATTATGTAATTAATATTAATAATGATAATTCGTATTATGTATATGTAAACCAGAAGCTGCATCTCAATGAATGATTGTAAAGGAAGCACAGCCTGAACGTAGTTTCTATTTTAAAGACTACGTTTATTTGATGACATCTTTCTTCGTTGTTCATTTTAATCTAAACTTCACATCCAAAATAGTCGAATATCAAAAATACTCCAGTTTGGTCCACAGATTCTGCACACAGCTGCCTTTTGTGAAGGAGAACAAGGACTAAAAGAAATGAGAAATAATGATAATAAATAAAGCACAGCAGTGCCAGTGGAGACTCTCATGCTCAAATTAAATACATTCAAATAGTAAGCTGACTTATTATTATTTAAAATAAAAGCGTAGAAAGAGTTCATTCTCTCTGTTTGTTCATCACAAAACTGTTCTTTTTGCTGCTGCCGGGACGAAAAACACACATTTCCACTCTAACTACTCCTAATTAATGCTAACAGTCAGATTAGGACCCAGGTTTCACTTAAATACTAATCTGCTGGCCCGTAAGGATTAACCTCAAGTGAATTTTAAGAAGTCACTTAATATATAAATAAAATCAGATTTCAAACATGGATTTGTTTAATCCCTGAAGCTTCATGGTCGTCGTCTTATTGTTTGGTGAGTGTCTTTGAATTCAATAAATGACTGGCTGCACACACTTTAAACCCAGAGACGTGAGCTTGTTGTTTTGCGTCTGAGCAGCAGTGGTTCACTCTGTTCTCCGTTGTTCCACCGTAAGGAAAGCAGGTAGAGTCCGGTCTCTACCTCAGCCGGGCGGAGAAGCAGCGCATGTACTCGGTCATCCAGCGGTCGTCCACCACCGTCAGCTGCGACCTCCTCGTCTTCTCCAGGTCGGCCGATCGAGCTCGCCGGCGCTCCGGGTTGGATCCCCGTTTGTCGGATTCCCGTCGGGTCTGAGAGGAGAAACCAGAGAGTCGTTTCCGAAAAGCACACCGGTGTTTTATTATTAATGTCTGCAGAGTTTCTGGTGACACGGCTTCACTTCTCTGGTGTCTTTGTGGACGAGACCGAGCCTGAACATCCTGGCTCTTTAAATGATGTGATGACATCACACAAAGACATCAAAACCTAAGCCTGCTGGTGATATTTGATTTATATTGTCCAACAAAATGACCTGAATCCTGACTCTGTACAAATAATCCAGTGATATAATGTCTCACTGCTGCCTAATAAGCACTTTTACCTGTTTGCTGCTCTTAAACTAACTTCTATAACTAGTTCTGATCATTCTCAGAGAAACACTGACACACCTGTATGACCACAGAGCTCCACCTGTCCTGTTTGTCTCAGAGCATCATTAGATCCTCCAGCATCATCTGCTTCACTTTTCCTGGACTCTTTCTTCCTCACTGAGTTCACTACTCTTCATCATTTTGAATAAGAGTGAAGAATTTAAACTGAATTCACATTTTTAGACCAAATTTGATCCAGAACACTGGAATTAATCCAGAATAACAAACAACCACTAAAACACATTTTGTTCTGTTCAGGAATGACAGGAAATAATAATGTGGATAATAACAATAATTAGTATTTATCATTAAATATGTCATTTTGATTAAAGAGCTTGCACATACTGGTGGATTAACCGTTACAGAAACATCAACTCCTTGAGTGCCAGCCGTTTTTATAAAACAGAAAGTGCCTTCTGCCAGAGTTTTGCCCATTTTGAGTCATATTTCAAGGTGCCAAAAAACCACTTTGATGTATTATTACATCAATGGCACGCTGAGGTTTGAAAATATTCTGGTAATCAGGACAGTTTTCTAAAGGGACTGTTTAGAAGCACTACCACTTCTGTCCACAGGGGGCGCCAAAACCAACCAAAAATGAAGCGCTTTAGGTAGGATTTTGATTGCAGGACTTCTACTTGTAGTGATGAGAGTATTTACCACCTCAGAGAAGATGTACTCTGAAGTACTGCTAGTTTTACTTGAGTAATAGAGTACTTCTTCCATTTAACTTACAGAGTTTTTTAGTAACTCACATCCTTTGGCGTCCTCCTGACCTCCGTCTGTCTCTCGGTCCAGTCCAGTCGGCTGGACGGTCTCCGGTTCTCCTTGGTGCTGATTGGTGGTTGGCTCTTCGCTCTCGGCGGTTTGCGGACGACAGCAGGTTTATCGTCATGGGAACTGTCCCGGTGTCCCGGCTCGGACCGAGGGGTGCGGCGCCGGTGACGCCGCTTCGGTAGCGGGTTCACCGGCTCCCCGTCAGAGGACGTTGTGTCAGCAGGAGCGTTATCTGTCGTTGTTTCGTCTGAGGGTCCGCTGGCGTTCAGAGCCGCCGCTACCGAACCGCCGCTGACTTCATTCACACCGTTTTCTAGAACTGCTGGTGGAGACACAGAAGCCACTGCAGGTTAGAGTATATAGACCTTTAAATTTATGTTCAAATAGGCTACAGCCAAGTATTTCTGTGATTTATGTTGTTTATTGTACTTATTAGTTATAACTATACAACATCAGAAGATGTGAGAGTTAAAAAAGGACAGACTCAGATTGTTTAGTCCAAAGCCACAAAAACTTGCTCACCTGCAGCGTCTACAGCCACCTCTCCACCTGCCGGCTCAGTCTGTCCGTCCTCAGAAGGAGGTTTCGTCTCGGGGCTGGACGACCTCGGCTTCACCTCGGAGGTCGCTGCCGGCGGTGGGAGGGACAGAGGGGCGATTTTGTTCCTGGTCAGCCTCGGCGTGGACCAGCCGCTGGAGTCGGAGCCGCTGTCCCAGCCCTCCCAGAACCAGGGCTTATGGGAATGCTCCATGACCCGCCGGGTCAGGCGGTACTTCAGCGAGTCCTCGTAACATTTGGAAAACGTCTCCCATTTGGGATCCCTGAACTTCTTCATGTACTCCGTCCGGATTTTCTTGGTCACCATGGCTGTCGTTATTAATCTGGTCTGGTTCTTCTCAATGTGGAGAGAAGAGGAGGAAAGAAAACAACAACATTTACAGAATAAACAAACAGCTCTGCCCCATGATAATGAATTCCTACAGTCCATCAATAAGAACATGAGACAGAAGAATATCTACCTGCAGAGGATCTACCTGAAGAATATCTACCTGCAGAGGATCTAAATGTAGAGATCTACCTGCAGAGGATCTACCTGCAGAGGATCTACCTGAAGAATATCTACCTGCAGAGAATCTACCTAAAGAATATCTACCTGCAGAGGATCTAAATGTAGAGATCTACCTGCAGAGGATCTACCTGCAGAGGATCTACCTGAAGAATATCTACCTGCAGGGGATCTAAATACAGAGGATCTAC
Source organism: Synanceia verrucosa (assembly GCA_029721515.1). Lineage (NCBI taxonomy): Eukaryota > Metazoa > Chordata > Actinopteri > Perciformes > Synanceiidae > Synanceia > Synanceia verrucosa. The sequence goes on along the minus strand of CM056555.1, from coordinate 2,247,380 downwards.
CTGCAGAGGATCTACCTGAAGAATATCTACCTGCAGAGGATCTAAATGTAGAGATCTACCTGCAGAGGATCTACCTGAAGAATATCTACCTGCAGAGGATCTACCTGAAGAATATCTACCTGCAGAGGATCTACCTGAAGAATATCTACCTGCAGAGGATCGACCTAAAGAATATCTACCTGCAGAGGATCTACCTGAAGAATATCTACCTGCAAAGGATCTAAATGTAGAGAATCTACCTGAAGAATATCTACCTGCAGAGGATCTACCTGAAGAATATCTACCTGCAGAGGATCTACCTGAAGAATATCTACCTGCAGAGGATCTAAATGTAGAGATCTACCTGCAGAGGATCTACCTGAAGAATATCTACCTGCAGAGGATCTACCTGAAGAATATCTACCTGCAGAGGATCTACCTGAAGAATATCTACCTGCAGAGGATCTACCTGCAGAGGATCTACCTGAAGAATATCTACCTGCAGAGGATCTAAATGTAGAGATCTACCTGAAGAATATCTACCTGCAGAGGATCTAAATGTAGAGATCTACCTGCAGAGGATCTAAATGTAGAGATCTACCTGAAGAATATCTACCTGCAGAGGATCTAAATGTAGAGATCTACCTGAAGAATATCTACCTGCAGAGGATCTAAATGTAGAGATCTACCTGAAGAATATCTACCTGCAGAGGATCTAAATGTAGAGATCTACCTGAAGAATATCTACCTGCAGAGGATCTACCTGAAGAATATCTACCTGCAGAGGATCTAAATGTAGAGAATCTACCTAAAGAATATCTACCTGCAGAGGATCTAAATGTAGAGAATCTACCTAAAGAATATCTACCTGCAGAGGATCCAAATGTAGAGAATCTACCTAAAGAATATCTACCTGCAGAGGATCTAAATGTAGAGAATCTACCTAAAGAATATCTACCTGCAGAGGATCTAAATGTAGAGATCTACCTGAAGAATATCTACCTGCAGAGGATCTAAATGTAGAGATCTACCTGAAGAATATCTACCTGCAGAGGATCTAAATGTAGTGAATTTACCTTCGTGAGGTGTGGTCTACCTGTAAGCCCCGCCCACCGCCTTCCGCAACAGATTACCGTCAGAGCAGAGGAGGATTGAGGATTACTACTGACTCTACTACACCTGCTAGTATTCATACCACACCAGCAGTAGCATACCATCTATTTCTGTCAGAACTCCTTCCGCCTACACACATTTTTCATTTTATTGTATTATCTAAATACCCGTTATCTTTAGTGAAAAACACTACTATCAATTATACATTTATCTGAGCTGTCCTGCATCTGATCTAAACTGAAACCGTGACGATACGTGTCAAACAGCTAATTTATTGCTAATTTATTATTTTGTAACTGAAACACTCTTATTTTGAAGGCTGTCGTTTCCTCAGGCACACCCCAAAAACATGTTATATTCATAATTGTACCTTTAAAAAAAGGCCACAGAGAAAAAACAACAGTCACTTTGTCTAATGGAGATGGAAAATGTCATGAAGTGTGTAAATATGAGTTTTAAATACCGTGTGAAAACAGGCTGCAGCCGTTACCCTCACCTGGCTGCTCCGTTAAGCCCCGCTTGTAAACACGGTGAGGGTTTATAGGTTTGACACATTTGATGCTAACGGTTGGATATTAACGTCATATATTTATTTACTCACCCAGACCTCTCAAGAGGAGTCCGGTCTGATTTTAAAGCCCGACCTGTTCCTTCAGTCCTCCGGTCAGACTCCCGACATCACCCCGCTTCTCTCCAACTGACAGCTAACACCGAGCTACAAGCTAGCTAACGTATAGCAAGCAGCTTCCGGCGCAGACTTTCAGCGTAAAAGGGCGAGGAACGTCATCCAGCGGCATATGGGCAAAGACTCATGGAGTCTGGAGGAAAATAGCAGTTCATCATATTTATCATATTCTATTACCACCAGATTTAACCATATATATGGTTTTATATATAAAATGCTTGAGCGTATACTACCGTGTATACTACTTTATTGTAATATGTAATTTTACTGCTGCTATAAATTAAAAGTATTAATTACCAAAATATTTTTAATGTTTCTGTAATAGTGAATCCACCAGTATGTGCAACCTCTTTAATCAAAATGATGTATTTAATGCTAAGATATAATTATTGTTGTTATGCATAAATTGTGTAATTTACTGTTTAACTGTCTGTCTGTAATTATCTCTATCCTTGTGCTCCTGCAACACCTGAATCTGTATTTTATCTTTTTAATAAATTTGTACAAATATTTGTTTTAAAATTGTTTTTTTAGATAAAAAAGCTGGTATCTTTACATTCCAATAATCCTACTACAGTGACCAGTAACTACTAAAATATTAACGAAAATATTAGCATCAGAAAAGGACCAAATGTGCTCATCATACCCGTTTTATGCAATATTACTTAAATATAATTATTGATGTGCTCATCGCTTAAATGTTACAGCTGATAAAGGTGGAGCTAATTTTAATTACCTTATGTACTGATGGGTAACATTATCTATATATCATATAAAAATTCAATATATATTGTTGATTTTTGATTTTTTTTTTGTAAGTTGATTTTAGTCAGAAATTGCAACGTTTGCCTCTGAAATGTATTGGAGTAGCATGAAATAAAAGTACTTTAAACCACTGTAAGATTCTGAACGTGTTTTTTAAACTTTTTAATGTTCAATAAAAATAGTACTAATATAAACATTTGCCTGTGCTCATTCTTTTGACCATGTAATGACTTAAACAACCTGCTTGTGTGAATCCATTTTTAATATTTAATTACGATGCTATTTCATTTTTTAATTTGAAATCCTAAACTTCCGGTACAGCCTTGATTCACTTCCGCTAGTTTGATGAAGCACAGCAGAAAACTCTCATAAGGCTCTCATAAAGATGAAGGAAATTTTTTTAGTGGAGATGCATGGACCATACTGCGCATGCGTGCTACATCTGTGCAGTGACGACAGCAAGTCAAACAGAAAGATCACACCTGAAGCAAATGGAAACAACGTAATTGCAGTAAAATGTTAGGAAGAGAAGCAAGGGAAATCAGTATTCATTATGAATACTTCCGTTGCAGCTTACTGTGTTCTGATGTTCTTGTACAACATTTTTCAAGATGTCCTATAATATGATATCATTATAGCTAAAAAAAAAAAAAGTTCTAATAAAGCCAATTTATAGCATGATGAAAACTGGCAGAAAAAAAGTCATAGTATAGCATGTCGAAAAATGTCAAAAAATGATCATTTTTAAGATGTCCAAAAATGTCATCAGAAAGCTTTATTATAGTAGGTGGACTGATATCATATCATTATATGTTGAAAAAAGTTGAAATAAAGCCATTTTATAACATGTTGAAAATTGGCAGAAAAAAAGTCATAGTATAGCATGTCAAAAAATGTCAAAAAATGATAATTTTTAAGATGTCCAAAAATGTCATCAGAAAGCTTTATTGTAGTAGGTGGACTGATATCATCTCATTATATGTTGAAAAAAGTTGAAATAAAGCCATTTTATAACATGTTGAAAATTGGCAGAAAAAAAGTCATAGTATAGCATGTCAAAAAATGTCAAAAAATGATAATTTTTAAGATGTCAAAAAATGTCATCAGAAAGCTTAATTACAGTTGGTGGAATGATATCATATCATTATATGTTGAAAAAAGTTGAAATAAAGCCATTTTATAACATGTTGAAAATTGGCAGAAAAAAAGTCATAGTATAGCATGTCAAAAAATGTCAAAAAATGATAATTTTTAAGATGTCCAAAAATGTCATCAGAAAGCTTTATTGTAGTAGGTGGACTGATATCATATCATTATATGTTGAAAAAAGTTGAAATAAAGCCATTTTATAACATGTTGAAAATTGGCAGAAAAAAAGTCATAGTATAGCATGTCAAAAAATGTCAAAAAATGATCATTTTTAAGCTGTCCAAAAATGTCATCAGAAAGCTTAATTACAGTAGGTGGAATGATATCATATCATTATATGTTGAAAAAAGTTGAAATAAAGCCATTTTATAACATGTTGAAAATTGGCAGAAAAAAAGTCATAGTATAGCATGTCAAAAAATGTCAAAAAATGATAATTTTTAAAATGTCCAAAAATGTCATCAGAAAGCTTTATTATAGTACGTGGATTGATATCATATCATTATATGTTGAAAAAAGTTGTAATAAAGCCATTTTATAACATGTTGAAAATTGGCAGAAAAAAAGTCATAGTATAGCATGTCGAAAAATGTCAAAAAATGATCATTTTTAAGATGTCCAAAAATGTCATCAGAAAGCTTTATTATAGTAGGTGGATTGATATCATATCATTATATGTTGAAAAAAGTTGAAATAAAGCCATTTTATAACATGTTGAATATTGGCAGAAAAAAAGTCATAGTATAGCATGTCAAAAAATGTCAAAAAATTATAATTTTTAAGATGTCCAAAAATGTCATCAGAAAGCTTTATTATAGTAGGTGGACTGATATCATATCATTATATGTTGAAAAAAGTTGTAATAAAGCCATTTTATAACATGTTGAAAATTGGCAGAAAAAAGTCATAGTATAGCATGTCAAAAAATGTCAAAAAATGATCATTTTTAAGCTGTCCAAAAATGTCATCAGAAAGCTTTATTATAGTAGGTGGACTGATATCATATCATTATATGTTGAAAAAAGTTGAAATAAAGCCATTTTATAACATGTTGAAAATTGGCAGAAAAAAAAGTCATAGTATAGCATGTCAAAAAATGTCAAAAAATGATAATTTTTAAGATGTCCAAAAATGTCATCAGAAAGCTTAATTACAGTTGGTGGAATGATATCATATCATTATATGTTGAAAAAAGTTGCAAAAAAAACCCATTTTATAACATGTTGAAAATTGGCAGAAAAAAAGTCATAGTATAGCATGTCAAAAAATGTCAAAAAATGATAATTTTTAAGATGTCCAAAAATGTCATCAGAAAGCTTTATTATAGTAGGTGGACTGATATCATCTCATTATATGTTGAAAAAAGTTGCAAAAAAACCCCATTTTATAACATGTTGAAAATTGGCAGAAAAAAAGTCATAGTATAGCATGTCGAAAAATGTCAAAAATGATAATTTTAAGATGTCCAAAAATGTCACCAGAAAGCTTTATTATAGTAGGTGGATTGATATCATATCATTATATGTTGAAAAAAGTTGCAAAAAAAACCCATTTTATAACATGTTGAAAATTGGCAGAAAAAAAGTCATAGTATAGCATGTCGAAAAATGTCAAAAAATGATAATTTTTAAGATGTCCAAAAATGTCAAAAAATGTCAAAAAATGATAATTTTTAAGATGTCCAAAAATGTCATCAGAAAGCTTAATTACAGTTGGTGGAATGATATCATATCATTATATGTTGAAAAAGTTGCAAAAACCCCATTTTATAACATGTTGAAAATTGGCAGAAAAAAGTCATAGTATAGCATGTCAAAAATGTCAAAATTATAATTTTTAAGATGTCCAAAAATGTCATCAGAAAGCTTTATTATAGTAGGTGGACTGATATCATCTCATTATATGTTGAAAAAAGTTGCAAAAAAACCCCATTTTATAACATGTTGAAAATTGGCAGAAAAAAAGTCATAGTATAGCATGTCGAAAAATGTCAAAAAATGATCATTTTTAAGATGTCCAAAAATGTCATCAGAAAGCTTTATTATAGTAGGTGGACTAATATCATCTCATTATATGTTGAAAAAAGTTGTAATAAAGCCATTTTATAACATGTTGAAAATTGGCAGAAAAAAAGTCATAGTATAGCATGTCAAAAAATGTCAAAAAATGTAAAAAAATGATAATTAATAAGATGTCCAAAAAAGGCATCAGAAAGCTTTATTGTAGTAGGTGGAATGATATCATATCATTATATGTTGAAAAAAGTTGTAATAAAGCCATTTTATAACATGTTGAAAATTGGCAGAAAAAAAGTCATAGTATAGCATGTCAAAAAATGTCAAAAAATGATAATTTTTAAGATGTCCAAAAATGTCATCAGAAAGCTTTATTATAGTAGGTGGACTGATATCATCTCATTATATGTTGAAAAAAGTTGAAATAAAGCCATTTTATAACATGTTGAAAATTGGCAGAAAAAAAGTCATAGTGTAGCATGTCAAAAAATGTCAAAAAATGATAATTTTTAAGATGTCCAAAAATGTCAACGGAAAGCTTTATTATAGTAGGTGGAATGATATCATATCATTATATGTTGAAAAAAGTTGTAATAAAGCCATTTTATAACATGTTGAAAATTGGCAGAAAAAAAGTCATAGTATAGCATGTCAAAAAATGACACAAAATGATAATTTTTAAGATGTCCAAAAATGTCATCAGAAAGCTTTATTATAGTAGGTGGAATGATATCATATCATTATATGTTGAAAAAAGTTGAAATAAAGCCATTTTATAACATGTTGAAAATTGGCAGAAAAAAAGTCATAGTATAGCATGTCGAAAAATGTCAAAAAATGATAATTTTTAAGATGTCCAAAAATGTCATCAGAAAGCTTAATTACAGTTGGTGGAATGATATCATATCATTATATGTTGAAAAAAGTTGCAAAAAAACCCCATTTTATAACATGTTGAAAATTGGCAGAAAAAAAGTCATAGTATAGCATGTCAAAAAATGTCAAAAAATGATAATTTTTAAGATGTCCAAAAATGTCATCAGAAAGCTTTATTATAGTAGGTGGACTGATATCATCTCATTATATGTTGAAAAAAGTTGCAAAAAAACCCCATTTTATAACATGTTGAAAATTGGCAGAAAAAAAGTCATAGTATAGCATGTCGAAAAATGTCAAAAAATGATCATTTTTAAGATGTCCAAAAATGTCATCAGAAAGCTTTATTATAGTAGGTGGAATGATATCATCTCATTATATGTTGAAAAAAGTTGAAATAAAGCCATTTTATAACATGTTGAATATTGGCAGAAAAAAAGTCATAGTATAGCATGTCGAAAAATGTCAAAAAATGATCATTTTTAAGATGTCCAAAAATGTCATCAGAAAGCTTTATTATAGTAGGTGGAATGATATCATATCATTATATGTTGAAAAAAGTTGAAATAAAGCCATTTTATAACATGTTGAAAATTGGCAGAAAAAAAGTCATAGTATAGCATGTCAAAAAATGTCAAAAAATGATAATTTTTAAGATGTCCAAAAATGTCATCAGAAAGCTTTATTATAGTAGGTGGACTGATATCATATCATTATATGTTGAAAAAAGTTGTAATAAAGCCATTTTATAACATGTTGAAAATTGGCAGAAAAAAAGTCATAGTATAGCATGTCAAAAAATGTCAAAAAATGATCATTTTTAAGATGTCCAAAAATGTCATCAGAAAGCTTTATTATAGTAGGTGGATTGATATCATCTCATTATATGTTGAAAAAAGTTGAAATAAAGCCATTTTATAACATGTTGAATATTGGCAGAAAAAGTCATAGTATAGCATGTCAAAAATGTCAAAAATTATAATTTTTAAGATGTCCAAAAATGTCATCAGAAAGCTTTATTATAGTAGGTGGACTGATATCATATCATTATATGTTGAAAAAAGTTGTAATAAAGCCATTTTATAACATGTTGAAAATTGGCAGAAAAAAAGTCATAGTATAGCATGTCAAAAAATGTCAAAAAATGATAATTTTTAAGATGTCCAAAAATGTCATCAGAAAGCTTTATTATAGTAGGTGGACTGATATCATCTCATTATATGTTGAAAAAAGTTGCAAAAAAACCCCATTTTATAACATGTTGAAAATTGGCAGAAAAAAAGTCATAGTATAGCATGTCGAAAAATGTCAAAAAATGATAATTTTTAAGATGTCCAAAAATGTCATCAGAAAGCTTTATTATAGTAGGTGGAATGATATCATATCATTATATGTTGAAAAAAGTTGAAATAAAGCCATTTTATAACATGTTGAAAATTGGCAGAAAAAAAGTCATAGTATAGCATGTCAAAAAATGTCAAAAAATGATCATTTTTAAGATGTCCAAAAATGTCATCAGAAAGCTTTATTATAGTAGGTGGACTGATATCATATCATTATATGTTGAAAAAAGTTGAAATAAAGCCATTTTATAACATGTTGAAAATTGGCAGAAAAAAAGTCATAGTATAGCATGTCGAAAAATGTCAAAAAATGATAATTTTTAAGATGTCCAAAAATGTCAAAAAATGTCAAAAAATGATAATTTTTAAGATGTCCAAAAATGTCATCAGAAAGCTTTATTATAGTAGGTGGACTGATATCATCTCATTATATGTTGAAAAAAGTTGCAAAAAAACCCCATTTTATAACATGTTGAAAATTGGCAGAAAAAAAGTCATAGTATAGCATGTCAAAAAATGTCAAAAAATGATAATTTTTAAGATGTCCAAAAATGTCACCAGAAAGCTTTATTATAGTAGGTGGACTGATATCATCTCATTATATGTTGAAAAAAGTTGCAAAAAAAACCCATTTTATAACATGTTGAAAATTGGCAGAAAAAAAGTCATAGTATAGCATGTCAAAAAATGTCAAAAAATGATCATTTTTAAGATGTCCAAAAATGTCAAAAAATGTCAAAAAATGATAATTTTTAAGATGTCCAAAAATGTCATCAGAAAGCTTAATTACAGTTGGTGGAATGATATCATATCATTATATGTTGAAAAAAGTTGCAAAAAAACCCCATTTTATAACATGTTGAAAATTGGCAGAAAAAAAGTCATAGTATAGCATGTCAAAAAATGTCAAAAAATTATAATTTTTAAGATGTCCAAAAATGTCATCAGAAAGCTTTATTATAGTAGGTGGACTGATATCATCTCATTATATGTTGAAAAAAGTTGCAAAAAAACCCCATTTTATAACATGTTGAAAATTGGCAGAAAAAAAGTCATAGTATAGCATGTCGAAAAATGTCAAAAAATGATAATTTTTAAGATGTCCAAAAATGTCATCAGAAAGCTTTATTATAGTAGGTGGATTGATATCATCTCATTATATGTTGAAAAAAGTTGTAATAAAGCCATTTTATAACATGTTGAAAATTGGCAGAAAAAAAGTCATAGTATAGCATGTCAAAAAATGTCAAAAAATGTCAAAAAATGATAATTTTTAAGATGTCCAAAAATGTCATCAGAAAGCTTTATTGTAGTAGGTGGAATGATATCATATCATTATATGTTGAAAAAAGTTGTAATAAAGCCATTTTATAACATGTTGAAAATTGGCAGAAAAAAAGTCATAGTATAGCATGTCAAAAAATGTCAAAAAATGATAATTTTTAAGATGTCCAAAAATGTCATCAGAAAGCTTTATTATAGTAGGTGGACTGATATCATCTCATTATATGTTGAAAAAAGTTGAAATAAAGCCATTTTATAACATGTTGAAAATTGGCAGAAAAAAGTCATAGTATAGCATGTCAAAAAATGTCAAAAAATGATAATTTTTAAGATGTCCAAAAAATGTCAAAATGTAATCAGAAAGCTTTATTGTAGTAGGTGGAATGATATCATATCATTATATGTTGAAAAAAGTTGTAATAAAGCCATTTTATAACATGTTGAAAATTGGCAGAAAAAAAGTCATAGTATAGCATGTCAAAAAATGACACAAAATGATAATTTTTAAGATGTCCAAAAATGTCATCAGAAAGCTTTATTATAGTAGGTGGAATGATATCATATCATTATATGTTGAAAAAAGTTGAAATAAAGCCATTTTATAACATGTTGAAAATTGGCAGAAAAAAAGTCATAGTATAGCATGTCGAAAAATGTCAAAAAATGATAATTTTTAAGATGTCCAAAAATGTCATCAGAAAGCTTAATTACAGTTGGTGGAATGATATCATATCATTATATGTTGAAAAAGTTGCAATAAAAACCCCATTTTATAACATGTTGAAAATTGGCAGAAAAAGTCATAGTATAGCATGTCGAAAAATGTCAAAAAATGATAATTTTTAAGATGTCCAAAAATGTCATCAGAAAGCTTTATTATAGTAGGTGGACTGATATCATATCATTATATGTTGAAAAAAGTTGAAATAAAGCCATTTTATAACATGTTGAAAATTGGCAGAAAAAAAGTCATAGTATAGCATGTCGAAAAATGTCAAAAAATGATCATTTTTAAGATGTCCAAAAATGTCATCAGAAAGCTTTATTATAGTAGGTGGAATGATATCATATCATTATATGTTGAAAAAAGTTGTAATAAAGCCATTTTATAACATGTTGAATATTGGCAGAAAAAGTCATAGTATAGCATGTCGAAAATGTCAAAAAATGATCATTTTTAAGATGTCCAAAAATGTCATCAGAAAGCTTTATTATAGTAGGTGGAATGATATCATATCATTATATGTTGAAAAAAGTTGAAATAAAGCCATTTTATAACATGTTGAAAATTGGCAGAAAAAAAGTCATAGTATAGCATGTCGAAAAATGTCAAAAAATGATAATTTTTAAGATGTCCAAAAATGTCAAAAAATGTCAAAAAATGTCAAAAAATGATCATTTTTAAGATGTCCAAAAATGTCATCAGAAAGCTTTATTGTAGTAGGTGGAATGATATCATATCATTATATGTTGAAAAAAGTTGTAATAAAGCCATTTTATAACATGTTGAAAATTGGCAGAAAAAAAGTCATAGTATAGCATGTCGAAAAATGTCAAAAAATGATAATTTTTAAGATGTCCAAAAATGTCATCAGAAAGCTTTATTATAGTAGGTGGAATGATATCATATCATTATATGTTGAAAAAAGTTGAAATAAAGCCATTTTATAACATGTTGAAAATTGGCAGAAAAAATTAAAAGTATAGCATGTCGAAAAATGTCAAAAAATGATAATTTTTAAGATGTCCAAAAATGTCAAAAAATGTCAAAAAATGATAATTTTTAAGATGTCCAAAAATGTCATCAGAAAGCTTTATTATAGTAGGTGGAATGATATCATATCATTATATGTTGAAAAAAGTTGCAAAAAAACCCCATTTTATAACATGTTGAAAATTGGCAGAAAAAAAGTCATAGTATAGCATGTCAAAAAATGATAATTTTTAAGATGTCCAAAAATGTCATCAGAAAGCTTTATTATAGTAGGTGGACTGATATCATCTCATTATATGTTGAAAAAAGTTGCAAAAAAACCCCATTTTATAACATGTTGAAAATTGGCAGAAAAAAAGTCATAGTATAGCATGTCGAAAAATGTCAAAAAATGATAATTTTTAAGATGTCCAAAAATGTCATCAGAAAGCTTTATTATAGTAGGTGGACTGATATCATATCATTATATGTTGAAAAAAGTTGAAATAAAGCCATTTTATAACATGTTGAAAATTGGCAGAAAAAAAGTCATAGTATAGCATGTCAAAAAATGTCAAAAAATGATCATTTTTAAGATGTCCAAAAATGTCAAAAAATGTCAAAAAATGTCAAAAAATGTCAAAAAATGATAATTTTTAAGATGTCCAAAAATGTCATCATAAAGCTTTATTGAATGATATCATATCATTATATGTTGAAAAAAGTTGTAATAAAGCCATTTTATAACATGTTGAAAATTGGCAGAAAAAAAGTCATAGTATAGCATGTCGAAAAATGTCAAAAAATGATCATTTTTAAGATGTCCAAAAATGTCAAAAAATGTCAAAAAATGATCATTTTTAAGATGTCCAAAAATGTCATCAGAAAGCTTTATTATAGTAGGTGGACTGATATCATATCATTATATGTTGAAAAAAGTTGTAATAAAGCCATTTTATAACATGTTGAAAATTGGCAGAAAAAAAGTCATAGTATAGCATGTCGAAAAATGTCAAAAAATGATCATTTTTAAGATGTCCAAAAATGTCAAAAAATGTCAAAAAATGATAATTTTTAAGATGTCCAAAAATGTCATCAGAAAGCTTTATTATAGTAGGTGGACTGATATCATATCATTATATGTTGAAAAAAGTTGTAATAAAGCCATTTTATAACATGTTGAAAATTGGCAGAAAAAAAGTCATAGTATAGCATGTCAAAAAATGTCAAAAAATGATCATTTTTAAGATGTCCAAAAATGTCATCAGAAAGCTTTATTATAGTAGGTGGAATGATATCATATCATTATATGTTGAAAAAAGTTGTAATAAAGCCATTTTATAACATGTTGAAAATTGGCAGAAAAAAAGTCATAGTATAGCATGTCAAAAAATGTCAAAAAATGATCATTTTTAAGATGTCCAAAAATGTCATCAGAAAGCTTTATTATAGTAGGTGGAATGATATCATATCATTATATGTTGAAAAAAGTTGTAATAAAGCCATTTTATAACATGTTGAAAATTGGCAGAAAAAAAGTCATAGTATAGCATGTCAAAAAATGTCAAAAAATGATAATTTTTACTGATCCACATAATTATATTTGGATTATTTTTTTTTTTTAGATTTCGGTCTTCGGGGACCTTAAAACAACATGTTCAGAACCAGAAATATCAGACAGCAGTCGTACGTGAAAGCAAACAGAAGTAATTTATTTGTTTCGTTTCTTTTTTGGTCTTTTCTGTGTTTTCTTCTCTGCTTTTTCTCAGTTGGTCCGAGACGGACTGTGTTGTACCTCGAAGCTTTTCACATTCACACAGGACATCATTCACATTCAGAAGCATCACACGCGTACCAGAAGGAATAAATAATAACAATATGTACAGGTTAGACGCCACGCCCACAGGACGTGGCCTCATCGCTCCAGATCCTGAGCCGTGGGGGTTTAGTCGTGTTTAGAAGCACTTCCTGTGGACGATGCTGGGGCCGGCCTCGTCGTACTCCTGCTTGCTGATCCACATCTGCTGGAAGGTGGAGAGGGAGGCCAGGATGGAGCCGCCGATCCAGACGGAGTATTTACGCTCAGGAGGGGCGATGATCTGCAAGGCAAGGAAATAAAGGTGGTTGGTTTTATTGCCTGACAGCACAAACAACAATAATATAACAGCAGGCATTAGATATTTGGGTTTCACAGCACTTTGTGCTTCTGTTAATTATCTGGCCTACTTTTCACATTTTTTAAATCACATCTGAGTCACTGTATGGTGCAAATTAAAATCTCTGTTACTGTAGGAACAGAGATTTTAAACGTAGGAACAGTTTGCAGCCTGTAGAGTGTCCTTTTCTAGTTTTCCCAGCAGTAAATGAATCCCTGTAGTTTAGCAGTTAGATGTTGAACTCTAACTATTAGTGTGATCTTATCGAGGGTCAGGTACAGGTGGCTACCTTGATCTTCATGGTGCTCGGAGCCAGAGCCGTGATCTCCTTCTGCATGCGGTCAGCAATACCCGGGTACATGGTGGTGCCACCAGACAGCACATTGTTGGCGTACAGGTCCTTACGGATGTCGATGTCGCACTTCATGATGCTGTTGTAGGCTGTTTCATGGATGCCAGCGGACTCCATGCCTGTTCAGGTGGACAGCAGAGAGGGCCACGTTAGAAAAGACAAGATGTCAGAGAGTGAAGCGTCATTGGTGAGGATGCTGAGGGATGCAGGTCACATGACGCACCGATGAAGGAGGGCTGGAAGAGGGTCTCGGGGCAGCGGAAACGCTCGTTACCGATGGTGATCACCTGACCGTCGGGCAGCTCGTAGCTCTTCTCCAGAGAGGAGGAGGAGGCGGCGGTGGCCATCTCATTCTCAAAGTCCAGAGCCACGTAGCAGAGCTTCTCCTTGATGTCACGCACGATTTCACGCTCAGCTGCAACCAGACAGTAACGATCAGACTTCAAAAGACTCTTCAAGAATGTAAATTAAACTGGAAATTAAGAAAAAGAGCTTTAACTAGACCCTACACTTCACTGATCTAAACAGGTGTGAGGAATTTGAACTGAATTCACCTTTTCAGCCCTAAACTCCTTAAGCTGGGTGGTGACATAATACATTTGTTAAAAAATGTATATAATATACCCAAAAAATTGACATTGCATATATACATATTTTCATAAATACACACAGACACACAGTATGTATTTTCCTCCACCTGTGACAGTAATGTGATATTCTTGCATTAATAATTAACATCACTGCTCACATTACATGCTAACGTGAGGCGCTTACCGGTTGTGACGAAGGAGTAGCCACGCTCAGTCAGGATCTTCATGAGGTAGTCGGTCAGATCACGACCAGCCAGGTCCAGACGCATGATGGCGTGAGGCAGAGCGTAGCCCTCATAGATGGGCACGTTGTGGGTCACGCCGTCACCAGAGTCCAGCACAATACCTGAGAGCAGCAGAGATCAGTGTGAGTTTAACAGGCAGGAGGAGGTTTAACGATCCGGTCCGTGGTGAGGGATTCAAAATGGATCAATACTCTCAATAACGACATGCGTAATACATTATTTATAACTGTATTTATTTGCATTTATTCACAACAGATTACTGGGATTGCAACCAACAACTTTCAAATCTTCTTCTTTTTATTTTGTTGAACAGTTGAAAACGAAGATATATTCAGTTTACAGGATATAAAACAGAGAAAAGCAATAAATCCTGTTATATTATATATATATAATATTGAGTAAAAATATTTATTTTTTGAAAAAAAAAAAAAGGTTTCGTATCATTATGTACTGTACTGTACTGTAGGATTATGTTATTTCCCAGGTTGGGATCAGTAAAGTAATTCTATTCTATTTAGTATTTTACTATGTATATTTTTTGAATAGTCTGGATATTTTATAATCTTTCCTCTGTGATCATATACCTATCTACCTACCTACCTAGCTACCTGGAGGCTTGTATGTGTGACTCACCGGTGGTACGACCCGAGGCGTACAGGGACAGCACGGCCTGGATGGCCACGTACATGGCGGGGACGTTGAAGGTCTCGAACATGATCTGGGTCATCTTCTCCCTGTTGGCTTTGGGGTTGAGCGGGGCCTCCGTCAGCAGGGTGGGGTGCTCCTCGGGGGCCACCCTCAGCTCGTTGTAGAAGGTGTGGTGCCAGATCTTCTCCATGTCGTCCCAGTTGGTGATGATGCCGTGCTCGATGGGGTACTTCAGGGTCAGGATGCCCCTCTTGCTCTGGGCCTCGTCACCTACGTAGGAGTCCTTCTGACCCATGCCGACCATCACGCCCTGAACAACAGGAGGTGAAAGTCCATCAGCTTTAAATACCCTGAATCTCTGCTGCAGTTTACCGTGAAGTTTTACACCCGTAAAGATACGACAGGCTGCAACACTTCTGACGGCCTGTAGTCTGTAGATTAAAAGGTAGTCTGAGTTTGGTAGAGAGATCTCCTCATGGGGCCTTTTATAAAAAAAAGTGTAACTAAAAGTGTAATTAATTTATGCCATCAAATCTCCTGTATGGTCGATAACTTTCACAGTTGACTGGTTCTCCTAATTTCTATGTACTCCTTATTTTAACTGTTTCTCCCAACATAGTATTCATTTTTATTAATGTTTTCCTCCTGTGACGCTGATCTGATGTACAGATCGATTTAGATATTTTATTTACTGTATTTGTTTATTTTTCTTTTCTCTTATTATGTTTATTGAGACCAAATGCATAGAAATACCAAAACAAATTCCTCGATTGTGACTTAACAAAAAACCTGATTCTGATGTTGGTATGTACCAAATCTTTATAAAATGTCAAATATAGTAGAATATAATGGAGAGATTACCATATACCTATATATGAATGCTTTGTTAAAGAAACTTAAAAAGAAAATAAACTAAAGAAAGTAAAGAGTTTTTTCATTTCTTAGTGTGTCCTTGTTAACAAGTTTAGTGGTAAATATGATACTGTGCGATTTTAATGTGACAAAAATATAAAAATATTTTATTTTACTTCAGTAAAAACATAAAAACTCAGTAGAGTATTATTCTGCATTCTAAATAAAATAAAGAAAAATATGGTCAGATGGTGGCGATAGAGAAAAGGTCATAATGTCATTAAAAAAAAACATGATTGGGTCATGTGAATGAGTGATGGAAGACTTAATACCAAGCATCAAATTAAAGGTGAATTCACCCTCCTTAAAACAGAAAAAAAGCTATAAAGGCTAAAACTCAGGAGGTCAAAGGTCAGATCCTGTATGACTACAGGAGTGGTGGGTGTAGAGCTTAAAATAACAGATCCATTGCCTTTATTCTGTATTTTAGGGATGCTCTTGTCTCCTGTGTACCTGGTGACGGGGCCGCCCGACGATGGAGGGGAACACGGCTCTGGGGGCGTCGTCTCCAGCGAAGCCAGCCTTCACGAGGCCGGAGCCGTTGTCGCACACGAGGGCGGTGGTCTCATCGTCGTCACACATGTCTGGAAAGTGAGGAGGTGGAGAGTTTCTGTTCAGTCAAATACACATTAAAGAAAAAAAAACCATTCACTTATACTAGACATTTGTGTGACATGGAGCTTAAACATCCAGTTTATAATAAACACTGTTTGGTCTTAAGCTGCCTTCAGGTGCCGTCAGAAATGCCATAATTACCAGCTGCAGTAGTGAACCAGATTGCGTAAGAATTTATTAGCACAGCCATAGTTACATGTTGCCTAACAGTATGTTTATGCTGTAACTCTGTGGTTTGTAATTATAATAAAAAAAACCTTTTTAGCCTGAATTAATTTGCTTGTAGTTATTTATGATATTACAGACCAGAGACAGACATCGGTCTTCTGCTTTGAGAAGCTATTTTGTATTACTAGCTATTATTTTTTTTTTATTTTCTTACTTTTCATTCAATATTGGAGTTTGATGATCATCGGCTAGTCGACAAATACATCCATTATTTTGATTTCCCTCTGCCACACATCCTGTTCTATTTAAAGGGTATGACTAATTACATGATAATGACTATCACTCAGTCTTCTTAAATATCATCTTCTTGTCCTGGCACTGCCCTGTTTATCATAAAACTAAACAACTGTACTACAGTAAACAGAAACACCATTAACCCTCATTTGTTATCATTGGTGACGCCTTCAGGTACTCCTCCTACATCTTCAACATTATTTGATGTCACTGATTTCGAGCAAAACTTTAAAAACACAAGTGACTATTATATTACATTTATATTCAATTTCAATTATGTTACTCATACTTTTTTCTATAATATTAAACGTAAATAAGGACCGTATGCTTCTACAACGTTTCATAGTTCAACACACATTTTGAATAAAAAAAATACTTTTTGTCTTGCTGTATCAAAAACGTTAATTTTGACACAATTACAGCTTAAGGAATGGCATAACTTAACAACGTGCACTAAACATTACATTTCAGGGTGAAGAAAATTAAGATTCACTCGGTTTCTTGAGGCATTCTCAGAATTCCCGACAGTGCCTGAATGCAGCAGGTCTGGCTCCCTGACAGGAAGTTTCCCTGTCACAACAAAAGCTTTTTCTAACGGCTGAAGGTGAACAGAAGCCGGCTGTGTTTCACTGCCAGCTCCCATCAGTGCAGATTATCCTCCATCTGCCTCACCAACTGAACATTTACTATAAACCAAACTCCATTCATTTAAAAGCTAATTCCAACTCTACCCTTCTCTCCAACACACCCAGCACAACCCGCTGCCCCAAGCCGCTTACCTCTGCTCGTCTCCGGCTGTCAGTGATGGAACTTTAACCGCTGCTGGTTCCAGTTTAAGGGGGTGATGGGCAGCGACCACCGGGGTCTTATATACACCTTCCCCTCCATACCACCCGGAGGGTTTTTTTCTTCTCCCCAGACAGCCGCTAGGAATGTCCGGGTATTCGGCAGGAATTCAAACGGCCCGTCGGCCATATTTGGTCGGCCTCATGCATGCACACAGAGGCTCGCGCGCCGGGAGCGCCAAATATGGAGAGGAAGCTCCCGCGAGGTCGCCTTGGAGCGCTCGAGCCCGTGTATGGAGCGAGACCAGTCCAACACACGAACCGTGAATGGACAACAACTACTATCAGTATACTACTACTACTATTACTGCTACTAGCTCTTCTGCTGATGATACTACTACTACTACTACTACTACAACACTTACACCAAAATATTTTGTCATGTTTTTATGCAAGCTCTTCCATCAAAATTATATATTGGAAATGAAACTGAAATAATCTTTTTTTGGCAACTTAAATTGTTCTCATTATCAATTAATCTGCGGATTACTTTTAAATTAGCCCATCATATGTCAAAAAGCAGACAAAAATATCTACCCTGGTTTCTCAGAGTCCAAGGTGATCAGATCAAAACTCAGAGATCTCCCATTCAATGTGATGTAAACATGAAAAACTACTTTTAAAAAGTGTCAGAAAATTAGCTGTTAAAATGGAGGCCTAATATATTGTGTTTGATTTAAAAAAAAACTTGAATGAATACCATATCATTTCTTTTCTCAGTTTAGATTAGAGACCCTGAGATTTCTTCCAGGTTTGTTTGGAGGTTGTGCTGCTCAGCTGGATCAACAATGACCAGCAGCTTCAGTTTCTGAAACAAGAGTCAGGACCTCCGACCCATCCGACAGCTGCAGGCCAGAGACTGAGCCAACAGGCCGACTGTGTTTATCCAACTGTTAACTGAGATCAGCGGAGGTGTTGGGATTCACGGTGATGTGGATCCGTTTTACAAAGGGAAGATGAAGACTGCAGTCATCATCCAGAAGGGAAAGGTGATGCAACTTAAACAATTGGGGAAAAAATGGCCTCCCAGTTTACAGACATTATCCCGTATTACGCTGCTATCAGGAATAAAATTTCTGGAGCTTTTTCTTGGAGTTAAGGAACAATGTGTAAGATATGGCCAGATATTTTGTATAGAATATTAAAAAAAGTTACCTACAAGTTGAATACTTTCAAGTTAAAACAGGAATGGAACAGATGTCCAACAGTTTGCAGTCGTACAAAAGAAAATGGTGACTGTAGGCGTCAGTACACATCAGAGGGGTCAAAGTCTATTAAGGCTGGTTAATTTTCTTTCTTTTACCAGTGTTGGAGTATTACACAGTACTTCTTAATTTTAACTAACAGAATGGATGTTTAGCTGATAATCTGCTTCATTTGAACCCATTCCATAATAATCTGGGCTGCTGTAATCTCATAGTGATTTTACCACAAAACAAAGTGACCACTTTACAAATTTAATGCATTCGGAAACACAAGATGGCGGTGAAAAACAAGCTGGTCATGACGACAAAACCAAAATGGCGACGGCCAAAAATGAAGATGGTAGTGGCCAAAAACCAAGGCGGCAGCGACAAAAAAACTAAGATGTTGACGGCCAAAATCTGTAAACCGTGCAACAAATTCCCAGTAATGCTATATCTCCAGTCTCTAAAGACGTCTTAGCGGGCTCCGCCATCTTTGTGGTGGCTTCACGTCCATGAGCTCCAGCATTTAACACATTTAAAGCACCTTTAAAACAAACCAGAAAAACCCAGTTCTGGTTAGAGTTCATTTTAAGTAAGCGTACAGCTTCATTTATGCTCCTCTTCTCTGTTGCTGTTGATGTGATGACATAACAGTGTTGTGACATCAGATCTTAAGTGCAACCTTAATTATTTAACCCTCTGCACCGTCATTAATTATTACTTTATTCTTTAATTATACTATGTGTTCCTCATGAGTACATGTTTATTTGTTTTTATTTACAGAACTGTCACAAATTAAATGATGTCATTTGTGCCAATTTAACATTCTTTTTACCCGTATTTGGGAACTTAAATAAGACCCTGTAGAGCTATATTATGTAATTTTAAACTGAATTATGTTTTTTCTAACTTTTAAAAGGTTTATCTCTCCACTTAAAAGCAGATATGTGGAGCTGATGTCCCTAATCTAACCTAACATCACTATTTTAGGTGAGCTGGACCCTGAAAGCCATCTGCAGCCGCTGTAGCTGTGAAAGTGGACCATCATGGAGGATCAAGAAATCTATTTATAACCAACATCTGCCCTTCGTCACCTAACAGGAAGGAGTCCTGAGTGATGCAAGTCCACAGGATCAGGTTTCAACACTTTCGAGGTCTGAAGGCTCTGATATCAGACAGTAGAGAGCAGAGAGGAAACAGAAACCAAGATCCTGCACAGATTATTATGTGTATCTGCAACTGAATAAATAAATGTAATGGAATAAAATATATTTATAAATACTGTAATGCATGGTCTCCTATAAGTTATGCATGTGAATTAGGCTGCCATGATTACAAATTATTATGATATTTGTTTTATTGTCTTTAACTTAAAGGTTGAAGCTCAAGTTTGATGTTTGTTTTGTCCGGCAAGGTATCTTTTTTTAATACTTTAAAGAGAGTGACATAGCTCTAAGCCACTAGACTCCATTGACAAAACAGTAAAGTCACGGCACAGCATGGTTTAAATAACTCTATCTGCAATAACTGTGTATATAAACGTATATAAACTGTAAACTGTAAATACTATTTGCCATTATTTAGTTCATTTGTTGGAACTACATGGAGCAGCACTCCCAAATAGCTTGTATGCACTGTTATACGAAGAAAATAAAGGTTTTTGATTTGATTTTGACGCAAATGACAACAAACTGATTTTTTTTCTTTCTTTAGAATATTTTCCTATCAGTACTTTAAATTAAAACAACACTGACATACAGTGTGTTGCAATAAAAAGTATTAATACTGCCGTCTGGCTACAGAAATTACACATTTATTTAGAAAAGAGAAAAATTCAAACAGAGCTTGACATTGATCAGAACACAAAGGAAAGCTCAGGTGCAGCAGCAGGAGGTGATCAGCGTCACATCTGGGCTTCTAGGTAATGTTCATAATTCGCCCGAAGGACAAATTCAAAATAAGGTTTTGATTTCAAACTGCTCAGCTCGTCCAGCTCCAGCAGGTCTTTAACATCAGGCAGGTACGTCTGCAGAGAAACTCCTGGAAAATAAAGATTCACTTTAAGTCATTTGGGGAAAATAATGGAGTTCTTTTTTTTTTCTGGATTAGATGACGATCCAGACGTCCGATACCTGAGTCTGTGGCTTGTTTCTCTTGAAATAAATTGACACCATTTATGTCTTGACACACGATCACAGAACTGAATTGAATTCTCTTCTTATTGTCACTTTAATTTTTCGACTGAGATTCCAAACATCTAATGACTGCCAGTGTAACTGTCGTGAATATGACAACGAAGACATGAAACTATGTTAACGTTTTGTCAATAATTCTACGCACAGCCTCTTGAGTATTAATACCTTCTAATAATCAGGGTGACATGATTGAGTATTTTTAAGATGTGTGTCTACTTTGGTATAATTTCCAAACGTTACTTCCTAAATGTTTCCCACCTTCCTGGATGAGTTTGAGGAGGATCTTGACGAAGATGCTGTCCTTGGCGGCTTCCAGAGGGTCGTCGGTCCCGTCTGCTGAGGACCAGCTGGAAGACAGGAAGTAAATAAATAAAAATGTGTGCTGTCCAGTGAACACAGAGCACACAGTCACACATCATAGGTGAATTTAATGAGTTTATGCTAAGAGTTAGAGAAGAAAAATCTCCCATCATAGATCTTACTCGTCTCTCCTGAGCGCTTTGCCGAAGATCTCACACTTCAGTGAGTCGATGTCCTCGGCTTCCTCCTGCAACCCAAACACAAAAAAATCCACATGAGTTGACTTTAACTGCCGTTAAGCCCCGACTATCCGAGCCTCAATCAGAGCAGTAAATCAGGGAGTCACCTCGTCGATGTACTCCAGCAGATCCAGAGCCTTTTTAAAGTCGTACTCGTTGGCTCGCCGGTTGTCGTCGCAGATGTAGAGCTGAGGAGACGAGAAAAGGAGACACTGAGGTGAGCGGCTGTGACTTCACTCTTGGTGATAAGTTGATCGGGAATATCAGTGTAAATGAGGAAACTTGTTCCCTCCTTCATGTTAAGAGATTAAAAGCCTCTAGCTGACTTCTCCAGCAGAAATGTGCTAGTTTGTGGTTCTGTTATTGGGATTTCTTTGAATTATTATGTCAAATAAAGATATCGTTACATCCATCAATCAATCAGCATCTTTTAGCAACAAGGGAGGTGTGTGGAGGCTGTGTATGACGCTGCTATAATATTCAAAACCTGCCCATGTTTCAACAGCTCAGCAAAGGATTTGATCTCAAATATTCAGTTTCACTGTGAGATACCTGACCGTACATAAACTAAAGATGCTCCAACATCTGTTTCACTGGGAGTTTAAGAATAGAAAACAGAGTAAAGTCGGTAACATTAAAAAAAATATAAAAAATCAAGAACAAAAAACCTCAGCAACAAAGTCTACAAAGTCCTCTCAGTTGCTAAGGTTGTGATTCACATGTCAAAAAACAGCAGGGAGATTATAAAAGCTTTTTTTCTGTGCATGTTAAGATTACAGACAGGAATGTGTCTGATAACATCCGTACCTGTATGAGGTTGTGAGCGCTGAGCAGAGGCATGGTGTCCGGGTTCTGCTGCTTCTCCTCCAGCAGCTGGCGAGGAAGAGTCTCCTGATGCAACAGGAAGCGCTCCTGCTCCACGATGTCTGATCGGACCAATAAATGACCGTTTAGTTACACTGAGCACCACGCTGACATGACATCACCCATTATACAGAGCTTAACAAACATATCAGAGCATCATTAGATCCTCCAGCATCATCTGCTTCACTTTAACTGGACTCTTTCTTCCTCACTGAGTTCACTACTCTTCATCAATTTGAACAGGAGTGAAGAATTTAAACTGAATTCACCTTTTTAGACCAAATTTGATCCAGAACACTGGAATTAATCCAGAATAACAAACAACCACTAAAACACATTTTTATAACAACTGGAAGTTAACATTTCAATCAATAAATTACAATAATACAATTAGATATTTTTTCTATTTTTTTTGTAAAACGGTAAATTTGAAAATTCTTGGGTAACAACAATAATTCATTCTGCTGATTTTTCATCATTTTATAGTTTTTCTGAATCAAACGGTAAAAATGTCGGATCCTGATCATGTTATTAAGACATATGGTGCTTAAAACATCACATTTCCACCTCACAGAAGTATTTTATCAGTTATTTTTACACTCAGAATATAACAACCTGATAAAAACCAACTCATGCTTTTTACCATCGACTTGTTTGTTGAGTTTGTCCTCCGGCAGGTCGGATGCGAGCACCGTCAGTTTACTGAGAGCCAGCAGCGTCTTCTTCTTCACAAAGTAACGCGTCTCCATGTTGGCCTGGCTGTAGAGCGTCCTGTTAGCCTGCAGAGACACAAGACTGACCATCAACCACACCAAATAAATGAAGTGGTTTGTTTCTGAATAGTTTTGGTCAAACACCAACAATAAATGGGATATTAATAATGTTTGGTCATTCATAAGAAGCAAATAAACAGACAAAAGTGAGACGGGAGGAAGAAGAGATGTGGAAGAAAGGAAGACAGGAAGGAAGGGAGGGAGGGAGGGAGGGAGGAAGGGAGGGAGGACAGTATAAAAGAAGGAAAAAAAGGAAGGAAGACAGGTAAAAGGGAAGACAGGAAGAAAAGAGGAACAAGGAAGGAAGGAAAGACGAAAGGAAGGAAAGAAGGAAGAAAGGAAGGAAAAAGGATATAAAGAATGAAGACAGCAGGGAAGAAAGAAAAGGACCATAGAGGGAAGATACAGTAGGAAGGAAGGAAGGGAAAAAGGAAGGAAACAGGAAGGTAGGATAAAAAGGGAAGGGATGGAAAAGAGAGGAAGGAGGAATGAAGAAAAAACAAAGGTAAATGTAAAAGTGGGAAGGGAGGAATAAGAGGTGTGGAAGGATGGGAAAATAAGTGAAATATGTGAAAAAGAAATAAAAGAAAATACTGTAGGAAGGAAGGAAGGATGTGTTTTTATACTGTAGTACTCTGACAGAGGACGTGTAGTTTTACACAGTAGTACTCTGACAGAGGACGTGTAGTTTTACACAGTAGTACTCTGACAGAGGACGCGCAGTTTTACACAGTAGTACTCTGACAGAGGACGCGCAGTTTACACAGTAGTACTCTGAGAGAGGACGCGTAGTTTTACACAGTAGTACTCTGACAGAGGACGCGTAGTTTTACACAGTAGTACTCTGACAGAGGACGCGCAGTTTACACAGTAGTACTCTGAGAGAGGACGCGTAGTTTTACACAGTAGTACTCTGACAGAGGACGCGTAGTTTTACACAGTAGTACTCTGACAGAGGACGCGTAGTTTTACACAGTAGTACTCTGACAGAGGACGCGTAGTTTTACACAGTAGTACTCTGACAGAGGACGCGTAGTTTTACACAGTAGTACTCTGAGAGAGGACGTGCAGTTTACACAGTAGTACTCTGACAGAGGACGCGTAGTTTTACACAGTAGTACTCTGACAGAGGACGCGTAGTTTTACACAGTAGTACTCTGACAGAGGACGCGTAGTTTTACACAGTAGTACTCTGAGAGAGGACGTGCAGTTTACACAGTAGTACTCTGACAGAGGACGTGCAGTTTACACAGTAGTACTCTGACAGAGGACGTGTAGTTTACACAGTAGTACTCTGACAGAGGACGTGTAGTTTACACAGTAGTACTCTGACAGAGGACGTGCAGTTTACACAGTAGTACTCTGAGAGAGGACGCGTAGTTTTACACAGTAGTACTCTGACAGAGGACGCGTAGTTTACACAGTAGTACTCTGACAGAGGACTTGTAGTTTTACACAGTAGTACTCTGACAGAGGACGTGCAGTTTTACACAGTAGTACTCTGACAGAGGACGCGCAGTTTTACACAGTAGTACTCTGAGAGAGGACGCGTAGTTTTACACAGTAGTACTCTGAGAGAGGACGCGTAGTTTACACAGTAGTACTCTGACAGAGGACGCGTAGTTTACACAGTAGTACTCTGACAGAGGACGCGTAGTTTTACACAGTAGTACTCTGACAGAGGACGCGTAGTTTTACACAGTAGTACTCTGACAGAGGACTTGTAGTTTTACACAGTAGTACTCTGAGAGAGGACGTGTAGTTTTACACAGTAGTACTCTGAGAGAGCACGTGCAGTTTTACACAGTAGTACTCTGACAGAGGACGTGTAGTTTACACAGTAGTACTCTGACAGAGGACTTGTAGTTTTACACAGTAGTACTCTGAGAGAGGACGTGTAGTTTTACACAGTAGTACTCTGACAGAGGACTTGTAGTTTTACACAGTAGTACTCTGACAGAGGACTTGTAGTTTTACACAGTAGTACTCTGAGAGAGGACGTGTAGTTTTACACAGTAGTACTCTGACAGAGGACTTGTAGTTTTACACAGTAGTACTCTGACAGAGGACGTGCAGTTTACACAGTAGTACTCTGACAGAGGACGTGTAGTTTTACACAGTAGTACTCTGACAGAGGACGTGTAGTTTTACACAGTAGTACTCTGACAGAGGACGTGTAGTTTTACACAGTAGTACTCTGACAGAGGATGCAGTAGTATACTGTAGTTTTTCTGGGTGCAGGTCGTACGCTGCGGTAGTCCTGGACGTGGATGTGGTGCAGCCAGCTCAGGTGCTGGTGGGACTGCAGGAAGCTGGCCAGCTGCTGGTGCTGAGCAGCCGGCTGGGACAGCAGCTTCCCCCTCTTCCCCTTCTCCATGTACCAGCGGAACAGGAAGTCAGCAAAGTTCTGCGACAGGAAGTGACACGTGAGACAAAGAGGAAGTCGGTTTAGCGTCTGCATGAAAAATTTGCGACGACTTTAAAAATTAAAGCAGACTAGATAGATAATAGAATAATAATAATAATTATGATTATATTCGTAGTAATATTAATTATTATTATATTATAATTAATAATAAACATAATATTTACAGTATGTATTAAAAATATAAAAATATATTTGTAAATAGCAAATTAAATTAAATGAAATCTAATATTTACACCATGATTATGAATTATACACTATGTATAAAATCTAAACAAGTAGTGACGGTGAAAATGTAGTCACTTATTAGTGTGATCGCACTTATTAGTTTTGTGGGATGAAACTTTCTCGTTTAGAAAACAAATTAAAATGACCAACTTTAAGCACTGAAGAGGACTCAAAGACAGAGCTGCAGCCTGACTAATAAATAATAATCTAAAAAGACTGAGAAAATATTTTACATGTTGTTCCCTCAATCTAAAAAAACAATTATTTTTTAAAATTTATTTCCTTTTAGGACGTCTCAGGATCAAGTTTCAGGAGCTGAAGCTAAGCCTGTCAGGTGGACGATAAACTGTCTTAACTTCCTCTGTGTTCCTGCATACCTGGTCTGCGAACTTGGTCATGTAGTGCTGCAGGCGGCTCTGGTTGTCCGTCTGCTCGCACATCTGGACCAGGATGTCGAAGTCGCAGTACTTCTCAGCCAGCGCTGCCACCCACTGGTACTGACCCAGCTCCACTGCAACACACAACGACACGACAGCAGCTCAAACCCACCGAGATGTACGGTGCACAAATCTTTTTATGTCCTTTCATGTTTATCAGACATTTTTTTACACTACGCAACTATGTTCTATGTAGTTTTGATTTTTTTTCTGCAGGAAAAAAAAACAAAGAAAAAAAAGAGATGCCCAGCACCAAACTCCATGGAGAAAACAGCAGATTTTAGGAGAGAGAGCGTTTGTCTCTTCATCTTTCTGTACTATCACTGAGCAGCTGATGAGGACGCAGTCCTCACTTTCTTTTTATTATTATTAAAAGAATATTTGTGCTTATTTTTTTCTCCTCTCATCTTTGGTACGTTGTTAAGTTGAGCTAGTGTTTATGGTTATGGTTCAATTTGTTTTTAGCATTTATGCCTTCATTTGAGAGGACAAACCTGGCTGGTTTTAAAATGCATGTGCCTTCACTATTTGATGTGTGTTATTAGACAATATTGCCATCGATACTGGCCGTAAAATCGGTTTAATTGTCCACTTACACAGTGGGGTTAGCAGCTCGGAGCGCCGCTGGCTATACTCCATCTCCAGGCTGTTGTAGCGCTCCTGTTGGGCCCCCGGGGGCCTCTGCTGCTGCAGGGAGGTCAGCTGGGCCACATAGCCGCCCAGGTAGATGTCCAACAGTGCCACCAGCTGCTCGCAGAGGGCGCTGCGCAGTTCTGAGTCGGCGTGTTGGTACACCGAGCGCAGGATGATGTCGTGCTGGCGGGAGATGACGGAGCGAACGCCGCCGACGCCTCCTGATGCTGGAGGAGAAAAGAAAGACGTTACAGGTTAATTTAAGAGCAAACGAACAGTGGTCGCTGTTAGGAATAATGCAGAGATCACAGTCTGTCTTTACATTATTCAATGCTAAGTATTTTTAATAATGCTAATGCCCTGACAGTATAAAATGATGACTGCAACGTGATTTTTTTTTTATCTCTATTATTTCTGTTGGCGCGGTAGAAAAGTAGTGACCACCGTTTGTTACCTGATAATTTTAATAGCATTCTATTAAATGTGTTGAGCAGAGGTCGCTGTCCTGTAGCATCAGTAGGAAAAATTCACTTAGAAATGAATAAACACCAATATTTTGGAGATCATTTTCAGTCACAGTGTTGACTTTTGACTGCAGTAATCAATACTCTAATATTAAATATCTAATATTAAAGGGAGTTTTTTTTTAGGAGTGGATCCCCCTGATGAGGAAGCAGACAAATTAACATGTATGTGAGCAATGAAGGATTTAATTAATGTACTCGATGCATTTATAAGATCCAAGGATATAAACAATTATATTTGGTGAGAAACTTTGGATGTAAACTTTGGTTTGTTTCCAAAAATCTTCACAGGTAACTTTCAGCTAAATAGTGTTAAATGAGAGGCTGCTATGTAAACAGCAGGTGAAGATCATGCATTAATAAAAATGTAGAGTATTGTAATTTTAATCTAAGATTATTTAATGTATAATGATCATTGTTTAGCAGCACATAATACTTACTACCCAGCAGGAAAGTCATTTTTAGGACTGAACATGAACACATTTCCTGCAGACATTCAAACACTCTGGTATTAAGCTTTGTTTGAGGCATAGTGGCTGGTAAAATATTTACTCAGATGCTGATTTCTACAATCTCCAGCTTTTAAGGTATTTAAAAAAGCAACCTGACCATCTTTCTAATTCATTATTTTACCATTATTATCTGTGACGGGTGAAAAGCCCTGGTGCAGTTACATAAATTCAGAGGTGATGCATGGTGCACACGTTATTTTGTGCTTCAGAGTTTAATCAAACTGAGTGTCAGAGATGGTTTTCAGCAACACTGAAGTGGTGTTGTCAGGCTGCAGCAACTTGCAGCTGCTGGTATTAAAGAGTTAAAGGCGTACCTGTCCACGGGATGTACTCAGGCTCTGCAGCAGCGCTCTCTGAAGCTCTGTACATGAAGGCCTTCGTCTCTCTGTACTGACCAGCAGCCTGAAGCATGTCCTGCACACACAAACAGCTCAATTACTATCATTTCTGTCCACTTAGCTCTTTAACGGCATTAAACGATGCAGCTTTGAAGTCACCTTCAGGAAACTATTAGAGGTTTCCATCAACCAGTTTTTTAATTGTTTGCATTTTAAATTCTAAAATAACAAACTCATAATAAAAAATAAAGAGCTCTGTGTTTAGGGGTTTGCTCAGGGTAGACTTTTCCTTTAATTCTAGTAGACACTAATATTTAAATCTATTATACTTACAGATGTGTGTATTTTTAAAAATGCTGCAGCACCTCTCAAGGAGGATCTTTTAGTAGCAGAATACTGTGAACATTTATTTATTATTATTGATAAATTGTTGGTAAACAGTTCCAAATCATTCTCAACATTAAATGACAAAACCAGCGTAAATATGTTCAGATTTCTACAGTCTTGTAGAATTGATTTATTTAATGAAGCTATTTTCAGCCATGTCAGGTCGACGTTCCCCCATTTTTCTCCCAGTTGAGCCTCTTAGGCTTAAGATAAGAGTTTTTTCCAACAATTATTAACCACTGGTCCTTTGTCTGTGGTGCTGCCTTTCCCCATTTCCTGATAATGTTCTTTTTGCCTGCTGCTAGCAGCATTTTAGTCAAATATCTCCCCGCTTCCTGTCACACTTCCTTCAGAGCAATAAAGGAATAAAGTATTAAATCCCTCTTACTGACTTAATATCCTAGTATTTGGTGAAACAAACAAACTTTCCTGGCAATAAATGTTTCAGATTCTGATTAGTGGATGTGAACAGAGAGTAAAATATCTCCTTTACTAAAGTTAATATCCACTGTCAGGCGGATCTGAAACGATGCCTTTACCTTGATGATGTTGTTGACGGTGAGAACCACTTCGGCCCATTGAACCGAGTCGACCGGGTTCTCCTTCAGACTCCGCTCCTCCTCGTCCAGCAGACAATCGAACACTGATGAGATCTGAGACACCTGTTGGTGCACCAGAACAAATTTAACGCCACCTTTATAAACCTTACGCATAATATCAGAAAACCTTACGAACCTCTCTGAAGAAGACGTCGGCAGCAGTGAGGCTGGGCGGCAGTGCGGTGCCGTTCCTCTGCAGAGCGATGCCGATGGCCCGGTTCACCAGCTCGCCGTGTTTGGTGTGGTGGTTCTTCAGCACCATCGCTGCCTGAAGCTTCTCGGCGTGTTCGCACAGCAGCAGGCGTGTCGCCATGGGTGACGAGCGCACCGTCACCTGGCTGAGCCGGTCCAGCAGACCCACCTGAGGGGAGGATCAATTGAATCAGCATCAATTGGGCTACGAATTTGAAAAAATGTTAAAATCCTGAGTTAGAAAGAAGTGAGACATCTGCAGCATGCATTGTGGGTAATGTAGGCACCAGGTTCTGACTAAGAAGAACAAGTTGCTGTGGTGCAAGTTTATTCATCACTTAATCAGTTTTAAGCAGCTTTTAAGGAAAATCTCTGATTGCAGCTTCTTAAATGAGAATATCCTTTAGTTTCTTTCCTCATCTATAACATTTTAACTGAATATTTTTGAGTGGAGGACAAAACAGGACATCTGAGGACGTGATCTTAGGCTTTTGGGAAAATTGATCAACATTTTTTTTTTTTTACTATTTTCTGACATTTTATCAAGCAAAAAACTGATAGATTTATCAAAAAATAAAAAAAGAAAGAAATCGACAGACTAATGGACAATGAAAATAACTGTAAGCTGCAGCCCTAAATGTGTGGAATTAAAAAAGACGATATCTCTTCTACTCCTGGGTAGATCTTTCATCTTTTTGTCCAGTTATGAGCCTGACCAAGTTATAGGAAGGCAATGATAAATAAGTGAAGTGAAATGTGAACTTTGTGGCCAGAACTGACCAGATTTTGGTCAAAACAAAACAAAAAAAACAGGTAGCCAGGTAACCTGCCTGAACTGTGTGGTGAAGAAGAAATATCTAAAATATGACCAGTCACTCTCAGATGCCACGTCCTGAGCTCTGTGCACCATCATTTAACAAATATATGGTTTTCCAGCTGTAGCTGGGTGTCCATACCTGCAGCAGGAAGTCCACGAAGCAGCCGTGGGCCTTCATCTTGTCCTCCAGCTGGTGGATGATGATGAGTGAGGTGAGAGGAAAGCCAACGCTGTCTGGAAGAAGAAACAGAAATCAATATATCAATATAGATGCTATAAATAGAGTTCACCTTTTTGTAGCTGAAACGTTTTTAGACATTAATCTAGTTATCTGTGTTATTTATATTGTTTATTTTTCTGCAGTGATTCAGAAAATGTGAATGACATGAATGGATGAAATACTGTAAATATGGTTAGAAGAGGAATTTATAGCTGAGCAACAAGAAACAAAAGCATTTAATAAAAAAAATGCATAAACACATAAAAGACATTACTAATGCATGTTTATTAATGTAGAGCAAAGAATCCTGTGCCGACATACTGAAAATATGTCACCAGAGGCCTGCAGTCAATAATCCATCGAAATTAGCATCGCGATTAATCTGCGTTAACATGTTAACTTTTAAAGAATGTAAAAAATAGTTCGATGCTTAAAGAAAAAGCTTGATTTGCCCCAGATAACCAAATCTATTAAATATAGTCTGGCACTCCTGTTTGAGTCTTTAAGATAAATAAACATATTGTGTTTGTCTCATAGTTTAACATCATAGACAGATTTCAATTTAAATTTCAGGATATTTGTCTGGTGTTTGTAAGGGCAATAATAAGACTTCCCCCCGTTCCCCTCCTCACCGTCGGTGACAGACTCGGCCCAGCGGGGATCGGACGCTGGGTAATCGTCCACCAGATCCAGGTTGATTTGAGTCACCACGGCATCCAGCTCTGCGCCCTCATCTCCATCACTGTCAGCTGGGAAGAGCTCGTCTGTGACCGTCTGAGCGCCCACCAGGTCGTTCCTGACAAAGGAAAGAAGATTATTTCTAATTTCTTAAAGCATCACAGGGACTAAGACACTAAAATGATGCTACAGTCTCAGTCTGAAAGTGATTAGTATCAGCCTTTATATGTTTTTCCCAATAATAAATAAACACTGAAGTCAATAAATGATATTCACATGTTCGTCAGGTCTTTATTGACGTACCTGCAGAACTGCAGGAAAGCCGCCTTCAGGAGTTTGGTTTTGTCCTCCTGAGCTATGGGCTCGGCTCTGGTTGGAGTCTCCATGGCTGAAACCTTCAACACAAGAATCAAATTAAAAATGCATTTTTCAGTCACAGTCAAATGCATAATCATTCTTTAATTCTTTTAAGATAAAATAATATAAGATAATCCTTTACTAGTTCCACCAATGGAGATATTGGCATCATTCAGCAGCAAACTGAAGAGAGCAACAATAACTATAAAGGCCTATAAAAACTAAGAACATCGGTAAAGTGTTATTGTAGAATGAGTATTAATATTACACACAAGTCTATTATCATTATTATTATTATCATCATATTAATATTATTATCTGTTTCCTAGTTGTAAAAGCAGCAGTAACAGCATTTATCAGCTGCCTGCAGGTTTCCAGCTCTTTTATTTACGGTGGTTTCACCTCCGGAGCTGCAGCCAGCGAGGAGCACAGCGAGTCCTCCATGGTCTCCGGCAGGATGGAGGCGCTCTCCCGGGCCACCACCGCCACCAGGCCGCTGTTCTGGGAGAAAAACACGGGCAGGTTGGCGCAGCAGCCGCCTCCACGTACGCCATCACCTGGACCAGAGAAGGATTTTTGATTTATTTTCTACTGAACAGTGAAAATGCTGTTTTTCTCCAGAGAGCCTTTGGTTTTCTTTTCTCACCAGGTGAGTTGAAGCTGATTTTCTCATCCGGTAGTCCTCCCCTGCTGGTTCCCGTGGAGCAAGCGAACACCAACTCCTCATTATACAGGAAGGCGGTGGAGCCCGGGGAGCGAGGCAACACCAGCCGTGTCGCCTGCAGGGCCTCCTCGCTCTGACAAGACACACACACACACAAAAAAAAAAGTGTTCATGTTTTTCACTACCTTTCTCCTCGACTCCATAGGGTGCAGGATGTGCATGATGGAAAGTTAGGCACAAAAACTATACACTGTGTATGTGTGGGTACGTGGATGCATAAACATATTTTTACATACAATTTATTCTCTCCCATTGGGGGAAATCCCTTGTTACAGCAGCGTCAACAAGTTATAAGAAAATACAATAAACAGCACCAATGAAATAATAGAATAAATAATAATAATAAATATTTACAGATTGTGCTAAAAAAGAAAAAACATTTCTTTACTGGCAAAAGAAATTAAATTAAAGACAATAATTAGATAAATAAAATGTGTTATTACTATTTGGAAAATAGTAAATAAATAAATTAAATAAAACTTGGAGAAACAGTGAATCCAACAACACCATTATCATCTCAAGGAAGTTTAATTTACAATGGACTCATAAATATCACAGTAATGGCTGCCTGGTTGGCATGAAGAAGATCGAAAAACATGCTAAATAACAGTTTATTCTGTAACAATTTATTTTATAAACTTACTATAAATGATATGTTTGAACTACAAGCAGCCATAAAAACACAGATATTCTCTATAATGAACCTTTAGTGGTTGTCCAAGATTTACTGCCACTACAATGAAAGTGAAGAAATATATCTTGATTTTCATTGGAGTAAAATAACTCAAGATCCAGTACAGAAGAATGACAAACAGGATCTGGATCCACCTCTGCAGGATCAGGATCAGGATGGGAGGGACTGACCTGGAACGGAGGGTTGTACTTGGTGACCTCCACGGTGAACTGGTCGGAGATGGTGGCGCCGTTATCCTGCAGGGTGACGAGGCAGAAGTAAGCCAAGCAGGGAGTGTCTGAAGGATGCCAGGCTGCAGCCAAAACCACCAGACCGGCTCTGAAAACACACAGTGGACATAATCACAAGTACTCAATATGAGGATCTGGAAATCCAGAAAAATGTTGTCAGTCAGAACAAAACTGCTTGTGGTCAAAGGTTCAGAGAAATACTCCTCAGTAAACGAGTAGTAGTAGAAGTACACAAGACTTTCCCACACATACTACTTCTTCTTGGATGGATACCAGCATCTTTAGTGACAGATTACATGAGATTTTAACTGAAAACTAAAAGAAACATGAACATAAAATGGTATAGATCATGTTCAGTCAGAGGATTCATAATGATAATTAATAAAAACAAATAATAAATCCCATGTACTTCAACAAGCACTCCTTTTTTCCTGATTGCATTCTGGTTTTTGCAAAAGCATCATTAAACCCTGAAGATCTGCCTCCATTATTTTTTTTTTGCACTGAAGCACTGAAGTAGATTTTATGAAAATCTATAATCCATCAAAGCTTAAGATAAGACCTTTTATTTTTAAGAGTGAAACAGGCAGGAAGTTTTTCATGCATGTCCAGTAGATATAGATATATAGATTTATGTAAACAAACGCTCACTGGCTGCGCTTCATGTCCAGTATATATATTCTAGATATAGATATATAGATTTATGTAAACAAACGCTCACTGGCTGCGCTTCATGTCCAGTATATATATTCTAGATATAGATATATAGATTTATGTAAACAACGCTCACTGGCTGCGCTTCATGTCCAGTATATATATTCTAGATATAGATATATAGATTTGTGTAAACAAACACTCACTGGCTGCGCTTCATGTCCAGTATATATATTCTAGATATAGATATATAGATTTGTGTAAACAAACACTCACTGGCTGCGCTTCATGTCCAGTATATATATTCTAGATATAGATATATAGATATGTATAAACAAACACTCACTGGCTGCGCTTCATGTCCAGTATATATATTCTAGATATAGATAGATAGATTTGTACAAACAAACACTCACTGGCTGCGCTTCATGTCCAGTATATATATTCTAGATATAGATATATAGATTTGTATAAACAAACACTCACTGGCTGCGCTTCATGTCCAGTATATATATTCTAGATATAGATATATAGATTTGTATACACAAACACTCACTGGCTGCGCTCATGTCCAGTATATATATTCTAGATATAAATATATAGATTTGTATAAACAAACACTCACTGGCTGCGCTTCATGTCCAGTATATATATTCTAGATATAGATATATAGATTTGTATAAACAAACACTCACTGGCTGCGCTTCATGTCCAGTATATATATTCTAGATATAGATATATAGATTTGTATAAACAAACACTCACTGGCTGCGCTTCATGTCCAGTATATATATTCTAGATATAGATATATAGATTTGTAAAAAAAAACACTCAAGGGAAGAGCTTAATCTCCGGAATATATATTATAGATATAGATATATAGATTTGTATAAACAAACACTCACTGGCTGCGCTCATGTCCAGTATATATATTCTAGATATAGATATATAGATTTGTATAAACACACACTCACTGTCGTCTCTTCATGTCCAGTATAGATTTCCTAGTTATTGATATATAGATTTGTATAAACAAACACTCACTGGCTGCGCTTCATGTCCAGTATATATATTCTAGATATAGATATATAGATTTGTGTAAACAAACGCTCACTGGCTGCGCTTCATGTCCAGTATATATATTCTAGATATAGATATATAGATTTGTATAAACAAACGCTCACTGGCTGCGCTTCATGTCCAGTATATATATTCTAGATATAGATATATAGATTTGTGTAAACAAACGCTCACTGGCTGCGCTTCATGTCCAGTATATATATTCTAGATATAGATATATAGATTTGTGTAAACAAACGCTCACTGGCTGCGCTTCATGTCCAGTATATATATTCTAGATATAGATATATAGATTTGTGTAAACAAACGCTCACTGGCTGCGCTTCATGTCCAGTATATATATTCTAGATATAGATATATAGATTTGTGTAAACAAACGCTCACTGGCTGCGCTTCATGTCCAGTATATATATTCTAGATATAGATATATAGATTTGTATAAACAAACACTCACTGGCTGCGCTTCATGTCCAGTATATATATTCTAGATATAGATATATAGATTTGTATAAACAAACACTCACTGGCTGCGCTTCATGTCCAGTATATATATTCTAGATATAGATATATAGATTTGTATAAACAAACACTCACTGGCTGCGCTTCATGTCCAGTATATATATTCTAGATATAGATATATAGATTTGTATAAACAAACACTCACTGGCTGCGCTTCATGTCCAGTATATATATTCTAGATATAGATATATAGATTTGTATAAACAAACACTCACTGGCTGCGCTTCATGTCCAGTATATATATTCTAGATATAGATATATAGATTTGTATAAACAAACACTCACTGGCTGCGCTTCATGTCCAGTATATATATTCTAGATATAGATATATAGATTTGTATAAACAAACACTCACTGGCTGCGCTTCATGTCCAGTATATATATTCTAGATATAGATATATAGATTTATGTAAACAAACACTCACTGGCTGCGCTTCATGTCCAGTATATATATTCTAGATATAGATATATAGATTTGTATAAACAAACACTCACTGGCTGCGCTTCATGTCCAGTATATATATTCTAGATATAGATATATAGATTTGTATAAACAAACACTCACTGGCTGCGCTTCATGTCCAGTATATATATTCTAGATATAGATATATAGATTTGTATAAACAAACACTCACTGGCTGCGCTTCATGTCCAGTATATATATTCTAGATATAGATATATAGATTTGTGTAAACAAACACTCACTGGCTGCGCTTCATGTCCAGTATATATATTCTAGATATAGATATATAGATTTGTGTAAACAAACACTCACTGGCTGCGCTTCATGTCCAGTATATATATTCTAGATATAGATATATAGATTTATGTAAACAAACACTCACTGGCTGCGCTTCATGTCCAGTATATATATTCTAGATATAGATATATAAATTTATGTAAACAAACACTCACTGGCTGCGCTTCATGTCCAGTATATATATTCTAGATATAGATATATAAATTTATGTAAACAAACACTCACTGGCTGCGCTTCATGTCCAGTATATATATTCTAGATATAGATATATAAATTTATGTAAACAAACACTCACTGGCTGCGCTTCATGTCCAGTATATATATTCTAGATATAGATATATAGATTTGTATAAACAAACACTCACTGGCTGCGCTTCATGTCCAGTATATATATTCTAGATATAGATATATAGATTTGTATAAACAAACACTCACTGGCTGCGCTTCATGTCCAGTATATATATTCTAGATATAGATATATAGATTTGTATAAACAAACACTCACTGGCTGCTTCATGTCCAGTATATATATTCTAGATACAGATATATAGATTTGTATAAACAAACACTCACTGGCTGCGCTTCATGTCCAGTATATATATTCTAGATACAGATATATAGATTTGTATAAACAAACACTCACTGGCTGCGCTTCATGTCCAGTATATATATTCTAGATATAGATATATAGATTTGTATAAACAAACACTCACTGGCTGCGCTTCATGTCCAGTATATATATTCTAGATACAGATATATAGATTTGTATAAACAAACACTCACTGGCTGCGCTTCATGTCCAGTATATATATTCTAGATACAGATATATAGATTTGTGTAAACAAACACTCACTGGCTGCGCTTCATGTCCAGTATATATATTCTAGATACAGATATATAGATTTGTGTAAACAAACACTCACTGGCTGCGCTTCATGTCCAGTATATATATTCTAGATACAGATATATAGATTTGTGTAAACAAACACTCACTGGCTGCGCTTCATGTCCAGTATATATATTCTAGATACAGATATATAGATTTGTGTAAACAAACACTCACTGGCTGCGCTTCATGTCCAGTATATATATTCTAGATATAGATATATAGATTTATGTAAACAAACACTCACTGGCTGCGCTTCATGTCCAGTATATATATTCTAGATATAGATATATAGATTTGTATAAACAAACACTCACTGGCTGCGCTTCATGTCCAGTATATATATTCTAGATACAGATATATAGATTTGTATAAACAAACACTCACTGGCTGCAAGCTTCATGTCCAGTATATATATTCTAGATACAGATATATAGATTTATGTAAACAAACACTCACTGGCTGCGCTTCATGTCCAGTATATATATTCTAGATATAGATATATAGATTTGTATAAACAAACACTCACTGGCTGCGCTTCATGTCCAGTATATATATTCTAGATATAGATATATAGATTTGTATAAACAAACACTCACTGGCTGCGCTTCATGTCCAGTATATATATTCTAGATATAGATATATAGATTTGTATAAACAAACACTCACTGGCTGCGCTTCATGTCCAGTATATATATTCTAGATATAGATATATAGATTTGTATAAACAAACACTCACTGGCTGCGCTTCATGTCCAGTATATATATTCTAGATATAGATATATAGATTTGTGTAAACAAACACTCACTGGCTGCGCTTCATGTCCAGTATATATATTCTAGATATAGATATATAGATTTATGTAAACAAACACTCACTGGCTGCGCTTCATGTCCAGTATATATATTCTAGATATAGATATATAAATTTATGTAAACAAACACTCACTGGCTGCACTTCATGTCCAGTATATATATTCTAGATATAGATATATAAATTTATGTAAACAAACACTCACTGGCTGCGCTTCATGTCCAGTATATATATTCTAGATATAGATATATAAATTTATGTAAACAAACACTCACTGGCTGCGCTTCATGTCCAGTATATATATTCTAGATATAGATATATAGATTTGTATAAACAAACACTCACTGGCTGCGCTTCATGAACTGTATATATAATCTAGATATAGATATGTATTTTTGTATTAACAAACACTCACTGGCTGCGCTTCATGTCCAGTATATATATTCTAGATATAGATATATAGATTTGTATAAACAAACACTCACTGGCTGCGCTTCATGTCCAGTATATATATTCTAGATATAGATATATAGATTTTTTTAAACAAACACTCACTGGCTGCGCTTCATGTCCAGTATATATATTCTAGATACAGATATATAGATTTGTATAAACAAACACTCACTGGCTGCGCTTCATGTCCAGTATATATATTCTAGATATAGATATATAAATTTATGTAAACAAACACTCACTGGCTGCGCTTCATGTCCAGTATATATATTCTAGATATAGATATATAGATTTGTGTAAACAAACACTCACTGGCTGCGCTTCATGTCCAGTATATATATTCTAGATATAGATATATAGATTTATGTAAACAAACACTCACTGGCTGCGCTTCATGTCCAGTATATATATTCTAGATATAGATATATAGATTTATGTAAACAAACACTCACTGGCTGCGCTTCATGTCCAGTATATATATTCTAGATATAGATATATAGATTTGTATAAACAAACACTCACTGGCTGCGCTTCATGTCCAGTATATATATTCTAGATATAGATATATAGATTTGTATAAACAAACACTCACTGGCTGCGCTTCATGTCCAGTATATATATTCTAGATACAGATATATAGATTTATGTAAACAAACACTCACTGGCTGCGCTTCATGTCCAGTATATATATTCTAGATATAGATATATAGATTTGTATAAACAAACACTCACTGGCTGCGCTTCATGTCCAGTATATATATTCTAGATATAGATATATAGATTTATGTAAACAAACACTCACTGGCTGCGCTTCATGTCCAGGTACGTCACATTCGCTCCCTCCTTCAGCTCCTCAAAGTTGCTTTCTGACCCCTGGTGGGAGAGAAATGTTTTACAGTTTGACCAAGAAGGATCTCTGCAGTATTTAATCTCTGAATGTTATAAATATAATCTAATCAATATGGCTGCAGTTATAAATTTAACTCATTCTGCACTGTATATACTTTTTTTTCCCACAAATCGTTTTAGCTTTTCCTTCTGTGCATGTGTCGATCCTGGCACTGACCCAGATGGCGTCGGCGATGCTCTCGCTCAGAGCTCTCTGGGCGTCCCAGCTGAGGACCTGGTGCTCCCAGCTGTCGTCCACCTCCCACTTACTCAGACTGGAGCTGGTCAGGGTGTAGAGGCAGCTGGCTTCCTCCACCCACAGCACACTGTGGAGCTGCAGCAGAGCAACAGAAAACATCTGTTCATTGTGTTTGTTTGCAAAAGTCAAGAAAACAAACACTGACTAGATATTGTACATACAGTACAATGGCCCATACATACAGTACCTATGATCCTGTTCTGTATACATTTAGAATTTGCCCCTTGATAAAATATTTAATAATAATAACAATTATTCTATTTAAATTGCCTAATTAATTCCATTGATTTAATTAATAAATTTAATTTACTAATTTAATTTGCTTAATTAGTTTTCATTTTTAGAACATACTGTAAGTATTATTATATTATTTATTCTATTATTTCTTTATTGTTAATTGTTATCAAGAATGCTGCAATAACAGGTGAATTTCCCCAAAAAGGAGAAAACATATTCTACTCTACTGTTTTATTCTATATGTCATTTTATATTTGCACCCTCCTTTGTACTGCAATTACTGCACTTCTACCTCCTTCTGGATAAAATAAGTTCTGTTCTGTCTAATAAACTCAACATTTGAAATGCCACCAGGGACGTACCTTTTGGTCATCCTACCGTTGAGCACACAACCACAACTAACTGCATGAAAATATGAACAAGCAAAGTGCAGCAATGTGACATAAGGACATTTATTTTAAATTTGACGTACTTAAACTTCACTTGAGCTCAGAGGGAAATATTGTGCTGAGCGTCACCACATTCATCGCACTGCTTTAATTTCTTTTTTTACACACAAAACATCTGAGGAGTTTATAGAAACTGACGTTTAGCTATAAATTAAACAACCTGACAGTGGAGTTTTAACAGTAAAATCAGTGACTCACTGTGTCGTTGGCGGGCGGGGAGAGGATACCGAACAGGCTGGAGACACGGCGTCCGATGCCGGACAGCATGCCCTGACCCTGCTGCAGGGCTCGGTACTGCAGCTTCCCCGAGGAATCTACACTCGCTCTCAACAGACGACTCTTCACTGAGGACAAGACGAAGCTTCCACCCTGACAGAGGAGAGAAAAGTCAGAAATAAAGTCAGAGAAAGCCACATCAAATCTTTCTGTTTCACTAGTAGCTGCTGCATCAGAGTGAGGCTTCAGGATTGAGCTCCAAGGACACTTAAATTAAAAAAAAAGAGATTCACTGGACTTACATTGACAGTAACGACAAAGTTGCAGAGATCTCCCAGGTCCAGCTCTGTCTCTGTGTAGTTGCCCTCCTGGGCCAGACTGGGCCACAAGCGAGCCGTTCCCTCTGTTGCCACGGCCAGGACGGAGATGGACTGAACGCTGGCCGTCTCCAGAGGAGCGGCGGACGATATGGCCACGAGGTCGGCTGTGTAATTATATTCACTGCAGGGCAACTGCAGCTCCTTACACACTGACAGCTGCAGAAAAGCCAGAGGTGGTGGATTTTAAGACTTGAATTATCAATCTGTGAGTGTTTTTATTTTTCTCCAAATAAAAGCAACTTGGTCCTGTCCCAGATGAGGTGAGATTATTCTGGGGACGGCGACTTCGTCTTGAAAATGTCAGACTTCAGCAAGAGGATTCTTT
Source organism: Synanceia verrucosa (assembly GCA_029721515.1). Taxonomy (NCBI): domain Eukaryota; kingdom Metazoa; phylum Chordata; class Actinopteri; order Perciformes; family Synanceiidae; genus Synanceia; species Synanceia verrucosa. Next base: position 2,206,180 of record CM056555.1, on the reverse strand, counting down.
GAAAGAGGTTGTCCTGATTTTTCCATCATAAAATCAAATCTCCAGACAACCAAGTTGAGCCATACCTTGGCCACGGCGGTCTGGCAGATCTTCCAGATGATCAGTCTCTCTCCACAAACCATCCAAGCCCAGCCGCTCTCGTTCACCTTCACAGAGATCTGGTCATCAGCTAGAGAGACCAAGGCACACACAGACCTGTTCAGTGGATACACTGGAAAAAGATGCCCTGAGTGGCAGAAAAGGACATCAACAGGAGCAGAAAGTGCATTTCTCTAACAGAGACAAGGTTTTCTCTACCGTCAGCCATCGTGAGCGCCTCCATCACTTTAACAGGCAGCGACGAGCCAAAGGTTTGCACATCATAGTTGAGTGAATCTGCAGCTGCGTGGCTCTGCCCTCTGGTGGGTGTTGACCTGATGGAGAGAGATCTCGAGTTTAATAGGGTGGACAAATCTTTAGGGCTGCAGCTAACAATTATTTCTGTTGTCGATTAGTTATCTTATTGATTAATCTTTCATAATTTGGTCTGTAAAATGCTTTAAGATAGAAGTCTAAGATAATGCCTAAGTTTACCGTGGAGGAAAGAAACCAGAAAATATTCACATTTAAGACGCTGGAATTTTTGATTATCAATACAGTTGGAGAGGCATTTTTACGACTCCACAAACTTCAATGGTCAGCTGAATATTAAGCTTCTACTACTACAGTCTGGTGTCCTGTAGAATTGTAAAGCACTACATCAAGGGATGTTTCAAACATTAAGCCTATTTACACTCATTACAAATAACAGAAACAGGATCATTAATAAAGTAAGTAATCAATAGTAATTCACGCTATTTTGCACAGCAAAAATTCACACTTTATGTTTATTTTAAGGTCCATAATTTATGAGTTATATTCATTCTTAATATAGTATTTAATTTGCCAATAAAAAAAATATTTCTAGCACATAATGTAAACACCCCATGTTATTATTACCTATTCTATTGTTTTATTGTTTTGTTGCTATAACTTGTATACACTGCTTTAACGTGTGAATGGGTGTCAATGAAAAATCATTCTATCATGACTCAAGATCAGCACAAACTACATCCTTTGACATTAACATGAAGATAAGTGACATAAGATAAAACTTTAGTTGTACCACCAACAGGATGAAATTTACAGATTTACAGTAGCAAGTGGACAACAGTACAGTAAGGAACTATAAACAAGTAGAAAAATAAATAGGTAACAAGGTAAACAAGCAATAGAACAGTGTCTTAGATATATTTTTTTACATTAGTTTCCCACTGTGTATTGTCTGTCATCTGTTGCACAAGAATTTCCCTCAGGAAAAAAAACCCAAAATCTTGTCTTATCTTAAAATCTGGACACATTAATGGAGGGAGGCTTCACTGCAGGGTTGTATTCGACTCCACTGGTTTTAGCTCGGTGGACCTCATAAACTGGCGGCTGAGTATATATTATAAACGCAAAAATAACGGCTGTTTTTGTCATGTACTGTATAGGAATAGCTTAGTTTTCTTTCACCTCGCCGACAGCGGTGTCCTGCGCGGAGAGAAGAGCAGACTGCTGGCCGCACCGGAGACGCTCTTCCTCCCGGTGGTCCTACCCTGCTGCCGGCGAACGGAGCTCGGGGCGGTGCGGGGGGAGAACATGCCTGCCGTGGTGCCCCGTGCTGCTCAACGGTAGAGAAATGTGAACAAGCTTAACCGTGAAAACGATATAAACTCAGAGAGACAACTGTCACCACGAAACCGTCTCCAAACAGCGCGCTCGCGCGTTGCAGTCGCTGAAAATATGCGTCACTTCCGTGTCAGCGCCAGCGGAAGCGACGCGAAACTGGCGCATTGCTGCCCTCCAGAGGCCATTCATAGACCTGCACTGTGTGGTTTGTCTTTGTGTGTCCGGAATTTACAGTGCTTAACATATTTATCATTAATTATTACTGCCACCCAGTGTCACGTGTTTACCTACAATAACAGTATTGCTGATTATCAAAACAGTTTAATGTTTCTGTAATGGTTAATCCACCAGCATGTGCAAGCTCTTTAATCAAAATTATATCTTATCCCAATAGGGGATAAATAAAAAACGATTCTATTTTATTATATCTTGCATGCTCAAATAAAATTACTATTGTTATCCATGAATTTTCAAATGCCATGTTTTACAAAAAACAAAAGCAGAAAGCACGTTACTATTATCGTTATTATTTGATTGAGATGCCAAATTCCAGTTATTTGCTGTCATTCCTCAACAGAAAAATGTTTTTTAGTGGTTGTATGATATTCTTGATTAATTTCAATGACACAGTATTCCTGATATGGCACTTATGATGATTACTTTATTTTTATTATTCTATTTATTTTATTATTTTACTTTTAGACCGCAGACAACACAGGACATTGCAAATTTTGTTTTAATTATTTTCTGTTGGGTGAATAATATTCACTAGCTCTAACCTTTGGCCTTTTCATTCTGTTAAATTGCAGGAAAATACCTTAACCAGGCATAAGTGGTAGACCACCGATGGATTTATGGTGATTAAAGCAGGATGAAGAGTAGATTACCGATAGTTGCTACTCGTCAGCGGCTAGCTAGAGTTAAGCTAACTGGCTAGCTAGCTAACTTAGCGTGATCTGATGGAGGCTGATCGGGGGGCGGAAAACCACGATGGAGCGGCATCCACAGCCAGTGGCGTAGTTTCAACTGGGAACTGAGTTGGATTTAAGTCTCACCGGTTTGCAGACAGTAACTGAGCACAGAGGAACAGCGCGATATGCAGTAAGTACCGATTTACAACTGGTGGTGCTCCTGAACTGGACCGGTCCCGCTAAAACTTTGGAGCCGCCAGGCCCGCTGCCACCAGCGGTAAGTTAGCTGGTTTGTACAGCTCAGGTGTCCTCTTCTAATGTGGAAACTAGCTTACTTTTAGAACGGATTAACGTGTTAATAACGCGTTACTTGGGGTTTCCACGTTAGCTTCATGCTAATATATATATTTAGATTGTCAACAAATGCGTGTTCGCCGCCTCAGTGACCATATTAGCTCGCTTCTATGCTAGCTAGTTAGCTGCTGGGAAGATGCTCAACACTGTCAGGGAGGTGCTGAATCTGATTTAACGCACTTTAATAAACACGCACCGTCTGTTGCAGTCCGTTGACACAGTCTGCTCAAACAGTTTGAGGCTGAGAGAGAAAGTGACGTGCAGGTGTCTTGTGTGAAAGGGCTCAGGTGTGTGTGACACTTTCCCTCTCTGCCTCAGGTCATGAAGCGGGTTCGCACTGAGCAGATCCAGTATGCCGTGGCTCAGTACCTGAAGCGGAGGCAGTATGTGGACACTGATGGCTCCATGAAAGGAGCCAAGCTGTTCCAGTCAGCGGAGGAGATGGCTGCCAGCCTCACAGGTGAGCACACTGGGAGGATGATGATGATGATGATGGTGGTGGTGGTGGTGGTGACGACAGTTAAGTCTTTCATATCACCACATGTCAAAGGGTAGACTGACATGGTGACATTTTTCTTTTCTCTGCTACATTCTTCTCGTTCTGTTTCTCTGAGCAGTGCAGACGGAGTCGGGTTGTGCCAACATCGTCTCTGCTGCTCCCTGCCAGTCAGACCCTCAGCAGTATGAGACTCAGTACTCCAGGCTGCGCTCCTTCCTCTCAGGTATCTCATTCTCTAAATACCTTCGCTTATGTTGAGTGTGTGTTTTTTTTCTGAACTGACCAGTTCAGATGTCTGCTCCAAATCATATTTAGAAGTCTTCTTAGGATGCTGCTCTCACACTTTTGCTTTTTATTTCCCATAAACCAGAAACAGAAATATCCTGGGCGAAGGAGGTGAGCAGCGTCCTCTACCCACTCTTCGTCTACCTCCACCTGGACTTGGTGCACTGCGGCCTGAAGGGGGCAGTAGATGGGTTCTACAGTCGTTTCCACGCCGCCTTTCTTCAGGACGGCGAGCAGCGCGCCACCATAGAGCAGCTCCGCCATGTCCTCACCGCTCAGGACGTTGCAGCCAACCCCAAACTGAGTGCTTTCCTGGAGCATAAATACGTGGTTCACCTGACGGAGCCGGCCTACAACTACCTGCTGCGGTACCTGCAGAGTGAGGACAACAGTGCCCTCTGCAGGGCCCTTACCACACACCTGCAGGTGGAGGTTACCGCCTCCAGGCGTACAGACTACCAGCTGTATGGATCCGCCGGTGGAGCAACCGCAGCTCCAAACTCCACCTCCTCCTGGGCGGGAGTGGACGGGGCTGAAGGTGGGGAGGGGGTGGAGGTCCCTGCAGGGATCCCACAGAGCGAGGCGGCCCTGGAGACTCTGCAGGACTGCATCAAGAAAGTCCGCGAGGGCCCCCCCACACTCACCACCGTGTGTTTTTACGCCTTCCACCACACGGAGCAGATGTTGAACACAGCAGAGGTCTCGGCTGACAGCCGGCTGCTGGCCGCAGGCTTCGACAGCTCCACAGTGAAGCTGTGGAGTCTGCGAGCCAGAAAGCTGAAGGCCAAACCACATCAGGCCGACGTGTCGCTCATCCACCTGGCCTGCGACGTGCTGGAGGAGGAAGTGAGTTGACGGAAGGGATTCATGTCTTGTCAGGGTTGTTGGAAATGGCTTCAATGCATTTAATCATGCTGTAAAGACACTTAAATTTAAGACAACAGCAAGTTTAATGCAGTTTTGGTTTATGAAGTATCAGAAAATGCAGAAAAAATATTCATCACAAGTTTCCAGAGCGCAGCATGTTATAGATAATCAGTCACCAGTGACATAAAAAAGACAATCCACATATTTGGTACTTTTCTTTCATTAATACAATCCAGAGGAAATTATGAGGGAAGTCGTTCTCGATTTTCTGACATAGACGAAACAATGAATTGAGTTGCAGCCCTGAAGTTAAATATTGTAACTGATTTACATCATATTTTCACATTTAAACCCCCCCCCAAAATGTATAGACAGCTTATGTCAGATGTCGTTCCCCGCAGGTGGATGAAGAAGACGGCTCCGGCAGCGAGACAAAGACCCTGCGAGGTCACAGCGGCCCGGTGTTTCGTACCGCCTTCCTGACGGACAGCTCCGGCCTGCTGTCCTGCTCCGAGGACACGACCATCCGCTACTGGGACCTGGGCAGCTTCACCAACACGGCGCTCTACCAGGGACACGCCTACCCGGTGTGGGACGTGGACGTCAGCCCCTGCAGCCTTTATTTCGCCAGCGGCTCCCACGACCGGACCGCCCGCCTCTGGACGTTCTCCCGCACCTACCCGCTGCGGCTCTACGCCGGGCATCTTGCTGACGTCGACTGTGTTAAATTCCACCCAAACTCTAACTACTTGGCCACCGGTTCCACAGACAAGACTGTCCGGCTGTGGAGCACCCAGCAGGGGGCGTCTGTTCGCCTCTTCACTGGCCACCGTGGCCCGGTGCTGTCACTCGCTTTCTCGCCAAATGGGAAGTATTTAGCATCTGCTGGCGAGGACCAAAGGGTGAAGCTGTGGGACTTGGCGTCGGGGACGCTGTTCAAAGACCTGCGGGGACACACGGACAGCGTCACCAGCCTGACTTTCAGCCCGGACAGCAGTCTGGTGGCATCGTCGTCCATGGACAACTCTGTCCGGGTGTGGGACATCCGGAACTCCCACGGCGGGACGCCGGCCGACGGCTCGTCCAGCGAACTGGTGGGAATGTACACTGGAAACACCAGCAACGTGCTCAACGTCCAGTTCATGGCCTGCAACCTGCTGCTGGTGACGGGAACGGCACAAGAGAAAGCAGAGCAGTAGCCGTGATGTTCGGCAGGACAGCTTGAGTTCCTCCAGATGTTTGATTGAAGTCACTGCTGAGAGGTTCACCTGAACAGGAGGTACACTTCTCTTCACTTCATCACTTCCTGCCACAGAAACGTCTCTTTTTCTTCCAAAACTGACTTCATTTATAGAGAAATAATCTTTATCTTTTGTCCTTGGTGGTATTCTCGAATGACCAAAGCATCTTCACTAGATGTCAGTATTAAATATTTCTTCTGGGTCCGGTGCCTTGGTGGTCACAAACTGTTTACTCTGCTGTCATGCACAAGTTTAAGGGTCTATCAAAGCAGCATATAAAATGTGACTGTTGGAAAATATTGTTTCTGTTGTTGAATAAAAAAAAAATAGCTAAATTTGAAAAATCACTTTCACCCAACTAGAAGAGGGGCTGGGATAAACTGTTGGCTGGTGCACAGAATATAAAGCCCCTTCCATCTACAGTAACCTAAAGTACTGACTTAATTTGACCATAATTCAGTTCAGGAGGACAGTTCAGTTTTTTCAGTTAACAGTGATTTAGAGTTTTCAGCTCAAGCAAACGTACAAGAACTTTTCCCTTTTAGCATTTAATAATAATCTAAATCAGGAAAGACTATAAAGTAAAAAAAAAACATTACAAATTGAAGTCTGTAGCACCAAAAATGAAAGTGGAAAATGGTGTTTGTTATCAGCCATTAAATACATAAATATCGAATAAACAATGCTGTTGGATTGTTTTGGGTTTTTTTTTTCTGTTCCAGGGCGGTGTGTTCTTAGTCGTCAGTATGATTTAGAATCCGTCTGTTTCTGGACTCTTGACTCAGGGTAAGATGGCAACGAACAATATACTCAAAAAGTGGGACTGTTCCTTTAAAGTTGTCTTTCACCTGGTCGGTCCTTCGATCCCAAACACTCAGTGACACGCAGCTCGCAATCAAAAACTGGAAGAAGAAGGTTCAGAAATAAAGAACGTGTGTTTTGCATTGATGCTCATGGAGTTTAGAGTCTGTTAAGAGGTTTTTACAAGGATCTCAGAGGTCTAATACTGAACTTAACTTAAGCACCAGAACAGGAAGTGGTTGTTTCCTTTCTCTTGGTTTGTCGCTGAATCGCCTCCTGAAGGTTCTGAGAAACAAAAAATAAAGTGTAAATAACCTTATTGAGTAAATTTCTAAGAATTAAAGGGTATTTTTCACACTATTCTGCAAGTGGCATCAACTGTGCAATGCTTAAAAAAGTGTAAATATGCTGTATTTTTGTACTATTTGGCTACAGAGAGTCGTCATCCAGGTTGTGCTTAAAGAGGGCTAAAAAAAAAAAAACACTGACCTTGTATTTTGTTTTATATATATAGAGAGAGTTGTTTTGAATATTTCATTCTTCAAATCAACCTGGAAGTTGTTTTGTCAGTAAACCTTTGCTCCCTCCTGTAGCCCCAAAAACAAGGAATAAATAACAGAATTTATTTGAAACCAACGCTTCATTTCCTTTGTTTTGTTGCTAACCGTGCTGGTTTCAGTCTCTTTTGTCATCGCTGCCTATAAAAAAAAAAAAAAACAAAACACGCTGAGAGCTGATAAACCAGACGTACCAGACACATAAACACTGTGACTTCAGATGTGGATCAGCTGGTTATGGAGGCGTCTAGGAACGGACAGAAACTAGCTGATACACATCATGTATAACAAAAAAAAAACACTGACAGAGCTTCTGTTACTCACACTCCCTGCCTACATGACGCCGGACCTACATGCTTCCCCTCTGCTGCACAGAAGCATGCACTATGTGCTTATTTCCCCTAGTTTCCTGTGAAGATTAAATCAGAGTTTTGAGCTTTTAGTTTGAAAAAAACAGTCTTTTATTTTAAAAAAACGTCTGAGTCTGAGCTTCCTGTCTGTGGTGTCATCCACTCTCTGTATCAGCTTTAGATAATCACAAGTCTGTATCATATGATCACCTAAACTCTATGTATGGACCAGCAGGGAATCAACTCCTCAATGTGCAGCTGAATTCTGGACTTCCTGACTGGGAGACCACAGGGGACCAGGGGAAATTTACAAATTATTTTTACAATTTAAGAATCAGATTATCACATTTGAATGCAGGAATTCTACACTGTGGTATTGCTACTCATATGATACACCTGAGGACTTCTTCCATGTGCACTGTCCAGGTGGACGGAGTTAAAGAGAGGAGGATGCTGCTCACCTTCTTCATCCAGGTTCTTTCTGTTTCTAATTTAGATCTAATCAATGGTTTTGCAGGACGTGCAGGTTTGTGGATTCTTGCATAGAAAGCAACAGAACACAAAGTCACATACCTGTTAAAGTCACATACCTGTTTGAGTCACACACCTGTTAAATCCAGGTGCTGCAGCAGGAATGTCGTACCTGACAGGAAGAGGACGACTCTGAGACGATGAACACTGACATGTAAAAGGCCCCTAATCTGTCCTGTAGCAGGACACTCAGCCTAAAAGAGACATGTTGTAGTTTATTGTTCATCTGTTTGTTTTTGTTGTCTCTCTCTGTGTTTATTGTTTTTTGTGTCTCTCTGTTGTCATTTTGCAAAAATATATAACAAAGGCACAAAATTTGCACAATAATCTGAATAATTACTTATATATGTTATCACAATACAACAAGAACTAATTTACACTAATTTGTACAGCATTGTTTGTATTTTATAAATTCTAATTTATGTCATATCCATAGTTTGAATATTGAATTTTCATTTCATTTGTGTACATACTGTAAATATGTATTATTATTATTATTATTGTTGTTGTTTTATAGAAAATATATGGTATCATGAGATGAATCTTATACACTGTCGGACAGATATAGAATATAATAGAATTACTTTATTGATCCCAACCCGTGAAATTATTTAATATATTTAAGATTTATACACTACTATAAATATAAGTACAATGTAGATCAGATATAGAGAGTATATAGACTAGAATAAATATAAGTACACTATAGATCAGATATATCTACAGTATACAGACTAGTATAAATATAAATACACTATATGTCTTTAAGCAGCAGCAGGTTGACCAAAAAGTTTCCGTTCAGAGGCACTGATTTGAAAGTACCACTTCAGGTTATTTAATGTATCTGTCAAACCATCAGGAACTCTTACATTTTCCTGCAGACCAAACCCAAAGAGAGAGAGCGAGATAAGAGAGAGAGAGAGCGGGCGAGGTTCACCGTCACAGGAGGACAAACCAGTTCCTGTCCAGAGGGTGTGGTGCCGTCAGCCCTACCGACCTGACGGACTCGTCCCTGCATCAGACAGCAGCAGGAGACTCGCTCCATCACACATCTCCAGCACCGTCCACGAGGAAGATGCCTCTCCTGTCCACTCTGTCGGGCCGGGGCTCCAGCCCCAACAAGGCCGTGGACACTCAGTCAGATGGGAAGTCCTTTGAGGAGCTGAGGCACGAGTGTCTGCAGAAGGGGGTCCTGTTTGAGGATCCCGACTTCCCAGCCACCGACTCCTCGCTCTATTTCAGCCAGAGCGTCCCTGTCCACATTGAATGGAAGAGGCCCAAGGTATGTAGGAAACACAGGGAGTGATGCTGGTCAGAGCAGCATCCTAACCACTGAAACTCTAATTCAGCTTTTGAAATCCTGAATGAATGCACTTCGCTATTCTTCACCTGCTTTGCTTTTACAGATAAAACCGGTTGTATCTATTAGTCTAACAAGCACTGAAAACTCTTGTAAATGTGGTTCAGTACGACCTGGATGAATGAGCTGTTGACATCAGATAATCTGTTATTATGGCTGAATAAATAAAGTGCAAGTTGAAGTTCATTTTATTGCTTCTAATACAACAAAAAAAACACAATCAAGTCGCGGCTGTGAAACCAGTTCTGCAAGAAAGGAGTGTAAATAGAGTCAAGTGCACAGACTCAGACTTTATCCCCACACGCCTCAACGTTATCTGCAGTGAAACAGATGTAATATAAGCTGCAGCTGCTCAGAAGTCAAACCCAGACGTTCGATTTGGTTGCTTTTCACTGATCAGCGATAGATTAAAACGTGTCAGGGAGCTTTCTCGATTTTCTTTGTAATGTTTGTATTTTTTCGAGCATCTTCTCGTTTCTACATGCATTCCTGCACTAATATCCTGTAAACTGTGGAAAATTCACGACAATGGCAAAACATTTCTGTCTTGGGCGTGTAAATGCTTCAGCTGCCTTCAGCTGGCGTGGTTTACCTTTTTGTGCTCCAGTGACTGGGATGTAAGGCAGATTAATATGCCTGGAATGTGAACACACCTATTAAAGGCACCTGTGTCGCCTCTCCACTGCCATTGTTTTCTCCTAAATAAACCGACCTGTTCTCTTCCTGTTCCAGGAGCTCTGCGAGAACCCAAAGTTCATCGTTGGTGGAGCAAAAAGGACAGACATTTGCCAAGGGCAGCTCGGTTGGTACTCAAGTTGTCTGCATGAGGCAGTTCGCTGGTGTGATGTCACTCATTTACCCATGATGCACCTGTTTTGTCACTACAGGGGACTGCTGGCTCCTGGCAGCTATCGCGTCCTTGACCCTCAAAAAAGATGCCCTGGCCCGAGTTGTCCCACACGACCAGGACTTTGACCGCAGATACGCTGGCATCTTTCACTTCCAGGTATGCTGCCGGCTGATTGGCTGCAGGCTGATGAGGTGGAGGTGTTTCATTGGCTGACAAGTTTCACTTTGATTGAGCCTCTGTTGCTCCTGTTGGACCTTTCAGACATTTTAGACAAATTTCACACACAAAAAAATTAATGCAGGATAGATGAGAATAACAGTGCCATCATCCAATCCATCCATCCATCATCCATCCATCCATTCATCCATCCATTCAGCCATCCATCCATCCATTCATCCATCCATCCATCATCCATACATTCATCCATCCATCCATCCATCAGCCATTCATCCATCCATCCATCCATCCATCCATCCATCAGCCATTCACCCATCCATCCATCCATTCATCCATTCATCCATCCATCCATACATCCACCCATACATTCATCCATCCATCCATCCATCATCCATCCATCCATACATCCATCCATACATTCATCCATCCATCCATCAGCCATTCATCCATCCATCCATTCATTCATCCATCCATCAGCCATTCATCCATCCATCCATCCATCCATCATCCATCCATCCATACATCCATCCATACATTCATCCATCCATCAGCCATTCATCCATCCATCCATCAGCCATTCATCCATCCATCCATCCATCCATTCATCCATCCATCCATCAGCCATTCATCCATCCATCCATTCATTCATCCATCCATCAGCCATTCATCCATCCATCCATCCATCCATCATCCATCCATCCATACATCCATCCATACATTCATCCATCCATCAGCCATTCATCCATCCATCCATACATTCATCCATCCATCAGCCATTCATCCATCCATCCATTCATCCATCCATCTATCCATTCATCCATCCATCCATCAGCCATCCATCCATCCATCCATCTATCATTCATCCATTCATCCAGCCATCCATCCATCCATCCATCCATCAGCCATTCATCCATTCATCCAGCCATCCATCCATCCATCCATCCATTCATCCATTCATCCATCATCCATCCTTCCATCATCCACCCATCAATCATCCATCCATCATCCATCCATCCATCCATCCATCAAATATATACCAATAAAATAGGCTGATGAGATACACAAATGAAATAGAGCAGTGAATGAATGACTTCATTAATTCGTGTTTGAATGCTGAATGTTACAGATAGTAAATTAATGGGCAATGGATGAACAACCAAGTACTTCATCCTCTGTTTGTCCTTCAGTTCTGGCATCACAACCAATGGCTGGATGTTGTGGTGGACGACCGGCTGCCGACGGTCAGAAACAATCTCATCATGCTTCACTCCGCCTCCAACAACGAGTTCTGGAGCGCCCTGCTGGAGAAAGCCTACGCCAAGTAAACACTCCTTCATCCTTCATCAGTGACAGATTAACATCCACTTCATTTTAATCACAGTCATAATCATATCATACTACATGCAATTGCCTAAATGTGACTAAAATCATTGCATCCAATACACCCACATCAACAAACTAAATGAGCGGAATGAAAGGACCATTAAATCTTGTCATGATGTTAGAGTTTTATCTGGTTAGAAATATCTCCATCATTGCCCTCACAAGACTCATTTGGCCTAATAGTGATGTAATGGGATGACCAAAAGTGTCTGGAGTTATCCCCAGGGGACCATGAATCAACAGAAAACCATCATAAAAACTCTTAAAGTCTGGCCTTTAGCCCGTTTGTTAAATCACTGTGGTGTGTTTATTATAGACTGCATGGCAGCTACGAGTCGCTGAAGGGCGGCAGCACGATGGAAGCCATGGAGGATTTTACCGGCGGCGTCTGTGAACTTTATGAAACCAAGAAAGCTCCAGACAACCTGTTCTCAATCATGAAGAAGGCCCTGGACAGAGGCTCCATGATGGGATGCTCCATTGATGTAAAGACTCATATGATTACCGTTACCTCCACCCTTCGAGTAAAAGGTTTAGCATGAGCTCCCCTGTTTTAAACGCCTCTCTCCGGGCTTTTTTGGTTTTCTCCAGATCTCCAGCTCTGCAGAGTCCGAGGCCAAGACGAGCACCGGCCTGGTGAAGGGACACGCCTACTCCATCACAGGCCTGGATGAGGTAAGACTGGTTTCATGTGACTGGAATCACACTGTTATTTAGTTTTTTTGTTCACTAAGCAGAGCCATAACTCTGGTCTGGGTTTCAGGTTAATGTCAGAGGTAAGAAGGTCCAGCTGATCCGGGTCAGAAACCCCTGGGGTCAGGTCGAGTGGAACGGCCCCTGGAGTGACAAGTAAGCACTTTAGCTTAACTTTTAAAATGCATGTAAAAAAAAACAGCATATTTTGGCATGGATGGATTATAAGGCTTCACAAAGAAGACCCATCATACCTAATTTGGCCTAATCTTTCTGTAGCTGTTCCGTGGTTGTTTTCATGTATTTTGTAGTCATAAAATAAAAGGTTATAAAAAGGTTTTCTGTTTGTTAAAGTTGTGACGGATTGTTTTCGTCGTGTTTCAGTTCCAGAGAGTGGAATTATGTTGACGCAGCAGAAAAAAAGCGCATCCTGCAGAATTCAACAGAAGATGGTGAATTTTGGTGAGTTCATGTGATAGAATTGGTCCAAACTACTGATTCATGTCACTGGAGTCAGCAACATAACATGCCCACACTTTGTAATGGCAGGGTATCAAATCTGAATTATTCTAATGGGAGGGGTGACTCCACTGGAGGCCGTAAATTATCTAAGGATGCAAAATGCGTTTTAAAAGTTCACATTTAAGTCTTTGAACTCCACTGACGTTGACATTGTGTTGTCCAGGATGGAGTTTGACGACTTCAAGAGGAACTACGACAAGGTGGAAATCTGCAACATGACCCCTGACGCACTGACCGACGACACGAAGCGCCACTGGGAGGTCAAAATGCTCGAGGGAAACTGGATCCGAGGCTCAACAGCTGGAGGCTGCAGAAACTACATTGGTGAGACACCAGATCTGAGAATACTAACTTGATTTGTTGCCTTTTTGGCTTTAAACTGTTGGTGTCAAACATCCCAGCCTGCTCTCTAAATCTGTGCATCCTCAATCTGCAGACACATTTTGGACCAACCCACAGTTCCAGCTGCAGCTGGAGGACGCCGACGACGACGATGACGTCTGCAGCGTGGTGATCGCTCTGATGCAGAAGAACAGACGGAAGCTGAGGAAGGAGGGCCTGGACTTGGAGACCATCGGATTCGCAGTGTATGAGGTCAGAAAGAAATAAGCCAGTTTTTCTTTTTTGAATCTATAAAAGTACTTAAATCTACACTTAAGTGTTCCCTGGCAGTGAAAGTGCAGCAAGTAACAAGAAATGTATATTTTTATTCTGACTTAGGTCACATTTTTGTGCCAAAAATATATGTATTTTAAATACACATCAAGGTATGACTGCAATAGTAGTAACTCATATACTTAAAATATTGGAGAGCCTGTGAGAATAGTGAGCACAATGTCTATATCATATATTTAATGATAATTTTATTACAATAACGCTCATTAATGAAGACATACAGAAAGGCTAAACACACACACACACACACACACACATATACTTAATTAGACTTAATTAATTATATGATGGTATCATCAGGATCGAAAAAAAACGGAAATTGCAGTTGAAAATTGCTTGTTGATTGTGTTAGAGAGAAAAAAAGGGTCTTAAAATTGATCCCTGCGGAACACCTTTATCAAAAACTTATCACACACACATAAGTCACACATGCAACAACAGCTGTAAACAGAATCAAGGAAAACAAACAACTTATTTGACAAAATCTTGTGTTTAGCGGATTAGAAAGCTGCTGGAGCAACTTGGTTAAAAATTGAATATTTGTAAATAATTCATGTTTTGCCTGTGTATTTCTTTCTTTTGGAGAATATTAATGAGGCCCTGTTTTGTCAATCAAAGTTTTTTTTCAAATAATCTGAAAACCTGTCGGCCTTCCATCACACTCCCCTACCTTTGATGATCATATGCTGTGTAATCATGGTAATAATAGTATCAATGGATATTGGATTTATAGATCACCTTTCTGTGAACCCAAGGACACTTTACAAAGGGATTTTAAGACAAAAAATGAGAAACAGGTGTGTAAAAAGTAGAAATGAGTCAGCAGAGGTTGTAAGTGGTGGTTAATACTAATTTCTGTCTTAATTTGCATTTTATCAAGTCAAAACAAGCTGTATTAACTTCCTGTTTATGTCTCTTCAGTCTCCAGATGATATAGATCAAATCGGCAAAGACTTCTTCCGCTACAATGCGTCCAAGGCTCGCAGCAGGACCTACATCAACATGCGGGAGGTGTCGGAGCGCTTCACGCTGCCTCCTGGGAGATACCTGCTGATCCCCACCACCTTCAAGCCCCACCACGAGGCTGACTTCATCGTCAGGATCTTCTCTGAGAAGAGGGCCGGAGCTCTGTGAGTGTTGGGAACAGTGGATTTCATCATTGTGCTCAACCCAAAAAACAAAGTGTTAACCCTTGTTTCATCTTCGGGTCAGTTTGACCCAGGAGGACAAAAGTGTTAAATCCTTCCTTACATAACAATTTTTCAACATATGGTCCTATGATCTCAACTGTAGTCAAGATAATTCATAACTTTTGCCATTCTCTGCTCAGAAATGAGATAGAATTTCATGGAAATGAGACTGATAGTTTATAATCCATGCCTTCTAAAACTGTCCAAATATAGTGGGTCAATTTGTCCCAAGAGGACAAAAGGTGGCGATGTGTGCTGCCACTGCAAAAACTTAAATGCTTTCTTACTTAACTCAACCTTTACATATTGTAGACCAGTAAGTGATAATCCATCAACATGTGGTCCTCTGATCTCAAATATGGTCAATATAACTCAAAGTGTCTGTTTTTTTGGTCAAAAATGAGGTGGAGTTCATCAAAATTTGTTAAAAACAAGAAATTTGCTGATAATTCAGTGGCTATGCTTGCTAAAACTGTCCAAACAGAGTAATAAGGCACATTAAAAATCAAAAATATCTGCAGTGACTGACTTCTTGAATCTTTTTGCTACAGGGAGATGGGGAGCAACGTTGACGCTGACCTGCCAGATGTAAGCATATCACCCAGGAACTGATAATCGATCAATCGATCAATCAGCTGGTCTGCTTGTACTCATGCTGTGTTGTTTCCACCAGCCGGCGCCTCCTTCAGCTCCAGAGGAGGAGACGGACGAGGAGAAAGGCCTGAGGAGGCTGTTTGAGCAGCTCGCTGGTGACGTAAGAAAACGTTTTCCCATCAAGCTCCTCCAAACCCCATCTTTATTTTATTTTATACTGCTCATCATATGACAGGGATATTTTTCCACAAGCTTTGTTAATGTTACTTTAACGTGGCACAATGATGGAATTTGACCAGTGTGAATTAAACTGTCAAACTAGAGTTGGTAATATTATAAATCTACAATAAATGACTCAGATTAGTTGACGACATGTATGAATTTAAAGTTTTTTTTTCCAGGACCAGGCGATTTCTGTCAGAGAGCTCCAGCAGATGCTGAACGGCGTTCTCAGCAGACGTAAGTGAGGAAAGATATTCAAGGATTTTAACAGAGTTTTGACAGTTATTCACTGTTTTGTTCATTTTTTTGTGTTGCCCTGATTTAATTTTAATAAAAAAATATGACTCTATATGTGAAACCTTTCACACAATATCATGTTTTATAGTTTGATTCACAGCAGAATAATAATATTGAATCATTTTATACCTCTATCGCACCTTTAATCTTACATCTGCAATATGTTTCTGTCATGTGTTTTTTGTGTTCTATCATTTTAGTGAAGCAAAGTTGTAGAACAACCTAATTAATCCACTTCTTGTGTATTTTTTTTTTTCAGGAAAAGAGATCAAATTTGACGGCCTGAGCCTGAGCACCTGCCACAGCATCATCAACCTGATGGATGTATCCTCTTTAAAATGACATTTAATTTAATGACAATGATGAGCAGATCACAGGAATGCAAGAGGAGTTTTTCTTAACAGTAAACCAGGTGGACAACACAGGGATGCTGGAGTTCCAAGAGTTTAAGGTTTTCTGGGAAAAGATGAAGAAGTGGATCGTAAGTGTTGATTTACATGTTTAAAGAGAAGTCATTTAATTACTACTAATACTATCAACACTCAAAGTGTTAACTTCAACTTTATTTAAGGTATTAGACATTTATTTCTATTTAATGTTGGAGCTGGTGAAGTTGAATTTACTTATTGTGTCACACATTACTGCAGAGTAATAATGTCTTATATTATAAGATGGATTTTATTTTGATTATCCAACTCTGCAAAGTAACTGAAGACACCAGACGAACGTAAGAAAAAAGAAGAATATTTGCCTCTGAGATGTACAGTATACAGTGTATGTAAAGTACAAAAACGTCAGAATTGTATCCTAGGACTTTAGTAAAACGCGTCAGGCTTTTAAAGATGAACTGATGTTGTTCCAGATGCTCTTCCTGTCCTTCGACACCGACCGCTCAGGCAAGATGTCGTCCTACGAGCTCCGCAGTGCTCTCAAAGCTGCAGGTGAGAGTCACTTCATTTATTTAGATTATCAGAGCCGGACCTAAATGCAAACCCAGTTAAGTTTTAACTTTTAAAACTGGTGAGAATGGAGAGGTGAGATCCAGGGAGGGAGTGAAGTCAATCAGCTGGCTGGTAAACTAATCTCCAGACCAGCAGCTAAACTAATCTCCAGACTAACTGGTAAACTAATCTCCAGACCAGCAGCTAAACTAATCTCCAGACTAACTGGTAAACTAATCTCCAGACCAGCAGCTAAACTAATCTCCAGACTAACTGGTAAACTAATCTCCAGACCAGCAGCTAAACTAATCTCCAGACTAACTGGTAAACTAATCTCCAGACTAACTGGTAAACTAATCTCCAGACCAGCGGGTAAACTAATCTCCAGACCAGCAGGTAAACTAATCTCCAGACTAACAGGTAAACTAATCTCCAGACCAGCAGGTAAACTAATCTCCAGACCAGCAGGTAAACTAATCTCCAGACCAACAGGTAAACTAATCTCCAGACCAGCAGGTAAACTAATCTCCAGACCAACAGGTAAACTAATATCCAGACCAGCGGCTAAACTAATCTCCAGACCAACAGGTAAACTAATCTCCAGACCAGCAGGTAAACTAATCTCCAGACCAACAGGTAAACTAATCTCCAGACCAGCAGGTAAACTAATCTCCAGACTAACAGGTAAACTAATCTCCAGACCAGCAGCTAAACTAATCTCCAGACTAACAGGTAAACTAATCTCCAGACTAACAGGTAAACTAATCTCCAGACTAACAGCTAAACTAATCTCCAGACCAACAGGTAAACTAATATCCAGACTAACAGGTAACCTAATCTCCAGACTAACAGGTAAACTAATCTCCAGACCAGCAGGTAAACTAATCTCCAGACTAACAGGTAAACTAATCTCCAGACCAGCGGCTAAACTAATCTCCAGACCAACAGGTAAACTAATCTCCAGACCAGCAGGTAAACTAATCTCCACACCAACAGGTAAACTAATCTCCAGACCAGCAGGTAAACTAATCTCCAGACCAGCAGCAGGATTGAAAGTGTCTGAAACCATCTAACCTGAGCTGAATGCTGCTGCTGGCTTTTTGTGGTTTGGCTTGATGGCTTGATGAGCTGCAGGTGTTGGTGCTGATTACAGAGGAGGAGCTGGTGTGCAGAGAAACATGGAGGAGGAAGGGAAAGACTGAAACCACCAAGACACACCACATAATCCATCCAATATAGAAACAACAAACAAATGTGTGCCATGCAAAGGACATTGTTTTATATGTTCACAAATAGCCTAAATCTAACTCAAGATGCACTTACTTTCTTTTTCCTCAGTGGACAGAGTTTCCTCTGTTGTCATGGAGACTGTGAGGAAAGTCCGTCCACTGAGGAGGACCATGAGATGTAACTGAAAGCTCTGAAAAGTTCTTTTATCACATAAAAGGAGAGTATAATATTTAGTATACTCACACAGTATTGCACATTATAGAATACTTTACATGCGACTGTCCTTTTGTTATTATTTGACCTGATATTAGTAAAATATTTGTTCTGTTGTTCATATTAGTGGTGGTAAAAGTGATAAATGTAGTATTATAACAGCTGATAATGGTAGTAGCAACAGGAAAGATGATCATCTTTAGTTTCGGAGGTTATTTTGTTTGTATTTTTGGTGTAAATCTCATGTGTTTCCTCCCATGAAGGCATGCATCTGAACAACCAGCTCCTGCAGCTGCTCGGCTTGAGGTTCGCTGACAACAACTACGACATCGACTTCGACGACTACCTCACCTGTATCGTGCGCCTGGAGAACATGTTCAGTACGTTAAGAATTTTACACATAAAAAAAAACTCCACTGGTTTTGCAGCAGCGACATGAAAACCTCATAATGATCATAGTAAATATTGTACTTAGACTCTCTATGTTGAGTTAAATAAATTGTTCATTTAAAAAGATAAAAAATTGCCTTTGAAGGATTCAGAAGTTGCAGCAGCACAAGGAGAGAAATTAGAACAGATAAAGAAGATAATTATTGATCCTTTACTGGTGCAACGATGGGGAAATTTGCATTGGTACAACATCAACTTTCTTATTTTTTTAAGGGCCTATAAAAAGTAAGAACTTCATAACAGATAACAAGAAGAGTAAAAGATAAAGGATATGGAGAATGTCTTAAATTAAGGCTCACAATAACTACATGACTGGCTTTATGTGAAGAATCATTGGTGTTAAAACTTCATGAATCTGACTGAAACTCTTCCTCTTCATCCAGGAGCTTTCCAGGCTCTGGACAAATTCAAGAGAGGACGAGTGAAGGTGAACATGATGCAGGTAAAAAAAACATCACAGATAATCTCTGCAAATAAGACAGAGGTGTTTGTTTTACCACCTGGTAAACCAGCTGGATGGGATTCATCTTTACATTCATCTCACGTCTCTGTGCTGCTTCTTTTCTCTCTTCACACTCAACTGAATTTAGATATTTTGATGTGGAATTAACTGCAGTTTATTTTCTCTCCGCCTCACAGTTCCTGATGCTGTCGATGAACGTCTGAGGAGACAAACAGAAGCCACCAGAAGAACAAAAGAGAATATTTCTTTTTTTTTTTATTAAATAATGTGAGAACTGCTGGAACGCTGAGATCAAATGTTAAAATTTGCTTTGACTTTTGGAGTCTGCATGATGTGGAAATAAATATTGAATAAACCATCTGACTTCAATGTGGGGACAAATGTCTCTTAACTTTAATAATAATAATAATAATAATAATAATAAAAATAATCATATATATTATACATAAATAATCCTGTTGTGCTGTAGAAACACAGTCATATATATATAGTTTATTAACTAACAAAGAGTTGAGTGATGGATTTTTGAAATGGATTTTTCATTGAGTTTAATTAATTAAACAAAATATTTGCATGGCAATAGTGGAAGAAACAGTCCAATATTTCAATAGTAAAGTAAAATTACCAATACCACTAAGTAGAAATACTCTGCTACAAGTGAGTCCTGCAATAAAAGTACTCAGTAGAATAATATATATTCCATCACTCATATTTAATTACTGATGCACTAATGTTTATAGTCTATAATAATACATCATAATAGTTCATTACATTTTGGGCTACTGATCTGAATCTGCAAAGTTTTTAAGTAAATATAGTGGTGTTTTCTTAAATTACAGTGAGAGTTGTCATAGGGGTTGTTTTGATATATCAGATAATAAGAGAACATAAAAATGAGGAATAATCCAGTAAAGTAAAGTAAAATGTGCCTGTGAGTAGAGTATAAGTATATCAAAGTCGCATCAACACTCCTTAATGTCAGGTTTTTGTGTGTTACTTTGGTATTCATTTGATTAAATACAACATAAATAAATAAACCTTATGATTATTATTCAGTTCATACTAGTACATGGTACATATTCCTAAATAAGTCTAGCTTGGTGGTTTCCCTTAATAAACCATTTGTGTATCTTGTATGTGTGACCTTTTAGCTTCATTCCATTTCATGTCAGGAAGTCCTTATAAGGCAAATGATTCAGTGTGAAAAGTTCCAGCAGCTGTAGAGTAAAGTGTTTGAATACTCAGCGTAGGCGTGAAGGGTGATCAAGGTGTGGTTCCTCTCTACCTGCCAAATAGTCACGGCTGCGGTCGGAGAATTAGTCAAACACAAACTGTATCTCTTGACACACATATTGTGTTGTATGTCAAAGTCTCCTTCTTCCATTGTTGTGAAGAAACTATTTAAAAACCTCACTGTGTCACTGTTCCTTCATCACCATGAACGCACTGCACTTTATTAAGACATTCACTGCCCTGCTGTCCAGGAGCCTTTGACGTCTTAAAGGGTGATATTTTCATCAAGCCTTGAATCCTCACAGGTTGTGCCACAAATACTGCACACCATTATGGATGAATAGGTTTCAATTGCACTAGATTATGTTGTGTTGTATTAGGAAAGGCTGAGCTTTTCTGGTTTGGATATTTCCAAGCTGTGATTGTTATCTATCAATGAAATCAAAAATCAGTCTTGCATTCCAAGAGGGAACAGTGTCTGCAACTTTAAGATTTAATGTTGTTACTGTGTCTGACCTCAATGCCCAGAAATGACCCCAGGTAACCCCTAAATATAGAGTATACATTATAATATAGCAGATTTGTCTGTAACGCACTGAAACGTTTTTGCTGCACTGTCCAAATCCGACAGTTGGCAGTAATGAGCCGATAAACTGTTTTTCCAGCCGCCATCAAAGAGAGAAAAGCTGTGGACTAGACCAACAGTGCATAGTGCAGGGGGAATACAAACACAGTCATGAATCAAGTTATCATCCAAAAACATGTATATATTTCAGATTAATCACGAATCACAAAAGATAACCCCAATTTATGCCCCAAATTCCCAAATATAATCATATTAATATCGTTTATTAACATCACCCCCCCCTGTTGTTTTCCTAAATGGTTCTTTCAGTGACGGCAGCAGCAGCATGGTGGAGGTTAGCCCAGCGTGGATAAACAACAACAACAGTTTCTGGATTTAAACGGTTATTTCTTCTTTAACAGCCGCCTGTAGTTGGAGATTTAAGCGACTTCAAAACAGTTTAGTCGAAGAAAACCAACAGAGAGTCCGTTATAAAATGGTAAGCTAGCGTTTTCGACCTAAGCTAACCCTGTTAGCTAGCAGCTGCTAACGTCACTGATGTGGAGCCATAAAAACACTGTATTTATGGAAAATAATGCTGTTAACCAAACATACCTTGCATTTTTCCTTCACTCTTGTTTTTTTACGATACTTGACAAGTGTCTTTTTCATTCGGCTTATTTAACACGAAAATCCAAAGACTAGAAGTGTCGATATTTATGGATATTTATCTTTAAGTTCACATTATAGATATGACTAGAATAGAATGGAATAGAATTACTTTATTGATCCCAACTAGGGAAATTACTGTGTAGCAGCAGCAAAAAATGCAATCACAATACAAATAAGAGGATATAAAAAATAACAGAAAAGTATTACTATTTACAATTAAATTAAATTATAATACAGAAGAGCAGTATTGAAAGTATAAAAGACTAGTTGTGAGAAGAGTAAAAAGTAAAAGATTGTTAATCAAAAAACAATAGTAGAGTGGATCAACGGTGGATGAAATAGGTTAACTCGAAAGGTCATAACCATTTACAGCTTAGCAGTAAGGATCTTACTGTGCTTCAAATAAAACATAATACAAATTAAATTAGAAACTTCTATTTATGATGACTCACTAACTATAACTATAGCAAATGAAACACTGAACACTTACTGATCCTATTTTGACAATGAAGGCACAAAATGGCATACTTGCATATTGATTGACACACATTGACCTTCTTTATAGACCTTTATCACACACACATCCACCACACTCTTACTGGTACTGTCAACTAGCCTGACATGCTCATAAACATGCTGTCTAGTGACACTGAGGAGGCTGCTGTGGCTTCTCAACATGTGTGGTTAAAACTGTTAATACAGTCATGATCATGTTCATGATGTTACACTTAATCTATCATAATTGCTCATCAACCAGGTCAATATGAGGTTGTGTATAAAAATGACAGCAACATGGACAGGTACATTCACTGATTTCCACAAGGAAGGAAAAAGTTGATGTAAATCTGTCGAGTAGCTTTCCACCACACCTCTTAGCTTTGTTTTCGCTTAGGAGCTGCTGTTATATCATCACCATGAGTCGCCACTATTCACTGTCATGTTTGTCTCTTCCAGCCTCATCGAAAGAAGAAGTCGTTCATTGAAAAGAAGAAGGCCGTGACCTTTCACCTCGTCCACAGGAGTCAGAGGGATCCGCTGGCTGCAGATGAGAAAGCCCCACAGCACGTGCTGCTGCCCGCCGCCAAGGTACACATGAGTGAAGTTTGTTTTTTTTATTTTTATAAATATCAAGTTGTTTTTCCTCTAAAGAAAGCATGCAGTGGTAACATAGCATCACCAAAGAGTGATGTTCTCTAGGAACGTTTCTAAGAAGCTCGAAGCAGCTTTAAACAAACGTCACAAACGTTTCACTTGTTTCTGATGCGATTCCGTGAATGTGCAGAATGTTTCCCAGGTGGACGCAGAGAAGAGGCGAGCGGAGCAGAGGGAGTTTGGTGTTTTCTTCGACGATGACTACGACTACCTGCAGCACCTGAGGGAGGCGTCGGTCCCGACTGAGCTGGTGGCGGCCATCCCTGGGCGACAGATTCATCTCTGTGATGAAGATGAGCAGGACGAGGAGGAGGGTGACACAAACGAGGTCACTCCTGTAAGAGTCACCCTCAGCCTTGAAAAGCCTGGAAGAGTTATGATATTTAGAAATATGTTTCCCAGAACTGGAATCGTTTTGAAGAACTTTTAATTTAAATCATAGAAAAGTTCTGTCATTTCAGATCATGATGCCAGGTTCAGTGTTTAACTTTGTTTTTTTCCACCAATGTGTAAATATGGCAGCATTGTTTCCAAAAGTAGTGGAGAAGTAGACCAGCAAAGAAGTGGTTATGTACAAATAACAGGTTTAATTGATATTTTTTTTTCAGTTAGTCAACGGTTTCCCCATATATCTCTTCACACCAGCAGTCGACAAACAGAAAACACGTTGCCACACGACTATTGAGAGAAAATCTGCTCTGAAATGTTTCCTGTTTTGTCTGATGGAGCAGGTCTCCTCCATCAAGCTGCCGTCCTCAGTGTTCGCCTCAGAGTTCGAAGAGGAGGTGGGACTCCTGAACAAAGCCGCTCCCATCTCAGGTGAGCGTCGTCTTCTTAAAAATTCAAACTTGTGCTGAGCAGCTTTTTCTGCCTCAAATGATGGAGGGAAGCAATGCAAACTCTGTTTTACCGCTTGCTGCGATTTGTTGTCCTCAGCATCCTGAGCTCAACCTTAAAGGTTCAGCATCTTTTTTTTCCCCTTCAGGACCTCGGCTGGACATGGACCCGGACATCGTGGCTGCTCTGGACGAGGACTTTGACTATGATGACCCCGAAAATCTCCTGGACGATGACTTCATCATGAAAGCGAACACTGCGAGTGGAGCAGCGGCCAGAGAGTAAGAAAGGAAATATAAAACTATTCCGGTTCCTCAGAGGTTGTCTGGCATCTTTGATGATTTCCTCTTTGTGTTGTAACCTGTGATAGAGGTGATGATGGTGATGACGACGATCAAGATGATGATGATGATGAGTGGGAGGACACAGACGAGGAAGGCGACTTTGACTCTGAAGGAGGGTTTTCAGGCGAGGACGTGGACGGCGGCACTCCGGACTTTCTGTTCATGGACGAAGAGACGAAGAGTCGATTCACAGAATACTCGATGACGTCATCTGTGATGAGGAGGAACGAGCAGCTCACCCTGCTGGACGACCGCTTCGAAAAGGTTCAGCTTCTGTTTTCTTTACACCGTATGATTACTGAGACGCTGCTGGGATGGAAATACATGTAGTGCTTTTACTTTACTTGGTTTTCATTTTATCTCCTCCACCTCACTCCACTTCAATTTTCTATTATTTACTACTATGTGTATTATCTCTATAGGACATTTTACTTCTGCTACTTTTAAGTGGCAATTCATAAGATTTCAGTCCTGGTTGATTTAGAATTTCTATTTTGGTGAAAACAATAGATTCATGCTCAGAGTTTCACCGGCCTGGAGTCTTTTATTTACACAGAAACATAGAAATAAAATAGAATAAAACTAATTTACCGGCCTGGAGTCTTTTTATTTACACAGAAACATAGAAATAAAATAGAATAAAACTAATTTACCGGCCTGGAGTCTTTTTATTTACACAGAAACATAGAAATAAAATAGAATAAAACTAATTTACCGACCTGGAGTCTTTTTATTTACACAGAAACATAGAAATAAAATAGAATAAAACTAATTTACCGGCCTGGAGTCTTTTTATTTACACAGAAACATAGAAATAAAATAGAATAAAACTAATGTACCGACCTGGAGTCTTTTTATTTACACAGAAACACAGAAATAAAATAGAATAAAACTAATTTACCGACCTGGAGTCTTTTTATTTACACAGAAACATAGAAATAAAATAGAATAAAACTAATTTACCGGCCTGGAGTCTTTTTATTTACACAGAAACATAGAAATAAAATAGAATAAAACTAATTTACCGGCCTGGAGTCTTTTTATTTACACAGAAACATAGAAATAAAATAGAATAAAACTAATTTACCGGCCTGGAGTCTTTTTATTTACACAGAAACATAGAAATAAAATAGAATAAAACTAATTTACCGGCCTGGAGTCTTTTTATTTACACAGAAACATAGAAATAAAATAGAATAAAACTAATTTACCGGCCTGGAGTCTTTTTATTTACACAGAAACATAGAAATAAAATAGAATAAAACTAATTTACCGGCCTGGAGTCTTTTTATTTACACAGAAACATATAAATAAAATAGAATAAAACTAATTCTATGTACAAAAGCTTCAAGCTCCTAGACCTGTGTCCATAGTTCAGGGGTCCCATGCAGCTCTTCTACAGTGGCTTAAAAATGACATAGAAATATTTTTTTATTTTAATTCTATTTATTTATTTGTTGTACAATTATCTTATAATATTATAACATTTTTAAAAAATATTTTGATTTGAAATACACGTCATTTACATCTGTGGTTGGTGTCTTTACCTGCAGGAGGTTAATCTTGAGTCTCAAGTCTTCAGTCAGTTAATCATGGATAAATTGAAAAAAAATAGAGTTTCCACTCCCTAATTTTCCACTCAAACATGCCTGCATAGTGTTAAATTTATTAGCCCTAAACATTATTTTCTCCTTTTTATAACAGTTGTTTTACAGCAGATAAAAACAGAAAGTGAAATGTAATCACTTTTATTTATTGCTCTTCTATGTTCTCATAAATACATGTTTTGTACATGCAGTTTAACTAAATATTAAACTTTAGAAGCTGCGTTTTGTTCTCCCTCATAAATGATATTTGGTGGAAGAGGAGGAAAAATGGTTCTTTGGACCCTAAAGACTCCTGATAGAGTTAAATGTTTGTCACAATCCTGCAAATATATCGGTATTGTAATACTTCCATCAGTGGGTCAGAGGTAATATCACTGCAGTTTCCTCTTTCAGTGATAAATACTGATTGAAAACACATGAAAATCTTTAAGTATTTTCTTTTTCTTATAATTCTCACATACTTTCACTTAAGTAGGGTTTTTTTTTACTTTTTTACTTAGGACTTTTAATTGTAGTGGAATATTTTCACGGTGTGTAAGATCAGATGACGTACACATGATGTCACACAGAAGTTGCCATGGTTACTCACGACAACAGTCGTCAGGGATTCATTCACATTAACGGATAACACAGATAAAACATGTAATACAGTTCAAGTTGAAGCACTTTTCATGTTGTCATCATATTTCATATTTCTGTGTCGTCGTTTCAGTTTTACGAACAGTTTGACGATGACGAGATCGGCGCTCTGGACAACGCCGAGCTGGAGGGTTTCATCCAGCCGGACAGCGCTCGCCTGGAGGAAGTCATCAAAGACTACTTCATCCAGAAAGAGAAAGAGTGAGTGTTTTTTTTTTATTTATTCACCATCTGACTCCGCCTCTCGCTGCGACAGGAAGCTTTATTATTTATCATTACGTCACTTTAAACGAGCGTCTCACTTGTGCTTCAGGTACTTGAGGCCTGATGACTTGGGTCCTAAAGAACTTCCTGTCCTTAAGGAGGAGGATGAAGATGAGGAGGAGGAGGAGGAAGAGATGGAAACTGTTGTTGTCAAAGCTCCAGAGGAGAAGTGGGACTGTGAAACCATCATCAGTGAGTTTAATTTCCACCTCATCAGAGTTCCTGTGGTTCCTTAAAAAAAAACAACTTAAAATCTGGATAGTTAAGGTTTTAAATTGTCTTAAATTTACCATAAATTTGCTGTAGGTATTGATGCATTTAATGCCAATAGGAAAACACAGTATTCAGAGATTTACAGCAATTTTGCACATTATTTTGTTCACAAAGTTCACTTCTTTGTTCTTGAAAGTTGTGAAATTAAATTGCATAAAAAAATTAAGTGTTATGCCTTCAATTTATATCATTGTTACAAGTGTAAATGAAACTGAATTTTTTTTTTTTCCCTGCTGAATATCACTTGGCCTCAAAAACTCCATATTGGTCGGGCCCTACAACAAATTGACTATTTTCTCAAATTAAATACACAGTATGTCGAGGTCTTAAAAAGTATTAAATTTGACTTTTAAAATGTGCCCTGCTCATTTTATTTTTACAGATCAGTTTTCCTCATCAGCAGTAGAAACTTATTAGAATTTTCTTACTTAGAATTTATTCCCATTTTCCCTAAACTCTGTGTCTGTGTTTTAAGGCTGTGTTGTGTGTGTTATCTGTGTGTCTTTGCTGTACTTGCAGAAGCCAAAGACAAATTTCCACTGAGGTGGACGATAAAGTCAGTCTACCTTCATCTACTTAGGAGTCAAAGGTTCCAGTTTTATCTGCAGTCAGAGCAGTAAAGACGGCATTTGGTTGATCAGAGAGGTGTTGTTGAAATTCCAGGCAGTAAAATGCTCGTGGGTGGATTGAAATATATTTGTGTTGTCCATATTTAAAATACCATGCTTTCTTTTTAGAGCTGAACCAGTCATGCAGTCAAACTTCAGCTGAGATAATAAATGAAAAATATTCTGTAGATATTTTATGTGTTCATCTTATTTTGACAGCATGATGTTTCTTGTTTCCTCCAGGCACATATTCCAACATCTACAACAGACCCAAAGTCATTCAAGAGCCACCAAAGGTATGAAAATATGGATTTTTTTCTATGTGTTTTAAAGTTAAAGAGTAAAAAGTGAAATATTTGTATCTGAGATGTAGCAGAGTAGACGTATAACGTAATAGTCACTTTCCACCACTGGATATCAGATTTTACTTAAACAATAATAATAGTAATCAAAGTGGAAAGAAAAAAGCAGCACTGGAAAAGTTGACAGTCATAAATGTAAAATATGAAAATTTAAATATGTAACATCGATAATATTCAAAGATAAACCCATGAAGAGAATGGATGTGGAGGCTTTGCATTCAACTCATTGAGTGCCAGTCGTTTTATAAAAGAGAAAGTACCTTGTTCCAGTGATTTTTGTCCATTTTGAGTCATATTTCTAGACCCACAGAATATTTTGTACAATGACTATGAAAACACTGAATAGCTCAAATGAAAGAAGAGACTCTCTATTTCATCATGAAAAAAATGTTTGTTTTTACCTTGTTCCATTCTTGTTTTATCAGAGGTAGAGTAGAGGACACTTTCACCAAAATCACCACTTTTTGTCCAGATTCTGTTTGTTTTGCTCTCTAACCTCGATCGTCTCCACTTCCTGTTTTGATCTCTGTGGTGTATACCGTCTCTTTATGCTCTGACTACATCTCCCAGAATCCCCAGCATTACTCACAGGCTGTGGGAGAGTGTGATCGGCAACCTACTGCTGAAAAAACACTTATTACGTATTATTACATCGATGGCACTCAAAGAGTTAATGTAACGTGTTTCCCTGCTGCCGTCGTTGACGAGAAATAAGAACTGAATCAACCTTCTGTCCACAGACGAAGCCGATCCGTGTGTCCAACAGGACTGGTATCCCTCTGGATGTACTTCCTGCCAAAGGCCTGACCGCCAAGCAGACAGAGCGCATGGCGAGGATCAACGACTCGGACCTGCCGCGAGTCTCCACCCAACCTCGAGACAAGGAGGAGAGCAAAGAGGAGAGGAAGGCGAGGAAACAGGCCGTCAAGGAAGAACGCAAGGTGAGGAGGAAAGAGAGCCTGATGCACCGATCATCTTCATCATTTCTCAGCAAATGAACATCTAGTCCTCAGAGTTGATGTTAGAAAGCGTCAGGATTTTTCAGGAGTTTGACACCAAGAAGCAAACAGTGATGTCTAGAGGACTGGATCAGAGCATCTCCAGAACTGCAGCTCTGGTGGTCTGCTCCTGGTCTGCAGAGGTCAGGATCTATCTAAAGTGGTCCAAGGAAGGACCAGTGGAGAACCAGAGACAGGGTCATGAGAGGACAAGGATCAGTGATCCAGGCCGGTCCTGGTGGTCCGATCCAACAGAGCAGAGAAGATAGAAAGGAGTCAGATAGCACAGAATAAACCTTCAGGGGTCAAAGGTCAACAACACTATATCAGACAGGAGGTCGTCATGTTCTGCCTGATCAGTGTAGATAGAGAGGATATTATCTTTATTATGAATAAGAAACTCCACTAATGTCTTATCTGTCAACAAAACAGCTCTGCCTGGTGTTTTATTCATGTGATTTAGTTGATTTAACATTGCAAACAAGGCGTTCAGTGTTTGCTCTGCAAACAATCTGCACTCAAATATTGACCAAAATAAAAGGCGTCATAAGTAACGAGCAGCTCTGAGGAGAAGACGTCAACACACTCAGAGACTGAAATCTGCTTCTGTGTTTTCTGTGATCAGGAGCGAAGGATGGAGAAGAAAGCCAACAAGACGGCGTTCAAGGAGGAAAAAGTGCGACAGGAGAAGCAGATGTTGAACCTGAGCATGAACGTTCAAGGCCTGAAGCTTTAGAAGAAACCAGCCCGCACAGACTTTTTATTTTTCCATCCCGCTGGAGCTGAGAAACCAAGCCTGACTCAAAACTATCGTTTAACTTTAAGTATGAGGAGCAGAAATGAACCTTATCTGCAGTAAAGCAGCTCAGGTCATCAGGAACAGTTACTATACTGAGAATATTCTTTATGCATCGATCCTCTTCAACATTTTGGGAAACACGCCTCCTTTCAGAGAGATGGACGTGTCCTCGTCCTCTGAAGCTCACTGATCAACATGTCTTTCCTGTTTAATCAGAAATATAAATGCAACAAACCATCATGATCAGGGTGTAACCGGCTCGGTTGTCTTTGTTCGCATTAAACAAACATGATGGAGCATGTTGATAACTGAGCTGCAGAGGTTTCCTTCCAGACTCTTTCTCCATCGGTATGAAAACAATTCATGCCACTTTTGTTAAATTAAAAAACAGATTTTGTATGAAAACATTTCTATTCCTTAATATCCAGATTTCTAATCATAGGCAGCCCTTCAAACACAACGGAAAATACCAGAATTGTTCACGTCTCTTTATTAAAAACACTTAAAGTGTGAAAGTTCATGTTGATCTCATCAAACTGCATCCGTCACACTGATATTTAAAGATCAGACGTTCATCCTTCTCCCACAAACAAGCGTCATGTTAAATAAATCCACATCACACACGTCTGCACACGTTTGGCTCCTGTGTTTAAACCTGAAGTGATTAAAATCAGTATTCACAGCAGCATTATACAGGAACAAAAATCAAAACTGCCTTAATGTAAACAAACCAAATCCTCTCGACTCAAACAACAGAAAAACACCAGAGCCCGTCTGACTGGTCGCTGTTCGGTGGCGTGAACGAGGTGTGGCGCCGAAAAAGGAATGATTGAATAGATTCAATCCATGTGTATTTTAAATCAGGATGGTGGCAGAAAGATATCTCCAAACCTGAACTATCTCCATGATTAAAAACACTTTTTTGAGGGAGTGTTATTTGGATGAAATGTCCCTTTTGTTTAAAAAAAAAAAACATAATTGAAACCATGGAGCACCGTCCCTTCATTACAACCAGGAAGCATCAGCTGATACTAATGAAGCCCATAAAAAATGCTGCTGTGACTTTTATGAGCTGTTGTTTCCTTGTTGTTATAACGAGAATAAGATAAATAAAATGCCACAGGAGCGACTGGAAGGCAGCAGCTTTAAGTGCTACAGTAAAACTTATTAAAAAGGAGGATATAACTGTGGTTTTTTTTATCCTCAGTGTCCTCAAACATGTTGGTCAGTGCAGTCAGAAGGCAGAAGGCAGGTCCTCCCTGAATGTAACCCACCGTCTCACCTCTCCTTGTAACCCGTCGCCATGTCTCCATCACCCATGTCCACCTGCAGAACATGAGGCCGGTCATAGGGCGACACCTCCTCCACCTCCTCCACCTCCTCCTCGTCTAAATCAATGGAAACAGTTTTCGCTGAGTCGTCCGCTGAGTCATCCTCTGCCCTGTATCCCTCTGGAAGGCCTTCCTCCACGTACACCATGGCAGCAGGAAGCGAACTGTCCCCCTGGAGGTCTTCGGCGTCCTCATCCTTGCAGGACTTGTCGCTCAGAGCGACGGCGCTGATGTCCGCGGCGCTCACCACGGCGTACCTCAGCTGCCCTTCCCTGTGAGGCTTCAGCTTCGTGGTCCAACACAGAGGACAGACTGAGTTTAAAACCCACCACAAACACAGATGAAGGGTTGTTTTGACCTTTCAGAGAGCTTACCAGCGGTTTGGGAGGACTGGGGACCTTCATGGTCCAGGCCTTCACTTTACAGATGGCAGCTATTATCACAACGATAACAATGATGAGGACCAGCAGCGGTATCACCCACATTAACACACTGGCCTCTGCTGTGGAAGGAAACACTTCATTTAGTGTCACAGTTTTGTTTTCAAAGGTTTGGTTTGTGCTTTTTAAAGCGTGATGCTGGTTAGAAAAAAGAAACTTTCCCTGACAGAGATCAGAGATAAGATCATCTATTTGAGTTTACTTGCTTTAGATCACACAGGTGTACCTAATAAAGAGGCCACCAAGTGTATGCAAAAAACTCCCCCTCCTGTTTGAAGCTAAATAAACTGTTTAAGAGCCTTTTAGATGAAAATGTGACTCTTTAGAGACACAAACAAGTGACACTCTTACAGACCATGATGTATGGTCGCAGATTAAACTGGCCAACAGTTATAAAGCAGTTAAAATATATGCAGCAGTAATATTAATCCAGAAATATCAGATTAATTAAACTGACATGGAACATTGTACTGCACTGTAAGTACTTTAAGGAGATTTTGCCTAATAATACTGCACATACTTAAAATGTCCTTTACTTGCCTTATTTTCACACTGTGGTGTCAGTACTTTTACCAAAGTAAAGGCTCTGAAGCAGACTTCCTGTTGTCCATGCTGTTATCAGTGATGGATTATTTTGCAGACATGTTTTTTTACGGACCCAGTTCAGACCTACCAGCAGCTTTCAGGGCACAGATACGACCCGTCTTCCTGAACGCCACTTCGCCGACGCCGTTCCCAGCAAACAGACGTCCTTTCAGCGTGACGCACTTTTCTGCCTCCTCTGGAAAAGTGACATCATGTCTGCACTTCTTCTGATTCACCGTGCAAGAGCTGTCTGAATCTCCCTGAAAGCCACAGAGCGCCAGATCAAATCTCTAGTTCTTATTAAACTACTTATTTTTTGGAATAACAGCATGAATATTTTTGAAATAGTTGCACTTGCAGCATCTGAAGAGACGGTGAATTTGAAGCTGCTGCCGTCAGGCTTGTCGGCCTGCTTCAGCTCTCTGTAGAAGTGGAAAGGATTCATGAAGGTCACCGTGGCTCCTGATTGGCTCTCACTCACGTCCACAGGAGGGAAACTCAACGGACCTGTGAGCAAAAATACATCAAAAGTTTGACCATTTATGACAAACACCTTCTGTACTGACCCACACTTCATATTCAGTGTAATTCATCCATAAGAACAATATGTCACAATGTCATGAACAATATTATTTTTTTTTATTTAATTTTCAATATTACACACTAAATATTGTGTGCAACATACTTATACAATATTATTTTTTTCAATGTAATTTCTAATATTACTCACTAAATATTGTGCACAATATACTTATACATTATTTCATTATTAAATTTAATTTCTATTATTACTCACTAAATATTGTGCACAATATACTTATACATTATTTCATTATTAAATTTAATTTCTATTATTACTCACTAAATATTGTGCACAATATACTTATACATTATTTCATTTTTAAATTTAATTTCTATTATTACTCACTAAATATTGTGCACAATATACTTATACATTATTACATTTTTAAATTTAATTTCTATTATTACTCACTAAATATTGTGCACAATATACTTATACATTATTACATTTTAAAATTTAATTTCTATTATTACTCACTAAATATCGTGCACAATATACTTATGCAATATTACATTTTTAAATTTAATTTCTATTATTACTCATTAAATATCGTGCACAATATACTTATACATTATTACATTTTTAAATTTAATTTCTAATATTACTCACTAAATATCGTGCACAATATACTTATACATTATTACATTTTTAAATTTAATTTCTATTATTACTCACTAAATATTGTGCACAATATACTTATACATTATTACATTTTAAAATTTAATTTCTATTATTACTCACTAAATATTGTGCACAATATACTTATACATTATTACATTTTTAAATTTAATTTCTATTATTACTCACTAAATATTGTGCACAATATACTTATACATTATTACATTTTAAAATTTAATTTCTATTATTACTCACTAAATATTGTGCACAATATACTTATACATTATTACATTTTTAAATTTAATTTCTATTATTACTCACTAAATATTGTGCACAATATACTTATACATTATTACATTTTAAAATTTAATTTCTATTATTACTCACTAAATATTGTGCACAATATACTTATACATTATTACATTTTTAAATTTAATTTCTATTATTACTCACTAAATATTGTGCACAATATACTTATACATTATTTCATTTTTAAATTTAATTTCTATTATTACTCACTAAATATTGTGCACAATATACTTATACATTATTACATTTTAAAATTTAATTTCTATTATTACTCACTAAATATCATGCACAATATACTTATGCAATATTACATTTTTAAATTTAATTTCTAATATTACTCATTCAATGGCCTATTGTGCACAATATAATTTGTCCTTATACAATATTATTTTTTAAAAATGTAATTTCTAATATTACTGTCAAAATTGTGTGTAATATACTTATAAAATATGATTTTCTAATTTAATTTCTAAAATTACTCACTTAATATGGTGTGCAATATACTTAAACAATATTACTTCTCCATTTTATTTTAGTACCTCCAACCTGGCAGCTTACCATGTTCTTATAGTGTTTTTATTTTGGATTCTAACTGTTGCACAAGAATTTCCTTCAGGATGAACGAAGCTTTTTCTTATCTTAGTTTATTTTACTAGATTTATTTCTATTCTAGTAGGCGTCCATCAGGTGTTAATCATTATATTTATTACTGTGTCTTTGATTCTTATGTTTTTCTCATTTTTGAGCTCTCTGTCAAAAATAATTTAGTATTAACAAAAAGTATACCTTATC
Organism: Synanceia verrucosa; assembly: GCA_029721515.1. NCBI lineage: Eukaryota > Metazoa > Chordata > Actinopteri > Perciformes > Synanceiidae > Synanceia > Synanceia verrucosa. The sequence continues at coordinate 2,171,824 of CM056555.1, read as the reverse complement.
TGTCTTAGATAGATGGGATCTAATCACAGTCTAGAGGGTTACATCTTACATTTGATGTGAGCCGTCTTTAAATCGTTAAAGGTGAATGTTTCAGATGTCACTTCTTCGGACTCGTTGCCTCCCTGGACGGCCGTCACGGCGGCAAAGTGGAAGCCCAGGTAGCGCTCCTCAGACGCCCAGACGAAGCGGCTCAGATCGTACCGATGCTCTGAGGTTTCCTTCACATCACCCCTTCAATAAAGAAATAAAAATACAGCAGATCAATTATTTTTTTTAACTATTAATCCTTACTTGGTAAACTTGACTTGTTTAACTTGCTCCTTCATTTACTATTTTCATGTAATATATGTATATACAGTAGTAGTAGTAGTATAAAAACATAAATAGTTAAGATAAAAATATATTGTGTATGTTTACAATTATTACAGAGAAGATTCACAGTTATTAAAGCTGAAGTTGATTTCAAGATTATTGCACATTGTTACTTTACATACTGTATATTTTTCCTAATTATCCCTGAGTGATGTGATGAGGTCATATTTACCTATTTATTCAGTATTATTATTATTAATGTAGTTGTTTTTTTTTCTTGTACTGTCATATGGTCTTGTAGTGGGATTCGTTTGTAATAACATAATGTTTAAAATAATAATATTAATAATAATAATAATAATAATATTGCCACAAAAAATGTCATCATTCACTCTAATGTCACAATATCAGTAAAAAAAATTAAGTTTTTTTTAAATTTTTATTTGTTTAATTGTTGTGCCCTAATCATCACACCATGTCTTTAAGCACTTAAAGGAACATTTCACTTAATTAATCAAACTTACCCAGCAGATCCTCCCACAGCCACCCTGAACCTGGTCTCCGGTCGCTGCTCGCTGTACTCCCAGATGACCACGACGCTGAAATTTCTGCAGCTGAGGGTCACGTTTGTTGGAGGAAGAACTGCGAATAAAAAAGAAAAACATTAAAGAGTAGCTGAAAGGGAGCGTCACTAGGTTTGAAGGATGGGGGGGGGGCTTAGCCCCCAGATGAGGCTAATTTGGAGATTAGCATGTTTGCCAAATGGGAGAACTTAAGTGTGTGTTTTTGCCTGCAAAGGGGGCACTTTAGTGCACGAAAAAAGTGCATGAATAATGCAAGGTTATATGATTATTTACATAAACTCATATTATGGCTAGTTTATACTGAATTTGTCTGCAATTTTTTTGTAAAATAAATAAATAAATACATCAACACCAATTTCTTGGGAATTTTTAAGGGAACTTTGCCCCCCCCAAAAAAAAAAATAGACCTAATGACACCGCTGATGCTATGAAATAAAGTAAAACCAGTGTTTTACAAACGGTGTGACCTAAAGTGCTCCTGTGCACAGTCCAGGTGGAAACAGACATGAAAATCAGATGCTTTGCTTGAACAGTATTACAATAAGCTTGTTTATTCTTTAATTACACACACATTTTTGATGCTGTAAATCTCAGAGCTCCACTTCATACAAGTCATACAGGAAATAAAACGATTTATGCAGGCGTCTGCTGCTGCTGCAAATATGCACAGAATAAAAAAAAACCCACATATTTAGCAGGGAGGGGTGAAGCAGGCCTGCATACTACACACCTGCTTTACTTTACGGCATTTCATTCAGTGTCAAAAGCGACAGGCATTTGAAGTATAATCTGTCCGTTTGTCAGCATTCCTGTCTCCTCTGTGACTTCCTGATAAGACAGAAAACAAGGCTGCGGCTTGTTTAATCTGTCAAGTTTTTACTCGACTCAAAGATTCATTAAATCCATCAGCAGCCAAATCAATACGCCAAGAAAATCTCCCCACCATTACACCACTAGCAGCAGCAGCAGCCTGAACCGCTGATAAAAGGCAGGATGGATCCAAGCTTTCAAACTCTGACCATCGACCATCTGAACATTCAGCTGAAATGGAGACTGGTCAGACCAGACGACGTTTCTCAATCTTCTAGTGTCTTATTTTGGTGATCCTGTGTGAGCTGCAGCCTAAGTTTCCTGTTCTTAGCTGGCTCCTGGTGTGCTCTTCTGCTGCTCTAGTCCATCTTCTTCCAGGCTTCACACACGATATTCTGCTTTCCTTGGTTGAACCAGTGCTTATTTCACTTCCTGTTTCCTTTCTGTCATCTCCAACCAGTCTGATCATTCTCCTGTGACCTCTCACATCAACAAGGCATCTTTCTCACTGGATATCTCCTCTTTTCCGGACTGTTCTCTGTAAACCCTAGAGATGGATGTAGTGAAAATCCCAGTGGATCACCAGCTCGTCTGGCACCAACAACCACGTCACGTTCAAAGTCACTTAAATCCCCTTTCTTCCTCGTTCTGATGCTCTGGTTGAACTTCAGCTCGTTGTCTTGAACACCTCTACATGCCTAAATGTATTGAGCTGCAGCCATGTGATTGGCTGTTTGCGTTATCAAGCAATTGAACAGGTGTACTTAATAAAGTGGCCGGGTATGTAGCAGAAACATCCAGAAACACTCATTTTAAAAGCACGTTCAACTCGTCTGTTAGCATGCTAACTATAAAATAAAAACAGCCCATGATTTGAGCAGCGACGTTCACGCTGGTTATTTATTAAGCTGATAATAATCTTTTCTGGACCTTGAACACACCTTCAATAAGTAACACTATAAAGCCTTCATAGGCAGAATCATTTAAGTACAATCAAGTCTCAAGTCTTTGCACTCAGGTCAGGACTGACAGGTGTGATTACATAAATGCTCATTTCCACCAACCAGTGCTTGTTTCCATCCACTCCATCTTCTCGACATGATCTAATCCACTCTGGCTGCTTAGACAATAAAGAATGATGAATATTTAAAATGTATAAACATCTCCATTTAAATAAGATAAGGCTGAAATTATTGTTGTGTTTGAGGTGCTATTTTCTGCAGATTCAGATTAATAATAAAAAATACAATCAACAAATTAATGATGGCGTATTATCATTAAGTTAAGATTTTATTTATTATAGATAGGTAAATTCACAAGACATTAATATTATCTACACCTTTATCAGCTTCAGCATTAAAGCAATGAACACATTAATGCATCAATAATTATAATCTAATAATATCATTTATATTCTGCGCAATGAGTACTTTTACTTTTTATATTCTAAGTACCGTTTAGTTTCATGGACATCTGAATGCAGGACCTTTACTTGTAAATAATTACATCATTAACACAGTATTTACTAGTACTGGACCTGAGTCCATCCTAAACCCCTAGATTTAAAATGACTACTTTTATTTTTAAATGCAGCTACCTGAACCATGTTTAACACTTTAACGCTTTTCTAACTATTGATTCATATTTTTGCATTTTATTTGAATTGTACTTCATTATTTTAGTGTCCCAGAAAACTGTGAGTCCATCACAAGTTACCACAGACTGTCAGGAGTCCAAAAATCAGCTAATGGTGGCTTATCGACAGTGAAACATCCAGGTATGACTGTGAAATGAATTTAATTTTTACTTATTTATTTAACAGCACTCTCCTTTATCGTAATGTAACTACAATATTTAGATTTAGTACTAATATCAACATTAGAAGTGGGTTTAGCTTCTTACCAGTTCCAGCAGAAACTCCACTGATCAGGACGAGCAGGAGGGCCGTGAACGCACCGTCCAGCGGCATGACTTCAGGCCTTGGACCCGAAAAAAACACTCCAAGTCCGGCTTCCTTCTCAACACCGAGAGGTCAGACACACCGAATGAGAGCTGAACATTAGAAAGTCAGTAGAAACACGTTAGAAAGTCAGTAGAAACACGTTAGAAAGTCAGTAGAAACACGTTAGAAACACAAACTTTCTCATCAGCTCCTGATTTCTTTCCTAATTTCCTTCCATTAAACGTTACAGCCGAGTGACTCTCTGCCTCCTCAGGTGTTTGTACCTGGTGAGGAGCCTGATTCACAAACACACCTTGATGACGTCAACGAGGACCTGCATTTTGTTTTCGCTTTTTCAAAATAAAGTTGATTTTTTAATTTATTTATTCATTTATTATTATTATTATTATTATTATTATTATTATTATCAGGAGGGTCGAAATTAGTTAACACAATTAATCAGTGTTAACACAAGGTACTTGGACAAACTGCCTGATATGTGTTATCAGAGACATGCTGGCAGGTCATGAAGCCGAACTCTATTCAGAAAATCAGGGAAACTAACAACACAGTCATAACTAATGATAAAACATGCTTATAAAACTAGATTAACCATCTTTGTAAAATGTTAATTTTAGACATTCTTTTCATAAACACAGCTTGTAAGAGCTAATTTTAGCAGCTTCTATATATTAACCAGTCAAACGCCTCATTGTCATTACATGACAGTGTGTACCACAAAAGTGGTGCTAAAAAAACATGAATAAAATTATTTATTATTGCTTCTTTAAACTTTAGAAAAGGGGGTGAATGGAGTGGAGGGAGAGATGAAGAGGTGGATGAATAAGAAGGTTTATTAATTAAACAGATATATAAAGAAACAATCCATTATCAATCCACAGTTAAATAAATGGATCTGATATGGTGTAGCATGGGTCTTTCTTTGTGCTTCACTGGAAACCAAATTACCCTTAAATATTCAATTATTTCACGACTCACGAGTGAACAAGAGCTTTTATTGTGAAGGCTACATTCCTCAATTTCCGGTTGTTTCGACAGGTAAACCAGCTCCTTAAAACAGCAGGTGATTGTCGCCACCTATAGTTCACAAACTGATATTACATTCTTTTATTTTTACACTTAAAGCAGGAAAAATAATTTTAAAAATAATTTTTATGTCCCAGGTGAGAAATATTTCTTATATATGTCATATACTATTATTTTAAAAATAGAACCTTGTCTGTTGTCCAGTTGTTGTCATTTTGACAAAACATGTTTCTGTCACCGTGCCAACGGCATCCAAACTCAGCAGAGTGCAAAAGCAAAGCCTCTTATGGGATTAGAGCTACAGTCTTTTCCTGAGTCACATCCATCCAGGAACATTGTCAGAGCAGGAGACGAAGACGAGCAGATCAGTGCCAGCAGTCACCTGGACACTAATACCACTCTTCATCATCATCATCATCATCATTATCATAGGACAAAAAGTGAGAAGTCTGGACCACTGTGGAGGAGGAAGTACTTTCCTTTACTAGAGTAAAAGTATCAGTATCACCATGTAGAGATACAGGACCTCCCTGTGTGAAGGAGTGTTTTCAAAATAAAAGAGCGATCCTCCACTGAGGGAACCTTACTCCTTACAGCAGCATGAACATGAAGTTATATGTAAGAAAAACTATGAAACAGAAATAATGAAACAGTAGAATAAGTAATATATATATATATATGCATATATATATACATATATATACATATATATATACATATATACACATGTATATATACGTATATATACGTATATATACACATATATATATATGTATATATATATATATATATATATATATATATATATATATATATACACATGTATATATACATATATATATATGAAAAAATAAGAAAAGATAGCATACAAAAAGTGCAGGTTTGCTGTGCAAATTAGTTATTGTAATAATAACAATAATAACAATAATAACATAGTGTAATAATATATGATAATCATTTCAACACTTGATTGAATAGACATTTTGCACAAAATGCAAATGAAATTAAATGAAATACAATATATACATGACTATGACCGATAAATTACGGAGTCCAAAATACAAACAGTGAAAAGATTTCTGTGCATAAACAGTTCAAAACAGTATTGAGACATTAGACATGATATACAGAATATATAGAGAGAGTAGTGTGTAAATAAGGGATGATATAGAGAATATATAGAGAGAGTAGTGTGTAAATAAGGGATGATATAGAGAATATATAGAGAGTAGTGTGTAAATAAGGGATGATATAGAGAATATAGAGAGAGTAGTGTGTAAATAAGGGATGATATAGAGAATATATAGAGAGAGTAGTGTGTAAATAAGGGATGATATAGAGAATATATAGAGAGTAGTGTGTAAATAAGGGATGATATAGAGAATATATAGAGAGTAGTGTGTAAATAAGGGATGATATAGAGAATATATAGAGAGTAGTGTGTAAATAAGGGATGATATAGAGAATATATAGAGAGTAGTGTGTAAATAAGGGATGATATAGAGAATATATAGAGAGAGTAGTGTGTAAATAAGGGATGATATAGAGAATATATAGAGAGTAGTGTGTAAATAAGGGATGATATAGAGAATATAGAGAGAGTAGTGTGTAAATAAGGGATGATATAGAGAATATATAGAGAGAGTAGTGTGTAAATAAGGGATGATATAGAGAATATATAGAGAGAGTAGTGTGTAAATAAGGGATGATATAGAGAATATATAGAGAGTAGTGTGTAAATAAGGGATGATATAGAGAATATATAGAGAGTAGTGTGTAAATAAGGGATGATATAGAGAATATATAGAGAGAGTAGTGTGTAAATAAGGGATGATATAGAGAATATATAGAGAGAGTAGTGTGTAAATAAGGGATTATATAGAGAATATATAGAGAGAGTAGTGTGTAAATAAGGGATGATATAGAGAATATATAGAGAGTAGTGTGTAAATAAGGGATGATATAGAGAATATATAGTGAGAGTTGTGTGTACTTAAGGGATGATATAGAGTATATATAGTGTGTATTGTGTTTTTAAGTGATGATATAGAGAATATATAGAGAGAGTAGTGTGTAAATAAGGGATGATATAGAGAATATATAGAGAGTAGTGTGTAAATAAGGGATGATATAGAGAATATATAGAGAGAGTAGTGTGTAAATAAGGGATGATATAGAGAATATATAGAGAGAGTAGTGTGTAAATAAGGGATGATATAGAGAATATATAGAGAGAGTAGTGTGTAAATAAGGGATGATATAGAGAATATATAGAGAGTAGTGTGTAAATAAGGGATGATATAGAGAATATATAGAGAGAGTAGTGTGTAAATAAGGGATGATATAGAGAATATATAGAGAGTAGTGTGTAAATAAGGGATGATATAGAGAATATATAGAGAGAGTAGTGTGTAAATAAGGGATGATATAGAGAATATATAGAGAGAGTAGTGTGTAAATAAGGGATGATATAGAGAATATATAGAGAGTAGTGTGTAAATAAGGGATGATATAGAGAATATATAGAGAGTAGTGTGTAAATAAGGGATGATATAGAGAATATATAGAGAGTAGTGTGTAAATAAGGGATGATATAGAGAATATATAGAGAGTAGTGTGTAAATAAGGGATGATATAGAGAATATATAGAGGGAGTAGTGTGTAAATAAGAGATGATATAGAGAATATATAGAGAGTAGTGTGTAAATAAGGGATGATATAGAGAATATATAGAGGGAGTAGTGTGTAATTACAGTGAATTACTGGTGTTTGTAGCTGAGTAGAGACGTGCGATGGCGGCAGGATTACTTCCCCTCAGCTGCTGTCATGACAGGTCATGCTCCTCCTCTGCAGCCCTGCATGCTGGGACCCTCGGCCCTCTGATTTCTGCCCACTCAGCGCTCCACGTGAGGAGTAATTACAGCTGCCGTCTGCGGACAGTAATCCTGCAGGGACAAATCCACCCCCCCCCAGACAGATGTTTCCCCTCACAGCTGGACTGTAGACATGTCAGAGTTTGATCAGCGCTGGCTGGCATCACCATGTTCCTCTGCAGAAACACTGACACTGGATGCTGCTTGTTTATTTAACAGAAAGAAGAAGTTTGTTTAGTACACTGTGATAGAAATATGTGGCACTGGAACATAATTACATCCCTTCATACAATATATTCATATATATATATATATGTATAAATCTACACTGAAACAAGTAGTACTCGAGGCAATCAGTTGCCACAGATATTTTAAGTATTAATGCAAACAAACAAATATTAATCAAATCATTATATGACAGTGCATACAACGAAATAGGAGCACTGCTCCACATGGCGCTAAGTACAATATTAAAAAATATAGATTAAAACATAAAATAGAAAAAAAAACATTAGAGAAGATAATATTTAAGGCACAGTTATTGCTATCTGCATCTCAATGCTGACTTCTTAATGATTGAATGTAAAATGATTAGAGGGTAGAAGTATGAAGTAGTAGAAAGTGGAAGTTAAGCAGGGCCGGAGCTAGGCAAAGGCGGGGGTGGATTCAGCCCACCCAAATATCCGTCTTGCTAATTGAAAGTTGACGGGAAAAGTTTATCCAATAGAAAATATAACAGACGACACTGTTGGGTCTTCTTTGCGAGTGGATGGGCAGCTGACATCCCGCCCTATACCGACAGTGATTGCTTGTCATCATTGTCATGTCATGTTGACACTAAGAAATAAACTCACAATCATACATATATGGTTCTTTACTGCAGTAAAACCAAGTTTATTTACTTTGGAATCATTTCTCAACATCCCCCCTCTCTGTTTATGTAAAATGGTTCAGTCCAGCTGCTCCATCAGACAGCCTGCAGAGAGCTAACTTTTCACAGACAGAGTGGAGGAGGAGACGACAGGATGCCTCAGAAGTCAGAGAAACAAAGAAAAGAAAAAAGTTCAAACAGAAGTGAAGAGTCGACAGTTTGTCACCCAGGTCTTTCATAAGTAAGGTTGGTCTGTTCGTGGTTCATGTGATGGAAAGTTCTGGAACATTAGCCTCTTAGCTATTCCTAACTTTGTCCATAGTTTATAAGCTAGCTCACTTTTCTCCACATACTAGCTCATATTTCTCCCTCATGGGGCCCAAAATGAACTTAATGCATCCACAAATAACTATGGGGGCCACTAGTCAGCTTCGCTCTCATCTGCACACCACCTAGACCCGGCCCTGAAGTAAAGTACCTCAAAATTAAGTAGTGTTAGCTCTTAAGTAAAGGTGCTAAGTTGCTTTCCATCTCTGGAAACAATGTGGATAAAAGTTTAAGTTTTATAAATCAGTAAACACTTAAAAAGCACGGTGTTAAACTGTTTCTGAGCGGTCTTTTTCTCAGAGCAGCTCTGATGTATCACTGATATATTAATATAATAAAGGCCAGAAAGCTGAACCCAGACAGGCTAATGATGGTCTGTCTGCAGCGTTTATCTTTGACCGTTTCTCTGATCACAGACAGAAAAATGTTCCTGCTGCAGCCATAATCCATCTGCACTTATTCCATCTGTGAGTGCAGATTAACCTTGATTGATTGTTAAATAGGAAAAATAAAAAAAGACATTACTGCTAAATCACAGCTGTGTTGAGAGCAACTATCAACACGACCAGTTTAAATTTAAATAAAAGGATGTTTGTGTGAACTAAAAGAGCACAAAGAGATAATTATTAGCAATAATATTAATAAAAGCGGAACAAATCTGCAGTTACTGATAAAATAAACCTTTTGATTTGATTTGCTTTTCCTTTTTGGTTTCTAAAAATTAAAAGAAAAAGAGAAACATAAAAGTATATACTGTATAGTATTGTATCATATATGTACATATTTTATTTAATTTTAATGTATTTCTTTTTTAGTTTTACTATCGTGTTTTATAATAATTAAAAGGGATGAATAAAAGTAAAACAAAATTGATAAAATATTTAACTGCATAGCAATATCCATCGTCTTCCTCCACATCATCATCATCATCACCAAGCCTGAAAGCACTAGAAAAAAAAATAAAATTTTTTAGTAAGAAAAATTACTCAGCGTTTAAGTTACTGCTGCATATAATAAACAGCATACAGTATATAATGGATTTAGATGTTAATAAATCAACCTGAGTGATCAAATAATCAGGATAAACCTCCTGCATAATCCTTCCTATAGATATTTAATCAAATAAAAAAAAAAACGTTCAGGTATTCTTTCTCTCTCATGCAATATTTCAATGAGGATTAAAGTTCAGAGGCTGCACGCCACCAGCTGACAGCGACACACACACACACACACACACACACACACACACACTAAGCAGATGTTGGACACGGTCAGCTTCTTGTCGTGCAGCTGTGCAGATCTCTCAGGTTCAGATTCATAATGTGCAACACAGAGTGACTGAGTACATTTACTCAAGAAGTATTTCACATGAAGTACTTCTCTTTTCTTACCACTATACCACAGTAATCTGATACCTGATTTAAACATTAAACATCTGCACAATTTCTTGCACATCAATCTTGTAATCTTGTTGTAAGCCACAACACTTCAGTTATGTTCATTTATTTTTATATACAATGTTTTTCTCCTGGTTTGATTATTTAGACACGTTTACTGATTTACATTATTATTTTTCTAAGGTCCATTGTTTACTTATTTTCCTTTGTTACCTCCTTTGACATATTTGACCTCCTTTTGACATTTTTCCTTCTTATTCTTCTTGTTTGCTGATGATGCTGCTTCTTATATTTATATGGATCATAATGTTGCTTTATCCACTTTGCTGCTGTAATGATGATAATTTCCCCATTTGTGGGACTAAGAGGACCATCCTATCTTATCTTGTCTTATCTTATGTTATTTTATTTCCCTATTAAAAGTTTTTAGGGGAGTTTTTCCTCGGTTGATGAGTAATCATAGATTTGGCTCCACAATTAAAACAGATTTGTGATGTGAATTTTTCAGTCTATCAGTGTGTTTTTTCCCCTCAGTTGTGTCCCAGGTGATCTGTAGACGTTGATCTAAAGACATTGATCTGTAGACGTTGATCTAAAGACATTGATCTGTAGACGTTGATCTAAAGACATTGATCTAAAGATGTTGCTCTGAAGACGTTGATCTAAAGACGTTGATCTGAAGACATTGATCTAAAGATGTTGCTCTGAAGACGTTGATCTAAAGACGTTGATCTGAAGACATTGATCTAAAGACATTGATCTGAAGACGTTGATCTAAAGATGTTGGTCTGAAGATGTTGATCTGTAGACGTTGATCTGAAGACATTGATCTAAAGATGTTGCTCTGAAGACGTTGATCTAAAGACATTGATCTAAAGACATTGATCTGAAGACGTTGATCTAAAGACATTGATCTAAAGACATTGATCTGAAGACGTTGATCTAAAGACATTGATCTGAAGATGTTGATCTAAAGATGTTGATCTGAAGATGTTGATCTAAAGACATTGATCTAAAGATGTTGCTCTGAAGATGTTGATCTGTAGACGTTGATCTAAAGACATCGATCTAAAGATGTTGCTCTGAAGACGTTGATCTAAAGACATTGATCTGAAGATGTTGATCTAAAGACATTGATCTGAAGACGTTGATCTAAAGATGTTGATCTGAAGATGTTGCTCTGAAGACGTTGATCTAAAGACGTTGATCTAAAGATGTTGCTCTGAAGACGTTGATCTGTAGACGTTGATCTGAAGACATTGATCTAAAGACATTGATCTGAAGACGTTGATCTAAAGATGTTGATCTGAAGATGTTGCTCTGAAGACGTTGATCTAAAGACGTTGATCTAAAGACGTTGATCTGAAGACGTTGATCTGAAGACATTGATCTGAAGACACTGATCTGTAGACGTTGATCTAAAGACATTGATCTAAAGACATTGATCTGAAGACACTGATCTGTAGACGTTGATCTAAAGACATTGATCTAAAGACGTTGATCTGAAGACGTTGATCTTAGGAGGCCTTTGTCTTTCACTGCCTCTCTCTCTCTCTCTCTCTTTCTCTCTATGATGCAGGGCAGCTGCACATTTCTAAATCCCATCATTGGCCTGAATCCTGTCGCTCTGCTGCATGTGTCGCCATGTGAGCAGCTGCTTAGCTCGTGCACCCCTCACCCCCACCTCCCCTCCATCCTCGATCAGACTCCATCAACCCACCCATCCCACCCTCCCTCACCACCCCCTCCACACTGACCATCAACCCTCCCCTCCCTGGCTCTCTGCTCTGTTTACTCCACTGGATGCTCTGAGCTGATCACCATCTATTTACTCTACAAACACACTTTTCTCCATCCACCACCTCCGTCACCTGAGCATCATGAGGACACTTCTGGAGAGCAGCTGGATGAGGTTTGGATCGGCTGGCAGAGGCTCGTATGACTGGGTGACCGGATCACCTTCAACACAGGACAAACAGGTGAGTAAGAGCAGAGAAAAATCTGACAAATATAAGGTCACTTAAATTAGTTTTCATTCCATCGTTGTCTTTCAGCAAATCATCACCTCGCATGAGTTTCAAATCAAGTCATGTTCATAGTTTCTAATGTATTACTGCAAATAATTAATATTACTTATTCTGTTATTTTATGATTGCTGTTTTGTTGTTTTTCTTTTTTATAACTTGTTTACGCTGCTGTAACATTTAGGTTTCCCCCAATGGGGGGATGTATTGATTGTCTTTAAGTTTAAAATGTAGCATCATTTATACGCCATACACTTTACTCTTGAAAACAGAGTTAAAAAAAATCCTGGTGACTTCATGAGAGAGTTTTGGGTCAAAAATGAAATCATGAGGCGGAAAAGTTCGACAAATCCTCCTCATGTTTACATTTCTGACCAGGACAGGAAAACTGTAGATCATCTGTTTATGAATGAGGCCACATCATGATTTATTGATATGTGAAGAGCCAAAAAAAGGAGTCTTTGTGTCTTTCTTTCCTTTAAGAGTCCGTTAAGCCTCGTGTTTACTCTCACACTTTCTGGACAACAACACTTTGCAGCCGAGTGGCACTGAGAATTAAAGCCCTCAGAGGACCAGAGTCTGCAGTGTGCTGCTGGGTCATCCAGGCAGCATTAACTAATTGCTAGAAAAACTGAGACAGGGGGAATTTGGGACAGTCTGAGCAGATGTGAGCATGTTGTTCCCTCTCAGCTGGAGGCCTGCAGCGTCTCAATCAGACTCAGAGTTTGTAATTTGTGACGACGAGCCGATCTGCAGATTGACTCTGAATCTGTGACAGTATTTTTCTCTGAAAACCAAAGAGTACAGGGTGTTATGATGCTCAATGTGCATCACATCTATGCATCACAGCTAGATGTGTAGTGCTTGAAAATCTTCTTTAACTTAAGGTAAGTAAAATAAGATAATCCTTTATTCATCCCACAAATTTACAGTGTAAAAGCAACAAAGTGGACTGAGCAACAATAACAATAAGAGCTTATAAAAATGTTTAAAAGTCTAAATAAGCAACAAACCAGATCATCTTATAAAGAATATTAGTGAACAAGCTGAGTGAACACAGAGGAGTAACTGGTGTAATAAAGACAGCAGGAGTACAGTACGTCACAGTGAATAGTAGAAATGAATAGAAATCCCTGTGAGTAATTTTGGGGCTTCTGGGATTTGTAGTCAGAGCATAAAGAGACAGTATACACCACAGAGATCAAAACAGGAAGTGGAGACGATCGAGATTAGAGAGCAAAACAAACAGAATGTGGAGAAAAAGTGGTGATTTTGGTGAAAGTGTCCTCTACTCTACCTCTGATAAAACAAGAATGGAACAAGGTAAAAACAAACATTTTTTTCATGATGAAATAGAGAGTCTCTTCTTTCATTTGAGCTATTCAGTGTTTTCAGAGACATAGTACAAAATATTCTGTGGGTCTAGAAATATGACTGAAAATGGGCACAAGGTACTTTCTGTTTTAAAAAAAGGGCGAGCATTCAAAGAGTTAATGTAGTCTTTATTTTCTTACTTTACTTTCTCTGTGTGTTTACTGGGTTTACATTGAGCTGAACTGAACACTGGCTGTGATGGACGTGACAAACCCGTGTTGTTAGAGATAGAAAAACATGTTTTATCTCTTCTTTGTTGGTCTGCAGGGCCACAACTGGAATGAGTTGGACCTGGGTGAGGACAGGAAGACGGAGCTGGTGCTCTACGTCATCGTCCCAATCGCCTCCGTCCTCCTGCTCGGCCTCCTGGTCGGTTTGGTCTGCCGCCGGTGTTCCCGCAGCAAGCTGAGCCTGGCCAACGTCATCGCTCTGGACCTGCAGGACGCCGAGGGCAACGCCGAGTTCCTCTCCTCCCTGACCAGGAACGCAGAGCGCCATACCAGCACCAGCTCCGACGGCTCGGATGGAGTCTTCGTCATGGTCTACCTGCCGCCACCCTACGAGGAAACGCTCACTAAGATCACCCGGGCCGCCAGCCTTTCCAGCTCCAAAGACGTGGAGTCAATAAGGATAGAGGACCTGGAGGCCAAGCTGTGTCCGGAGCTCAAGGCCAGCGGGCGATATGTGTGATGAGGCCTTTAGGGGCAACTATGACATTTTTCAACCTGGACCCTGCACGTTTTTATGTCTGATGGCCGACAGTTTCTGAAACTGGTCCAGTATTGAAAGAGAGGGCTGCAGATGAGACGCATCAATGGTGACATTATGTCCACTAAAAGTGTTTGTTTCTACCGCTGACAGGCTGAAACTGTGAAATCTGAACATCCGTGAACTCAATAAATCAAAGACCCCGGCCACATTGTGAGAATAATCTAAATATTCAACCACGACATTGAACATTGAACACTCATCTGTGTTTTCTTTTCTAAAACTCAACAAACTCTCGTTTCCATTATGGATATATTCCTCTATTATCCCACCACTGTCTTCCAGCAACACATTTCAGAACGAGACTCTTTCCATAATGTTGTCAGACATTTATTTACCAACAATCAGAGCCTGTCGTGGCAAAAACAAGAACTTTTAGTAGACGTGAATTAAATATTTAGCACTGGATCAGACAAAATAGGGTCCAGGTTGAACAATTCAGAATTTACCCTTTAAGTGTAAAAAGTGTAAAAAGACATTACTGCTCCAATATTTGGTGTTTTTATATGTTTGTTGTCTGTGTACTCACTGTAAGTCTGCAGCTCTACTGAGCTTTTTAGCCTCTTTTAGTTTGTAGTTTACGGCACATTGAACTTTGTGTTGAGAAGGTGAAACATATTTATTATTGGATATTTTCTGTATATTGCAGAACAAACCAGAGCTAAATATTGGGCTCATTCTCATCAGATGATGGACACAAACATGACTCCCAGTGGGATGAAAATGTTGCTCTGTGTCTTCTGGATGAGTCTTTGTGTTGGATTGTTTCGAATCCTTTAGTGATCAAACATCAATAAATGCAGTTTAAAGGAGTCACGTTAGCAATTTACTGTCACTTAGTGAATAACAATTACATTCTGAGACTGAAGTAAAATGGCATTTTTACCACATTTGAACTGATGGTGGCACTAAATGGAAACTCGAAGGATTGTTCAGAAGCGTCTGGAAACAAATTACAAACATTCAACAGTAGCTGAGACACTAAAGGAAAAACTGTCAACCTCAGGGTGGCGCTAGAGGAAAACGTCAGAGAGACGCTATCAGCCAAATGTTAAAATAGAGGAAAAAGTTAACAAGTCACAGAAATTATTCATCCTCTGTGCACCATGAACATCTGTACCAAATTTCATCCCAAGAAACTGAATAGTTGTCAAGGCATTTCACTAACAGCTGAGCTGCTGTCGCTATGATTCATCCTCTGGGGATCATGAATATCTCAGCTGAAAGTCATGGGGCTCAAGGATAAAATGTCAGCCTCATGGTGGCACTTAAGAGATACATCAAAGGAAACCTCGTTTTGTGGCACTAGACAAAAAGTTAAAGAATCCCAAAAAAGACTGTGATTCATCCTCTGTGCACCATGAATATCTGCACCAAATTCCATTCCAATACATTAAATAGCTGTGAAGATATATACCAGAGGAAAAGTGCCCAACGAAGTCACTTGGATTCCTCCTCTGGGGATCATGAACAACTGAACCAAACGTCATTATAATCCATCAAAAAATTATCAAGGTATTTCACTGAAGGTTAAAACATGTCAAGCTGCTGATGACACCAGAGAAAAAATCAAGTACCCACCAAAGTTGGTTGGATTCCTCCTCTGGGGATCATGAATATCTGTACCAAATATGGCATGGCAATCCTAAAATAACTGAGACATTTGACTAAAGGAAAAGAAATGTCAAAGTGATGTTGGCGATAAAGGACACATCACAGGATCAGTGAAGTCAGTAGAATTCATCGACCGTCGGCCAAGAGAAGAAAAAGTTACAGAATGACAAAAACACAAAAAAAAATTACAAAATTACAAAAAATTACAAAAAAATATGTAATTTCCCTCATTGAGGGATCAATAAAGGAATTCTTCTTCTTCTTCTTCTTCTAAACACTGTGGTTCATCCTTTGGGCACCATGAATATCTAGAGCAACTTTCATTTCATCACATCAAACTGTCAGGATATTTCATTAAAAACCAAAAACAGTGGAAATAAAAAGAGCGTGTCAGAAAGAGAGTGATGGTCTGATGAGTGCAGTGACACTTATAGAGTGAACTATGACCTCTAGTGGTGACAAGTCAAAATGGACAGAGAACAGGCTGCATAGCTTTAAATTATAGATGTTTTATGGTGATATTAGAACAAATCTGACATTTGCCACCATTAAATTATATTTGAACCAGCAAAATTAATAGAGTAGGAACGACTATATAAGATAAACTTTGAGCATTTACAAAGAAGAATATACATATTACTACATTTATAACACGAACAAAAAGGGGAAATCTTCATATTGAGCATCATTTAAATCACACAGCAAAGCTGCTGTTTCAAAATGATTATATAGGGCGGCCTTTTCTCATTTGGTGGGTGTAAGAGCTGTTTATTAAACAGGTATTTATTAAAAAATAAAGATATTTTGACCTATAAACAGTAGTTGTGTGACACATTAAATTTAAAAATCTTTACATGTATATAAAATAATAATAAAAGATAATTTCTGTTTGTAGTCATTGTCATTTTTATTTTAGGATGATATAAAGACAACAGTAAGAGCTACATGTTTCACTTATTATTGTCATGAATCATCAGTGATTTGACAAAAGTTTTCAGTGACACTCAGCGAAATACTCAACAGAGTTCGCATCGCGGCACTCATCCTGAAAGATGAGCTTGATCCTGCAAATAACCAGAAGAGATCAACACGTTATTTCATGTTAAATATTGATTAAACTGTAATTAATGAAACATGCAATTTAATTAAAAGGTCACATTTTCAATGACAGATCAGATATAACTTACATTCTTATTAACTCTTTGCTGTGGGGCCCCCAAAACATATATTTCCTGTGGTAAAATACACAATTTTTAGTTTTTAGTTATAGGCTTAGTAGGAAGTGAAACACTGAAAAAAAAAACTAAGGCACCATTCATAATTTAGAAAAATTTACAATTCAAAATTTAATTTTCAACTCCTGCTACTGGCTCCAGCTTTAAAAAATTAAATGAAACAGAGTCAACTGTGTGTGAAAGATAAGAGAGTTTGATTAACAAAGAAAGGGAGTGAATGAGGCAAAACATATTGAACAAAACACACTAAAATTAATATTAAAAAAATCGCAGCCTGCAGCCTATGATGTAAAGCACTTTGAGCTGCTTTCTTGTATGAAAAGTGCTATATAAATAAAGTTTGATTGATTGATTGATTGATTGATTGATTCCACTGTGAAGGAAGACAAACTTACATGAGATATTTGAAGATCTGCTGCAGACAGTCGACGTCATCTTCTCTGTTGGCATCAATCAAGTCTGGGAAGAAAACAGGTTCATCAATTTCATCCAGCGAACCAAACACTAAAAAGCATAATGATTTCATTTGATCTGGCCCTCATCTTCTGTGTAAATCTGTGTTAGATGTCAGTGTTAAAGTTAAAATGTGACATTTCTCTGCTGTTAGCTCACAGCTGCAGTCCATCCCACAGATGTTGGGAGACGGAGTCGTGCCGTCGCTGCAGACCAGGTGATCGCTGAGCTGGAAGAGTCCGTAGAGCTTCCAGGCCTCCTCATCCAGCTGTTTCACCGCACTGGTGTTAAAACTTGAGGCCAGCTCCACGTGACAGATGACTGAGGGTGGAGAAACAGCGGATTCAGTTCATTTTGAATATCCAGAAGACGATCTCTAAACTTCCTCCAGCACCACTATCAGCCAAAACCTCGACTGGTATGCAAGAAATGAATTATCTCCAGAGGACGATCGCTGACTTTCCGATCACCTAACCTCCCTCAATCAACCCAAAACTTCTACTGGTATAAAAGAAATCTCCAGAGGATGAACCCAGTGGATTTTGAGTATAAGGTGAGCTTTATTGTGATGCTACCCTCGTAACAACTTTTAATCTAAAGTGTTCAGACACATATTAACTCTCTGAGTACCGCTGACATATTTTTAAAATACAACGATTGAGTGCCATCATTGTAATAATACGTCAAATACTTCAGATAATCTAAAAACCCAAAAGTGTGTTCTGGGCTACTGTAGCTAATAAAAACACAATAATTCTTATTTTCCGGTGATTAGACGCTGATGAAAATACAAACATGAACGTTATATTCCATCTCTGCTAATAGATCCCCTGAAATATGACACACTGGATCTTTTAAAGCCATGTTTCTAATGTAAAAAAAAGTAAGTGCTTACTTTTGGCCAGTATGTGCTCGGTCAGCCCCAGTTTCTCCTTTAACTCGTCCTTCAGTTGACATTTGGATATGAGTTGTTGTTTGGATAGACTGCAGCACAAAACCACAAAAAGCAACACCACAAGTGCCCTCATCTTGGTTCCAGCTGTCTGAAAACGTACTTGGCATGGTGTATATATATTCATATGTATATATTCTGGGGGCGGTAAAGGAGGCTGAATTACTAGGTGTGGATGTGGGGAGGAGCCCACCTATGAGGCTACAACTTTTGTTCTCCTCAGATAAAGGCTGCTCCCTTGGCGCCTAGAAATAGGACAGGAAGTGCACAACGTACCAAATCACGCCATAAGCTTTGGGTTTCTGAGCACTAAAGAGGTCCAATGATCCATCTGCACCTTTTCCAGGTTACACCTTTGTCCTGTTGAAAAGACTCACTGAGACTAAAAGCCAGATAAGAAAGGGAAGACTGGGTATGTTCTCACGTCATCATAATGTGTGTGTGTGTGTGTGTGTGTGTGTGTGTGTGTGTGTGTGTTAAATATCAGGGTGTATCCTGAAAGCAGATATAATGTTCAGCCCAACAAAGGAAACAACAACACCAAAGGCAGCAGACAACGACATGAAAGATGAGCAGCAGAGTCCAGAGTTTCAATATGATTTCCTTCTTCATCAGTTTGAGATGTTAAGTATCCTGGTGCTGTCTTGGTCTTGGTCCTTTCTTGGTCCTGTCCTTGTATTGTCTCATCTTGGTCCTGTTTTGGTCATGTCTTGGTCTTGTCTTGGTCCAGTTTTGGTCCTGTCTTGTCTTGGTATTGTCTTTGTCTTGTCTTGGTCCTGTTGGTCCTGTTTTGTCCTGCTCTTATCTTGGTCCTATGTTGGGCTTGTCTTGGCTCTGTTTTTGTCATGTTTTGGTCTTGCCTTGGTCCTGTCTTGGTCCTGTTTTGATTTTGTCTTGGGCCTGTTTTGGTCATGTCTTGGTCTTGTCTCTGTCTCAATTCACTATTGTCTTGGTCTTGCTCTTGTCTTTGTCTTGTTTTGGTATTGGTTGGACTTGTTTTGGTCTTACCTTCATCTTGTTTAAGTCTTCTCTTGGTCCTGCTCTATTCTTGTCTTGGTCTCAATACACTCTTATCTTGTTCTGGTCCTTGGTCTTGGACTTGGTCTTGATATTGTTTTGGTTTTATCTTGGTCTTGGTCTTATTTTACTGGTGATACTGGTGGTTTCATTTGAAGCTGTTAAGAAGGTGAAACATATTTTTTGGATATATACTGTATATTGGAGAACAAACCAGAGCTAAATATTGGACTAATTTTCATTGGATGATGGATGCAAACCCTGTGACCCTATGTGAGGATAAACATGACTCCCAGTGGGATGAAAATGTTGCTCTGTGTCTTCTAGATGAGTCTTTGTGTTGGATTGTTTCGAACCTTTAGTGTTCAAACATCAATAAATGCAGTTTAAAGGAGTCACATTAGCAATTTACTGTCACTTTGTGAATAACAATTACATTCTGAGGCTGAAGTAAAATGGCATTTTTACCACATCGGTGTTGTTGTTGAAGTATTTTGAACTCACGGTGGCACTAGATGGAAATTCAAAGGATCACTCATGTGATTACAGTTCATCATCTGAGGATCAGGAGCATCTGGAAACAAATTACAAATGGCATTCAACAGTAGCTGAGACACTAAAGGAAAAACTGTCAACCTCAGGGTGGCGCTAGAGGAAAAAGTCAGAGAAACGCTATCAGCCAAATGTTAAAATAGAGGAAAAAGTTAACAAGTCACAGAAATTATTCATCCTCTGTGCACCATGAACATCTGTACCAAATTTCAGCTCAATACAATGAATAGTTGTCAAGGCATTTCACTAACAGCTGAGCTGCTGTCTGTATGATTCATCCTCCGGAGATCATGAATATTTCAACAGGATGTCATGGGGCTAAATTCATCAGTAGTTGGGACACTAAAGGAAAAATGTCAACCTCATGGTGGCGCTAAAGAGATACATCAGAGGAAACCTCTTCTGGTGACGCTAGACGAAAAGTTAAAGAATCCCAAAAACACTGGGATTCATCCTCTGTGCACCATGAATATCTGAATCAAATTTCATTCCTTTTCATCAAAATGTCAAGATATTTCAATCAAAGACAAAAAGTCATGCTGCAGAGGAAAAGTAAAGTACCCACCCAAGTCAGTAAGGTTCGTCCTCTGGGGAGCATGAACACCTGAAGCAAATTTCAGGGCAACTGTTGAGATTTTCAGTCTGGACCAAAATGGATCAAAAGACAGATGAAGGTTATCATTCTTACAAAGACAAAGGTTAAAAATATCTAGGAGGGCACGGCTGATACAACATGTGACAAATAATTTCCTGACTCAGTAGAGATGAATATAGTATATAAAGTCTATAATTTACAGAATAAACAGTGTAGATAAAAAGAGCGTGTCAGAAAGAGAGTGATGCTCTGATGAGTGCAGTGACACTTATAGAATGAACTATGACCTCTAGTGGTGACAAGTCAAAATGGACAGAGAACAGGCTGCATAGCTTTAAATTATAGATTTATTTTATGGTGATATTAGAACAAAATGAATGCACGAGGAACGACTATATAAGATAAACTTTGAGCATTTACAAAGAGGAATTTATATATATATTAGTATGTTTATAACATAAACAAAAAGGGGAAATCTTCATATTGAGCATCATTTAAAACACACAGCAAAGCTGCTGTACAGGGACCGCCACTGTGTCCGTGTGTGTGTGTGTGTAAATGTGAGAGTGTTATTTTCCTGAATGATATCATGTTAAAGCTATAGTCCATGATGCTGTTCAGAAACACTTTTTGTTCTACTGGGTGAAATGATCCTCCCACCCTGAGAGCAGTCAATACATGATGTGTTCAGGAAAAGGAATGAAAAGAATCAGAGCTGCAAGACTGTAAAAACTCTGACCAATCAGCTGACACTTGGTGTGAATGGAAAGAACCAATCAGATGCTTTCATGTCCCATCCTGCTCATCATCCCTCCTCCCCACTGTTGCCGTAAATATCCAGCACATTCTGCAGAAAGAGAAAATGCATCCAAAAATACCACTTCCAGCATTACTTCTGACAGCTCACCCTGCTAAACAGACAAAGAGAAGACAGAGGGAGACAGAAAAGACTGAAAGACAAAACTCTGGATAAAGATAAGAGGACAAACCAGAGTGAGACACTGGAGGGACTGAAAAGTGATGCAGAAGTTTCAGCTTTCTTTCTGCTGGACAGGTCATTATATTTTTTTAGCTTCAGGAGGAGTTATTATTTTCATAAAATATGTAATGTTTGTCAACTTAGCTATTGTTGTAGCGCATATTATCCCGATGCTAACGTTAGCTTCAATGTGGGTGTAAGCTGGTCGTAGGTGAGGCTTGTATTGAAGAGGTTATAGGATATGACATTTTGAACATATTGCACATATGTTTGGGCCTTCAAAGACCCAAACATACTCGGCTAAAGTTTAGCCCAACGCTAACCTATCATGCTAGCTTATCAGTGCCGCTTGTATCGAAGAGGTTATAGGATATGACATTTTGACCATATTGCACAGCCATAGTCATCAGTGACTCCATTATAAAGGTGATAAAATGACGTTTATACAGTATATTGGCTTTGAACAGGACGTTTTACAAATGTGGTGATGTAGCATAACGGCTCTGCTCTCCCTGCTGAATGCTAATGGGGGCGTGGCTTTGGATGAGAGGGGGAGGAGAGTGTGGAGCTAAGAGGAGGTGCTACTTTCAAATCTTGCTAACCCTCATGCTAGCTCTCGAACATAATGGACTATAGCTTTAAGACCAACAAAGGAAACAACAATACCAAAACTCTCTTTCCCTCAAGATGAAAGATGTGGCTCTGGTTTCCATGTTCCATATTTTATATTTTATATAATTTACAATGCAGTTTGGGACTCGCTCTGATCTTGGTCTTGACTTGGTTTCATATTTTTCCTGCTTCACTTCAATAGTGGTTATTTTATTTTACCTCCAGTTATTCACAAGTTTTGGCACCAAAGGAAGAAAGAAACAAATGAAACTTCTGTTAGGTCATTGTCCCCACATTGTTGCATGTCATGGGTAAATACATCTATTCTTATATGTAAATAACTGTAAAAAGCAGCAAATATTCATCATATTCTAATATTAATATTTTCAAGATGTCATCTTTGTCAGTGTTTATACAATAAACAGTCTCAGACACTGAAAAAACATGTTTATTTGAAGACCCCACATGTAGCTGAAGATACATACATCATCATGTTTTTTTCCTTTTTTTTCACAGCAATAGCATCAAAACCATTTAAAACACTGTGATACATTTGTCACTTCAGCTTCAGGCTGATTTTCACACACAAACTATCTGAAACTGAAACAAAACAAATAAAGAAATATCACTGATTCCCCAAAGTTTGTGAGATTCGGTTCACAGGTGACGTTGGAGATGAACCATGATCCTTGAAGTTGTGACTTCCTGTCGGTTTAAATTGTGTTAGCTTCTTCTTTGCATTCGTCAAAGAAGTTAGCGATGTTGCGCCACCTACACTCATAAGAGGGAGATCTCAACAAAATCCTGTGTAGAAAGGAAGAAAAGTATTTATACGTCATTTAAAATCGAATGCTTGAGTGCCATTGATGTAAATATACGTCAAAGTTGTTTTTAGTAGCTGGCACAAGAGGGCGCTCTCACACAGCCTGTGAGTAATTTTGGATTTATATTCAGGACATTAAAAGACATGTACACCACAGAGATCAAAGCAGGAAGTGGAGACGATCGAGATTAGAGAGCAAAACAGAATCTAGACAAAAAGTGGTGATTTTGGTGAAAGTGTCCTCTACTCTACCTCTGATAAAACAAGAATGGAACAAGGTAAAAACAAACATTTTTTTTCATGATGAAATAGAGAGTCTCTTCTTTCATTTGAGCTATTCAGTGTTTTCAGAGACATAGTACAAAGTATTCTGTGGGTCTAGAAATATGACTCAAGATGGGCAAAAATGCTGGAACAAGACACTTTCTGTTTAATAAAACAGTTGGCAGTTACCAGTTATCAGTTGTGGCAGCATACAGTATTATTGCTTAAAACTAGTATATGCAGCACATTTCTTTCACAAATATGCTTTCTCCTCCACCCTCTCCACAAAAATACATAAAAATTAAAAACGTTACATTTTGTGTAAACGTCCAACGTCCAACTCTGATCATTTTTGCAGCAGGTATAACAAAAATAAACTTTTGTTTATTGTTGAGTTTTTTGTTGTTATTGAAAATCCAGTATGACATACCTGAGGGGGCTGTCTGTAAATTTGTGTGTTTATATGCTGTAAATATACACATATAAATACATATTAGGATGAAGTTTCAGAACTTTGGAGTAGAAACTTACCACCAACGGCTCTTCACAAAGCACTTAATGTCATCCATTATGTTGTCGTCTGTGAAGTCTTCAGGGACGGCAAAAGGGAACACTTATTAATATACAAACTATGCTGTTGAAAGAGTTATCATTTCTGTTTGTTTATAGATCAAAGACGCACCTTCACACTTAGCGTGGCACTTGTTTTTGGACCAGCGATACCCCGAGTAGCAGTCGGCTTTGTCAGACAGCTGGAAGAGTCCGTAACGGCCGAGGGACCAGGACTTGAACTTCTTGCGGAAACGGGAGAAGCCGCGCTTCTTTCGTTTCCCACCTTCTTCATCAGGCATCACCCCGCCATGATCAATAAATCCATCATCACCCATCATCACCCCGCCATCATCGATAAATCCATCATCACCCATCATCACCCCGCCATCATCGATAAATCCCTCCTCCTCATTGGCGAACATGTCGTCAGCCAGCCTCTCCCAGGACTCATCAGTTCCTTCCTCCTCGTTGGCGAACATTTCATTCGCCAGCTTCTCCCAGGCCTCATCGCTGTCTACGTCCTCTTCGTCTTCTTCGTATTCTTCGCTCTCTTCACTTTCTTCACTCTCTTCACTTTCTTCACTTTCTTCACTCTCTTCACTCTCTTCACTTTCTTCACTCTCTTCACTCTCCTCACTCTCTTCACTTTCTTCACCCTCTTCACTCTCTTCACTTTCTTCACTTTCTTCGCTCTCTTCACTCTCTTCACTTTCTTCGCTCTCTTTGCTCTCTTCGTCCTCATCGCTCTCTTCGTCCCCATCGTCCATGCTGTTGTCATCCTCTGTCACCTTGTTCAGCAGTTTCTCAAGGTTCTTGTCAATCTTGGGTGAGCTAGACTCTTTGCCGGGCGTGTTGGCCTCACGCTTTCGTCTGTTGCCACTTCCCATAGCCATTGAAATTGGTTCGGGGGTTGTTGTTGCAAGGGTCGTTGTTGGTTCAGGGGTGGTTGGTGGTTCAGGGGTGGATGTTGGTTCTGGGGATGTTGGTTCGGGGGATGTTGGCTTGGGAGTCCTGGGTTTAGGGGTCGTT
The DNA here is from genome assembly GCA_029721515.1 of Synanceia verrucosa. Lineage (NCBI taxonomy): Eukaryota > Metazoa > Chordata > Actinopteri > Perciformes > Synanceiidae > Synanceia > Synanceia verrucosa. Next base: position 2,146,818 of record CM056555.1, on the reverse strand, counting down.
AGTTTAGGAGTTGTAGCTTTGGGGGTTGTTGGTTGAAAAGTCGATGTTGTTGGTTCAGGAGTTGATGTTGTTGGTTCAGGAGTTGATGTTGTTGGTTCAGGAGTTGATGTTGTTGGTTCAGTAGTTGGTGTCGTTGGTTCAGTAGGTGGTGTCGTTGGTTCAGTAGTTGGTGTCGTTGGTGTCGTTGGTTCAGTGGGTGGTGTCGTTGGTTCAGTAGTTGGTGTCGTTGGTTCAGTAGTTGTTGTAGTTCTGCGTCTTCCGAAAACTTTGACGAGGCCAGTGTCCAGCTGGGACCTTACATTCAATTTACAGATCACTGCAGCAAACAGGTCATGCAAGCAGGAAGCAAACAAGAAAAAGAAGAGAGTATGATTATAAGAGAGAATCTCCTTGTTTAACATTCACTTGCTTTTTGAATATAATTGTTATTAATTATCAGTTCATTGAGTTTTGCATAGAAACTCTAATCCAGCTTCCTGCTCTGTTTGATGCTAGTGACATCAGCTGACTTCTCCACCCATCAGACCACCTGATCCACCTTTTATTAGCCTCACCTTTGGCCAGGATTTTTTCCTTTAACCTTTTAGTATATCTGGGCAGGACTAGCGCCTCCCCAAGCTTTTCTTTCAGCTCACATCTGGAGACGATGCGGCCCTCGGTGAGGCTGGACACCAGAACCGTCACAGCCAACGCCGCCAGCACCCCCAACTTCATGACCCCTTCCTTCTGTGTGGAAACATTGGACAGACTGGTTTTACCTGGTGCTCAAGTGGTGAGAACAGTTCACGGCAAGGTTCTGCTGATCAGAAATCAGCAGCAGAAAGAAAAATCCCCAAAACTGTGTTGTTTTTTTTATTGGCTATGATTGAGATTATTAATTGTTGGTGAACCCTGGGCTGGGAAACAAACACTTTATTCACAGGAGCGCTGATTGACCTGATTTTAGTACAGGTCAAGTCAACTATTTAAAGGTGAATATTAAAAGAATGAAATGTATTTCTCTGTCTAGTTGTTAGATACCTATCCTCATTTCTACAATCTCTGTGTGAATCAAAGGAAATTGATCAAGAAAAAACAAGCAAATAATTTTAATGCCCTTTTTACAGAAGCACAATTGTTATTTACAATAAATTGGGTGTTTTTATCAGGAAGAGTGATGTTAATGAGATACCTTTTAACACCAACATTAATACACAAACAGTCAGTTATACATAGCATAACGTGAGCAAAGACAAATAAACGGCTCCAGGTAAATACTTGATGATAATTTGTTTTTATTGATTAATTTGAGTTGTCCTATTTTCTCTCTATTTTTTACAACTTCAGACAAAGTGGCTTGTAAAACAAACATGGCAACAAAATAAGTGAGATCGCTAAATACTGTATTATTAGTAATAAATAAATATAGTTGCACAAAAACAGAACTGAGAATAAAATAACAACAAATAGATGATAAAGACAAATGTTCCTTACCTTGTTCTTCCACCTGCAGTGAAAACTGTATCTGTTGTTGGAGGTTCGTGTCTCTGAGTCTACACAAAAAATGTGTGAGTGAGTTTATATATCAGGACCAACCTGTGGCTTAACCTGCTGAACAACTTCTGGTGTTTTTTTTACAGCATTTCCTTGAAGAAACAGAGAAAACGTCAAAGCAGCGACTAAAGAACACAAAGACTGAATGCTGTGAAAAATGGATTAAAAAAGAAAACACACACTGAGCTCCTGAGCGTGACATTTACAGCTTTCCTTGTCAAGTTTCATATCGGATTACAGCAACAATAAAGCATCACAGTTTAAACAGTGGTTTAAACTGATCGCAGAGTCACGACTGATATGAATCAGTCATTCTGACTGTGATATTCATTCATGAGGCTCTAAAAAAGGCTCTAAATATTATCTCCAAGCCTGCAGCTCTGCCAAGCATTTTAGCCTCTTTGGTGCATAATCTTGGTTTTACATCACATTTCCTCTGAGATAAATAGAGTGGACACCAGTGAGATGATACATGATCTTACTGGCATGACTGAGAATCCACATGGGAGACAGGTAGGTTATGGTTCAGGTACAGTAGCAGGGACAAGAGGCGAAAAATCAAAGGCAGGAAGCAAAACAGACGATGTGGCCAAGAGGAGATGAGCAGCTTTAACACAGTCAAGTCAAGTCAATTTTATGTGTATATATCACAATATCACAAATAATAAATTAGCAGGAAGCGTCTTTTTACCTCTATATCTGCCCTTACAGTACCCTTGTGTCTTGACCTTTGACCTCATGCTGGTATCGTCTTGATCATCTTGATGTGTTGTTTCCTGGAGTTTTGCCACTGCAAAATGCAAACACATGCACAGCAGAAGGACAACGTCAAAACTGACCAGTTGATTATCAGAAAAAACTGTTGTTCTCTCTGTAATTTCTAAACGATCCATCATGTGCAAAATGATCCATTCAGTCAAAATCCGTCAGACAGATTTACACTCATTTATACTCCATAAATATTTATACGACATGATCACTTCTGTATTGACACGTTTCCTCACAGAGAAAACACAACTGTCTACAGTTTGCATGCTCACCACCTGCACATGCAGGTTTTGATGTTTTTTTTTCTGTCATTGCCATTCTTTGAAACCACATCGCACATCTTTGGACAAAATTTTTCACAGCTTTTTTACTCTGTCTGTTTTTACAAACTTTCATATCACGGATATAAGCGGAAGAGAATGGATGGATGGACTTGCATTTCACAAATAACAACAATAAAATTATATTATCGAATAACTGTGTCTTATAAAACACTTACAATTAAAAAATGATTTTTTCTTCCTTTTTATTTTGTACATTGTAAATGTTAATCATTACTACTTCTATTATTCTTTGCTGTTGTTTACTGTATACTGTATTTTGTCTATGTTGCTGTGGCAGGTGAATTTCCTCCATTATGGGAATAAATAAAAAAATTATTCTATTATTCTCAGTGGAATTGTCATTTTCTTTTTTATTTCTGAATATCCCTTAATCGTTTCCAACCATCAGGTGCAAAATGATCCATTGAATTAAAAGAAAAATCTGTCAGACAAGCATATATATTCCATAAATATCTATATGTACATGTTGTATAAATATATGGTATGTACGGTGAGGAGTTGCTGAACTATTGCAGGTTTTTTTACTATTCTGTGGCTTTCTGCTATCTGCATGACTTTACATGAGAGCTCATATATACACGTGTGCTTCACATATATGTATATTCACTGTAAACACAAACATGCACCTATAGTAGCCAATAGTGTTGACTTTTCCCAGTAACCTTTGACCTTCTGTCTATAGACAGAACTGAAAATAAACAGCAGTAGAACAAAACTAAGATTTGCATGTAAGAAGCAGAGTAAAAACACATTTATGTCAGCTCACATGATGACTTGCTAAGTTTTGGTGTCATTTACTGACACAGAAACACCATGACAAGGTTTGGGAAACATAAAAGCATGCTTTAAAAAAAAAAAGAGCCAAAGACAGGCGGATAAATCCTGGTCTTTGTCACATTTGACATTATTCATCTGTCTTCTTTTCTGCAGCACCAACAGAAACAATGAAGGCTCTGTGTTTCTGTTGTTTGTAATTTCATTCTAAAATTAAAATGATGACCTCAAAACGAACTAAAACAACTATAACCATATGACTCTATAGCTCTTCCTGCTTTGAGATTGATGTGGCAGATCTTCTGTTTTTGGTATTCGGCTTGTGTCCGAGTGCAGCTTGACCAACACAAAGCCACAAAGCACAAAGGATAACGCTAAAACAAGTTTGTCTCGTTTTTTTTTTTTTTCACAAGCCAAAATGGGAACAGCACACATACCATATCTGTTTCCAGGAAGTAGCCCCCAAAAACTGTGTGTGATGACATGACCAGATTAGATCTGTCATGTGACTCCTTTAACTGACTCATTCACTGTGTGGATGGTAATATATGTGAATCTGGTTCAAAACATGCATCCTTACAGGCAGCTTTTCAGGCTCAACTCTGTATTTCCTTCAGAAAAACTCAACATCTGTTGTAGATATACAGATAGATAGATAGGACAGGCACTTTTCATGTCACATCTAATGAATAATAACTGTTTCTCTGCAGTTGAAGGGGGAGAAATGTGAACACGCCACATATCTGTTGTTACTGACATGGAACATTAGTCATTATGATGAAATTACTTCTCACACTACTTTCTACTTCAGAAACATAATGTACTTTTCACTCCACTTTTTAATTGCTTTTATTTATTATTCTACTGTACAGCACTTTGTTCGCTGAACAGTTTTGTAAAGGGCTGCATACATAAAGTATATTTATTCTCCTTTGAAGAGGGGGGTATTCAAAATCAATAATTTCAATATGATACTAATTCAATATAAAACATTTGTTGGTTTCATATTTACTATTTAATTAGCACTAAACGGTATAAATTAATAATAAAAAAAAGATAAAATAAATTTTGCCAGTTGTAATGTTAAAGTACACAGAAATGCATTATGACCCAGTAATATCATTTGTGAGGTTTTTCAACACTGTGGTGTTTTTACTGAAATAACTGAAGTTACTGGAGGCCAAAATATTCCTGGTAGGAGGTCTGAAGGGGACGCTGGTCCAGGACGGCAGGACGAGGACGGAGGACAGTCAGAGCTCTGAGGGTCCGGATGTCAAAACTCTGCTGGTAGCTTTTATCAGGAGGGTTTGGAGACTGAAGGGACTGGTGGACGGACGGACACCTGCCACTGAGAAGACAGACAGACGGACAGACATACAGATATTTATGTTTATTTATATTAATCTCAACTTTATACGTATATTATTGTATTACTTCTCTACCTCGTGTGCTGCTGTCTGTTCCTTTTGAGTCAAATTTACTGTATGTTTTCACATACCTGGCCAAAAAAATGATTCTTTTATGCAAAAATACTCCCTTACATTCAAAATTCTACAATTCTACATCAACAAAATTTCAGATTTCATTCAAATAAATGTCTGTTAAGTCACTATCAATATCCAAATGAGGTAACACTACACCGCTGATGAAAGTATTGCAGTATTTCTATATTTGCAGTATTATAACTGGGTGTGACTAGAGCCGTCAGATAAATGCAGCAGAGTGGAAGCATCCAGGAAGTGCTGAAGTGAAGTCTTCAGGTATGTCAAAGCTACTTCAGCACATACCTGAGCAGATGTAGTGGTTCTGTCCTCAGGACAAACATGAAACATTCACTGACATTCAGCTCCCTCTGCATCATAACAACACTGATAAATATAAATATGATACTACAATTTGGATAGTTGGGATGATGATGGTGAAATAATAATAATAATAATACTAATAATAATAATAATACCTAAAATCCTCTGAGGGGACAGTATGGACTCTAGCCAGCTGTCCTGGATATAATCCCTGCACATCTCTGCCCAGACGAGTCAACCTGGAAGAGGAAGATGTCATATTTGTGTAATATCTGTAATATTTAATGTTCAGGTTCCTGCTGCCGACTCACTTTGGTGTTAAGGTGTCCGGTCTGGAGTCCTGGGACTCTCTGAACTCATGCAGCCTCAGAGCAACACCAGATCCTGCCATCACTGGGGAGGAGAGTCCACATCAGGACCGGGTCTAAAGAGGTCTAGTCCAGAGTCCACATCAAAACTGGGTCTAAAGAGGTCTAGCCCAGAATCCACATCAACACCGGGTCTAAAGAGGTCTAGTCCAGAGTCCACATCAACACCGGGTCTAAAGAGGTCTAGTCCAGAGTCCACATCAACACCGGGTCTAAAGAGGTCTAGTCCAGAGTCCACATCAACACCGGGTCTAAAGCGGTCTAGTCCAGAGTCCACATCAACACCGGGTCTAAAGAGGTCTAGTCCAGAGTCCACATCAACACCGGGTCTAAAGAGGTCTAGTCCAGAGTCCACATCAACACCGGGTCTAAAGAGGTCTAGTCCAGAGTCCACATCAACACCGGGTCCAAAGCGGTCTAGTCCAGAGTCCACATCAACACCGGGTCTAAAGAGGTCTAGTCCAGAGTCCACATCAACACCGGGTCTAAAGGGGTCTAGTCCAATTTTTTCTGATATTTTTGCAAAATCGATTGAATTAATGTAGAGTCTCTGCTCTGAACTACGTCCCATGCGCCCCATCGTCATTTATTCATACCTGCAGATGAGAAGAGACGCACTCCTGACACAAACTGCTGACCTGGAGTCAGTTTGAGTCTCATTTAGGGAAGAAAACGTGAGAGGCTGGATCTTTCAGCTGCACCTGGATCTGCTCAGCAGCTCAGATCTGTCCTCTCCTCTTGAAATATATCTGAGTATTATTCTGGTTTATGTGCTCTCCTCTTCACATAATATCTCTGCAGGAGATCCAGGAAGAAGAAACTCGACACTGCAGTCTGACAGCAGAGCTAACCGACACTAGCAACCGTGATGTCACATACACACACAGTTACTATGGTTACGGTTGGACTCATTGGAAGCATTATTTTATTCTTCATTGTTTCGTATATTTAAATGATGAGCAAATCACTGTCCACAGGTAGAAGAAAAATTGTCAATTAGACTGATTCAATTAATTGAATAGTTATTGAGTTTGTTGTCACAGAAGAGGAAAGTAACCAGGATATATTCACATTTAAGAAGCTGGAGAGAACAGAACCAAAATAGTTGATGATTAATCAATTATAAATGTGCTCCAGAAGAGCAAATCTTTAGGAAAACTGACCAAAAAAAGTCGTGATTCTGTTTTCCAAAATGATCAACTTAAGAAACTCCTCTACGAAAAGCACCATGACCAGGTCGGCAACTCCTCGTTTACAAGAACTTTCAGCGATGTCCAGAGTTTCGTCATGTTCATTGTTTCCTGTTATTGTTGTGTTGTTGGTGGTGTCACTCATTTCTTAATCAATTTCTTATTTCTTGTACAAATTTGGTTTTAGTATGAATATGCAAACGGTAGATAATGGATGGATGAATATGCAAAAGTATATGTGTGTTTGTGACCTCATGACCTTTCCTCTGGCGCCACCTTCAGGCCAAACTACACATCTCTCAGCATCACTTCAGATATAATATCTAGCATCATGAAATGCTGTGTATGAGTGTTTGTTTAAGTTTTGGAAGGAATTTTAGGTCTTTTTGGGGGCAGTTTCACCTTTATTTGACAGAGTGAAAGGCTGGAATATGACAACCCAAAGCTCTGGTTTTTAAGAGTTGTTTGTTCACATTAAAGACATATAAGTGATGAGAGGACAAAAGCAAAATTGTCACAATGTGGACACAAAGTGTGATCTAATCTCTACAGCCAAAACAACTAAACATGGGTTTTTATTTTGAAATGTGCCAGAGTTTGAGGAGACACACAATAAAAATATTTTTACATGAACCCTGTTTGTTGAATTACAGTTATTATTTCTTTTGTGAGGGGACAATATTTGTGTAGACAATCAGTCGACACCTCTGATCCACATATTGGCTTATTTCATATCCATAGCTGACCCTGGCAGACCAAATCTGTTAACTGAGACTGAATTATTATTTCACAGACTGTATTTGATTAATGCAAAATAGCAGCAGCAGCATCAACGGTCCTGTCTATCTGCAGCCAGACTGGGACCAGGATCCTCAAACAAAGCATCCATTCACTGGGAGACTGGGGAGGGGTGGGGTGTGCTATACATTTAGGTGAGCCTGAGCAAATTAATAACAGTATAAAAGTCTGCAGGAAGACATGATGGTCAGTGTGGAGCAAACCACATGGTCCATTTGAGTGTCACTCTAGAATAAATAATAATATGACATGATTTCTGCTGAGTGTCAGAGGGAAGAGTGAATTATAAGAGAACTGAGTCTGGACTCATAAATCCAGTAGAGAGAGAGAGAGAGAGAGAGAGAACAAAAGCCAGGGACCAACAAAAGCCCTGGAAGCCATGAGGAGAGAGATGCTGCATTCACGTTCCCCCCGTAAAGCCCCACTCCCCCAGTACAGACAGAGGAACACGCTGTACAGACATGGTATGAGACAGCAAATTAAGACACGTGATCAATATGCTGAGCTCAAATGATGAGCCAAGTAATCGATTGTCTGATCAACAGAAAAATAATCTGCAATTATTTTAGTAATAGATTTATCGTTGAATGTGTCAATTTCCTGTTTCCCCCTGTTTTATATCAAATTATATTGAATATTTTTCTATTCTGGACATCGCAAATCATTTATAGACATTTTGACCAGACAGTTCATTGAGAAAAATAATCTGCAGGTTAACTGATTATTATAACCATCATTTGTTGCAGCCTATACATTGCAGTTTGAATAGATTTTAGATTTTGGACTGTTTTGTCTGACTAAAAATAAAAAAAACAAACAGAAACTTAATTAAAATAAATAAATAAACAAACACATAACAATAGAAATAAAGCTTTTATAAAATAAAGGATATATTTTTTTCTCCCACCACTGACTTTTCACACATAAGTACATTTTTTTGAAACTTAATGTGTGGAATGTAGGACTTTTACTTTTAGCACGGTGTTTTCTCGGTGTGGAATTCACACTTACTATTCATACTACTATTACAGCTACGACTACTACTGCTACCAATAATAATAATAATAATAATAATGAAAATAAACTTTATTTTTGTATCATCTTTCACACAAAAAAATGGAGCACAGGGTGTTTAACAATGTGTGTGCTTCACAAGAAAATATACAAAATGCACATAAAGAAAATGGAGCTAGAACATAAAAACAAAATAGAAAATAAAGAACTAATCTAAATACTTCTTCCATCACTGACTTTTTAACAATTAGGTACATTTTACCGACGCTTTACTGAAGTAAAGAGTGGAATAGAAGAGTTTTTCATGTTTTCACAGTGTGGCATTCATACTTTTACTTAATTAACGTTGAACTTTTTTGTATAGCACCTTTCAGACAAAAATGCAGCACAAAGTGTTGAACAAAGTGTGTGCTTCATATGAAAACATACAAACATAGATAGAAACATAACAACATAAACACAACGAGAATTAAGATAAAATTCTAAAGAAGAAACACGCTATAAAACATTCACATACTTTAAGAACAGCTGATTCTTTACTTAAGTAGTGTTAGTAGTGTTTTCACAGTGTGGAATTTGTAATTTTACTTAATAATGATAAGATAATACACCTATTTGTATAGTACCTTTCATAGAAAAATGAAACGTGTGTTTCATCTGAAAATAAACTTAACACATATCAAGATAATTAAGATAAAATTATAAAGAAAAGAGTGACCTCAAGTAATAAAGGACCTGATGCTGACACGGTTGCCAGCTGTTTGGGGCAGTGGCTGTATGAATGCCCACATCTCCCACGGACCCTGAACGCAGCAGGAGTCCTCCCAGTCAGATCTGGCTGAACGTGACGTGCAGACTCGGAGCCGAGCAAGGTTTCCTGGCGGAGCTGCGGGAGGGAGCAGGAGCCGAGCGGATCCGTCTGTCTGTCCGTCCGTGTGTCTGTCTGCCGCCGCAGTCTCGTGTTTGTCCTGGACACACACACCAGAGAAACGCTCCTCTTTTTCCGCTTCCTCGGTCTGGACACGGCACCAGCGGCTATGGCTCCATCGCTGTCCTCCTCCTGTTTTCACCGCTGAGGGACGTTACTCCGTCGGATGCTCCAGTGCCCATAGAGGAGGAGGAGGTGGAGGAGGAGGAGGAGGAGGGGGGGCATCCTTGTCATTCTTCGACTACCAGGTGATTTTATTATTATTGTTTCAACACGCTGTAACACGCCGTGGGTGGGAGTTTGGCTTGTTTGTGGGGATATGGAGGGGAAGCGGACGGGAGGAAGCGGGCGTTGGGGTCGTCGTTTCGGGGCCACGGGGAGCGGGTCTGTGTCGAGCCCGGAGCGGGTGGGAGCGGAGGTTAGCATGCTAGCTCGCTAGCTAGTCGCTACTAGCCAGTCAGCTAGCAGTCGTAGCGGGCTGCCGCTGCTTCGTCATTCGCCAGTCTGGAAGGGATGCGGCGCCGGTGATGCTGCTGCAGAAGGGAGGGCAGGGCTAGCAACGGTACCGTCTGTCCTCCTCCCATCTCTGGGATGAACGACATCCCCAACCTCCACATTCCTCCTCCCCCACTTCCTTCAGCGGTTCTGCCTCTCTAAGATGAATAAATAAAACCAGTAAACCTGCTCCATCACAGGCATGAAAATGACACCGCCGTGGCTGTCAGTTAGCTAGCATGCTATGCTAGCCTTCTGCCTAGCTAGACAGCTAGCCAGCTAACATTAGCACTAGCATCACCCCTCCTCCTCCTCCCGCTAGCATCCCTGGCTAGTTCGCATCCTCCAGCAGCCGAGCCATCACAGGCCAGCCTGGCTTACCCAACCGTCCCCCCTCCTCCGACCCTGCCTTTTCACACCGGGGGAACCAGCTATTTTATCGCCGCTAATAGCGACCAGTCATTCACAAAAGTCATTGTTTATTCCCCCGTTAACATGTACCAGAGCACGCCGAGCGGATGTTGTTATGTAACAAGATAATGACACCACACGCCCTTGAAACAAAAGCTGTTGTGTCAGTGTTTTGTTTGTATTGTGGTGCGGTGCAGGAGCCAAATCATAGCCAATAAGTCAGAGACAGGGGGTGGTGGGGGTCTGTGGTACCGAGGGCCGCAGCTCGGAGCCGGCTTCTGAAACACAGCGGCTGCTGCTGTCAGCCATTGTTTTTGTTGTCATTGGAGGTTGGATGTTCCCATTGATGGTTGTGCTCCATCTGCACATCCACAACATCTCCTGCACCGTTACAGCTTGGTGCCTAAATGTCCAAATATCATCCCCAGTGGTGATTATTACCCATAGTTTATTAAAATATGCAGGAAAGTGTAGCCATGAGGGGATGGTGGTGAGAGTCAGTTTGACTCAGACTCTGCTGTGTTTCATGGCTTCATTTCTTGTACAGTACCAGCAGCAGTGGGACATAAATGTTACCTTATGATTGGATTATTGCTGTTGCACAACTGGAGAGAAAACCCCATGCATCCGCTGGATATAAACAGTATTAGCAGTAACAGTATGGACAGTGTGTCAGGAAGGGGTGTGATTACAAGACAAACATTTATGTGGTGAGACTGAACAGGAAAACTTTACCTCTAAAAATAATGCAATGCTTAGTAGTGGACTATATCTGGTTACATTTATTTGGCATTGTGATATATATATATATATATATATATATATATATATATATATATATATATATATATATATATATCAATGTTGATCATTTCTATGAATATGTGATGCAGATTTCAGCCACAGCTTTATTAGAGAGTGATGCAGAGTTTTAATGATGGTTAGATGTGGTAGACATTTCACCTTAAACGTAAATAGGGCAGTGCACTTGTGTCATCATAAAAGAGACAGAAATTGGGAAAGAACTGCTGCAATGAAGCCATTAAAGTAAGGACATACAAACATAAGATGATGCTTTGTTTATGCTGTGGGAAATCGTTGTGTCTTAATTTGAAATGATCGGCAACGGTTAGTTTATATGCTTTTTAGGAGTGTTTTAGAGGCGTTTAGTTGCACTAGAAACCCCTCATTTGCATAAAGGTAGGGTAGACTTTATATGAATGACGAGTGAGCGATCTGACAAGTCCATCCCCCAAATGCAAAATGTGTGGACACACATGAGAAGAAGTTGAGCGTGTCTGCGTGGAAATGTGTTGTCCAGCAGCTGTGTAAGCCAGGAGGATTTTAGTGTTTACTGTACTGCAGAGCTAGTGAAGGCTCATCATGCATGAGTTGCACGTGTGTTTGCGTGAACTGAATATGACATATAGCAGGAGGAAATGATCTCAAATAACAGCTTGCAAATTTGCCCAGGTCCAATATAACCATTCTGCTGCTTCATCTGTGTTTGGGAAAAGCTTCAGGGCAGAGCTGTGGTCAAAGTCATTCAAAGAAGAAGTGATTTTCTGCACTGATATGTTAAATAAAGCTGTGATATGACTGGCTGAGAGGACATCACATGCAATAAAAATGGTTTGATTTATGAAATGTTTAAAAATCATAAAAATATCCATCCCAACATCCCAGAGACGTTACCCGTTTTGCCCGACCAACAACCAAAAACCCCAAAATATTTGATCTAAAAGGTTGTAGAAAAAAGGAAAAGAAGGAAGGAGGGAGAAGGAGAAAGGAAGAAACAAAGAGGATGATGAGGAGACAAGGAACTGGGGAAGGAGAGATGAAGGAGTGAGGAAAAGAAGGAACGAGGGAGAAGGAGAAAGCAGGCAAGGAGGTAGGGGAAGGGAGGTAAAATGGGGCCGAGTGAAAAAGAAAAGAAGGAATGGAAGAGGTCAGTGATGTGAGGAGGTGAGGAAATTGGGAAGGAGGAATGAGAGAAAACAAGCGAAGAGGATGTAAAAACACGTTAAGGGAAAAAGTAGTACTGATGTGAGAAGGAAGGAAAGGTGGAGGTGAGAGGGAGGGAGGAAGGATGGAGGAGAGGAGGTGACAAAGTTGTGATGTGAACAGAAGTTGGGAAGAAAAAGAAGGAGAAAGTGTGAGGAGGCAAGGGGGAAGGAGAGAAGGAGGTAAGGAGACAGGAAGTGTGTTTAAGGCTGTGAACAATAAGAGGCGTCCTGCTGTGCGAAGGAAACATCCACTGACCTGTTGTTTTGTTTTCTGCCTCCTCTCCTCTCTCTGCCTCCTTTTCCTTCCAGGCTGACTCACGGCTGGAGCGACTGAACGCACAAGAAGGAAAAGAAAAAAGAAGTTCGAGAGGCTGAGGGAGCGAGGAAAAGAGAGTGAGGGAAGGAAGGAAGGAGGCAAGGAGAGAGAGAAGGGAGTAAAAACACTGAAGAGGTAGAGGGAGAGAAGTGAGGTTGGGTGGGAAGAGAGGAGGAAAGAGAAAGTGAAAGTGGGGAGAAGAGAGAGAGAGCAAGGAGACACTGAGGACCTGTGGGGGACAAGTTACCAGATCTGAGGTCAGGAGAGAGTAGGTTGGAGGTCAGAGGTCGGAGGTCGAGACGGAGAAAGGCTGACCTAGGTGCAGCCGAACCCGCCGTCCCGCTACCCCTTCACCGTCACCACACTGGGAGAACTGGGAGAGCTGGTGACGAGGAGACGCCACCATGAGCGACCAGAACGTCGTCAAGGAAGGCTGGGTCCAGAAAAGAGGTGAGGACGTCTCTGATAGATAGAGCTAGATGGATAGATACTTTATCCCTCTCACAGAGAAATTCACAGCTACATCACTCTGGTGATATTCTGTCTTTTTCTTCTTATCGTCTTCTTCCTCTGGGGCTGTGGAGCTCCATCAATGTCCAAAAAGTGTTCAAACCACATCAGAGCGCTTCGCTGTGGCATCATAATCATTCACTGTAGGTCGATTTGACTCAAAGATGCATACTAGTACCCCTAGTCATGCATAATACCTAAAATAATTAAACAATAACATGCTCTATCCTCATATAACTAATTATCCTGAGCTTAACTAATTATGTCATATCTCCATAACAATATATATCATGATAAATGCATGTTTTCAGGTAGTTCAATACGTAAAATATAATATAACTAAAACTAAGTCTTGTTGACTGGTCAGTTTTATCACTTAGTCGGTAAAATATCTTGAGGAAACTGTTATTTTGCCGCACAACGCCATAATAATAATAAACTATAATATTTAATTTAGCCTGAGTCACTGTGAGGAGATAAATCCAGCAGACGCCTTTTTCTTTAAACTTGCTGGGTGCTAAAGATGTGAAATGCGTAAAAGATGTTCACTGTGACAGTCAGGTTTAATCCAGAACAGAAACAACAGTCACTTCTTCTTTTCTAGACGCTGATTTATTGCAGACCTGACAGATGGACTGAAACATGCTGATGTGTTCTGGTCCATGTTTATGTTAGTTTAAATTAATTTATGCTTCTCGGTGTGTCTGGCTTCAGGTTTGTCTTGGAAAATTTAACGTTTTCAGCTACAGCTACTACTTTTTTGAGTTACAGTCATTTTCGCAGCCACTCTACTTATTATTACGTAGTTTACGGATATTTAATTCGTTTGAAAGCTCCACTGAGACCCAATTCCATACACCCTCATTTTATATAGTGTGCTATACATTAATCCTAGCTATACGTTTTCATTGTTTGCAGTCAGAGTTGCTGCTCTAAATGAAATCCTGTTGGTCTGCAGAGTTTTTCTAGACGTCAGTGGACATGCAGAAGCAGCAACAAGCAGCTGAAGTGAAGCAGGCCTGAAATTCTGTTAAACATGACCAGAAAGCAAAAATCTTTTTCCAAAGATTGAATACTTTTTGTTTTCTCAGGTCGTACCAGAGCTCTTCACACACATATGTCCATTGCATTATGGGACAAAAAGTATATGTGTGTATATCCCTAAAACTGGCATTGACATAGTGTGTAGTGTAACAGAAAAGAAAACCAGGAAACTGGCTGAGAGAAGATCAATCTTTATTAATCCCACAGCGTTACAGCAGCAAAGTGCCAAAGTGACAGAACAATATAAAGAGATAAAATATAACATAAAAATATATCATAAAAGTAAAGTAAAGTGAATTACTTTATACAACAAGTATATACAATAAAGTGAGTTCAAAAGCTGGATGGAAATAAAAAAAATAATATTCTTCTGCATTATTCACTTAAACAGAGTTTCTGCATTGAAAAGTCAATGAAATGACTTTTTATTTTCATAATTTAGAAGTCTTAAAATGTCTTAAATTAAAATCCGGGTAATTAAGGTCTTAAATCGTCTTAAATTTACCTGAAATTTGCTGTAGGTATTAAATTCTCAAATGATGCATTTAATGCCAATTGGAAAACACAGTATTCAGAGATTTACTGCAATATTGCACGTTATTTTGTTCACTTCTTTGTTCTTAAAAGTTGTGAAATTTAAGTTAAGTGTTATGCCTTCAATTTAAATTGTTGTTGCAAGTGTTAAAGGGCTGAAAAACATCTTAAAAAATTGTTATCTGAGATTAATCGGTTATCAGATGTTTTTTCCTGCTAAATATTGATGTCAGCATCGGCATAAAAACTCCATGTTGGTCGGGCCCTACAATAAATTGACTATTATCTACCAAAGAAATTGTTATGACATTTTCAGGTCTTAAATTATATTTGTTGAGGTCTTAAAAGGTATTAAATTTAACTTTTAGAATGGTGCAGGGACCCTGTGATACCAGCTGCCTTTGTTTGAGCGTTGGCTTTATTGCCGTTGAACAGGATCAATCACAGAGGCAGTCAGAGGTGACAGGAAGTGTGTGGTGTGTGTTTTTACTTTGGAAAAGCTTGCTGGTCCACGCTACGACACAACACCAGTGTTTCCAGAAGCATTCACTGTCGGGGTCGCTCAGGAAAAAGCAGACCTTCTCGGTGTGTTTTTGTGCAGCTCCAGCTGCCAGTTTGAAGAACAGCACCTCCAAACAATGGAGGTTGAGCTGCCAGGCGGCTGCAGCTCAGCCTCTGCAGCGCTGCAGCCGCCTGGAGCTGCTCTTGGCTGCTGGGTTATTTCCCACAGTGATTTTAGTGTGTGTGTTTGTCTGGTCTGAGGTCAGCGCTGTTGGCTGGCAGGCAGGGGGAAGTTTCTCTGTGGCACTATGAGCTTACAGAGGATGACCTAACGCTCTGGTTCCTTCCTCTCCGGCCCCCACAAGTCCCTGAATTGTTTATTGCACCTCTGTGTGGGCTCTTATAATTCAGTCCTCTTGGAGAAACAGACCCGAGCCACAAAACTTTGGAGTTCACACGCCGTTCACGACGGTTTGGAAACGTCTCACGTCTGTGAGAAACACAAAGAAATCCTAAACTTTGATTGTGGTGCGACATCAGAGTTTATGTTATCAGGTCTTTAACCTGCTTCAGTTTCCAGAAATGGTTTTTATGTCATTGTTATCACAAACTGATGGATCTGTTTCAACGATATCACTGAGTTTGGTCTCACATTAATGTGACGTGCTTCCTCTAGAACAGGATGTTCGGCACGACGTAACACAGAGAGGAATCAATTTAAACTGTAAACCAATGGGACATCAGTCAAAGTGAAAGGTCACTGAGGTGAAAGGAGAACAAGAGGAACGACTTTTACTCTTTTTTTAAGCAAATTTATCACATTACCACCCAGTGTGAGGCGTTTCCCACCCTGCCCTAAATTAACAGCATTACCAAAATATTTTTAATGTTTCTGTCATGGTTAATGGTAGCATGAAATCCCTCCAAACGGCTGACATGATTGTTGTCAGCTCAGTCGGTATCGGACCACCAAACTGGTGCTTGAGGTCAAAGTCTCTCATCTCGACACAGTGTGTGCATCATCAAGGTTTAATGATTGCAATGATAATTTATCATCTTTCAGTGGAATCATAATGAAATCGTATATCTAGTGATCGTGATACACGGTCGTGTCAGCTAAATGTTAATTAATAGGCAGACAGATGGATGGATATATACTTTATTTATCCAGAGGAAAATTCAAGAAAAGTAAAACAAAATACTGTTAAAAAGGGCCCACTTCTATATAACAGTAATTTTTTAGCATTGGCAAGGACTTCACGATATGACACAATACTTTGGTCACAATACAATACATTATTGTGATATTGTGATGTATTGCAATATTCTACATACACTGA
This sequence comes from Synanceia verrucosa, assembly GCA_029721515.1. Taxonomy (NCBI): domain Eukaryota; kingdom Metazoa; phylum Chordata; class Actinopteri; order Perciformes; family Synanceiidae; genus Synanceia; species Synanceia verrucosa. Next base: position 2,130,139 of record CM056555.1, on the reverse strand, counting down.
GAAATAAATAAAATAAATGCATAAAATGCAGCTTAAAATACAAGTTGTATATTTGTACATATACACAAACATATACTGTAGCTGTCGAAGATTTACTTACTTACTTAATCCACTTACTCTGAATTAGTGTGCATGCATGTAAATACAGTCGGAGCATAGCTGGGAATATTTGTTATCTTATTTTTTTATGTAATTTTTCACTGAACTGGCAGGCACGACAGAACTAACTCATTTTCATTGTCAAGTATTTCATTCACACAGGCGTATGCAAAAACAGTGTTTAACATTTATTTATTTTTGGAATTACGAGGGAAAAATAACTATTTTTGGATATAAATAAAATTACTTATAACAAGGATGGAAGATTTTTCCTTTCTTTACTCTCACATCCAGAATCACATCTGTTAAAATGAATATACTACAAAGATTGCTATATTTATTCCAGACACTCCCAGCAGAGACAAAAAAACAGTTCAGTCTATTCTGTCTTAATACAGGAGATTATAACAGACAGAAACCCTACAAGGCCACATAAATGTTAGTGAAAATCCTTGGCTGTGTGTGCCACTGATACAGACGTTGATGTTAGATTTAAGGACTGGATGTTTAAATGATAGAAGATTTTGTCCATATCGATCAGCCTTACCGGCAGCTCTGATAATTGAACGGTTTCTAAGTGGAGCTGTTGTCTCGCTGACTTCATTTCTGCCGCTGTCATCCTTCCTCACACTGTTGCTCTGAAGCGTGACTCATCACATGTGAGAATAGTGAGATGAGTCGGACTCGAAGCAGCAGGGAAGCTTAAGAATAAGCGTCCGTGCAGCATTAATCATCATAAGATGTGACAGATGTTTAAATGAAGGAATATGTGTAAAATCCTCTAATGTGCAGCAGAAAACCGAGAGCAGCAGCTGTGATTGTGTTTTTAACAGAGATGTTCCTCCACACTTAAGACAGACTTAAAGTGTCTCCAGACTGAGCTGCTAACAGATGTGAACACATGAGTGCAGCAGGATGTCACCTTTTGTTTATTTCCTCCCCTCCATGCAGGTGAGTACATCAAGAACTGGCGACCGCGCTACTTCCTGCTGAAGACAGACGGCTCCTTCATCGGCTACAAGGACAAACCGCAGGACTCGGACCTGGCCTACCCGCTCAACAACTTCTCTGTAGCAAGTAAGACAGCCAAGAGGACTCCGTCACGTCTTTCATATTTCATACGCTGACAAAAAACACAAAACGCCTCTCTGTGTGACGTCCAGAGTGTCAGCTGATGAAGACGGAGCGGCCCAAACCGAACACCTTCATCATCCGCTGCTTGCAGTGGACCACGGTGATCGAGAGGACTTTTCACGTCGACACTCCTGATGAGAGGTGAGCCTTTAGCCTCAGCTGTGTTTCATGTCGCATAAGAGTCTGGAGGATATAATCCTGTACGTCCAGTCCTGTTACTCAAACCTCACAGAGCACCCGACTTCCTTAAACAACAGGCTTAGATTAAAAATTACAGTCTATTTAAGTGACAGTTTTACAAACACACTGAACTAAATTTTCTTTTGTTCACTGTGGTGTTTTCGTTTCACTTTCATGCCGAGTCTCATAACTATGAGGGTCCTTGTTTAAAGCTGAACCCTGGGACTCGACGCCGGCGCTGAACTCGTCGCTCCTCGTCTGTTGTGCCAGAAGTTTCCTTTGATTTTCCTGTAATTGACCCTGTTTTCATCAGTCTGAATCTCTGAATTTTAACATAAATGGCAACACCAGTGCAGATCATCATGGCAAAACCACACGTCTACGCTGCTCGCCGATCTGGTCTTCTGTGCCTTTGTCAAAGTTGAAAGAAGTGAGAAAATACACTAAATATTAGAGTCCTGCAAGTTAGACTCTCCTAATGCTGCTGTTAAAATGCTCTTTGTGAACTGAAAAGATGAATGGAAATATAATGGAGTCTTTCTGAGTCCTGAACCAGTTTTTGTGTCTCATAACAACAACTGGAGGCTGTCAACAGGCTGAGAAGAAAGACAGGAAGCAGGGGATGTGAGGCCGAGGCTGGGCGCCAACTTTTGAAGGGTTCTCCTTCCAAAACACAATATAATCCATTATTTCTACAATATGACCTGATGCTCATTTGGTTTGTTATGGACCCGGCTAACGACGTCCTGCTTTGACAGAGTCCGTCTGGAGGTTTTTAGGAGGGTGGATGTGTCTTTGTGCGCTGCACTGTTCATTGTCTCTAACATCTCACTGCCGTCCAGCTCGGTTTACTCAAAGAATTTAAAAAAACTCAAATGAATTCTTAGCGTTTTGTTTTTTCGTCAGTTTTATTAAAGAAGGATTTCAATTTTACTTTTATTGTGGTAGACATTACCACAGAGGACAAATGTCTAATTCTTTCTTTTCTTTTCCTTTTTACAAGGAAATAACACTAATAACAATAAAACAGAAAGCGTCTTGTTCCAGTGTTTTTGCCCATTTTCAGTCATATTTCTAGACCCACAGAATATTTAGTACTATGTCTCTGAAAACAGTGAATAGCTCAAATGAAAGAAGAGACTCTCTATTTCATCATAAAAAAAATGTTTGTTTTTATCTTGTTCCATTCTTGTTTTATCAGAGGTAGAGTAGAGGACACTTTCACCAAAATCACCACTTTTTGTCCAGATTCTGTTTGTTTTGCTCTCTAATCTCGATCGTCTCCACTTCCTGTTTTGATCTCTGTGGTGTATACCGTCTCTTTATGCTCTGACTACAAATCCCAGAAGTCCCATTACTCACAGCCGGCTGCAGAAGAACACACTGACGTACATATACGTCTATGCCAGTCCGTGCTGCCTGCTGGTAGTTTAACTTGTCCTTGTTTCCTGCAGGGACGAGTGGGCCGAGGCCATCCAGATGGTCGCTGAGTCTCTGGCCAAACAGGAGGAGGAGGGCATCCTGAGCAGCCCCACCTCCCAGATCGAGAACGTCAACGAGGAGGAGATGGACACGTCCATCAGCCACTACAAACGAAAGGTGACCATCGAGCCCAGTGGAGTCACAATGTGCCTCCTGCTGGTAAAGAACAGAGCTGTCTTATTTTGAAAAGAGGATGTCAGTGCATTGAATGACAGAGCTCCATCCCTCTGTTTCTCCGTCCAGACAATGAATGACTTTGACTATCTGAAGCTTCTGGGCAAAGGCACATTTGGGAAAGTCATTCTGGTGAGGGAGAAGGCGAGCGGCACGTACTACGCCATGAAGATCCTCAAGAAAGAAGTCATCATAGCCAAGGTCCTCTTTCATGTTCAGCATATTTTACTTCTGTAAAGCTTGTTTTCCATCACTGTTGGCTGTTAGACTTTTAGAAAGATCTACTATGGCTCTGTGTGGAAATAGAAAAACAAATCAACATTCATTGTCAAATATTTGGTAGATTATTGATATTTTAGGGCAGGGGTCTGCAACCTTTCCTGTCCAAAGAGCCTCTTAGCCTCCTACTTTTTTTTTTTTTTTTAAAAGCTCTAATAAATGAAGCAGAACAATGCAGGGCTGTTTAGATGCTCCTCGTATTTATGGAAATTTAATAAAATAAAATGTAGCCCACTTTGTTGCTACATATTTTCCTTTCTTTTTTGGATTTATTTGAAGCTCAAAGTTAGCTACCTGCAGGAAAAAGACACATTTTAAAATGACAATTAAAAAAAAATCTTTATATATGTTATTATGATAATTGTGCAACAAAATAAATAGACATAATTGAAAATAAAAGAGAAATAAAATAAAAAATAAAGAGCGGTGTGTTGCCCACCCCTGATCTCAGGTGTTTTGTTTTGAAAAGCCAGTTACAGGGTGGTTTTCTAGCCTGATGTTCACACACCTTCCTGCTAATTTCATCCTCAACATTTTGACTAAAACAAGACATCATCTCCTGACCAACCACTGCGCCTCTTCTTTGTCCTCTTCTCTTTCCATCACAGGATGAAGTCGCTCACACACTCACAGAAAGTAGAGTATTAAAAAACACCAGACATCCGTTCCTAACCGTGAGTATCAGTGCTGTGAATTATGTGTTGTAGTTTTAATAATTATAAATAAAGAGCTTTGATTCAAGAGAGTCTTTGACGTGTAAAGAAGGAGGGATGGACCGCAAAGCTTCTGCTGTTCAAAAAATAAAAGCGTGTTTGCTGCGTGTTGTGTTGCAGTCTCTGAAGTACTCGTTCCAGACGAAGGACCGGCTGTGCTTTGTAATGGAGTACGTCAACGGAGGAGAGGTGAGACATCAGTGAATCTCCCTCTGTTTTTAATGTCTTTGATGCTGGCAGATGTTATGGAAGTTATTTCAAGAAACGGTGGTGACGGTGGGATTCAAAGAGCTGCAGGACGGGAGTGTTCACAGTGGAGGGATCAGTTTTTTAATTTAAAGACATTAACAGCACCAAAGTGACCAGAGAGAGATGCAAAATATATTCACAGCTTAATCATTTATTTCTTTTTATGCTCAGTTCAGTCAGAGATACTTTTCACTGCCAAAGTGAACAAGCATAAATAGAGCAGTAAGAAAATTTTGATAAGTTTGAGTATCGCAATATTATTGTATACATTTAATTAAGTCGATTTATTCATTTTTATAAAAATTATTAATAAACTGCAGACCCCGTGGTTCTGATTGCATTCCCTCTTTGAGCGCCATTGACGTATAAATCCGTCAACGTGGTTTTTCTGCAGCTGGTCGCTGATTGCGCTCTCACACAGCCTGTGAGTAACTTTGGGGCTTCTGGGAGATGTAGTCAGAGCATAAAGAGACGGTATACACCACAGAGATCAAAACAGGAAGTAGAGACGATCGAGATTAGAGAGCAAAACGGACGGATTCTGGAGAAAAAGTGGTATTTTTGGTGAAAGTGTCCTCTACTCTACCTCTGATAAAACAAGAATGGAACAAGGTAAAAACAAACATTTTTTTCATGATGAAATAGAGAGTCTCTTCTTTCATTTGAGCTATTCAGTGTTTTCAGAGACATAGTACAAAATATTCTGTGGGTCTAGAAATATGACTCAAAATGGACAAAAACACTGGAACAAGGTACTTTCTGCTTTATAAAACGGCTGGAACTCAATGAGTTTTAGTTTTATTTTTAGTTTTATTTACTGCACACAATGTTACAGGGATAAATAACGAAAAAACGTCACATCAATAAATATTCATCTATATCAAGTTTATTTTGCACTCTGACTGGAACGCTGAGCTAAGTATAGCTCTTTATTTTCTATAATGTTTCCTTGCAGACCCATTTCTATTTATACATTTTAGGGTAATAGTAGATCTTTCAGACGGCTCTTTTGTAATCACTCATTCAGACAGATGTTTATAATAATTGTAATATAATGCAATATTATTTTTTGGAGAGATTTTTTTTTTAAAGACAGATTTTCAGGGTTCGTTCAAAGTCTTTGAAGTTTGGAAAATGCTTGATGCTTGAATTGGAAAAATGCTTGATTTTCAGTATAATCTGGTGTTTCATCAACACAATAACTCATGTAAGCTTCCAGAGGCTGGACAATTTTGAGTTTGGGTACCTAGAAAGTGTTTTAATTTTACTTAAAAAGAGTTTCGTTACTTGTCTGTTTTCTGAAAGCGATTTCTCCTCTTTCTCGTACTGAACTGGTTTATTCTGGAGGTTTTAAATATTGTCACACACAGCTTCCTTTTATTTATCCACAGCATGTTTTACATGTTTTTGAGAGTGCAAAGCCGACGTTGTCTTCTTCATCTCAGCCCCTCCTGGGTTCCTCTGCAGAAAACCTCCAGCACTGGTTTTGATCTGCTCTTTCACTGGATGACTCAGAGACGTCTGAGGTGTTTGAACTTGTGTTTGTTTTGTCTTGGCAGCTGTTTTTCCATTTGTCAAGAGAAAGAGTATTTTCGGAGGACCGCACCCGTTTCTACGGCGCAGAGATCGTCTCCGCTCTAGACTACCTTCATTCTGCTAAGATCGTCTATCGTGATCTGAAGGTAAACCAGGCTGACATGCAGAAAAGACGAAGCGTCTGCAGGCCAGGTGGTGTTTTTAATCCGTCTTGTCCTCCTCCTCAGCTGGAGAACCTCATGTTGGACAAAGACGGCCACATCAAGATCACAGATTTTGGCCTCTGCAAAGAAGGCATCACCGACACGGCCACCATGAAGACCTTCTGTGGAACCCCAGAGTACCTGGCTCCTGAGGTCAGAGGTCACCATGAAGCATTTGAGTTTCCAATGCTGCTTATAGATCGACGTTAGGGGTGGGAAACAATATCAACTGATTCTGTATGGTGATTATTTTGTTTGTCAGCAAGCAGCAACCGCTGGAGCGCAGCCTGTGGAAGTAGCTCCAGATGTATTTCCTCTAACATCAGCTAACTGTTTTCTTTATAACAACATAACATGTCAGTGACTGATTTCACTTCTTCTGATGTGGTTCTCAGTGGAGATTTTGAAAGTTATTTTACCATAAAGAGGATATGAAAGAAGATACCGGATATGTGAGGGTCAGAAATAGAAAGAAAAAGAGGACAGCTCTCTTCATCAAAACTCTATAAAATAAAATTAGACTGACAGCATAAAGGGCAGAAAGAACATTATTATTATTTTTAAAGAGGCAAAGATCCATCTGAGCAACAGTTCAGTAAGAATAGAAGAAATCTGCAGTTATTAGTGAAAAAAACTGGAAGATGAGCGTCAAAATAAGTGCAGATTTAAACAGGAAATGGTTCCTTTTCACAATAAAAGGAACAATAATTTGGCCTATAACATGCTGGCGCTATCAGCTGCGCCACATCACTTTAGCAAAGCTCTTCTTCAGACCTCACAATAGAAACAGGAGGTTAGTCTGACTTATGTCTGGACTATCAGTTGAACGTAATCCCAGTTTAAACCTCTTCTAAATCTAACCACATGATAAACTGTAGGAAAAAAAACAAGTTATTTAAAGCCGTTGTAGTCATGCAACACTCTTTTGGGACAAAAGCTAATTAATATAGCCTGTATTGATGTTGTTATTTGAGGAAAGGAGGAACCATCAAAATAACAATTGATTGTCGATGCTATCAGGCAGTCAAAGCGTGTGTTTTCTAATCTTCTTAAGAGTAAATTTAATCAGAAACACTGATGACGGTGTGGTTTGACGGTACCCTACGTCCTCAGGTGCTGGAGGACAACGACTACGGACGGGCGGTGGACTGGTGGGGTTTGGGCGTGGTGACGTACGAGATGATGTGCGGCCGCCTGCCGTTCTACAACCAGGACCACGAGAAGCTGTTCGAGCTCATCCTCATGGAGGAGATCAAGTTCCCACGAACCCTGTCGGCCGACGCCAAGTCGCTGCTGTCGGGTCTGCTCATCAAGGACCCCAACAAACGGTATTTTATCCACTTCCTTCTGGATTCATGATCACAGACGGATGTAAATTGGATGTAACAGGTGGGAGGGGCTGTGATCGATCAGTAGGAGTGCCTCCAGACTCCATCCATCTTTCTATCCATCTGTCTGTCCTTCTATCCATCATCTATCTATCCACCATCTATGTTTCCATCTATTTATGTATCATCGATCCACTAAAACACATTTTTTCTGTTCAGGAATGACAGGAAATAACTGGAATTTAATATAGCTTTGATATTTTTTCTGTTTTTTTGTAAAACAGTAAATTTGAAAATTACTGGATAACTACAATTATTAGATTTTAGTATTCAAAATATCATTTTGATTTAAGAGCTTGTACATCCTGGTGGATTAACCATTAAAAATATTTTAGTAATCAGCAATTCTTTTAATTTAGGGCAGCGGTGGTCGTTTAATTTTGAAAAACTCCCAGTGGGCTCAGTGGACACGCCACATGTAATTTGCACCTTGTGTACTTACATATCATACATATTTATCCTGAAATAAAGGTTTTCTTTTTCTGCGCTGGTGTGAGACAATTAATAAAGCTCAAGGTAGTTTAAAGGATGTAACGTTAGTTATCTCTATCGTCAATTCTCCAATTGTGATCCAGGCATAAATTACCAAAACAAGTATCTGAGTGGGTTCACCAGGTCCTGTACTTCATCCCAAACTGTGACGGTTTTATTGTCCATGACAGACCAGTGACATCCATCCTCCCATCGTTGGTTGGACTCCTGTTCCCACGCCTGATGGGATGTAAACTCCATCCTGCTCAGTTTAAAAAAGTCTTTTATACAGAGTTTGATCTGCGTTAAGACGTTTAGTAAATCCACCGTCCATCGTGACCTCTTGACCCTCCTGTTTCTTATTTACAGGACAGGAGATTAAAAATGAACTCACCTCCTCCTGATAGCTGGTATCTGCCGGTTAATTTCCCACTCTGAAGGCGTTTTCTGTCTCTAACGAAGACGCCGGTGAAAAGAGGCTGCTGCCGCTTCACAGAGCGAACCCGTTCACCCCACAGAGTTATTTTAAGATCCTCACAGGTGGATATTCTGGGTCCACTGATGGAGACTTTGTCAGAGCAGCGTTTTGATGTCTGACTTAGACGTCTTCTTCCTCTTCTCTGACAGGCTGGGCGGCGGACCGGATGACGCTAAGGAGATCATGCGACACAGTTTCTTTAACACGGTGGACTGGCAGGACGTCTATGACAAGAAGGTGAGAGCAGGATTTAGCTGCTAAGACGTCATCCCATCTTCAGCGGTAATTTATTCAAACAGCGTACCTGAGATATTCTGGTATCAGGGTTACCTAATTTTTCTCTGAAGGAGCCTGGCTGGGACGTTTCAAGTCCAAAATAGAACAGGAAAGAAAAGATTACCTCATTTTTATGGCATTTCAGCGACACAAAGCGGTCCAAACAACACCAGGTCCTCTTCTTCTTTTTTATTTAACTCGACTGTTAAACTCCTGAGAGCTGAAAGTGTCCGTCTGGATCTTTGTGGAGAAAATAATGTGATTTTAACCTTACATATTCCACCTGAATCAGCGCTATAGAATGGATTTACGTACATAAAAATACACATCATTTATTTATTTTCATGATTACGACTGTTTTTTTTTTTTTTAAATAATAATAATAATAGATTTTATTTATAAAGCACTTTTCATTACAAAATCTCAAAGTGCTGTTTTAAGTATCTTAACACTACTAAAAGGCATGATGAGCAGGTTTTTTTTTAATTAAAAAAATACTAAAAAGCAATGTACTGACTGATATTTTCATAAATATTCTTATTTTATGTGGGACATTTCTGGGTGTCAACCTCTTTTTTTTTTTTATTTTAATGACATTTATTTACTTTATTTTCTGATAACTTAAAAAAAACATAAAACCAAGCTGACGACCTCTTTCAAAATGCAGCAACCAGGTGTTTGATCGTAAACACAAAGCCAGCTAAATTTAAATATAATGAGGTCAAAGGTAAAAGACAGACAAAACTGTGCTAATTTATTTTAATGCATGTTGACCACGCTCAGTGAGTTTTAACCTTCAGTGTCTACTTCCTGTCCCACTTCCTGTCCTGCTCCAGCTCGTCCCACCTTTCCAGCCCCAGGTCAGCTCGGAGACGGATACGCGCTACTTTGACGAGGAGTTCACAGCACAGACCATCACCATCACTCCTCCAGAAAAATGTAAGCAAGTTTGTTTTTCCATCAGACATCAGACTGGAGGATTTAACGTCGTCACTTTACCCACATTTAAGAAGTGGACATTTGTAAATCTCTCAGTACTACAGCAGCGTTTTGACTCCTTAAAACTTAAACTCCTTAACTTTAACTTTAACTAAAAGCTTTAACTCCTTAAAGCTTTTAAGGGTTTTAATTAGGGCTGTACTCGTTAACGTGTGAATCACGGTTAAATTAAAGTAAAAGCATGAGTTTGATTTTTTTAAAACTTACGGTAATCCTGTGCTTTTATTTTGTCGCTTTGACACATTTTTACAAGCAGCTTCCTGCTTCTGAATGGTTCCTTTTATTTTGAAAAACTCCAGACATCAGACATCAAACCGGATGGATGGATGAATAGATAGATAGATGGATAGAAGGATCAATAGATAGATAGATGGAAAGAAGGATAGATAAATAGATAGACAGATAGATGGAAAGAAGGATAGATAAATAGATAGATGGATAGACAGATGGATAACCAAGGAGGTTATGATTTCACCGTGGCTTGTTTGTTTGTTTGTTTATTTGTCGGTTTGCAAAGTAACTCAAAAACGTATGGACGGTTTTTGACGGAATTGTCAGGATTGGCTGGAAGTGGCCTAACTTAAACCTGATTAATGTTCGGTGGTGCCGTTGAATCGGATCCAATCACCGCTAAACGTTAACAGTTTAAGGTAGACCACTTCTGACCAACCCTGAAAATTTTGTCAAAATCCATCCAAACCAACAAACCAAGAAATAAACAAACCCCAGTGAAAAACATGACCTCCTTGGCGGAGGTAAACACAAAGGGGGAAATCTAATTAACCAGCAGCATGTTAAAAATATAGAATACAGAGATCAGAGCAGCAAAACACAGAGGAGAGAATATCAAGCATCCACACAGAACTACTGAAAAATATACGTACTAAAAGACTGTACGTCCTAAAAACAGTCCAGAGCTGAAATCTCCATCTCTGTACCAAACAAACTGGAAAAAGTAAGCAGAGGTTTCCATTTCTGTCCATGTATGTATCAGGAGTTAAAGGTTAATGAAATTATCAGGGAAGAGCTTCCAGTCTGAGCTAGCAGCTACGAGCTAAGCTAATGCTAGTGCAGCTAATCACAAAGAAAGATAGCACATTTGAATTGTTCCTGATGACGACCAGCCCTGACGAAAAGCTGACGAGGCTAAACTCTCGTCTCCCTGCAGATGACGAGGACGGGATGGACGCGGCGGACAACGAGCGAAGGCCTCATTTCCCACAGTTCTCCTACTCAGCCAGCGGGCGGGAGTGAGCGCTCCGGCTCGGCCGGCGTCCTCCCCATTCGTGGCCATTTTGAGGAAAACACGTAGCCATTCTAGGAAAAAAAAAATACCAGTCTCCCCTCTTTTTCTCCTTCTCTGCCTCCTCACAGACGAGGAGAAGTCTTTTTAGGGACTTTAAAAGAGGTTTTTGCACAGTGGGATAGACTCCAGCCGGTCTCCCCACACTAAAAAAAAAAAAAAAAGTCTCCTACATTTTCAGCGCTATTTACTGCAGAAGGCAATGTTTTTGTTATTTATTTTTTTTTCCTCTCCATCAGTATTACGTTGTCGACCCGGGTTGCGTTCTTTTTTTTTTTTTTTGTTGTTGTCGTCGTTGTTTCTGCCCTATTTTTTTTTCCTCTTCTTTTGAATTTTTGCACTTGGTTTGGAAGAGCCGTTTTAGGGAACAAAAAACCAAAAATGTTGCCTTACGTGTGCAGATGTTTCGTATCATACCGACAGGGTGTTTTTGTTTTTTTTGGGGTTTTTTTGGGGGGTTGTGAGGGGTCATTATTTGTTGAGAATAAGTGCATGGCTCGTGGTTCACTCAACAAAAAAAGAAAAAATACAAAAAAAAATATTTTATTTCTCATACATTTGCCAGGGCGGCGCACCCCCCATCCCATGGCAATGAAAAAAAAAACAAAAAACAAAACAAAAGGAGGGCGAGAATGGACGAGTCTGTATCATTCCTTTCATCGTTGCAGTGTTACTACATTGCTCTCCTATTTTTTCCAACCCATGGTTCATTTTTGTTGTTGTTGTTGTTGTTTTCTTCTTGCGCTTTACTTCTGAGTTTGTTCCTTTTATTTTGAAACAGGAAACACTAAACTGCCAGAAACTGCACAGTTCACTCAGGCGCCACAGAGCACAACCGCGTTCAAACTCAGCTAACCGCTCCAGCTTTCCACAGCCGGCAGGGGAACGAGGCCTTTCTCTGCTGCTCTCTCACCGCTTCACCTCCTCCTCTTCACCTCCTCCTCTTCACCTCCTCACCCCCGCTCTTTGTTTCCTCATCGTAGCTGTAGGACTAGTGGAATGGGTGTTTACACAGGGAAACGTGGCTTAATGTATGTATGTACTGTATGTATTGTGGGACATGGGGGTCAACTATATGCTGTCATAGCACACACACACACACACACACACACACACACACACTACCATATATTTACATTTAAAAACAGGAAACAGCTGTGAGGTCAGACTGAAGTCGGCAGTTTACTCCAAACTAAATCCAAGCTGTTTCTACTGAAAATCACAATCTGGGTCTGTAACTACAGGTGTGAAGGTGGACTTTTACTGTGGCGGGGAAGTAAACAACCCTCTGTTGTTTCCTGTTCCTGAAACTCTTTTCATGTGTCGAAGAGGCTGATCGTTGACAGGATATTTCTGGGGGAGAAGAGGTCGTGACCTTAGCTGCTAACGAGGGACACATGCTACATGCTAACTCGCTAACATGTTTAAAGGAGTAGTTTGTCTTTTTTTTTTAGGAGGGAAAACAGGTTTATTAGCTTTCTTGTGAAGAGTAAGTTGAACGATTTTAACCTTTCTCTCTGATGAATTGATCAAATCATGCAGTAGCCTCAGACAGGCTAAATAACAACAACACATGGTTAGTATTTCTAAAGTCATTTAAATAATATGTTTATTGATCAGAGCACTAAATATATTTTGACTGTCTGCTGGTTGGTTTACGACCATTAAAGAACGAAGAAATGAAACGTGCTGACGTAAATAACCGTGAAATAACATGGCCACGGTCAGTCGGAGTGGGTCACTGATATTATTTACTCTGAAAAAAGTCACATATCGGACCCCAAAAGTCACCTGGACCCTGGTCGATGTGTGACTGCTAAACCAGAACCAAACAGCCCTGTAGCTTCTGTCGAGTAAGTTAACACTAAATGCAACGAGAATAGACCAGAGTTGAGGATCTGCACGGGTCCACCTCAGTTCCTGGGGTCTGAGACTAGACTCAGGACCCCAGAGGTCCAGAGTATGTTCAGTCTGGTCCGGTCTGTGAGGGTCCTGTTGGACAATATTTCTGCATTTTGGATGGAAATAACTAAATGTTATTGGACTGAGTTCAGGTCTAAGATGTTGGAAGTACTACAACTGTACTGACTGTTCATGGAGTATGTTACCTAATGTGTGCTGCCCTCTAGTGGTCTGAGAGAGAACCTGAAAAACCTCTGGTTCTTTCAGAGAAGCGAACATCCCAAAACTAAAGTATGACTGTTTTTTTGGCCTCGACTTGAATTTATTTAATTAGAAAACTGCCCTCTTCCTCTGTCCTGCTGCTCTCTGTTCTCACTCTTCAGGGTTCCTGTGCAAATTTATGACATTTCCACATCTCAGCAGCTGTTTGAATCGCTAAAGATGTTCGGAAAATCCTCGTTTTTCTAACAAGTGAAGAGAGAAATGTGGCTGAAACATATCGAAGGGCGGGTAGAAAGAAAAGTGTTGTGAGATTTATTTTTTTTTGTCTGGATCTTTTCTGCGCAGGAACCTTGACGAGCACATTTCCATTCATATTCACACACTGAGGCGGTTTTCAGACGACACATCAGAAGCGAAGCTTCCAGCTCCTGATGCAGTTCAGTCCTGTCAGTATTGTTCACACACACACACACACACACACACGTTTTTAAACCCGATCAATAAATAAATCACTAATCATGTCACAAGAAAACTGAGCCGTGAGACACTCATGTATGAAGACTGTGAGGACTGCCAGAGGAAAAAAAAAAAGTTGTTGCCCCAAAACTTCTTGATGTAAATATGCAATGCCTTTTTTCTTTTCTTTTTATGGGTCTTTTTTTTTGTGGCATCTTGACCAACGAGACGTAAACATTTCTTTTTTTTCTGTGACTGTACTTCAGTCTTGCTGATGAGAACATGGACAGAAAAAAATACAAAAACAGCAACAACAAACAACTCAAAAGCTGCATTTGAAAAAAAAATAAAAAAGAAGGAAAAAAAATAAAGACAGTGTCAAAGACTTGACCCTTCCATTGATCTTTTTTCCTTGGGTCGATGCATCGACTCGTTATCATCCACGGAGGATGTTTCCATGGAGACGAACCCCCCCTTCCTTCGGTTGCCATGGTCCCCAAAAATGGTCGACTCCCGACTTCCTGTGAGAGGATGTGATGACTGTAACGGACGAGTCCACTGTTTGTTTCCCTTCAGCCTCTTTAAAAAAAAAAAAAACAACATAAATAAAAAGTGGGACCATGGATGATTTTTTTTTTTTTTAAATTAAATTTTTTTTGTTTTTGCAGTGCTGTTTTCAACCGGTTGTTCCAGTCCCATCATCCCTCGCTCCTCCTCCTCTTTTGTACCACAGTATTTGTTTTATTTATGTTTGTCATCCTCGGCAGTGTTTCCTTGTATGTCGTGAAAAAGGCACCTCTTGAAAGTCGCTGAAGGATGATGATGATGATGATGATGAAGAAGGATGCATTAACTGAAGTCTTGTTTCATTCTTTATTTTTATTTTCTTTTATTTTGCTTGTTTGTTTTCTTACCAAAACATTAGGGCAAGAACCCAGTAGTGGACTTGCGTTGCCGTGGTAGTATTTATTTTGAATTAAATTAAAAGAAATACATTTCAGGGTTTCTGCTGTCGTGACTCTTTTATTAAATGTTTTTTTTTTCCCTCTTCTCTTCAGAGACGAAATTAATCTCATTTAAAGAAACCAAACTCACAGCTTCAAGGGAAACGGAAAAACCACTGAAGTTCATCAACAAAAACATGTCAATGTGATGCCTGAGGAATATTAAAAGATATTTTTAATACCTTGAGAAATACGACCAAAAAGATATTTTTAATACCTTACTTTGAGGAATATGGCCAAAGAAGTTATCAAATGCTGTCTAATCAAAACCGTAGAGGAGTTTAATAAAGCCTAAATAAAACTGGATGTGTTTTAACATTTTCATTTTAAATCACAAAACTTCTCATAAAGGAATAAGTCATGATTTATCCACATGTTCAGTTTGAACAACATCTTGACTGTTTGTCTTTTATTCTTTGACACATTTGGCTGAAACTAATGATTATTCTCACTGATGATTATTTTCTTGATTAGTTGTTTGGTTTATAAAATAGTGAAAAATGATGTCCTCAAATGTCTCAAAGATGTTCAGTTTACTGTCACAGAGCAGGAAATATTCACACTGAAGAAGCTGCGGTGAGAAAACTGATGATCAAAAGTCGATTAATCACAGCAGCTTCTAGAACTGATGATATCAGGATAAAGTGGAGACGACGGCGTCTGATCAAAACTTAAAGAAAATGTTTGCCTGTGTTCAGGCCGACAGTCCTGCTCCCGAAATAATAAGAGGACAGAAGAAGTAAGAGTTCAGATCAGAGCCAGAGCCAGGTCTTCAGCCTCAGACCCTCTGAACCTGGTCCAGTCCAGTCCAGTCCTTGGCGTTCACTCTGGGATGGACGGAGGCCAGTCCACGTCCACAGACTGAAAGAGGAAACAGAGACATGTTATGCTCACTGCAGCATGTTTACATGATTTAATGTTCATTTTCCTCACACTGCATTTTAGTGCAATTCAATGGAAATGTGTTGCTAGGCAACTGTTCGGGTCCATGTTTACTTCCTGTCAGCTCAAAAGAGCAAAAAAATTTAATGAAAAAAAAAAGACAAAAGTCAACTGGAAGTTTGTTGGAAGATGTTTCACCTCCAAGAGGCTTCGTCACTTCTGACTGACTGCAGTCTACATGTTTCAATATTTAGTTAACAAACAAACAAACAAACAACAGCTGATGCCATTCACATCCTCTGCTACAGGAAGTAATCTGGGACACATTTAGAGGGTTTAAAACTGTAAAAAAGAAGATTTTAGATTCTTTCACAGTATTTATACAGCATTAAAAGCTGCTTTATGATAAATATATAGATATATATATTTTTATTATGGGAGCTTTAACTGTTTGAAGATCTGGGGAGCGTCATCTGCTCCAGAAAGATTAAAAAAAAAGCTGCAGCTTTCGTCTAAATAATCTGCCTGGATGATAATCCCAGGTTGTTGTTGTTTGTTATTGTTTGTTGTTGTCGTCTCGTCTCACCTCCACGTCCAGCTCCAGGATGTCCGTGTCCGTCTCCAGCAGCTGACACAGGTTGGGTTTAGTGCGACCGAAGTCTCCGTGGACGAACTCCTTGATGTAGCTGAGGGCGGCGCTCAGGAAGAAAAACAGGTCCTTTTATTCCATCCTCGACAAAACACTAGCATCAATATGAAAGAGCAATAGTCACTGTGCAGAATGGATTCATTAGCAGAATAATATAAATACTGGTGTAGTAACGTGTTCAGCACATTAACGGTTCATTATTTTATACTCTGCTGGGTAACGACACAGTACGGTCAATAAGGTTTATAACAATATTCTGTTTAATAATACATTGTTAATGAGGCTGAGGCTGTTTGCTTGTAAAGGAGTATTTTAAAGTATTACTGGCCGTGTGTTACATACTGCTGGGTATGGGTACTGCAGGGTACTACAGGGTACTGCAGGGTACTGCAGGGTGCTACAGGAGGGCAGGACCATCTGCTGCTTCAGCACCACGGACAGCTTCCTTCATTTAAAGGAGAAATAATAAATAATAAAGGATCTGCTCCTCGTCTGCTGATTAGAAAACCTTCTATTATTCTGTTTTAGTCTTAAAATTATTATTATTATTATTATTATTATTATTATTGTTTCCATCACTGAAGACTTGTGAGGATACGTGCCGGCCTGCGTCTTCAGCCCCAGGTAGAAGTGATGAGAGTCCAGGAAGCGAGTTTTCATACTGTGGACGACTCGCTGACGGACGGCCAGCGCCCGCCGGTGTAAAACCCTCAGAGGGGTTTTCTGGTCCAGAGTCAGATCCTGATGAGACCAACACCAAGAGGTTTATGTGACATTTTAAGACTCTGGACTAGTTTATTAGTACATGTAGTGGATAAAAAAAAGTACACTATCTGCCTCTAAGATGGAGCAGAAGGTGGAAATACCAGATAAAAGAATATTCAGGTCCTTTACTTTAGGAAAAGTAGAAAGCACAAAATCACTACTAATTTATTTTTTATACTACTGAGTAACTAATGTTCTTAAAATCTCTAATATTAGATTAGATTACTGATATCCAGAATTTATTTGTTGCTAATATTTTGTACAATGAATCTAAACCTAGAGTCACAACTATTAACCCAAATATGTTTTTAAATTATCCTTTAAAATATATTTTAAATATCTTTATATATTTGTAAATATCCTTCAAAATATATTAAATATATTTAAATATTGTTTTAATTTATCTATTTCTTAATATTTTTTAAACTATACTTAAATATATTTGTAAATATCCTTTAAAATATGTTAAATATTTTTAAATATATTTAAATAACATTTTAATATATTTTTAAATATCCTCTAAAATATATTTTTACATATATTTAAACATCTTTGTAATAAAAATATAAATAAAATAAACAAATATTGTTTTAATATATTTTAAATATATTTTTTTATACAGCTTGTGTGTGTGTGTGTGTGTGTGTGTGAGACCTTGATGTCGTCGATGAAGGCGATGTCTTCACTCTGGATGGGTTTCAGAGTCCAGACGAGCGCTGTGTATGACTTGGTCTTCTCCTCCTCCCCCTCCTTCATGCGGCTCATGGCCTCCCTGCAGGTCAACCCAGCCGTCAGCTGCCTTTTCTCTTCAGTCATTGTCACGTTACAATTAGGATTATTCTTTCATAAAGGCAGCGTTTTCTCACCTGGACACTATCTGCAGGTCTCGCACTCTGATTTTGTCTGAAGACTCGTTGATGGTCTGAAAAGAAAAGCAAAGGGGAGGTTAGTGGAGGAATAGTGCAAAAATGTAATATAATGCATTATATGTCATCTCATCTTTGACTGTTTCTTACTTTAACTGTGTCTTTGCTAATTTTTAATATATCTAGTTTACAGTAGTTTCTTCATGTTTAATCTCCATAGATTAAAGAGGCTGACAGCAGAGTTTCCTGGACGGTCAAGGTTTGATGTTTCCAGGGATGAAGGAAATGTTTTATTGGTGCTGATATATTATAGCTAATGTATATATATATATATATATATATATATATATAGATATATATATAGATATATATAGATATATATATATAGATATATATATATATGTACACACACACACACACACACACACACAGAGTTTCAGTTTTCCTTAAACCTTAAATAATTTACATTTATTTTCTGTTTGCTAACAATATTTTTTCACTGCTTCTTTTCATTTTAGCATCAGTTTCCCATAATGCCCCTGGTCTAGACTATCGGCCCACTCTGCATTAAAACTGTGACATCGACCTTCTCAATCGTTTCCTGGCTGCCAGTCAGTAAGAAAGTAAAATAGAACCAAGCTCTGACTGTAATAACGGAGACATTTTGCTCAGTGTGGAGCTTCAGAGAGTTTTAAATGATGATGAGGTTTGAGTTGATGAAGACCTTCAGACCTGCTGCAGCTGCTTCATCTCCACTCTGCTCAGTCTGGATCTGTGAGGATTCAGCAGCTCCATAGCAAACGGACGACCTGCCGGTTAAAGCAGAAAATAAAAACCACGCCATCCTTCACGGCTGATAAAATCCTGCATCTTAAAAAAAAATAACTGTGTGTCTCACCGTTTCCCAGAGTTCGAACGTCCACGTCCTCCCTGCCGGACGATGAGAAATTAAACCCTGAGACAACAGAAGAAAGAAAGCTCATCAGGACGGGTTGGACACCGTTCTTCAGGAGCAACCATCACGGCGAGGACTCACCGTCCGCCCTGAAGGACGACAGGATGGGCGCTGCGATCAGCTCCTCCACCGACGACTCCATCTTCCTCTCACCGTCGATCACCCAGGGAGTCTGAGGCAGACTGCGACAGAACTTGTTGTATCTCCCTGGACGACAAAAAGACCATCAGGACGGAAAAACGGACGATTCTGCGTTTAGACGCCAACATTTTTATACATGTCCGAAAATACCTGCAACAAAGACGGACACGTGGAGACACTGGACGTCCTGAGGGACGCAACTGCTGGACGGCTGTGCTGGTGGACAAGAGTAATGTCTGAAAAACAGAAATAACAATCATTTCAAACCGCTGAGGTAAACAAGCTGGGAGCTGCCTGGAAGGACAGGAAGGAGGAAAAAGTTCTAGTTACTTCAGGAATACAGCGTCCGATATCTTTTCCAGAGCTTTGACCACGGCCATCCTGGTGAACACCGACTGCACGAAGAGAAAAAAAATACTTTTATTAGCCCTAAAATATTCAGTAGCACACAGATGAACATGGACTTTCTCTGCAACAAAGCTGTTTCACAAATAGTCAGTTCTGCCACCGATCACTGCGTCCATTCACTCAGAAAAAATAAGATGAGATGAGATAATCCTTTATTCGTCCCACAAACTGTAGAATAGTCAAAAAACGTCAATGTAAGATGGTAATAAAGTTAAATAAAGACTAATGTGTGGGATGAATAACTAAGACATGTCAGTAAACCATGAATAAATATTTAAATAGCAACAGTCAGTTTCTGTCAGTTATGGTGCAGTTTATTCCTTAAACACCTCAACGGTCTTTCTAACTTCCTCTAGATTAATTTAAAGTGGGAGAAACCGAGACTAACTCCAGATATTTATTAAATTATTGAGCGTTACTGTCGACCAGAGTGAGCTAGTGACAACAGAAAATATGGCTAACCTTAAAGTGGAAATGCACTTTTGTTTTTTTTTTTTTAAAAGTAGGGACTAAAGTAATAAACATATTTTTTATTAAACATATTTTCCTTCCTCTATGGAGGGATGAAGCCCTGGCTGTTGCTCACCTGTTTGTTCTTGGTGGGTTTGAAGCAGTCGCCACATGTAGACGCTCTGTGAGGGAAAAAAAAGAAAAGAAAACATCAGGAAAAGCTCGAACTCCTCTCCGTCGTCCTCAAGGCAAACACACTAACAGTACTTCTGACATGAACCGTGGTTCTGACCTTTGACCTGCACTCTCAGTAAAAAGCTGATAATCCATAACTTGAATTCTGCTTTTACAGTCATTAAAGTCACCAACAGTTTAGCTAGCAGGACTCACAGGAAGTGGCAGTCGGCGTCCGTCTCTGGGTGAGTGAACTCCACGCTGACCTCGAACAAACTCTGGAAAAAGAAAAAAAAAAAATCATAATTTTTTTTTTTTTTTAAGAGACTGAAAACCTGATCTGATCAAGTTTCAATTCAAATGTTTATTGTATAAAATCTACTTAACCTGCTAAAGACCTGGTGTCACATTTTGAGTTGTCTATACCATAAAACTCAATTCTGCTGACATCATTTTCTTTTCTCACAAACGACATCATGTCAAAAGAAGATGTTTCTTTTTTAAACGTAAAAAAAGAGCTTTAAGAGGATAAAACATCCTTTCTTAAACAAACTTAACTGTGACAACAATATGATTATTTTTTTTCCCCTCGCCTACCCTGGTAACCACGGCGACGCCCCCCAGCTCCTTGGCGACCAGGCCCTGGATGACCCACTTGAAGGCCTCCTTCACCTGGACGACGTCGTCCTTGTCGACCGCCATGCTCTTCTCTCTGAGTGAGAGGAAAGAGCTGATGGTGAGTCAACGTGACGTCAGACTGAAGCAGCGACGTGTAAAAATGTGTTTTTAAAAATGACCTCATTTCCTTCTTCACATGGAGCCAACAGGAATGCTGCAGAAATAAAAATAAAAATCAACACTGTCAACAGGAGCCTTCCTCAGTTTAACAAATATTTGACCAGATTAAAAATAAATTACAAATCTAGGAGGCAAATAATCCACTTTTTTGACATGACAGCTACTAGTGATCAATAATATAATATTCTATAATAATATATAAAGACTACCTGTCTGACAGAAAGACAGACTGGTAGTCTGAGAGACAGCCAGGTGAACAGACAGGTAAACAGACATTTAGACAGACAGACAGACAGACAGGTAAACAGACAGACAGTTGAACAGACATTTAGACAGACAGACAGACAGGTAAACAGACATTTAGACAGACAGACAGACAGGTAAACAGACAGACAGGTGAGCAGACAGACTGACCTCCCGGACACACAGCTGAGCAGGCAGGGACACAGAGAGCACCAGGGAGTCAAACTCGTACTTTCCTTCCTTCACGGTCTCTGCTATCTGTGAACACAAGCATCCAGTTCACCTGCACTGTGTGACATCATCCGTCACCATGGTGATTCACAGCGCGCGCGCACACGCACGCACGCACACACACACACACACACACACACACACACACACACACACACACACACACACCTTTACGGCCTGAGCGGTGCCACAGAGCTCCTGCAGGATCCCCAAACACACCAAGCACACCCTGGACTCCTCGTCCTCCTCGTCCTCCTTCAGCTCGGCCACAGCGCCGGCGTCTTCCTCTGACGGAGCGCTGGGTTCCAGTTTCGCTCTTTTACTCGGTGGGTCTTCAGGTGGGTCTGACTCTGCTGCCTCATGGGACTTGTTGTCCTCCTCTGTGCACTCTGCTGCTGATTCTTGAGGTTTGCTGCTCTGTGTGTCACTGATGAATGCTCGAAGTTCCCTGAGCGTTTCCTGATTAAAGAAAATGACACCATGCATGATGGGCCTGGCATTAAGAGCAGCAGCCAGCGGTTTGAAAACAGCAGCAGGAGAGTCTCACCTGGTGGGGTTTCCTGTAGGCAGCCTGGACGCTCACACAGCAGAACCTGAGGACGCAGCGAGGGCAGCAGCCGGCTGACAGCAGCTTCTGGACAATGGGTTTGTCTTTGTCCTTCAGCGGCAGCATGGCTGTAGGCTGCAGGGACGTCCGTTAGGAAGCACAGAGCTGCAACATACACTATTCATAAGGTAAATAAACCAAATAAAAACAAACAAACAAACCTTTCAGATTTAGAGCATTTGTCATTATCTTTGTGTTTGAGGTTCAGTCTGGGCTTCATAATGTGGGGTTACAAATAATTACCTTCATTGCAATTAATATTAATCTGCTGGTTATTTTCTCAATTTATCCATTAGTTGTTGGTTCCCATGATGACATACTCAAATATCTTGTTTTATTCACAGCTCAGACATAACCACTTCACTGTCATAGAGAATGACATTTTATTTGTTCTGAAATTAAACTGATTCATTCATTACTAAAATTTTTCGATTAATTTCACAGCAGACAACTAATCAATCACTCGTTACAGCTCTAGACCTTTATGTGATGGGGAAGTGTCATTTTTGAACACTTCAATGGCAAAATAATCCATCAAAAAAAAACAAATAAACAATTATTTACACAACAGTGCGATTGAATCTCAGTGAAGGGGGGGAAATACAGAGATCAGACATGTGACTGAAACCAGTTAAGCTTTAGAGGGAGAAGAAAAAAGACTTTTCAGCAGTGGTTTAGTGCACATGGTGTCAATAATCTGCCCAGGATGCTCAAAACAACTGCTAAGCAGCATGTCTGTGTGGTCTCCAGCTTCTGCTAAGCTAATTTAGCTAACACTGAGCTTTTTAGAGAGTGACTGAACGCAAATAGCATCATGATCAGCTGCTAAACACTCGAAGTAAACCTACCGGACAAAGACGTTCTTCTTCTTCTTCTTGTGGGGTTTTATTGGCGGTTGGCAAACAACGTATTGGTGCATTACCGCCACCAACTGGTAAGGAGTGTGAATCAGGATGACTACTAATACCCCTTCAAAAAAAAAAATAAAATTATATTCTATCAAGCAGCCTCGTTGCTTTAAGGAACTGGAATATAAATTTGTAACTCTTGTGCCCTGAGCTCTGTTGTAAAATGACTCTGATATCCAGTGGTATTTTAATGTTCCTGAGATGTGTAATTAAACTCTGTCTTTCTCTCTCATACTTCTGACACTGAAGTATTATGTGCTCTATTGTCTCTTCTTGGCCACAGTAGTCACAATTCCCTGTCTGATGTTTTCTAATTATGAATAGTGTACTGTTCAATGCAGTATGTCCAAACCTGAGCCTTGATATTATTGTTTCTTCTCTTCTGTTCCTTCCTGCTTTTCTCATTTCTCCCACTTTCCTTTGTATTCTGTAAAACCATTGTCCCGTCCTCTCTTCCTCCCATTGTTTTTGCCATCTTTCCCTCAGTCTTTGTTTGATGATGCTCTTAGTTTCAGATTTACTGACATTAACTGTCAAATCGATGGATGTCTTTCCTGCTGCCTCCTTTGCTGCCTTATCCGCCATCTCATTTCCTCTGAGCCCAATGTGTGCTGGTACCCACACAAAAATCACTGTCAGCCCCATCATCTGAATTCTGTATAGGGTTTGCTGCACTTCAATCAGTATGTCTGGTCTGCTGTGTGACTGACTGTCCTGTAAAGTGATTAATGCTGAGCTGGAATCAGAGCATATAACTGTTCTTAGTGGTCTTGTCTCCTCAACCCACTGTACTGCCAACAATATTGCGATCATTTCTCCAGTATAAACTGACACTTCTCCACTGATCCGCCTCCCCACTGTGATATTAAATTCTGGAACAATAAAAGCTGCTCCTGCCTTATCTGAGCTCTTTGAGGCATCTGTATAAATCTGGACGTAGCTGTTAAAGTCCTCAATATATGTCTGTACTACCTGCGGGTTATAAATGAGTCCTCTATTCTTGTTTTTCTTTTCTAATAACGTGAGATCAACTGTGGCGTTTGGAAGTATCCAGGGTGGTATAACTGGTAACGGTACTGTAGGACTGATGTTTAGCTGTGCTATTCCCAGTTCTGTTGCTTTCTGTGTGCTCAACCAGCCAAAGCTTTTGTTGTCCCTTTTCTCCTTTTCCCAACACGGTTTTAAAGTGAGTTGTGTTGGATGATCTTGACTGTGCCCCTGTAAATTAACCCAATAGACTGTTGAAAGTTGCAGCCTCCTCATGTCTAATGGCATCTCCCCCATCTCCACCTGTAGTGCTGCTGTTGGAGTTGTTTTCAGTGCTCCTGTGCATATTCTCAGTGCCTGATATTGAATATTGTCCAGTCTTTTCAGAGATGTACCTGCTGCAGATCCATACACCACACTCCCATAGTCCAACACTGATCTGATCAGCCCACAGTATATGGCTTTTAGTGCACTTCTGTCTGCCCCCCATTCACTCCCCACCAAACACCTCATCACATTCAATACTTTCTTACATTTATCCACCACCTTCTGAATATGTACAGCCCATGTGATTCTTTCATCAAACCAAATCCCCAAGTATTTATAGTGTTTCACTCTCTCCAGTTCCTGATTATACAGTTTTAGTTTCATAGTGCTGCTAATTCTTTTCCTTGTGAAAAACATTGTCTTTGTCTTATCTACTGAGAATTTAAAACCACACTTATATGACCACTCCTCTATTTTAGTGATAGCACCCTGAACTTTCTTCATAATGAATTCCAGATGATTTCCCCTCTTCCAGATTGCCCCATCATCAGCAAACAGTGACACCCCATCTGATTTTCTATACCTGTAAACACATCATTTATCATAAGGCTGAACAATAATGGACTGATTATGCTCTCCTTCTGCGGTGTTCCATTTTCTATGGCAGATTTCCCAGAGTACTTCCTCCCTACTCTCACCTGAATAAATCTGCCTGTTAAAAATTCTCTAATCCATCTATACATTTGACCATTAATACCTATTTTCTGAGTTTGATTAATAGTCCTCGCCCACATCATATCATAGGCCTTCTCTACATCAAAAACACAGCTACCACACTTTCTCGGTTTACCTGTGCTTTTCTGACCTCATGCTCTAGACAAACAGCAGGATCCATGGTGTTTCTCCCTCTCCTAAAGCCCACTCTGATATTTAGATATATAGCCTTTACTTTCTGTATAATATGTTAACCTGTCATTTATCATTTTCTCCATTATTTTACAGATATTAGATGATAATGCAATTGTACGATAATTCCCTGGGTTTGTACTGTCTTTTCCTGGTTTACGTGTGGGACTACAATGACTTCCTTCCAGCTCTGTGGTAATTCTCCCTCTTCCCAAACTTTGTTATATAATTCTAATAAAATGTCCTTGGCTGATTCACTGAGATGTTTTAACATTATGTAGCAAATCTGGTCCTTTCCTGGTGCTGTCATCTTAGTTTTCTTTAGTGCACGGTTCAGTTCTGTCTTTGTAAATGGTTGGTTTAGTGGGTCCTCTGTGTCCTCATCATCCTGTAACAGCTCTATATTCTCTGCTCTTGTGGTTACCCGCCCTTCTTTCCCTTTTTCACTGATGTTTGCTGAACTGTGAATTTTAACAAAAGTCTTTGCCAGCATCTCAGCTTTTTCTTCGTCCTTCACTGCTGTTACCTCACCCTCTACTAACACTGGATATCCCCAGTCTCCTTTAATCCCATTCATTCTTTTTATCATTCTCCACACTTTACCTATCTCTGTCTCCCTTCCCACAGAGTTACAGAATGTCCTCCAGTATTCCCTCTTTGCATTTTTTATAACCCTCCTAACTTTTGCTTGTGCTCTCTGATAATCAATGAGGTTCTGACCACTGTGGTTCTGTCTCAAGACTTTGAATGCTTTATTTCTTGCCCTAATCACTCCATCACACTCCTTTGTCCACCATGGAACAGTCTTCTTTTTGTTCCTACCTTCTCTCTTCTGAATGGCCTCCTCTGCTGCCTCTAGAAGTGCCTTAGACAGAGCAAGGTTAAAATTATTAACATCATCATTTATATTGATTTTCTTCATTTCTCTGTCACATATGATCCCAAATTTCTTCCAGTCAGCACTGCTAAAAGCCCACCTCTGCTCTCCCCTAGAGTCATACTCCTCTACCGTTACTCCTAGTGCTGTGATGATGGGATAGTGATCACTGCCCACAGTTGTCTCTCTGTTTACCCCCCATGAACACATACCTGCCACTGAGTGTGAGACCAGTGTCAGATCTATTGCAGATTCTGTCCCCATTCTGATATTAACTCTAGTTCCACTCCCATCATTCAAACACACTAGGTTTTTACTCTCAATTATCTCTTCTATTACCACACCATTGTTATCAGTCCCACTGCCCCACAGTGTACTATGAGCATTAAAGTCCCCACACCATACTACTTTCCCTTGTATTTGTGCTATCAATTCATTCATTGTCTCAATTGTCAGTCTACTGCATGGATTGTAAAAGTTAACAATTCTAATGTTTCCTTCTTTTGTCCAGACTTCAATTATTGCATATTCGAGCTCTGATCCTTTTCCCATCACTCTGTACTGTATCCCTTGTTTGACAAATGTTGCACACCCTCCTCCACTGCCCTCCCCTCTATCTCTACGGACACTATCAGCCTTTTATTACAAAGTCTAGTGATGGTTTGAGCCAGGTTTCTTGAATACATATGATATCTGGTTTCTTTTTTATTCCCTTAATGAATCCCTTAAATTCTTGACCATTTGCTATCAGGCTTCTAGCGTTCCACTGTAAAATAATCAGGGTCCTTTTTCACCTGAGCTCCCCACTCTCCCATCTGCCTCAAGTCTTTTTGTAATCTCATCCCAGGACACATATTTATCACCAAAAAATACTCTGCTCCCCACACAATTAACTTGATCTTTCCGTTTTGTGTTTGACTTGATCAGTACAGTTAATAACGTAGGCCATGAAGAGAATCAGTTTATCTACTGCCAATGCTGTGTTAGCTTCCTCCGTTTGCTCTTCCTCTGCTCTTTGGACCTGATTAATTTTTCCTGTTACATTCTTTCCCCTTTGACCATCTACCCTCTTCACTGCCTCTGCATAACTGATGTTGTTTGTTGCTTTCACCTGCTCTATTTCCACTGCCCTCTTCCTGACCTCACACTGACTGTATGTCACCCTGTGTTGTCCACCACAGTTACAGCATTTCTCCTGACCCTCAGTTTTGCATTCCTCTATCCTGTGCTCCCCTCCACATTTGGGACACCTCTGCTTGCCTCTGCAGGCTGCTGCTATATGCCCATACCTCTGACACTTATAACAGCGTAGTGGGGGAGGGATGTAGGGCCTGACTGGAAAGCACATATATCCTATTTTAACTGTTTCTGGGAGTACAGTGTCCTGAAACTCCAGCAGAACAGACAGACTATCCACCCTTTCTCCATTAACTGTCCTCTGTAGTCTCTTTGCTCTGCTCACTTCGCCCCCCGAAATGCTCCGTTTGAGTTTGTCCAGGTCCTCATCTACAGGAATCCCTGTTATCACTCCCCTTACCACCCTGTTAGCGCCCATAATCCTTCTTTCATTTATCATTTTCTTACAAATGCTTTCTATTTGTAGTGCTTTGTTCTTCTGTTCCTCTGTTTTACATATTATCAACAGATTGCCATCCCTTAGGGTTTTTGCCATCTCCACCTCTCCTAGCTTCTTTCTCAGCTCCCTGCTCAGTGTAATTGGACTCAGTCTAACCTCTTCATCTTCCTTTCTAAATTTCAGAATGACTTTAAATCCCTCTCTCATCACTTTTTTCCGGACTATTCTCTCATCATCACCTGAACTGTTCTCTTCGAAGCTTCTCTTGCTGAGTTTATTTACGTCGTCTCGCCTGTTTCTTCCTCTCCCTCTCCCACTAGAAACTGGCGTCCATCCGCCAAAATCCATATTACCTTCCTCCTCATCGTCTACCTGAGTCGCCATCCTGATCCAGTCACAAACCAGTTTATGCCAACTGCCAGTTCCGAGGGTCGAGCCTTTAGAATGACGATCTTTTGTATCGTTGATTGTTTGTTTGTTTGTTCACCTCTCTCTTGCGGCCAGGGACCTGCAGATCGGTCAGAAGCTGAGCTAGGACACCGTCGTACCGGGCCTATCGGCCGTCGGCCGATATCCCACACACAACTCCCCACTCAATCCACACGCACCTAACACACAATCCAATCAACAAACAAACCCAAAATTCTCGCTATTAGATCAGTTTTCTGTCTCTTAGTGTCCGCTGGTTTAAACTCACGCTCCCGCCAACCGACACTTCCTACAGTCCGCCGTCGACTTCAGCCTTTCTGAAACGTACCTGGTGTTGTTTTGCGGGTTCATGGAAGTGCGTCCCGGACAAAGACGTTGTGAATTCACGCAGATATGAAGCCACTACAACAAGCCGGGGTTCAGTTTGGATATTAGCATGTTTCTGCTAAAAATGCTACTTCCCTGCTGTTTCAGCTATAACAGACCAAGCTAATCGACCCAGATCTGCAATTCTCAACTTCACGAAAACGTTTCGACTTTGGGAACAAAGCAGATGCTGCAACCAATTAATCTTTAATAATCAGATTATTAATGAATGATTAGAACTGAAGTGTAGATTATGTGATTTTACAAAAATTAACGTGCGAGATTTCAGTAGCATCGGTAATCTACGCATAATGTCTGACTACGTCAATCCGGGAGTTTGACAGCCGGGTCCTTCGGTACTTCCTCTCTCCGCTGCAGCCGGTAGCTCTAGAAGCTTCTGACTGGGACCGGGTGGAGAAACTTTCATCTGAGCCCATCCGCACCCGAATCGCGGTGTTTCATCCCCGGGACCACATTAGTCCCGTTCAGAAGACTTCCCTCAACATTTCCCACCGATTATCAAGTCAAGATGCCCGAAGCGATGGCGGCACCGAAAGCCTCAAACACGGGGAGAAACAAAGGAGGGGCGTACGTGGACCGCGACAAGCCGGCCCAGATTCGGTTCAGTAACATCTCTGCTGCTAAAGGTGGGCTAACTGTCAGTATTTTATTATCAGTAATATATAAGCTAAACAAAAACCTCACCTTTTCTAGCTGTGGGCAGGGCACCGTTATTCATAGTCATTAGTTTCTACCTGCTTCGAATTCTCATTCAGAAAGTGTTAATTTCAAACTATATCTCTGATAAAACCACATACCGTGGTGGCTGCATACCAAAATGTGTATTTATTAAATCCAAACAATCCCCTCTTCTATTCGGCATATGACATACACCAGAAATTATTCACACTACTGACATTTTATTGGACTATTTTTGTTAAAGCTTCAGTGTAGCTTTAAGCAGCAGGTAGCATGAAACATCATTTTTAATGCAAGACTAACAAGACTTTGGTGTGGTGTTCGCTCTGCAAGATGCTCATGACTCGACACAATCTCAGTTTTAGCTAGCACTGTGGCCCAAAGTACTGCATTCTGTATATGGTCAGAAGCTGAGCTGCAAAGGATGGAGTATTGACATGTGTATTTAAACTAAATGTTGATTCAGGTTGTCTTCAGTGTTGTGTTATTACAGTAGGATCATATCAGTGACAACATAAAGGAGACTGTAAATAAATACACTAACACATCACAATACAGACACAACCGCCACCCTTTCAAATCGCCCACTATGAGGGTATTATTTACTCATTTATATTGAATAGATGGACCCCAGCTTTCATACATTTGGTTGCACAAAACACAAATTGAAGAAGCATCTTTTCCAATCTGATAAAATACAGTCTGTGTTTTATTTAGTGCTTGTGAGACGAAGGTATCTCTGATGTCCAGGTGGTCGATATTAGAAGTCTAGCCAGTAGGTGCATCAGTTTGCTTTTAAAACGTAATGTGGAAACAGGGTTTGGTCGTTCTTGAGAATTATTTATGTGCTTTGTTGTTATTACGCATCATTTGTTATGTATACTAAGATATATGTAACTTTTATTAGTTGTAGCACGTTCAAAAAAACATAATGGATATTTAGCTTTTTGGTTCCTCATACTTGGATGTTAATAATTGTTGTGGTACTGACCCGTCGCCTGCTTGTTTGACAGCTGTTGCAGATGCCATCAGAACAAGTCTGGGGCCCAAAGGCATGGACAAGATGGTCAGTGAACAGATTAGAGCTTGCTTCTAGCTTCATTTTGCTCCTCTGTTGTCGTACCTGTGTGTTTCTAAAGCAGACTCTGTGTGTTTCAGATCCAGGACGAGAAAGGCGACGTGACCATCACCAACGATGGCGCCACCATCCTGAAGCAGATGCAGGTTCTCCACCCTGCAGCCAAAATGGTACGATCCTCTGCATCCAAAACATGGACGTCCCTTTTTGAAAGCAGAATTCAAAGGACCTCATTGGTATTTTTAACATGAACTAATCAAAGCTGTCTTTCAAACCTGGATCAAAATGTTTGTGTGTTTCAGCTGGTGGAGCTATCTAAAGCCCAGGACATCGAGGCTGGAGACGGCACCACGTCTGTGGTAGTGATCGCTGGAGCGCTGCTGGACGCCTGCTCCAAGCTGCTGCAGAGAGGTACGAGCTGCTGCAGAGGACAGCAAACACACACTGATAATTTAATATATTATACTAATTAATTTATTAATGACAACTGTGCTTTACCATGGAGGATTAGTGGGGAAAGTTTGGGCAGATAGAGGCATCATGAGCAAGAATTCAGAATCAATTAATTAAAGCAGTACATATACTGTCCGTCCATGTCTGAAATAAAATAAAGCTTAGTGGGGAACTGTTGAGACAAGCCGTTCAGTGGGGATGAGAGAGGAAAAACTCTTCATGAATTATGATTATTCAGGCAGTCATTAAAGATGTTGTCTCATCCTGTAGTCAATTCATATTTTCTATAAAATGCTTGAAAACACAATCACAGTTTCAAATTTCTAAAGGTACTTTTGTTGTTCGACCAGCAGGCCAAAGTCATTCAATTTGGAACGAAAAGTCAGCAAATGATCATAATTTGTCTCCAGAACCAGAGAACATTCGTTAAAGGACTCGTTAAAGGTCTGGTCAAACAATGATGGTCTTGTTCTTGTCCCGTCACTCAGGCATCCACCCCACCATCATCTCGGAGTCCTTCCAGAAGGCGGTGGAGAAAGGTGTGGAGGTGCTGACGGACATGAGCCGGCCGGTGCAGCTGAGCGACCGCGAGACGCTGCTGAACAGCGCCACCACGTCGCTGTGCTCCAAGGTGGTGTCGCAGTACTCCAGCCTGCTGGCGCCCATGAGCGTGGACGCCGTCATGAGAGTAATTGACCCGGCCACCGCCACCGGCGTCGACCTGCATGACATCAAAATCATCAAGAAGCTCGGGTGAGTGTGAACGCTGGAATCATTTTCTACAGCCACTTATCAATGATAAAGTTTTAGTTCTGATTCTGCATTTTATTATTTCCTGGTTGTTGTTTCCACTCTAATCATTAATCTGGATTTCCCCTCCTTGTGTCCTCTTGTATTGTTTTTAGAGGGACCGTTGATGACTGTGAGCTGGTCGACGGCCTGGTTCTGACCCAGAGGTTGGCCAACAGCAGTGTGTCTCGTGTGGAGAAGGCCAAGATCGGCCTCATCCAGTTCTGCCTGTCCCCTCCCAAAACTGACGTGAGTCCAGGACTGCAACTAACGCCTGTTTACTCAATCCAATTACTCATTGTTTGGTCTATAAAAGACCAGAAAATGCTGTGCAGTGTTTCCTACATCTCAAGATGACATCCTCAAATGTCTTTTTCTTAAATAGTGACTCAAACTGTTTGGCGATTTATTCAGTTAATCGATTAATTGTAGCAGCTCTATGAGAATCACCTGATAAAAGTCAAGAGTCAGAGTGTTTATTGTCACGTGAACAGGAAGGAAACATGTTTCCTTGCACAAAGACATAATTCCTTTGCTATCCACAGTGAACGCTGAGGATTAAATAAGTGTAAAAACAGATAATTTAAGTGTGCAGAAAAACAGTACATCCACGATTCTACTCTCCTCAACAAATATCAGCTCAGATGGCAGCTTTTCTGTTTTTAATTGTATTTCATGCTGGACTTCACGTGGTCTTTATGATGGAAAATGATGTCATCTTCACAGTGATCCTCAGGGTGATGACACCTGTCCATCTGTTGATCTCTACACATACTTCTCTACACCCACTGATGGATTTATTGACACCAAATGTTGCCAGTGATCAAAGATATCCCACAGATATGATGATGTGACTGTTTTTTTGTGCAGATGGACAACCAGATCGTGGTGTCCGACTACACCCAGATGGACCGGGTGCTGCGGGAGGAGCGAGCTTACATCCTCAACATGGTGAAACAGATCAAGAAGGCCGGCTGCAACGTGCTGCTCATCCAGAAGTCCATCCTCAGGTACCAACATGAGGACAGTGTCCACGTCTCATCACACTCTGTATGGTTAAGGATGCTAACATGCTAACTGTCGTGTTGCAGAGACGCTCTGAGCGACCTCGCCCTGCACTTCCTCAACAAAATGAAGATCATGGTGGTGAAGGAGATCGAGAGGGAGGACATTGAGTTCATCTGCAAGGTGAGCGTCCTGGAAATGTTCACAGCGGCAGTGTTTGACTTCATCACTCTGGAGCACTGATCAGTTTATTTCATATAGTATTTATTGCAACTATTAGCTCTGTAACTTAAATTGGCATATATCAGGGCTGCACCTAAGGATTATTTTTTCAATTAATGGAGTATTTGAACGATTATTTTGTATTTCCCAATTAATATAACAATGAATTTCACTTCATATTTGTTGGACCTCAAACCACGACTGGTAGCCATACTGTAGGTCGTTCAGGTCCTATTTCAAGTATTTTCTTCACTGCTTAAAGTTGCAGCAATACTTCAGAGAAGAAGAGCTGTGATCAAAGTACACATTTCTGTCTACTGTTCCCTGCTCGCCACATCTCTTCACCACCACGACAGCAGCTGTTTGCAGCCAGCGCTGCCTGCTGCCGGCAGCCCAGTTTATTTATATTACAATATTTTCATCAATGGTCCATAGGCTGAACCATAATGGATGGTGACTCACCAGATGTTTATTTACACAAAAATTTCAGATTGTTACTTGAGTTAATGTTTAGCTTTAGATAGACAAGCAGAAGGACTTTTAATTCAATGCAAACCATTTCACCATTCTTTAAAGAAAGAAATCTATTTTAAAAAAAAAAAAAAAAAAAAAGCAAACAATTTAATCACTGTTTGAAAATTAAACTATCATGACCCATCATTAGTTTAGATGGCATTTACCATTTTTGTAACATTTCTCATCCATTAAACAGTTGTGTCTTTGCAGATGTTCCTCTTTTATGACATTGAAGTCAAACAAAGTCTCCGCTCTCTTCCAGACACTTGGCACCAAACCCATCGCCCACATTGACCACTTTACTCCAGAGATGCTCGGCACTGCTGAGCTGGCGGAGGAGGTCAACCTGGACGGCTCCGGCAAGCTGGTCAAGGTACAACTGAAGTCTAATGACATGCAGCGTGATAAACTGAATGTCCAGACCCCGTTAATGCTCCCAGTAAATATTTGTTGTCATGTTGTAGATCACAGGCTGCACCAGTCCCGGCAAGACGGTGAGCATCGTGGTTCGTGGCTCCAACAAGCTGGTGATCGAGGAGGCGGAGCGATCCATCCACGATGCTCTTTGTGTCATCCGCTGCCTGGTCAAGAAGAGGTCGGCCATTTCCACAGACTGTATCTCTCAAACATGGCATTAAAGGGATCGGAGGAAACACACTGATTCTAGTAGTGATGCTAAGATCCCTCAGAGTGCACACATTCCCTCTTACAAAGGCGCTCCTGCAGTTCATCCTGCAGGAGCGTAAGAAACAGAGGAACAGTACTGCAGAAAGCTCCCATTGATTCAGTCCTGATGTTTTCAGCAACTTGGCCGGGGAGCATTCACACATTATATTACATATTCCAGGGGAATTATTCCAGAGTTATTTTTTTTTATGTGAAAACAAACCTCCAAAATGAAGTGAAAAGGTAAAATAATTACCCGAACTGTCATCACGTTTATAGACTAAAAGCTGCGATGCTGAACAGAAGCTGAGTACACAGTTTTCCTGTTTATTGACATATCAGTGCATTTCAAGTGTGCTCACTTTAGTGTTACAAAAGAAGTTTACATGTTAATGTGAAATTCCTGATGCCTTTTCTCCATCCTCCCCTCAGGGCTCTGATAGCTGGTGGCGGCGCTCCAGAGATCGAGCTGGCTGTGCGTCTGGCAGAGTATTCTCGCACTCTGCCTGGTATGGAGGCCTATTGTGTGCGGGCGTACAGCGACGCCCTCGAGGTGATCCCCTCGACACTGGCTGAGAACGCTGGCCTGAACCCCATCTCCACTGTGACGGAGCTGCGCAACAGACATGCTCAGGGAGACAAAGTGGCCGGCATAAACGTCCGCAAGGTCCGCTCTCCTCTTTCCCCTTTGTGGACATGATGATGTACATGATAGAACAGAGGATATTCTTTAGTTCTTGTTTTGTAGTCGAGGGATTTGCTGCTTTTTACCAATGAAAGTAACCATTAGTTGGAGCTGTGGTCTTCAGTGATTTTTAGAAAAATAAATCCATGTGGAATTTCATATAAATAGTGACAAAACATGATGTACAGTACATGTTCCTTTGCTGTATCAAGACTGATGTGACTGGTTTACTGTCTGTCTGTGTGACAGGGAGGAATCTCCAACATCCTGGAGGAGCTGGTGGTGCAGCCTTTACTGGTTTCCATCAGCGCTCTAACCCTTTCCACCGAGACGGTCCGCAGCATCCTCAAGATCGATGACGTGGTAAGAGTCAAGATCACAAACTGTGCATCGAACACTTTTAACTGGACTCTGTATTTGTTTTTGCTGGATCCATTTTATTCCATGTCTGAAGTAAATGTCTGTTTTGCAGGTGAACACCCGATAAAGAGATTAAAGTCTGTCCAGTGAGTTCTGTCCACTAAGCCTGCTCGTACTGCGAGGGATCAGAGGACTCTGTCGACGTCAGTCTGTTCAGCTTTCCGCTGTGGTTGTTACGTTGCATAATTTAATAAAGAAAGGCTTCTTTTTTTGTTGACACTCCAGCTGTTGCCCATGTGGTTCTTTGGCCTCTAGATCAGTCAAACCTCTGGAGTTGTGGCCCCCTTAAATAAGTATATACTAACACTATCTTAGCTGTTTCATATGTTTAACCCTCTTTATAAGTTTATTCTTAGAATGGAAGATGTGGAGGTTTAGTATTAATATTATTAGTGAATTGAACATTTTTGAAGATCTGAACAAACATTCTGCAAACTATAATTTATAATTTCAACTACATATTTACCTACGAGGTAAATGTGTTTTACTTCACTTCTTTTTTATCTGCTTTTCAACTCCATCAATGTCGATTTTTTGCGGTTAACTGAATCCTTTATGTGTTGAAAAATTCTCCTACTAAAGCTGAATAAATTTAAACATTGGATCAGCTGGAGAATGCAGTGTCACAAATGAGCTGATCACATCTTCCTATTGAGACAATAGCGAGTTAATTTTCTCCTTGTTTGTCTGTCTCAAAAATAACAATTTAGAGTTTAAAAAAAATGCTTCAGAAATTAAGTTTTGCGGCTGCGGTGCCAGATAATCAGTCTTAATGTATTCATTTGGAGATACTGGACAGGAATTTGCCGCTACTTTTATTTTGAATGGTATCCGTATTTTCTCATTTCCTGTCACATACGTCACTTCCTCCTAACCGAGCTGCTCTCCGTTGCTAAGCAGCCCGGCCGCTACCTGGATACCAGCACTCGGCCAACAAGTTCTACTTACTTTTATGCAAATACCGGCTTTATTACACGTGAATTCATACACATATAGGTTTTGAATAAAGTGTAACAAATACTACACGGACATGGCGAACGCCCACCGGACAAATGCTCTGGTCACTTCGTGTTTGAAAACGCCGGTAGACCCGCAAACCAAAGCGCCTTTAGCTTCTTATGAAAGGCAGAGAGTGCAGCCCTACACGGACAACCGGGACTACGAGAAGGAGGTAAACACAATAATACTACATTATTGAAAAATAAAGTTATTAATAAATTGGTTGGGTTAGGTTGAGGGTTGAGTTTACGTAATGGGTTTATCAAAATATAATCTAAAATAATAAGTGCATTTAGCTGCTCAAGTACTGTATTCAGCCACCATGTTATGCTACTTTATACGTCAAAGTTACCCTCTAAAGTCAACTTTCATATCAGGGAATGTATTGTACTTTTTCCTTCACTATATTTATTTAACTCACAGTTACTGTTCACATAAAAACATTTGACATGATGCAGTGTTGTACTGCTGCTAGAGTATTAGTAGCAATCCTACACACTGAAGAGTAAGAATACAAATAGCACCCAAGAAAATACAAACAACAGTTATTTTTATTGAGATTTAAATAAGAACTGTAAAACACATTTTTCACAGTATATGAGTAGAAAAGTGTGAATTAAATACTGTGAAAATATAAAGGTAAAACACACATAATACTGCTTTTGTAGTTAATGTTTTTTTTCTTTTCTTCTGTATTACAGTCCAGATTTAATCAAGTGTCTAACAGGTACTGCTGTCAGGTCAGTCCATGTTGTGGAAAGGATTTGACCCGTATAATTTGGCAGCCTGACTATTTTTGGACTTCCGTCTTGACTAGATTACTTAGACATCACATTCGTTTTATAATCCCAAAAGCTTAACTGCCCTTTAGACATCAATACCAGTCCTGCAGCCCATTTCAGAGAAGACAAACACATCGTAATAATTCATGTGTGAATCAAAAGAGCCAGACACCTGATGCTGGATGTGTGTCACCTGAGCTCTTTCATGATAAGCTGCCCTTTGTCCTCCACCATATGGCCCACATCGCTGCCGTTAATAGGCTTAGTCCTGGACGGCTGCTCTGCTCAAGGAGGCCTGCAGCCAGCATAAAACACATCAGTCTGTCAGCTTCAAAACAAACACTTTCAGGTTACTTTTCACATCATGTTATAGAGTAATAGAATTGTTTGTTTGCCTTTCTTGTCAGTTTTACATGATCTTTGACCTTTTCAGCTGGAGTATGAGGACCCAGGCTCTGATTTCTGTGATGAGGACATTGTGGGAAAAGGCGGTCCACTCGTGGTGACCGACTACAAAGCAGCCAGAGGCCGCCTCGACCTGAGTGAAATCTTCTTCTCCAACGAGGAGTACTACAGCAAGCTGGAAGAGCTGAAGAAGGCCCACCTCCGCACCATGGCTGAGCTGGAGAGCATGTATCGGCAGAAGCTTCAGCTCAAGGCCATGGAGCCTCTGGACCTGACGATGCTGGAGACAGGCAGGCACAGGTGGGTGGCTTTTGGACCTGATTGTGTCAAGAGGGACTAAAAGTTCATGATGTTGTTTTTCTCATGTCTAGATGTTTGTCTCTTTTTTGTTGTATGGCTGTAAAACACGAGTTTTACAACTGTACAACAACAAAAGCAACAGCGCTAACTTGGGGGGGGGGCTACATTTCTGCAACAATATGAAGGGTCAGAATGGCTTTATCAGCTGTAACCACCTTATGAGAGCAGTGCAGAATGGCAGCTGAGCACGTTCAAACCTTTTAACTGATGGTGAGTCAGTTTCTGACTATGAGACGCTTTATCATTGATTTATTTTTTTTTGTCAGACTACCATGGTCAAACAGAAGTCCGGCAGCTTCACGGCGTTTGAGGAAGTCGCTCTCTGCTGTTGAACTCAGGAGAGGCTCCGGACAGTCAGACTCATCAGACGAAGATGAGGCTGCCAGTAACGATGTGGAGAAAGGCCTGCTTTTTTCTCCTAAAGAACACATCAAGAACATGTGGCAGGACTTTAAGCTGTCCCCTCTCAATCAACACTTCTCATCCTCCTCGATGCCCAGTCTGCAGGCAGACCAGAAGAGACGACAGAAAGGACAAGGAAAGAAGAGGCAGGAGCATAAAGACCGAGAGCAGGAGCACTGGAAACACCGAATGACCGTCCCCAAACCTTTCCAGATGATGCTGCGTGAGGCTGAGAGGCGAAAGCGTGGCATAAAGACGCGCTCAGAGATTGAACATGAGAACGCAGAGCTGCGACGGCAGCTGGACGAACTGACAGAGTGCCAGAGGAAGTTCCGTGCCAGCCCTGTACCGGCTCACGTTCACCTTCCTCTTTATGAGGAGCTGCAGGAGCGCAACGAGGAGCGTCGGCGATTGAGAGAGCGAGAAGATCAGCAGCTCCGATGCACCCAGAAGCCCTTCAGCTTCCTGGAAAGGGAGCGACTAAAGAAGGAGCAGAAACAGATGCACTCACATTCATCTGATCAGCAGAAAGTGAAACCCTTCAAGGCCAAGCCTGTGCCCAAGGCAGTGTACGCAGCAGCATCGGGGGAGCACATGAAGGAGGAGCAGCTTTATCGGTCCATCAAGATTCAGATGAGAGCTCAGGAGATGCTCCACAGTGCCTCAATGCCTCCCAGCATGCTCGCACGACGACTCAGCGACCGCAAGAACACCAAAGATGGCAGCGCTGCAGCCGGAGGGGACGACTTCTCCCACCGGCCCCACATCAACAAAGAGGTGCCCGACTTCAACGCCAGCTACAGGCGCTTCCAGAAACACCTGGAGAAACAAAAAGAGGTAAAGCCCACGACCACATGTGAACCCTTTAATCTGAGGACGTCACACATCACTTCGCATCGTGAACGCATCCTGGCCGACATTGAGAAGGAGCAGAGCAGTCCTCGGATGATGCGCTGGCCGTACATCAGCCCCGGGGCGCCGCGGACCGCAAACTCAAGTCTGTGTTCGTCCCTCTCTGGCAGCCTGGAGCTGCTGCCTACCAAAGTCACAGATGCCAGCAAAATGCGCCAAGAGGCCGTGAGGTACCGCTGTAGTACTCCAAAGACGTCCACCATTTTAGCTGAGATAGAGGCCGTCTCAGAACTTTAGACACAGTTCCCTTCTGTGTTTGAAAGCCCTACAGGCTGAACTCCTTCCCTCCAGCGTCCATAGCGTGTCCTCACAACCCCACACCCACTGTCTGTCCCTGTTCTCCTGAACTCCCCATCCTGTCCAAACCTCCCTGCATCTGTGACCAGATTGTCTCCCTGAGTAGAAAAGTGCTGGAGCAGAGGAGGAAGGCCGAGGAGGAGGAGGAGCGGTGGAAGGAAAGGCAGAAGCAGAGGGAGAGGAAGCTGCAGAGGGTGGTGTTGAAACGTGCCCAGGCCAACGACCCCCACCTGGCTCTCTCTCAGACAAACCAGACCAAACTCAAAGAGTTCAGGTATGCTAAAAAACAACACGACCACAGCAGGGGCTGTTCACCGAAATGACAGCAGACGATAAATTATTGTGTGCAGGAAACAAGAGCTTCAGCGCAGGAAGGAGTACCAGCAGGAGATCAAAGAGATGCAGCAGAGAGTGAAGGGGAGGCCGCTGCTGCTGGAGCAGGTCGCACAGGTGAACATCCACCTGAGCTGCAAATCAGACAGCACAGATGTCCATGTGATCATCCCCATGACAACCCTGCTGCATCCCATATCATGATCAAATTTGTCAGTACAGTGGGCTACTAGATTGATTAAAACAGTATATCATTAGCATTTACATGCATGTGTAATACTGGATCACAAACATTATTTTTCTTTTATTCAATCCATATATATTATGTACATACTGTATGTATGTCTGCCTTCCCCCACCTCACAATACCATATGGATACAACATCCCAAAAAATAAAAGAAAGGGATGGAAGAAAAATAAAGAAAATGTGCAAATCACGAATATCCATTGCATATATTCTACCAGCCAAAACAGATTTCTGTATGACTACCTACACATTTAAAGACACGGGCAGTGTAGAAGGTGTAGATATAATAATTAACCAGTTAATGAAACTGGAACTGAAGGGTATGTCCTGCATCAAAATAAAGAAAACAAGACCATTTACATGAGATGAATAGGGACATTCTGACTAAATAAAGGAAAGACTATTAAAGGAACAGCAGTAATTTAGAATATCTCAGAGTGATGAAATCCTAACATAGTGAGAGTATCTGGATGTGTTATTTCTTTACTTAATGTCAGTGCTGACAGCGACTCTCCTAACCTGCTTTGATAACAGAAGAACGCCAGGCAGGCAGCGGCGAAGCGCTACACAGACGCCCTGCATGGATATCATCTGACCGAAGATTTTATCAGCAGCAAGGCGGCTAAATCAGGACCTGCTCACAAATCCTGCCGTTCCAGTGGCAGCAGACAGAGGTGGTTTACTGAGCTGATATAGATGAACATGTCATGTCAACAATAATCTGATATTATCTGATATTTATTTATCCGTTGTCATATGTCAACAGTTACAGATCTCCAACAATGTTCATTAAATATACGTATAAAAACAAAAATGAAGATGTGAAAATGTAGGTATAAAACATTAAATATATTTGAACCGTC
Source organism: Synanceia verrucosa (assembly GCA_029721515.1). Classification (NCBI taxonomy): domain Eukaryota; kingdom Metazoa; phylum Chordata; class Actinopteri; order Perciformes; family Synanceiidae; genus Synanceia; species Synanceia verrucosa. The sequence goes on along the minus strand of CM056555.1, from coordinate 2,089,972 downwards.
ATTTCAAAATTATTTCTACATTAGTTAATTATAATTTGATATAATTAATATACTGTTGTGTAGTTGTGTAACTTATAAGAAGGCCTAATACTTTTAACTAATGTAAGATAACCCTTTATTCATCCAACAAACAGGTAAATGTATGTATAAATGTATGATACTGTAAGTTTTTACTGTAGTCTTTACTGTAAGTAAAGTAGAATTAAAAGTAACTCCAGCTTTTCAGCTTTTAGATAAATGTAGTATAAAAGTACATTATTTCCCTCTGAAATGGAGTATGAATACTCATGTAAAGTACACGAGTAAATGTACTTAGTCATTTTTCACTGATTGCAATACAGTAAAGAAATTGTCTCTGGGATTCAACAATGTTTTCAACAATGCTCATTATATATGTTAAAAAACAAAAGAATGCAAGTAAAAAATACAATCTAAAGACATAAAATATTGCTTAACCTAAATATGAAGGGATAAAATCTAAGATTTAAAGAAAAATCCAGGAGTGCAGCCATATTTACGGCCTAGTGCTGTTCTGATGGTGTTCTTGTGTTCGTTAGTGACCAAGAGGATCCAGACACAGGATCCAGACCTGTTCACTACAGGAAGGTCTTCCTGGATGATGAAGAGGAGGAGGTGGATCCAGACGACAAGCACAGAGGGAGCGGCGAAGCTTCACCCACCTGCCATGACGGAGAGGATGCCGGCGGAGCCCGCTCTGCTCAGGGTCACCGTGGAGATGATGATGTCCACTATTCAGACAAAAGCTACCACTACTCTGACGATCATGAGGAGTATTCAGACGACAGCGAGCATGACGCTGACACCACGCAGCAGGAAGCAGCGGAGTGATGTCATCACACATCAAAAACTCAACGCCAGTAAGTAAGGAGCAACGCTGGATAAGAAACTCCTGAAGATGCTATAATCATTGAGCTCAAGTGGTAAGAATGGAAAATGTGACAGCTTTAACCTGTAAACACTCATTAGTTTACTCTGTAGTGTCCAGTTAACAATGTCTTCCATTAAAAGGCACAATGTTATCATAATAAGAATGTTTGTGTAATGTTTATGACTCTCAGTTATGGATTTAGGATCATAATACACCAATGTATGTAACTGTAATTATGTCACTTTAGATAAAAGACAATGAAAAGACATACTGTATGTGACCTCACATAAGTGGAATATTATTTATTGCAGTATTAAATACTCATTTATTTGTCATCATAACCTTGTTTATGTTACACTTGACCATCTACAATAAACACACTTATTCAAAACTCGTTTTTTATTCTGTTGGGAATTCAAGTTATGCTATGTTCATTTTATACATAGAGGAGGTGCTTAGCTTAGCTTAGCACAAAGCTCACATCCATCATGGACAACCCCTCTCACCCTCTGATGGGACTGTGGAGAAACAACAAACAACACTAATGAAACAATAGAATAATGTACTAAAGTATGAAATGAACTATGCGTATGGTTCTGACAGTAATGAGTCCAGATTGTGTTAATATCATCAAGTGATGCTGCTGTTACAAAGTCATGTTTCTGCAGTAGCTCCTTCTAGCATGGTGGGAAGGAGCTGCTTAAAGCTTCCTCAGTCCCATCACAGGGTTAGAGGGGCTGTTTCATCCATCTCCTCCATGGAATTAAGCAGTATTACTTTAAATAAAACTTTTAAAAGTTTTGTTTTGTTTTATTTTGTTCTCTTTTGGTAGTAAGATTTGATAGTTGGGCCTAATAATATATTGCTGCAGCTGCAGAGGTCAGAAATAAACATACGGAGGCAGCGCTAGATTGACAGCTCCACCCAGCCTATGACACATAGTGACGTTACCACAAACTCAGCCAATCATATGCCGAATGGGCGGATACATAGTCCAAATTTTACGCGGCGCGCGACGGGCCGAAACACCGAGAATGAATATCCCGGTCTCAACCGGTTTCAACCGGTCCGTGGTTGGAAGCATGAGCTTAGAGGAAGAGCACACTTGCACGCATTAAAACATCTCTGCTCTCCAACAGTGTGTGCGAATAGAGCCAGAAATAAAAAAAAACAACTCATAACTTCGTGATTATGACCCGGAACACCGCTCTAAAGTGAGAATCTGCGTTGTTAGCTTAGCTTACATTAGCCAGCAGACTTGAACCATCATTGACTTTTCCATTAGCACGCTAAGTTGCTAGTAGCCTAGTGGGAGTCGGCTGTAAATCACTGATAGCTGTATATGTTTCAGACTGGCTGAAGACAACAAAACAGTAGGTTGTGGTGATCTGCGGAAAGATTTTTAAGCACTTCGCCAAGAATTGATAAGTATCCAACATAACGGTATTGTTAAATCAGCGCTAGTGTCATCCGGGAAAGCTAACATTAGCATTAGCTATCGAAGGTTAGGGGCAGCTTAAACGTGTGCCATGAGATAACGCTGTACAGCTTTGATCGCTTTGAGAGGATTGATAATATTCTTCAACGACGAGTCACACCCGTGAACCGACACTTGCTTTCCACCAGCGGACCGGACACACCAGGTAAGTTAAGCCCGATCAACAGTAGCCTAACTTACCCAGCGTGTGCTAACGTTAGCATCCGTCAGTGTAGTGTTGTCTGATGTGAATTAGCGGTTACACAAACCAATACATGACACAGCGCTTTTGTAGTGGCATCCCCACGCTGTTTTTCACGCATTTTAATGCAGTTGTGGTAAATCGGGTGTATCTTTCGGGCTGTGGTGGACGCGGCTCCCCGCTCTTGGCAGCCAGGTGGGGGCGTCCTTTCGTCTTTAACTTGGTTATGGTTCCTTTCAGTGGGTGTCGTAACTGGACCACGAGGGCTGGCTGTCTTTGACACATTTTGACTGAACAAGAATAACTTGTTTCTGGCTATAAGCATGAAAGGAATGCCCATGGCTATTTAAACACCTATAATCACCTTTGCAGATATTCCTGCATCCATTAAAGGTAGTGGAGGAAGCACTATCAAACTGTCCTGCTATACTGAAAGTGGTAATATCAGAGTATGAGAATATATTCAACATCTCAATAAGCATCCACTTATTAAGAACAGAGTATGTTTTATTAATCGTCACTTGAAGAAATTCACTTGTTACAGCATCATAAATAAATACAATAAAACATTATTACATAGTAATAATAATAATATAATGCATTTTCTAATAGCAAACGAAATACAATATCTAAACTATGGCTAGAACTACACTGCAAGTTTGCTGTTAGTTATTGCTGTAAATCAACACATGTATAATTGCATTTGTTTAAGAATGTTTATGTCAAGCTACGACGAACTGTAACTTCTGTTTTGTTGTTTAATTTATAGACATGCATTATAGTTATATTAACTTATATTCCACCCCTGAGTAAATGTTTAAAATGTATTTTTTTAAAAAAAATAAAATTACTAAAATGAAAATCCAAGACCTATCAAAACAAGAATATAATTAATATGCTTCAAATGCCATAAATGTATAAAGACAGATGTTAAAGGATAATTAAAAATATATGAAGGAAAAGAGACAATATTCTAATTCTCAAAGCTTGTCGTTCTTGTTGTGATCTCTACCTGTGGAGGTGTGTGTTTCAGTGGGTTTTCATACTGTCACCAGTTGCTGCTGTGAATAAAGTTTTTATACATAATTCAAACACTTTCCCCTCTTGTCCCATCAGAAGCTCTATGCCAGCAGAAATGACGATGTTGGCGGATCACCCAGCCAGACAGCTGCTGGACTTCAGTCAGAAACTGGACATCAACCTGTTGGACAATGTCGTCAACTCCATGTACCACGACATCGGATCCCAGGTGAGGACCAGAACCTTCCCACTGTGGGCGTCCACTTCAAGTTTAAATGATGTTAAGCAAGGTTAAACATTTGTTGCTTTGGGTAAGAATGCAGCTATTCTGTAACATCAGATGGTATATTCTCAGTGAACTGAGGGAAACACACCTTATCTTTGGCTTCATGGCTCAAAAAGGGTTTGCTGTGTTTTTCTCTTGCAGCAACGAGTGGCCCAGGAAGTTCTCACCAACCTGAAGGACCACCCAGACGCCTGGACCAGGGTCGACACCATCCTGGAGTTCTCTCAGAACATGAAGACTAAAGTACGTACTGAGAAAAGAGTCCGCTCTCAGGGCGATTGTAACAAATGTAAGCTGATGTTCATCGAAGCTTTCAGGGCAACAGAGGATTACTGTGTTTCAATCTATGGTTATCTGCAAAATGACTTCTCTTTTTCACTGTTGTGATGGTTATCATCACTGGTCGGTGCTGTCAGAGTATTGGTTTCTGTTGAAGTTTGTGTTTGTGTCGCTTCATGTGTTCAGCTTTCAGTGTTGATGCTGACTGTTCGCAGTTCGTCCTTCTTTTAGTGCCAAACAGTTGTTGCTGCTAGAAGTGTTAAAGTCTGCAAATAGATTACTCTTCAGATGCTCAATTTGAAGTTGGTCTTCACTGTGTCGTAAATAAGAAATATTAAATCTGTTAATCACAAACAGCACAGTGGTCCTGTGGTTCTGGGTAATTAAGATCTTAAATTTTCAATAAATTTGCTGTAGGTATTGAATTATCAAATGGTGTATTTAATGCCAATAGGAAAACACAACATTCAGAGATTTACTGCAGTTGTTCACGTTATTTTGTTCACAGAGTTCACTTGTTTGTTCTTGAAAGTTGTGAAATTAAAGTCTTATGCCTACAATTTATATTGTTGTTGAAAGTGTTTAAAGGGCTGAAAAAAATCATAAAAAATGATTATCAGAGATTAATCAGATTTTTTTGGGTAGGGGCTAAATATCAATATCAGCATTGTCCTCAAAAACAGTTGGTCAAGCTCTATAATAAATTGACTGTATTCTACCAAGAAATTATGACAATTTTTGAGTCTTACGTTATATTTGTTGAGGTCTTTAAAAGTATTAAATTTGTGCAAGAACCCTGCAGCAGTCATTTCCAAGGCCATGGAAAAGGCCATGATGTGATTATTGATTATCCCTTGTTTGATGTTAATTAGATCTTGATGTAAAGAATGTGTCTCTAACACGTCTCACTTTTCCCTCAGTATTACGCACTGCAGATTCTGGAGACAGTCATCAAAACACGCTGGAAGATTCTCCCCAGAAATCAGTGTGAAGGTCAGTTTGATGACATTAAATCAACGGATTATAAAAAGATTTCCCTGCACGTCTCTTTGCAATTTTCATTCAACACCCTTGAATATATTTTCAGGCATAAAGAAGTATGTTGTTGGGTTGATCATCAAGACTTCATCTGATCCTGCAAACATGGAGGTGAGGTCGATGTGAGATACAACGCTTTGTAAATAAACTGCAAAGCTGGATGCTGATGTCACTGCTTTGGTTTTGTTTGCAGAAAGAGGGAGTGTACATTTCAAAACTCAACATGATCCTCGTGCAGGTAAATATACATTTGATTATTTGACACCACATGGTACAAGAACAGCATGAAGTGCTGCTGATGATGTGACGAGGCTGCTGGTGGTGATGTAATGATGTGACGAGGCTGCTGGTGACACGGAGCTCTTCCTCTCTGGTCTGGTCCAGATCCTGAAGCAGGAGTGGCCCAAACACTGGCCCACCTTCATCAGCGACATTGTGGGAGCGAGTCGGACCAGTGAGAGCCTCTGTCAGAACAACATGATCATCCTGAAACTGCTCAGTGAGGAGGTTTTCGACTTCTCCAGTGGTCAGATGACCCAGGTGAAGGCCAAGCACCTGAAAGACAGGTAAAGGATGAGAGACAGTATGACGTTTGTCTGCTCTGTCCTCCACTCCTGTGGAAAAACAGTGAAAAGTCTGATCCAGTCATGAAAGTGGTGAAGAAAGATGCCCAGCTGCCAGATTTTTTTCCCCTAGTTTCTGTCCAGTTGAGGAATTTAAAATACAATAAATGCATTAATCAATTTAAATGAAATTAAAATTAATTTTGACTCAATCTCATACATTTTATTAGCTAAAGCTCCATATTTTAATCACCCAAAACGTGCAATTTTAATGCTCACGCTCTAAAAAAAATATGACTCTAATAATATTAAAACAGTTAACAAAAGATTGTTTGTCAGCAGCCAGGTGGAAAATTAAATACGTAAAATGCAATAAACACTCAACATAATTATGCCTTTGAATAAGACTGCTATCAGGTTATTCAAAGACATATTTATAGATATTCAGTAAGAATGAAGATATTCAGTAAGACAGTGTTGTTTGCTTATTCATTATGTCCTTTTCTCTATCCATTTTGCGACTGTAACAATGCATATTTCTCTGTAGGTGGGATGAATAAGTGTTTATCTTCTAAACAAAACTTAGATCTGAACGTCTGAACATGTCAGGTGTCGGCCTGTAGCTTCCACTGACAATGACTCGTAGCTTGTTGCTGAGTCAGAAATCAGATTATTATGAAACTCAAGAGTGTCAAAAAATGCCCCATTCAGACTAAAAATGGTCAGATTATAAAATTCATTAAGAACATCTAATTCAGGCTTATAATGTGTGTTGATCCACAGCGTGTGTCCACTTTAAGAAGTGACTCTTGACTCTTTGTCTTGCAGCATGTGCAACGAGTTCTCCCAAATATTCCAGCTGTGCCAGTTTGTGATGGTAAGACGAGGCTGACTCCAGACCAGGCCGTGTTAATGTTTTAATCAGTGCCATTATCTGTTCAAACATGCACCTTTCTCCGTGCAGGAAAACTCCCAGAATGCCCCGCTGGTCCACGCCACGCTGGAGACTCTCCTCCGCTTCCTGAACTGGATTCCTTTGGGTTACATCTTTGAGACGAAGCTCATCAGCACTCTGGTCTACAAGGTGAAGCAGCTGCTCTTCAGCCAGACAAGCAGAGCTATTTAAATTAGTCTTTAATAATTACAAATGAGTCAATTAAATTATAATTAACGTGACGTTAGCTAATAATTAACTTTATTGCAGTTTAAAAAAAATTGCAGTTGTGTTGCCCTCAAATGGTGCGCCATATTAAAAGACTTATTTTTACAAGGAATAAATAAGGTTTAATTTTAAATAAAACACAGTGAAAGAAGTAGCAGATATAAGTGCAAATATGTGAAATTCAAAGGTAGAGCTGATTAACCCGGTGTGTCTTTCTACTTATTAATATTACAATGAAGGATAAGTTTCTGACACTGCATCATAATTGTTTCATCTATATCCAGTAATATGTTCAGTTTAATATCGATAGTTTTACTTCTTTTTCCTCTGATGGTTCCTCCTGCTGGAGCAAAACAAAGAGAGGAACCTTTTGTTGACACCTGGTTGCCATAGCAACATGCCAGCACACACACACACACACACACACACACACACACACACACACAGTAAAGCATGGTGGGCTTTTTTTCCCCAAGAACCTCAAAAATCAAAAATTCACAAATGTTGGATTATTTAGTGCAGAAACAACAAGTTTCTTCCTGACTTCACCAATCACAGAACTAAAACCATTGATCTGTTACTTTTTCTCAACCAAACAGCAAGTCAGTCGGGGATAACTCACAACGAGAATAATCGCTCTTGTTCTTTCAGTTCTTGAACGTGCCCATGTTTCGTAACGTGACGCTAAAATGTTTGACGGAGATCGCCGGCGTGAGCGTCAACCAGTACGAGGAGCAGTTCGTCAACCTGTTCACCCTCACCATGTGCCAGCTCAAACAGGTGCTCACACTGCACACACTCACTCTGAGTGCTGCTCAGCGTAGCTGCACTCAGTGTGATTACACTTTGTGCAAACTACAACACACACACACACACACAGCGACGCTGCACGAGTGGAGCTCTTTCAGTGTTTAGTGTGTTTGTCTTTGCTTGTTCAGAGGATAATTAACCTCTGTCAGGCAGCAGCTCACTTCATCTGACTGTTTAGGATATTAGCTGTGCTGCAGCGTGTTCAAACCTCTGCAGGTGTGGTTGCTGACACACCTGCAGAGGTTTGAACACACTGCCTGAGGCCAAAAGGAAGCAACACTCTGTCATATTGGCTGTATGTGTTTAAGATGGAAGACTATTTCATCAATTTCCACATTATTTTGGTCATTTGATCATTTCTTTATGTAGAAAAGTCAACATTCTCTGATTACAGCTTCTTAAATGTGGATATTCTCTGGTTTCTCTCCTCCTCTGTGACTGTAAACTGAATGTCTTTGAGTTGTGGACAAAACAAGATGTTTGACGTCATCTTGGAGTTTTTTGGGAAATTTTCTGACAGTTTAGAAACCACACAGCTAATGACTTAATCAAGGAAGTATTTGCCGTACTTCAGTGTGCAATTACTTTTGCTGTAGCCCAGTTTAGTTACAGATCAAGCGTCAGTCTTTGTTTTATATAATAACAATAATAATATCTTGAGGTCTTGAATTTTAACAATGGCTCTCCTTTTCACCCTGAAACAAAAGATAATCTTTCAAGCATCAACACATGAGCTCAGACTGGATGTAAAGAGCTCCACCTGCCTGCAGCTGCTGTCACTGTGGAATAATAATAATAATAATAATACCAGAGCACATTATTTATTATAGATAATGAGTGAAAGAAGAGTTCCTCCTCCACTTCTCAGATTGTTGAATAAAATATTTCCCTGACCAGAGAAAATAGAACAATCCAGTATTTCTTATAAGAATATGTTTTATTGTTTTAATGTTATTTGTTCCATACAGGAATAATTCCTGCTGTTAGTAATAGCTGTAAAGTATCTTTTTATTGAGAAGCATCATTTTTCATTTCTTCATGGGAATGGGTCAGATCTTGAGAGTGAAAAGTGTTTCTGCACAGACGAACATCTTGACTGGTGTTTAGCTGAACCTAGTTTTATCCTGAATCTCTCAGCTCTTCCTCGGGTGATGATGAGGATTAGTTTGGTTGCTTTGCTAGTTTCAGGTGAACTGGGTCTGGTTGGGTGGTTTCAAGCTGAGCCTGAACCAAACACCCACAAAATCAAGTGTGGGTGTAAATAAGTGATATTTCGCTGTGTGGACAGATGCTGCCTTTGAACACTAACATCCGAGTCGCCTACGCCAACGGGAAGGACGACGAGCAGAACTTCATCCAGAACCTCAGCCTGTTCCTCTGCACCTTCCTCAAAGAGCACGGCCAGCTCATCGAGAAGAGGCCCAACCTGAGAGAAACGCTCATGGAGGTGAGAGGGCGGGGTTTTTAAAGACACCTGCAGCCGTTAGCTGCTCAGAAACACCCACCTGATGACAGTGGGAAGGTTCAGGGGGAGCGTGGAGCAGTTCATTACGAAAAGCATGTTCACTTGGTGTTTAGCTGCAGTGTAACAGAGAGATCTAATGCCTGTTTTCATGCTTCATTTGAACCCTCTCCCCTCTGTTACATCCAGACACACACTGAGTTATGTTAAGATGCTGTTAGTTTGTTTATTTAGCTCTTATTTCATAGATTTCATATACTGTATTATTATCTGTGATGGCCAATAACAGAGTTCCCACGGTTCTTAAAATTTTTTAAATTAAAATGCAGGTAATTAAGGTCTTAAATTGGCTTAAATTTGCTGTAGGTATTAAATGCCTATGGGAAAACACAGTGGCCCACTGTAAAATGTCTAATAGTGTGTATTTGTTTGATTAACTTTGTACAAAGACAATGGAGTAAATGAGAGGTTCCGCAAGTAATAGCAGTTTTACGGCACATACAAGTAAAGATGGAGAAGTGCAAATTTAATGACAAATGGATGGATGAGGATTTTTTTCAGAGGTGGTTGGCACTGGCTAAAAACAACAAAATTCATGTCTGAAAGAAAAGAATGAGAAACACTTTTACCTAAAAACACGTTAGCTCTGTTTTTTGGACATGCACAAGTCTAGGAAGACTGTGCTCATTACTCACAGTATGAACCGCATGTAAACGTGAATATTAGTGGAATATTCATTGTCAGTGACAACAGCCTCTTGTGTTTTTGGGAATAAACAAACATGTTTTTGTCTTTAAACACTAGATATGAACAGTTTGTGCTCTAATGTGACTCGTTCCTTCAGGCTCTCCACTTCATGCTGCTGGTGTCGGAGGTGGAGGAGACGGAGATCTTTAAGATCTGCCTGGAGTACTGGAACCACCTGGCGGCTGAGCTCTACAGAGAGAGTCCTTTCTCCACCTCCAGCACCCCGCTGCTGTCAGACGTCCCTCCACGCCGACACCTCTACCTGCCCGTCCTCTCCCAGGTGAGTCTACCTCATCACATCTGTCATCGCTGCTCATTTTAATGACAGCCATGTTTTTGAGTCATTTGTTCTTCCTGTTCTCATCTTCTGCAGCAGAACTTATAGCTGAGAGCATTCATTCCTCTGTCCTCTTTTAAAAATCACTACTCTCTTTAGTTCAAGATCATTGCACTTGATTTTTGTTATTTACTCCTGTATATAATAGGGGAGGGTTCTGGCAAGGACTTCACAATACGATATGTCTCACGATAAGATACATTATTGAGATATTGCGATATACTGTGAGATTCTACATTAAAGTGCAGCTTAAAATAAAAGTTTTGATGATTCATAAGGTTAGAGGCATGGGATTCTACCAGAAGCTCAGCATATTTGGCATTTTTACTTAGAAAAAGTACAAAAATACTTTGCACTTTCATTTCTGCTGAAAGAGTTCTAGATTATTAATATCAGCTTTAAATGTAAACCTGCCGTGGATTAATGGATTATTAGAGTTGGAAACACTTTGTGACTAAGCTTGGAGATAAAAGCAATATATGTAACTCTAACCTCCACATTAACATTGTACTCAAACACAAACACGCTTCAGGTTAGGTTAGTTGGCTGTCGTTGACTTGTTGCTCCTCTTCCTCCTCCTGAAGGTGCGTTTGCTGATGGTGAGCCGCATGGCCAAACCGGAGGAGGTGCTGGTGGTGGAGAACGACCAGGGGGAGGTGGTGCGGGAGTTCATGAAGGACACAGACGCCATAAACCTTTACAAGAACATGAGGGAGACGCTCGGTAAGTTGATGCCCATCTGTGTTGTTCTGTTTCTGCTCTTCTCTCTCTGGATGTGAGGTTTGAAGTGTGCCTCGTTTTGTTCCCAGGTACTGCACCTTTATTTTCGGAAAGTTTACTTTAGTAACTGTGCAGGGGTGGCAATATATTGTGATACTTTTTCTTCTGATGTAATATTGATTTTTAATTTCTTAATGTAGGTTTTTTTAAAGCCCATGCCAATATCCACCCCTACTAACGTGTGTCTTTTACACTGAATTTGTTTATTCTGTTCCTGGTTGAGGGCTGTTTATTTTCATTATATTGCATCACTGGGTTAAGAGATCTCCATTAAGTTTGTGCTAAGCGACAAATTTCAAATTGTCTGTATTCATCAGGCTGATTTCCCACTGTTGGATCCTCACTTCCCTCACTGCTCTCACTGAGTCAGAGAGATGAATTGGCTTTTTTATTTTATTTTTTTTAAAAACACAAAAAAAAAACTTCCTGACATGCTGAGTTATTGTCTCATGTGTCTGTCTTCAGTGTATCTGACCCATCTGGACTACGCCGACACTGAACGCATCATGACGGAGAAGCTCCACAACCAGGTGAACGGCACCGAGTGGTCGTGGAGGAACCTGAACATGCTCTGCTGGGCCATCGGCTCCATCAGCGGGGCGATGCACGAGGAGGACGAGAAGAGGTTCCTGGTCACCGTCATCAAGGTGGGACACAGGCGATATGAAACTGTGTCAGCATTAAGCAGGAACGTCGTGACCAACGTTAACGGATTGTTTTTTTTGTTGTGTACTCAGGACCTGCTTGGCTTGTGTGAACAGAAAAGAGGGAAGGACAACAAGGCCATCATAGCATCCAACATCATGTACATCGTGGGCCAGTATCCTCGCTTCCTCCGAGCCCACTGGAAGTTCCTGAAGACCGTGGTCAACAAGCTGTTTGAGTTCATGCACGGTGAGAAAACACTGAATCCTGCGCAGCTGTTTGAAGTCTTAAACGCATCTTTATTGAGACGTTTTAATTCTAAATCACACAGAGACGCATGACGGCGTGCAGGACATGGCATGTGACACCTTCATCAAGATCGCCCAGAAGTGCCGGCGTCATTTTGTCCAGGTTCAGGTGGGCGAGGTGATGCCCTTCATCGACGAGATCCTCAACAACATCAACACCATCATCTGTGACCTGCAGCCACAGCAGGTTCGTCCCGTCTCTGGTCCTCCTCTCCAGATAAATGAAATGTTGTCTGAAATGTGCCTCTTGGTCTCTGCAGGTTCATACGTTTTATGAGGCCGTCGGCTACATGATTGGCGCTCAGACCGACCAGGCAGTCCAGGAGTTGCTGATAGAGAAGTACATGCTGCTGCCCAACCAGGTGTGGGACAGCATCATCCAGCAGGCCACCAAGGTGAGGACTGATCCCTCATGCTCTGCTCCTTAAAGCCCTCAAACTTTTAGCCCTCATTTGTTGAGAATTGCTGCTAAATCGTGGACTCTGCTGCAGAACGTGGACATTCTGAAAGACGCAGAGACGGTGCGTCAGCTGGGCAGCATCCTCAAGACGAACGTCAGGGCCTGTAAAGCTGTCGGTCATCCCTTTGTTGTCCAGCTGGGACGAATCTACCTGGACATGCTCAACGTCTACAAGTGTCTGAGTGAAAACATCTCCTCGGCTGTGCAGACCAACGGTCAGCTGCTGTTTTCTCCTTCTGTCGTTAACGTTAGAGCATCTTTAATAAAAGCATGAGTCAGCAGACAGAGCTCAGGAAAGACAACAAAATGAACTACTGAAATACTCCCTTATATTAGAGCCATGCTGAAATGTCCTTTTCAGAGAAGACTTGAATCCTAATATTAATACAAACTTTAAATTTAGCAATGTTGAATTTTTATACACCAGTCTGTTATTTTTGGAGACGAGGAGAGGTCTCTTTCAAATCCTGCTGTTTAATGAACACTGAGGTGACCAAACATTTCTTGTATTTTTTTTATTAATTTAGGCACCACCAGTGTTAGAACATGACTTAAACATTAAATTAATTCACTTTACTGTTACACAACTGCTGGATGTGTAAATTCACTGTTAAAGTTGAGTATGTCAGCGTGTTGATGTGTCGAAGTTGTGTTCACATTTAATTTTTTTTGCAGGTTTTAACAGCTCATCTTTTGTCCTTCACACAGGTGAGATGGTGACCAAACAGCCTCTGATCAGAAGTATGAGGACGGTGAAGAGAGAGACGCTGAAGTTGATCTCAGGCTGGGTCAGTCGCTCCAACGACCCTCAGATGGTGAGTCAGCCTTTTTTTTTTTTTCTTATTTCCTGGGACAAAACATGGACGAACCTGTCATTAAAGGGCATCACCAGTACACACAGGTTTTATCAAGGAGTTAATTAGATGAGAGTTTGAAGCTTCATTCATTCAAAGTTGATTTAGTTCTTAAAAGAACTTTATAGCACGTTTTGAAAAAGGAAATACAAGACAGATAAAACATTACAGTGGATGAAAAGATAAATTAAAAATAAAATAAGATTCCTGGTTTCAAAGCAGGTGTTTCTGCACAGCTGCAGATAATAATTTACAAAAATCACAGCATGTTTTTAATTCTATGCTTCAATCCATATCTGTTGGCATTTAGCCCCAAAAAAACTGTAAACTAACAAGTTTATTAAAATTGATTTAATAATAAAAAATGATTAATTGCTTTATTCAAATAGAGGATATTTTAAGGTGATGTGGTTGTAAAATGTCACAACAGACATTTGATGTTTGAAAACTTCAAAAGCCTAAAAAATATAGACCTTTGGCACAGCCCTAAGATAAAAAAAAAACATCAAACCACATCCTTATTATTTTTGATAGAGATTTTAAATTCCAGTTTAAATTCCTCACTCCTGTTCAAAATGATGAAAAGTAGTGAACTCAGTGAGGAAGAAAGAGTCCAGTTAAAGTGAAGCAGATGATGCTGGAGGATCTAATATGATCTGTTACGTTCTGGATGTACATAAATAGAGTGAAGATTGTTTGTTTAAACCCTGGAAGTGGCTCAGTTTTGTCCACATGTTCCTGCTCTTTGTTCCAGGTTGGAGAAAACTTTGTTCCCCCCCTGCTGGAGGCAGTGCTCATCGACTATCAGAGGAACGTCCCGGCTGCCCGGGAGCCTGAGGTCCTCAGCACCATGGCAACCATCGTTAACAAGCTGGGAGTCCACATCACGGGAGAAATCCCCAAGATCTTCGACGCTGTCTTTGAGTGCACTTTGAACATGATCAACAAGGTCTGAGTCGTTTAAAAATACCTGGTATCATGTGAAAAGTGAAAAGTCCCAGACTTTAACCTTTCGTCTTGTTCCTCCTGTGCCGTCAGGACTTTGAAGAATTCCCAGAACATAGAACCCATTTCTTCTACCTCCTCCAAGCCGCCACCTCCCAGTGCTTCCCAGCCTTCCTGTCTATCGCCCCGGCCCAGTTCAAGCTGATCCTGGACTCCATCATCTGGGCCTTCAAGCACACCATGAGGAACGTGGCCGACACAGGTCTGAAGTGACACCAGCTCCTCCTGTCAGAAAGAGTTCACACAGACACTGAAAACCTGGAGAAGTCAGTCAGGTCATGATGGCTCGTCAGTCCAGAGCAGCTGATTGGTTCAGTAGATGTTCTTAATGGTATTTTAGCCTCGATCATTTCCTCATTTCCTGCTAAATATCGATATCGGCATCAACCTCAAAAACTCCATATTGGTCAAGCGCTACAATAGATTGACTAGATAGACTAGATTGACTGAATAGATTTTCTATCAAAGAAATTCTGACATTTTTGGGTCTTAAATTATATTTGTTGAGGTCTTAAAGAGCTCTTTAAAAGTATTAAATTTAACTTTTGAAATGTTGCTTTTAAGATTGAACAGGTAATAACACCAGATTATGGCCATTTCTTAAATTACAAGAAATAAACACAGGAAGTCATTTGTCTCAGTCTTTGAGGCTACAGGCAGTAAAATAAACTAAAATCGTAGTGGAAACAGAATCAAGTTGATGGCCGTCGTCATGTTGCTCTAACGAGCGTCTCCACGCCTCCTGCAGGTCTGCAGATCCTCTACACCCTCCTGCAGAACGTCTCTGGAGAGGAGGCGGCAGCTCAGAGCTTCTACCAGACGTACTTCTGTGACATCCTGCAGCACATCTTCTCTGTGGTCACTGACACCTCTCACACTGCAGGTAACCATGGCGACAGAGTGGACGTTCAGTCCCCAGTCTTCTCTTTGATTGCTCTATGGTGGAAAGGTTGCATATACTGTATGTATGATGGCGTATCTGGTAAGGGTGGGAAAAAATATCAGTATGCCCATATATCGTGATACTTTTTCTTCTGATATAATATTAATTTTTAATTTCTTAATATCAATTAAGTATCAATATGTACATCTGTCTATATGTTGTATATACAACTTTTATTTTAAGCTGCGTTTTAATTTTCTCAATGATCGATGCAGAATATCACAATATATCTCACAATCACAATAATGTGTCGTATGGTGAAGTCCTAGTGTCTGGCACGTCAAATTTAAATAAATTAAGGAGCCTGGGGAGGGGTAGTATTCTAGTAAAATCAAAGTGGTAAATCCACAATAAAAACTTGAATAATCTCTAAGATTATAAAGTCATAAATTTGTGAGTCACCTCATGCAAATTAGTATAATCAGGCTGAAAACCCAACAAGTGGCAGCTTCTGTTGTGATAAGTTTAGTACAACTAAAAGAAGCAATGTTGTTTATTGCTCTAAATATTTTTCTCATAAATTTTTATAGTCTCAAAATGTTTTTTCTTGTCAAGTTTTTTTTTCTCTGAATATTATATAAATATTTCTCTCTGCTCTGTAATTTTATGTATTTATTTATTATTTATTTATTTATTCATTTAATAATAATAATACACAGTTGTACACATTTTAATAATAAAGACCGGACTACTTCAGAATCAGCTTTATTGACCTCATATTAAGACTCTGCACTAGTTTTGTACAAGATGAAATACAAAAGAACAGACAGCAGCAGGTAAGGTAGAGAAGTAATACAATAAGAGATAAATAAACAAACAGCAGCTCAACTTAACAAAACTCAGACTGTGTGTATAAAACAGCAACAAAGGGTGCAAATGATGCATGAGATAAATATAGCTATTTTATAGATTTCTTATATCCAGGACAGTGTGAGCTTTCCTCTTTCCTCAGTGACATTATTCATATGTAAAATGAGATATATTGTCCTCTATAATGTTGCATCCTGTCTGCAGGGTTGACCATGCACGCCACCATCCTGGCCTACATGTTTAACCTGGTGGAGGAGGGGAAGGTTAGCGTCGCTCTGAGCACCAGCAGTCCAACAAACAACCAGGGGCACGTCCAGGAGTACATCGCCAACCTGCTGAAGACGGCCTTCCCCCATCTGCAAGAGTAAGTTTTACATAAATCCATGGGGAATAAAGGGAAGTTAGAATAAAACACATTTAAGTGAATAATTATAGTTATGAGTCTCATTCTTTGTGCCATAAAATTATATACACCTGTAAATGTTTTGAGTCTGTGCTGTGCTTTTAAGATTAGCATGATGTTATCATACCTGTGTGCTTCAAGCGTTATACCATGTGGTTTACATTAACTTTGTTTGAAAGTAGTGGTATATAACAGAGTTAAGTGCTGTGCTGCTAGCAGATTAGCGGCTAACTGAGTTGTGTTCAGTGCCCAGGTGAAGGTGTTTGTGACGGGTCTGTTCAGCCTGAATCAGGACATCCCAGCCTTCAAGGAACACCTGAGGGACTTCCTCGTGCAGATCAAGGTGAGTGTCCAGAGGAAAACATACCAAAGAGGAAGTAATGAATGAAAACACTGTAGTAAAACTAACTGACCGTCACGTAAAGACTGTTTTACACCTCACGTGGTGTTAAAAAAATAAAAAATGACAGTTTGTCTCTGCAGCTGAACCATCCAGAAATCAGAATATGCTGCTTCTCATACACAGTAAAGCTGTCACCATGGCAACATCCGGTCTGGGAGTTATTAACCTTTAAGTGTTTTTCAATTCCTTTTAGTCGCCTAAAATGAGAAAACAAACTTTGAGCTTTGTTTTCTTGAGAAAATGACTTATATTTCCTGTTATCACAGGAGAACAAAGCTTTTCCTCGTGATAACGACTTTCTGTCTCTTGTTATCGCTGCTTCTTTGGATGATACTGTATTTGACGTATTGAGCCAGGAAGGTGGAAGCTGTCAGCCTCTTTCTAACTTTACTGAAGTACCTACAGTGATCAGACCAAGGTTTTGATTTCTAGTCTGCCACAAAATTACCTTGTGATCTTGAGAAAGCAAAGCTTCATTTTTCTCGAGATCACAAGAAAATCAGTCGGTATCACAGGAAAATAAAAAGTTAAACCATGACCGTTCCGTACCGTTACACTTAGTTCCACCCTCTGGTTTCACCCCTGGTGGCAAAGAAACAAGATGGTGACGGCCAATATCAAAAACTCCTGGCTTCAAAGTGGCAGCCAACAATCAACAGGTGATGTCTATGGTTAAAACAGACTGGTGTTGAAGTCAAATCCCTCTGAAGCAGTGCTTTGACCTTTTGTTCTAATCTGGTTGGATTCTGCTTCAGGACTCTGGACTCCTGAGTGCAGAGACTTTGTGGAAACTTTGAGCAGAGCAGGTTTGGCTCTAAAGCTTCTCCTTGTGTGGTCCTTGCAGGAGTTTGCTGGCGAGGACACAACGGACCTGTTTCTGGAGGAGAGGGAGACGGCTCTGCGTCAGGCCCAGGAGGAGAAGCACAAGCTCCAGATGTCCGTGCCCGGCATCCTCAACCCTCACGAGCTGCCGGAGGAGATGTGCGACTGAAGCGACGGCGGCGAACAGCCTTGTCAAAAACGGCTCTGAAGCAGGGGGCAAGGACGCTTCCTGTTGAGAAATTGTTTTCTTTTCAAGTGTGTTTGTGAGTGTGTGTGGGTGTGTGTTTGAAAAGAGAATGAGGGGCCAATTAAAGGACCCCAGCACTCGGTTGTACGTCGACCAAATTAAAATGTCAATATGTAAATGAGAATCGACCCCTTGACCCCCATCAAACCCTGCCGAAAATTCTTTTTTTTTTTTTTTTTTTTTTTCCTCCCGACCCACTTATTTTATACAAAGATTGTTTTGTGCTCTGTTTTTTTGAGTGTGTGTGTTAAATGCCATCTTTTGTTAATTCTTTTTGCTAATTAAAGCTTTGTTTTGGCCACGACGGTTTCTTTTACACCTGCATGAAGTTGAAAGAATTTGAGGTTATTTTTTAATCCCTCTCCACCTCCTCAGTTCACCTCCTCTTTGTTAATATGTAATATATAATATGGAAACACTTTGCGATGGTTCGTTGACAGATTGCTCTGGTTTCAGAAGTGCCATGTGCAGGACGAATGTGACGCTCAAGGGGTAGACGTGTACTTCCTTGCTTCCTTTGTTGTCCTGTTTTTGGTTTGTCAGTGTGTTTATTGTTTTTTTTTTTTTCTATTCCTCTGGCTCTCTGAGTTGGAGCTTCAGTTGGACCGCTCTGCGTTTGGATGAAGAAGGAAGGCTGTGTGCATATCATCCTGTTTGTAAAGCTGTCTTAGTACTCTGAGAATATAAAGTTGGCTATTTTTACAAAAAAAGTGTGCTTCTTCCACAAAACACTGAGATGAGAATTTTTACTTTTTTTCTGTAAAAAAAAAAAAAATACTCAAATCAATCGATTGAAAAAAGTTCAATAGTGAAACTGACAATTTAAAGTTGCAACTGATGACATTTTAGCTTTGTCCCAGTTCTACACTAAACTCCTTATCAACCAGAGGAGTATGTAATGAAATATATAATAATATTATTTGCAGTACAATAATTGATAAATCAGATCCATTATTAATCTTAATGGGTTCATTAACTGGACAAAATGTCTTCTGTAAAAAAAACAAAACAAAGATCGTTCAATCTGATAAATTCAGGAACAAGTGATATAAAATAAGTTGCCTGACAAAGATGACAAGTAGTGCAGTTTTACGTACTTTTAACATTGTTTTGACTCATGTGTGCAGACAGATGTGACGGGCTGATGTTCCAGACGCTGGACAAACAGAACATTTTTAGTTTTTCAAGCAAAGCTCTGCTCTGTTAATGTAGTCAGAAAAAAAACACTGAGTTTCCAGACACTGAGTGGGTCTAAAGTTGGTCACAGGCCTGTTTGATTCCAGACATTTTTTTCTTAAAAAATCCAGTGTGTTTAACTATTTAACTGGACCTGAAATGAATGGAAGGTATTTAGATACTGACGAATCCAGCAGGCAACGTAAACACAGCACAGTACTGGTGGAACGGTACTAAGTACATTTACTCAGGTACTGTGCTTAAGTACAAATTGAGATGCTTGCTTATTTATACTACACTTAAATTTAATTTAGTATGTGTTACTATAGATTAAGCAGCAGTATATAAAATAATGTAAATGAACTCTGCATTTATGAGCTGCAACATTAAAGTGATGATGGATAAGATAAGAATACAAGGAAACTTTGTTTAGCAGCAGTCCCTTATAGCAGCTTAGAAGTCTATTAGAAGTCGCTTTTTGTTGTATTTACCTTTCATTACAACAGAGTTATGCAGTAACAAGTAAATGCAAATTATACAGTACAGTTGTATTTGCAGTTATTAATTTAAAGCTACTACATAAATTATTAAAATCTGTAAATGCCCTAATTCTATAAAAAATGCAATTATTGTCTTAATATGTAATATGTATGTATTTTTTTTGGGGGGGAGAAAATATGAGATGCTCTTTTTCCTTATATTGTGTTAAAGTAAAGTAAAAAAAAAAAATAGTATAATGATAATAATAACAAACACATCATCTGGTAGAAAATCAAAAAATTACAGATAATATTATCTAAAACTGTGATTGTTCCTCTTTTACTGCAGTTGTCCTTGAGATCTGAGAAAAGGTTGCGCTTCATTTGGAAGATATCGCGAGATTAGCGAAGAAATCCGAACGGGCGAAGGAGACAACACGGAAAGTCCCGAAGTCTCTGCAGTGTGTCGCCTCCCCCCACCCCCTCCTTTTTCATCATGGCTGCTGTGTCTACTCTCTCAAGTAACGCTCAGATTGGACACTGACTCGATTTCCACCGTGCAGTGCCTCTTAACTTTTGGTGTACATCAACTCCGCTTGGATGCAAGTCACTTTCTACACCTCGCTGTCCCCCCTGGTGTCATTTAGTGGGATAACCTTCACCAATCACTCCCTCCACTGGGCCTTTTTTTACCCCAAAAAACAACCAACTGCCAGCCAACAACAGCTTCCAGTGCAATGGTTTGACTCAGTTTTCCTCTTCATGAACAATGTGTGAAAACTGCGCCGAGCTGGTGGAGGTTTTAAATGAAAGTAAGTGGAGTAATCATTTTGTTTGCACCAGACGATGCTGAACTAGCTGCTTGATGTTAGCATCGCTGCCCACTGGGGTTTGCTGTTAGCCCGGTGGCTAGCTAAATATAACTTTGTGTGTTTTCGTGTTTTGTTCGCCTTTCCATCCGGACGTTTTAGCCACAGCAGAAGTGCAAGTAATGGCATTGTGTCTGTGTGTTTTGCAGTCGGTGACACTCATGCCTTCGTGTCAAAACTGTCGGTTTTCATATGAATGCCATTTTTTCCTTCTTCCAAATTGGCAGTTCAGTTTTTGGGGCCTGTCTGTCAAACACTCCTCACAGAACTCACACAAGCTAGCTCCTTAAATCCACTCAAAAATTGATGGGTTTGGTACGTGACACCATAGCCGTGATTTAAAATAATTTAACACCGCTGAGCACGATGTACAGGAGCGATTTCAGAGGGTGCTAACTTGTGCTAAAACCCGGCTTGTATTGTTTTTTGAAAGTTAGCTGAGTTAGCTTAGTTGGAGCTAACAGCGAGCAAGCCTGACTTTGTTTGATGTGTTTGTCAGGTCAATCTGCTAGCTGTCCACTCCGCTGCCACCCATTGTTTTGCTGATGGTTCACATTCAAAGCTCAAAATGCCCCGCTAACTCGTTAATAACAATGTCACGGGTAATATTGCTGACACGAATGTAAATTTCATGAGTGGGTTTCTTTTTGGCGAGTCTCTGAAATGTTAACCTAGTAGTTTAAGCTAGCAGCGACTAAGCTAGCCCAGAAAATTAATGGCTGCAACGAGGCGCATATTTTGGCTCATAGCACATCGTTAATCCCTGGTAGCTTGTGTGTGTTTTTTAGCCTCGATGTCGTGTGCACAGCAGCCTCACACCCTGCTGGTTTTTGGTGGTTAAAAATAAACTTGCAACCAAGTCCCACTCAGTGCTAGCGTCAACTTTAGCCAGCTAATGTAAATACAAGGTTGTCTTTCTAGCTACAAGTTAGCCGTTCAACCAGGCGTGCTAACCGGGCCTCTCAGCACTTCAGGGGTGTCTGGAAGACATGGAACATAGCTTTTTTTGTGTGTTTTAACAATATTTATAAAGCAGTTTATTGTGGTTTTCCCCGTGTGTGTGTGTCCAGCCCATTGTGTGTGTCATGTGAAGGGAAAGCTCCTCCTGCAGGATCCACTGAAACAGACAACCATGCACCTGACTGTAGCACGGTTCACTAAACCAAGCAAATACAGATCATTTATTTTTGACAAATTGTTGTCCAATAGAAGATGAACACAATGCATGGAAACATTTAACTCATTTTATGATATCTGACTCAAAGTGTGTCAGTATGTGATTATTTTTGCTGCCATCATAGCCCCCTGTCCTCTAGAAAGACGACATGATTTGGCTGCAAACGGAGCAGTATAATGCCTCAAACCTGTGCTGGGCCTTTTCATATGAGGATTTAGTCAGATATATGGTTGTCGTTCACAGCTGCACTGTGACATAAACCCGTATGCTAAAGCAGAATTATATCATGTTAACTTAGTCTGTCTTGCTCACACCTGCACATGTTGGCTCTGTTGTTAAGGAGTCTGTCAAATGACATTTAAAGGTCAGTGTTATTAATTTTCCGTTCTTATTAGAGACTGCTGCTCACCAGTAGCGTTGGTCTGAAAGGCTTTTTTTTTTTTTGTGAGGTTGACTAATGATGTTGGGCGATGTTTGCAGATACCGTACCAGTTTGTCCTGAAAAGGTGTCGTCTGGGGTCGAGGTCTAGTTCTTCCACAGTAAACTGGGAAAACCATGTTTTTATGCAGCTGGCTTTGTGTATGGAGGCTCTGTCATGTTGAAACAGGAAGGAGACAAACACAAGCTGTTGACACAAAGCTTAAAGCGCACTACTGTCTAAATTATATGCTGTAGCATTAAGACTTCCCTTTGCTGGATCTGAGGGTTCTGGAACAGAAATAAAACATCCCTCTCCCTTCTGCTTTATAGTGTGTTTTCAATTAGCACCTGACTTCAAAATCATACTGTAGGCAGATCTTTCCAGTGTTTTATCTGGGGCTTGTATTCACTGCTGGACTCTGATAGTTGAAGGTGTCCGGTGTTGGTTTATGGAAAATATTCCACCTCCTGCTGTTCAATTTTTGGCTGTAATATGATGTGTCTTCAAGCTGTTTATGTGACAGATTGAGTTTTATGTCCGTTTATGATGTTTTTGTGCATGAAAAACATATTTTAGAGTGATAATTGTGCAGTATCGAGTTTATTTGTAAGAGTATATTGTTTTGGAGACTCCGGGTTGTCTCAGTGATGTTCATCACACAGCATCTGTTGCATAGTGACAGGACGTCCAACAGTAGCTTTCATTTGATCCTAAGTATGCCAGAGGTCATTGTGTGGAAAGCTACTGTAGTCTTAGTGACAACAGTGTGTGTCACACCTCACGATTAGCGCTGCATGTCATTTGACAATCATTAATACCAGCGACTGATATGATACCTGACTAGCAGTGCCTCTTTTCAGTACCTTACTTTGAGAAATTTCAACAGGTTAAAAATGAGTAGCTGTCTCAACAATAGTAGGACTCCAGAGTAAACCAAAATGTATTGAAAATGCAATATGTTGCATTTTCAATACATAATGCATAATTGCATTTATGTAAAAAAAAAAAACATCTTAAATTAAATATTGTGGTGCTGCAGAGACATCCTTTTCTACACATCCTATTCTACAGATTCAAGAAAGCATCAATCATTTTAATATGCTTTTCAGTGAAAAAGATAAGTTATGAAATTATCATTTCCTCTAATGTCATAAATCACGTAGCAATATCAGTTGAAATAATATTTTTTCAACATGGTGCAGCTCTAAACACAAGTAGCAATGCAGGTACTTTGTCTAAATATTACACAGAATAAGATGAGAAAATCTTTATTTGTCACACTAACAGGGAACTTTGCAGTGTTACAGCAGCAAAGTGGAATATAAATCATAAAATCAGTGATGTCAGTAAACAAGTAGAATAGAGTAGAAGTGGAGAAAAAAATCATAAAAATAAGTAGAATGAAGAGCTATGTGAGCGTCTGGACTTGTTTTGCTTTTGACAGATAGATTTTATTTGGTGTTTTGGTTCTTCAGACGCTCCTTTTCTCAACAGAAATCCACTTAGCTGTGGCTGAACGGATCAGGCATGGTGAATACATGGTGTTTGTTTTGTGCTCTCTGGTTTGTGGTTTTCATGAGATGTTGGGTTCAACTTGGTTCAAGGTTAAAGTTTTCTGTGCCGACACGCCTCTCTGATTCTGACTCAAGTTACCAGACTGGAAATCTGCTGCTCCTGTTGCGTTTTCACCAGTCCACTCCAGTTTGTGTTTCAGTGGCAGGATGAAGCCTGTTTAGCTTTTCTAGCTGCGCTGATAGGAACCGGTGTTGTGGAGGGTCGTGACGGGGGCTCGGCAGCGGGGCGCTGTCAGCTGTGACAGCTCCATCTACAAGAGTGGCAGGTCCATGTGTTGTGTCTGCAGGTGACCTTTGACCTCAGATTTGCTGCCGCAGCATGCGTTAGCGTGTTCATGTGAGCGACAGTTCAACACAGAGCTGAGCCACCTGGTTCCAGAAACGCAAGGATTTGCTTCTTTTGTTTTTTACTGTGTGTGTAAATCGAACAAATTTATTTTTTAGACTGCTGGAATTTTTTTTTTTTTTTTTAAATTAGTTAAACTGTGATATCTTTATCCAAAACATGTCAAAATAATCTGACAGTGCATCATATATCAGGTCTTTCTCCTCGTTTTAAGAGTTTTAAACCACATATAAGAAAACGCTAAATTAAGTGAGTTTTTTTTTTCCCATAAAGGAAAAAAATTGCATGAAAATGCAACCTAAATAAAGCCCCAATTGATAAATAATAATAATTTAGCTGCTTCACCTTCAGTGTCCTGATATGTTTATATGCTGTTGACATTTTCTGTGGAATATTAATGTGTCAAGTCCAAATATCTTCAGTGAAAGTAATAAATCCCATATTTTTTTTTATTTTTTGAATGAACCCACAACTTGTGGAAGGAAATGTGGTCAAAGTTTAGGTCGCGAAGAGGAAGAAGAAGATTTCTTTCTCACAAACTGGAGACATAAACTAAATTCAAGTAAATATTGAGAATAGAACAGCATTCAAATTTAAAAACAATAAAACCAAAAGTGATAGAAAGGGGACTTAATCAACTGCCAAGGAATTAACGTGATTTATGAAAGGATTCAATTTTTGAGAAAATGTCTTTTGTTTAGTTGTTTTAAAATCTACATATAATGTGCCAGTCCACTGGAGACACTCAGTGTGTGGTGTATTATTCTGCTGAGATAACTGTCAGGAATGGATGAAATTAATAAAAAATATGGCCTCAGGTTTGGGGTTGTCTTTGGCTCTGAAATAGGACACAGCCAGACATATCGTAGAGGTCTTAGAGGTTGTGAACAGGAAGCTGCGAGTCGGGGTGTGATGAAGAGGCAAAATAAAAGCAAATTATTAAAAAAATACTTATTATAACATCTTTGATCTTTTTTGCCGTCACGCAGCAGTTTATCATCTAAATCCAGATTGTTTTCTGTGACATCCCTCTAATAAATGAAGCTAAAATGAAACCCGAAGCTCATAAACAGAAACATGAAGTGAAGTTGTTCTTGTTTTCTATTAGAGGGCATCTTTTCCTACATATTTTGTCACTGTGATCTCTTCAGATCTTTCTCCTTCCACCTCTGCTGGTCTGAACTGTACGCTGTCCTCCCCTGCTTTGTATTAAGCTGCAGCCTTAAACTGTCTTTAATGTTGATAACATCCTCATCAAGGAGGTGAAGCATCACTGAAATCTGCCGGCCGGGTCAGTTATCCCAGAGAGTTCAGTTTCAGCCCTGCTTCTGAAAGGATGTGTTTCAGAGAGGGATGGTTGATCGGCTGCTATTGTTGCTGCTTTTTGTGCTCGGAGTGTCTTTGCTGTCAAATTGAGGTCAGCGATTCATCGAGAGACACCTGACTCCTCTGCAGCAGGTGTGACTGATGTGGATCTGTGGTGTTCAGCAGGAGAGCAGGAACTTTAGACTGAAGATGTCGACGCCTGATGCCAATATTTAACGTCTCTATAGCAATATAATATAATTTTCTTGAGAGCGTTATTCCAGTTTTCCTCCAGGTTTTCCTTTTTTTTTTCTTAAAAAACAGAAGGAAAAACAGTCAAGGTTGTCAAATCCATTAACTGAAATAAAATGCATATTTGGATCATTCCTCCAGGTTTTCTAGCTTCATGTGATCCACGTTGAGCCTGCTGCAGCTGGTTTTAAAGACAATCATGTGATAATGATTATCTTCTGGTAACCTCTGCTCAGACTCTTCAGGGTAGATCCCAGCTGACACTGGGCGAACCATAATTGTATAATGTATAATTCACATTGTTCCCGGGCATTAAGACTCCGTCACCACCTCTCTGAAAGGCAGGACAGCACTGGTCTGTCAGGTTTTTAAGAGTTTAGTTTGTATAATAAGAGATGAGATACTTTCATTCATATAATGCTGCCATGCAAAATATCTATAATATATTTTCTTTTTTTTTTTTTCCACGACCCTCACAGCATACTTCTAACTTGAGATTAATTTATCTGTGATATTCAACAGAATATCAGTCTGTCTGTTGATGGTTTACTTCAGAATGTCAACATTACTTATTATCTTATTTTACTGCTTGACACACAGATGTTTAACTGTTGTTTAACTTTGAATTGGGTTTGGTTAGCATGTGCTGTTTAAACCAGTCTAAACATCAGGGTTTTTTTTTTTTAGAGAATAATGGCGGTCTGTCCAGCTCCTGTCTGACAGGCCTCTGCTCTGGTTTCTCCTCAGTATCGGATGCAGACGGCAGTGAAGGAGGCTTCCAGCTGAAGAAGGACCATGCCCTGCGAGTGCTGGGCTACATCAGCTCCTGGACGCAGAGGTCAGTGCATCCTCCCTTCACATCTCACTCAGTCAGCCTTTTTATATTTATATAATCAGGCCCAAAGAAAAAAAAAAAACATAGTGAGGCTTCACTTGATTCTACCTGCAGCTTCCACTGAGGAAAATGAAGATTTTTATTATATTTTGATCACATTTTAACCAAACAGCAGGACTTTTACTCAGCTCCTTTACGTCAGTAGAAGTACCAATACTACACTGTTAATACAGTATGTACATATATGTACGCAAATATGTGTGCATATTTATATATATATTTATATTTTATATATCCTGTGTCTCCTGCTCTCTGTCTTCAGACAATGTCTCTGCTGCTTCAAGGAGTACAAGCACCTGGAGGTCTTCAATCAGCTCGTCTACGCCCTCATTAACCTGGTCATCGCTCAGATCAGCAGCCTGAGAGACCGCCTCTGCAGCGTCCAGGACCACACCCACAAAGGAGGCGCATCTGGGGCCGAGGGGGGGTCCGAATGGAGCGGTGGCGAAGCTGTACCCGGGCCCCTCCCCCAGCCGTCCTCACCTGGGGAGGACGAACCCGTGAATGTGGAGAGAGACTCTGCAGAAGAGGACGCTGACGCCCCCGACTTGAACCAGAATAAGAGCGAGGGTCAGGGGCCCAGCCAGCCGTGTGAAGCCCAGATGGAGGCACTCGGGCCTGGGGAGAGCGGCGGCAAATCTGGGGGTGTGGATGGTGGAGGTGGAGGGAGCAGCAGTGACAACCAGGACCCGTTCAGCTCCTGGAGCACAGAGGAGAGGGAGAAACTGCTGCTGTGTGCTGCTAAGATCTTCCAGATCCAGTTCCCCCTCTACACAGCCTACAAACACAACACACACCCCACCATAGAGGTGAGCACATGCCTGACATATGAGATTTATTAAAAAAATAATAATAACACAAATAAATATGCATCAGATTTGCTGCTTTGAATGCACCAGTAAGACAGTTTTTATTTGCTGTTTTCATGCAGTATATTAACAGGCTTCTTGTTGTTCTGTATGTAATTTAATTTTGTGATTTAATAGTTAATTGTCCGTCACATCATAGACACATGAGTTTGTTCTCGTGGGCATTACTTCTGTACGAGAAGTTGTCCTCAAAATACAATAATCTGAAGCCTTTGGTTCATTTTTCTTCTGAGAGAAACACTGAGCAAGACGTTTCAAAATATAAATATAAACTTATTGTTTAACAGCATCTCGTTTTTTCTGTGACTTCCTGGAGTCAACATAAAACATAACCAAGGTTTTTTTTTGTTTTTTTTGCGTTCTCCAGGCTAGCTTCCTCCAGTCTTTATGCTAAGCTAAGCTAAGCTAAACCACTCTTGGCTCTAGCTCTGGATTTAATGTGCAGATACAGAATAACATTGATTTTCTCATCTACAGTCCAGCCAGTAAGCAGATCCACATAGGTCCTGAAACTACTATTAACTATTCTGTTACGTGTTAATGTTGTGTTGAATATTGATGTATTTAGTCCAGATGGACACGTCTGTTTCTTCGTATAACCTGGAACACTTCTTTCTTCCAGGACATATCTGCACATGAAAGCAACATCCTCGGCTCCTTCTGCGACATGAACGTAAGAAACCATCTTTTCCCTTTTTTTATACTGACTGATGAATTATTAAAGAAATATATATGTAACAGCAGCTTTTAGGGAATACAGTGGGAAAAATATTCATATGGCAATATATCATGATACTTTTTCTTCTGATATAATCTTGATTTTTAACTTCTTAATATTGATATTGTGTATATGTAATGTATATACAACTTGCATTTTAAGCTGCATTTTAAATTTAAATCAGTGATCTATGGAGAATTTCACAATATATTGCAATAATGTATTGTATCGTGACTCACAGGTATCACGATATATATTGAGGTCCTTGCCAATACCCACCCCTAATAGTGGTTGAATGTGATTATTTTCTCCTCTGAGTGTATGCTCTGCTTCCTGTTAATCACCTGACACCTACAGCAGGAAATAACCTGTTTCATCAGAGCTGAGTCCCTGAAAAGGGACTTTTTTGTTTAATTTTTTTTTTTTTGTTTAAATGCGTTTTGTGACATTTGATGGTGTAATTGTCCACTGGCGCTGACTAAAACTCAAGTATTTCCTGCTCTGGTGTGTTGTGAGCACATCTGAATATAAAAATATCAAATTCTCACAGGTTTATTCAAATGCCGCTCTGAAATCCATTTTGCATTTCCCTCCTGTGGGGTTGATATTGTCTCCTGACCTGAGAGGTCGCCTCAGGAGACCTGATCCTCTGACGGCTCACTATCCAAATATAAACGTGGTCTGATGTGAGGTGTCACGTTGCTACGATCCGCTCTGTCGGCTGGTCCAGCCTCACTTTATTACTTACTTATTGTCCTCACAAAATGTGGAGAAGAGTCGCAACAAAACAAAGAAAAGTGTGAAACTGTACTCTGATCTATGTACCGTCCACATTTCCTGCCCTCTGTGGTTGTTTTGCCAAACGGACGCCCACGTTATGACAGCGTGCCGAGCCTCGTGGACGCCATGGTAACAGGGTTTCGTTGTTCCTGATGCGGCTCTTTTTGTTCTGGGTTTTAAAGTGAAACAGTGCAGTAACAGTGTTTTTTAAAGGGGTTCAGTACTTCTAGACCGTGTTGAATGAGCTGTTGTATTTTGGGCGCTGTGAATTAAGAGTGAAAGCGCCGTGCTGGCTGAGCTTCCTGCAGATGAAGTGACGTTCCCCCAGAGAGCAGTAAGGTATCCCCGGACAATCTGCTCGCTCTATGGCTTTTACCTTCCAACCGTAATAAAGTTTTCATTAAGCTCTGGGGTGGGATGAATTTAAGAACAGGCTCCATGAAAAATGAGCTGGGAAAAAACCTGCCAGCTTTCACTGTTACTGTTCCTTTACTGACAAAACAATGTAAATGATCTGATTTACACGTACAATTTCCTTTGGGATAAAAATCTTTATTTAAAAATATTTAATTTTTCTGTTGTAGCAATTCAGTCAAGACAAAACCAGGGTTCCCGCAGTTCCTTAAATGTGGATAATTAAGGTCTTAAATTGTCTTAAATTTACTATAACTTTGCTGTAGGTTTAAAATTTTTTCAGATGGTGTGTTTAAATAGGAAAACACAGTGTTAAGAGATTTACTGCTATTTTGCACATTATTTTGTTCACTTCTTTCTGTGAAATTAAAGCTGTAGAAAAAAGTTAAGTGTTATGCCTTTAATTTATATAGTTGTTAAAAGTGTTAAAGGGCTGAAAAAAATTGATTATCAGAGATCACCGGTTACCGGCATCGACCTCAAAAAATCCATATTGGTCGTCGGGCCCTACAAGAAATTGACTATATTCTACCAAAGACATTGTTATGAGCTTTTTAGGTCTTAAATTATATTTGTTGAGGTCTTAAGAGGTGTTAAATGGTGCAAGAACCCTAAAAACAAGCTAATGCTTTATTGTTAGGTGCTCCAGAATTAGCACAAGCGTTTTCTTTATCTATTTTATTGTGTATTTTTGCCAGGAATAATTAAAACACATTGAGCCAGCATTAGCTAGATGCTAAGTTATCTGAGCAGGTGGACAAAAAAAACATGACAACTTAACATATAACAGTGAGAAGACTCGGGTTGTTTCAGCAGGAAGAAAAGCTAAATAGAAGAAAATGTCTGGAAACAAACATGATTCTGCATATCTAATCTATTATAATATACTGCAGGTTTTTATTGCAGAGAAACATCCAAACAGAAAACACTTCTGGCAACTCTGTAATTAAAGCTCATCACGTTTGGATTTTCACTGATAAATATCTCTCCTCCATATTTTTATGGTTTTTAGTCTCTTGACTGTACATGTGCTGGACTCACTTCTGGAAGCCGAGCATGAGGTTGTGATGAATCTTCGTGGCGTTACGAGGCGACGCTCATGTTTCTCCTCTCTCTCTCCAGGACGTGGAGGTTCCTCTTCATCTGCTGCGTTACGTCTGTCTCTTCTGTGGGAAGCACGGCCTCTCCCTGATGAAGGAGTGCTTCGAGTCGGGCACTCCGGAGAGCCTCCCCTTCCCCATCGCCCACGCCTTCATCACCATCGTCTCCAACGTGAGTCCACCAACACAAAAACACACAGTGTCATCAAACCCCCTGCTGGGATTTATGCTTGAAACTCAAATGTTACGCTCTAAAATCAATAAAACTTAACTAAATGAACGATAATTTCTGAGCTGGATTTGGTGAGATGTTTTTTGTGCGGGTGCCACTTTATTAGGTACAGTTACAAAAAAATATGTCAGAGCAGCAGCATCATTAGAGCCTCCAGCATCATCTGCCTCACTTTAACTGGACTCTTTCTTCCTCACTGAGTTCACTACTCTTCACCATTTTGAACAGGAAGTGAGGAATTTAAACTGAATTCACCTTTTTAGACCCAAATTTTATATTTTTTTTGTTTTTTATAATAATATTTTGGTAGTCACTAATACTGTTAATTTAGGACAGTAAAACACCTGACACTGGGTGGTGGGATAATATATTTGTTAAGCTCTGTACATTTAGCTGCATTGAATCCTCACGTCAAGGCGGTTATCATTTCCGTATTTATTGTTGTTGTTTTTCAGTCGTCAGGTGTTTCCAGTATTTAACGTTTCCTCATGGACAAAAGCAGTGGACCAAATATTAGACAGCGTTAGCTGTAACTGACGTGGTTGCTTTAAAACAACCCAGAATAAATTGTCTGATATTTCCTCATGTGTTTGGTGTTAAATACTTACTGCGTTATGTGTTTTTTCCGGCCCACAGATACGAATATGGTTGCACATTCCTGCAGTCATGCAGCACATCATACCTTTCCGCACCTATGTTATACGGTGAGTTCACAGCCAGCATGTGCTACTGTTTTTTTCCCCTTTGTAGGATGTTTTTACAAGGTGCATGCTGGGGATGCTGTCATTCAGAGGCGATAGCTTCAGGAAACCTGACAGGACATATTAGCGTGCACATACTGTACATACACACACAAAGCTGTCAGTGGGCAATAGGCCATCTTTTGTTTGTTGGTAAAAGAGGTGAAATCAGAAGGACTGCAGCCTGTACAGAGGTCATGGTTCTTCCAAGAAAACAACAGAAGAACATGTTTCCAGTCCAGCACTGAGCTGCTGCAGGCCTGGCTTGTTCGTAGATGTAGAAATGACGTGATTTGTGCGTCTTAAGTCAGTCATTTCCCCTGTCTCAGTGTTATCCTGCACCATCACATGATAACATTTTTACTCGTTACACCTTTTTCGAGGTGCTTTGGGAGTCCAGGTGTGTCTGTTTCGATGTCTGCTGAAGCCAGACGTGGTCCATTTTTCTTTTCCATCTCCTGCTCAGTCAGTCGGCGCTCCTTGCTCATTTGCGCTCCCCCCCAGCCTCAAATACCAAAGTGCCACACGTGTTGCTAGGAAGAGCTTCCGTCGCCACGGCAACAGTTGCCAGGCCTCCAGTGAACCTCTCCTCACATGACCCTAGAGGAGGCAGAGCGCCGGCAGCGGCAGTCATGTGACGCAGGCTGATGATGCTCGACCGCCTCTTCTGTATCGCTGAGCAGAGACGCAGGAAACACAAGTGATGACTGTTGAATATAATCTGGAAAAAACAGTATTTTGTCGTCTGTTTTAGCTCAAAATGTCCATGCAATGTTTCTGAATGGTGCAGTTCAGTTTTTAAAGAAATGTCATCAAGATCTATTAGAAGGGCCTAAATTATAGGAGGATGTTAGTTACTGTTGGAGGAGGAGGAGATTACTTCGTCCAGCTTTGACAGCCAGACAGGACGCTAAAGGGCAACACAGCAGCTTCTTATGACACACGACAAAGATGCATGAGCAAACATGGAGCATTAGGTATGTGAACGTGGAGTCAAGCTGCATAAAAGAGTCGTTACAGCTGTACAGGTGATTAAAACTTATTAAAAAATGAAACAGTACAAGAAAAATGAATGAAATCAGTTTAAATTTATGAATAAAAGCCGTGCATAACATAAAACAACCATAGCCACCACATTACAGTCCAAAGTAAAAACAGCAAGAATAAAGATTACTGCAGAAAATTTAAAAAAGAAATGAAACATAAATATGTAAAAACGTGTTGTGCAGAGGAGAACCCAGCAATGACACATCAGGTTAAACATCTGGAGGTTAAACATCTGGAGGAATAGTTGTGTTAGTATTTTCTTAGTGACAGTATAAACTGTTTCTGTCTGTGTTTGCTCGACGTGGAGACTAGTCAGCTTTGATTTGTGGTTTGAATTTAATTTCTTAAATAAAAGTGTATAGTTGCAGCGAGAGCTACAGCCGATAAGCCGAATAGTTGGTCGTTTTCGTGCTTTTTCTTTCTGAATCACTTATTTACAAGAAACGTATCAGCTCAAAAACACCAGATTTTGGTGTTTTTGTGTGACTCTCAAATTTAAATCAACTAAAAGTTGAAGTTTTAATTAAAACTACAGTGTGATCAGCAAAACAGAAAGCCCTCTGAGTAGAAAGTGTAGCTTCCAGCTCATCAGAAAGGCTCTGAAAAGCACAAACGCAGCGATCCAGGAGAGCAGATGAGTCAGCAGCTCTGCTGATCTGATCTCTCAGCGTTCGCCTCCACAGAGCAGGAGAAGGATGGTGATTAAAAATGAATCTCAGAGGTTCAAACTGAGGTTTACGGTTGTTTGAGAGGGTGGAGTCACATACGTGAAATGAAGGAGGTGGTCTATTTCTGCTCAGATTCCTTCTGGCGGAGAAACATTGAGATGATCACATTATTTATACTTTTACTGCAAGTTTAGTCACCTATCAACAACGTCATAACTGGTGTTGTTCCATGGTTAGCTATGTATTAATTAAAAAAAACAGACCCATTGATTTAAACCAGTTAAACCGCTGAATAAAGCTGCTAATGTTTTCTTTAATAGGTTATCTGATAACTTCAGATCCAAACACTCAGGAGGTTTTTACCAGTTTATCCACAGACGTCTCCTCTCCAACACAAACAGATTATGATTCATGATTAAAACCTGTAAAATCACTGATTAGAAATGAATGTTTCTCTGATGCTCTTTAACTTCACATCCAGAAGTCTAAATAAAATATATATTTAAAAATGAATAAATATTGTAAAAATGTGGCCTAAAAGTGGATAAAGAAATACAGTATGAGCGCTTCTAGCAGACAAATTGCAGACAGATTTTTCTTTATTTTTCTTCAAGTACACAACCTGATATAAAAATGTAACATGATCTAGTTGTTTTTAAACATTTTAATGCAGAAAGGTTAAATATTATAACTTTCAGAAACCTACAACACAGATATGTTATTGGGTGTTGAGAGAGGATGACATTAGAACTAATCTAATAATCCAGTCATCATATCCATTAGGAGTGGGGAAAAATATTCATATGGTAATATATTGTTTTTTTTCTTCACTGTTCTTTCTTCAATGTTTTTTTTTCTTCTGATATGATATTGATTGATTCCTTAATATAATTTTTTCCCCCCCAAAAAAGGCATGTTTTGGGCGGATTGATCGCATCGACGTGTTAACTTCAACAGCCCTGGTATATCTATGTGTTTCTAAAAATGTATGAATGTATATGTACACAAATTTGTGTGTATATAATATACATGAATATTATATGTGTATATATACATACATACATATATTGTATTTTAAACTGCATTTTGAATTTCTCAGTGAACTATGTAGAATATCACAAATCAATATATCACAATAATATATGGTATCGTGGCTCAAGTATTGCGATACATATGGTATCGTGAAGTCCTTGGCAGTACCCACCCTTGATATCCATCCAAACACACAGCTATTTCCCTGTATTTAGCTCGTGTTGACGCTATGACTGCAGGTATCTGTGTAAGCTGTCGGACCAGGAGCTGCGGCAGAGCGCGGCGCGAAACATGGCCGACCTGATGTGGAGCACGGTGAAGGAGCCGCTGGACAGCGCGCTGTGCTTCGACAAGGAGAGCCTGGACCTGGCCTTCAAATACTTCATGTCTCCCACGCTCACCATGAGGCTGGCAGGACTCAGCCAAATCACCGTGAGTCAAACATGACGTGCAGATAGCAGCTTTTTACCGCTCTGTAGGCGGGACTCGCCACAGGCGCACCTGAGCGAACCGTCCAATGAGAGACATCAGTGAGTGTTTTATCTGTGTTAGCGAGAAACGTACGGCCAGTTTTTCTAAAAGGTAGGAGGGATGTAACGATGCATCGAGACAGTTAAAAATCGATACGAATGTGTGACGATTCAGATCAGCTGAGATGAAAAATCAATTGTGATGCACTTAAAATGTCTTAAATTAAAATCTGGGAAATTAAGGTCTTAAATTGTCCAAAATTTACTAAACAGCCAGCAGGATTTATATAGTGGACATCATCTTTTGGAGACATAAAATTGTGATTTTTTTTTTTTAACATAAATTAGTGCTGGTGTCATAAATAACCCAGATATCTAAGTAAAGAGTAAAATAAATCTGACTGAGAGCATATGAGCTGCATCTTACAAACTTGATTTAATTTATCAAGACCACTAAAGACTCTTTGCCTGTATTTCCCAAGAAACAGAGATAATCACAGCCTGGAGCCTGTTTTTCCACAGCTCTGTTTTAATGTCAAGGTGTTTGTATGGCACTGATGGGAAACTACCTTGTTTGAGGATTATTTATGATGTGTTATGAGTCATTTTGTGTGTCTGTGTTCCCTCAGAATCAACTCCACACCTTCAATGACGTCTGCAACAACGAGTCACTGGTGTCCGACACAGAAACGTAAGTTCGTTTAGAGGGATGAGATGAGTGGGCCCAAAGGTGGTGGCGATATTTACAAGAAGAAAAGTGAATAAACCTGTGAATAAACATGTTACATGCGAATGAATTTTGTAAAATAACTGAAGATGAAGGATAAAGACACGCCACACACAAACACATCCTTCAAAATGTCATTTCTCTGCCCTACATGTTGATTTCTGGAGATTAACTCTGATGTGCTTCGTTCTTTCAGCTCCATAGCGAAGGAACTAGCCGACTGGCTGATACACAACAACGTTGTGGAGCACATATTCGGACCAAATTTGCACATTGAGGTGAGACCTTTCCTCCTGAATGTAAACAAACATGTTTTTAGCTAAATCTAGCTCGTTATTTTTAGCTACGTTCTGATAAAATCCACATGATTTATGTCCTTTTTCCTGGAGATTGGATGTCATTTTATTTTATCCAAGCTCAGCTGATTTTAAATGCATGTGTGTGTTTTCCAGATCATTAAACAGTGCCAAGTGATCCTGAACTTCTTGGCTGCAGAAGGCCGACTCAGCACGCAGCATGTGGACTGTATCTGGGCTGCAGCTCAGGTGAGACAGATCAGGTTTAACTTCCTGTT
This sequence comes from Synanceia verrucosa, assembly GCA_029721515.1. Taxonomy (NCBI): domain Eukaryota; kingdom Metazoa; phylum Chordata; class Actinopteri; order Perciformes; family Synanceiidae; genus Synanceia; species Synanceia verrucosa. The sequence goes on along the minus strand of CM056555.1, from coordinate 2,054,154 downwards.
TGGAGCAGCATGAAGCAGCCCTCAGTGTTTATCACTGTCTCAGTACCGTCATGGTGATGAAGCATGAAAAAGGCTTTTTTTTTTTTTTAAATAATTATGAGTTGGTTTTTGACATTTTTATTTGAGAAAGACACATATATAAAATATTATTTCTTGTTAATCTTGTCCATGTTAAACTAAGGTTATTTTGTATTTTAAAGGTTATTTACAGACACCACAGTATCAGTCAGTGTTGAAAACAAACAAATATGAAAGGAGTGACTGTGCTTTTTGTTTTTAGCTCAAACACTGTAGCCGCTACATCCACGACCTTTTCCCTTCACTCATCAAAAACCTGGACCCGGTTCCTCTCCGCCACGTCCTCAACCTGGTGTCAGGCCTGCACCCCAGCGCCCACACCGAGCAGGTGAAACACTGAGCCGTGCACCAGCCTGATGTTTCCTGAGGTGTTGATCTTCTCTGGGTAACGTCTCCTGTCCTCCTCAGACTTTGTACCTGGCCTCCATGCTGATCAAGGCACTGTGGAACAACGCCCTGGCAGCCAAGGCCCAGCTCTCCAAGCAGAGCTCCTTCGCCTCCCTGCTCAACACCAACATCCCCATGGGCAACAAGAAAGGTGAGTGTGGCTTCAGCCACGTCTCTGGGAGGATGAGAGCCACCAGTCAAAGCTGTGTGATGGAAGAAGAACCTCTGAAAGTCTACGTTAAGAAGGTTCCTGGTCCTCAGGCTGGTTCCTGGGTCTTAGTCTGGGTCCTGGTCCTCAGTCTGGTTCTCAGTTGGTGTGTTCAGGACGACCGAGAACCGTGCCATTGCCGGTTCCCGCACTTAATCTCGAACTGACGTATTCACGCTGAAGATCAGAGCGTTCGGGAATTGAAAAGTTGGTTCCTGATGGGAACCAAGTAAAACTTTTTCTAAGTGAACTGTGACAACAAAGTAGACGTCAGCAGGTTCATCTAGGTCACACGCGGTAAAATAAGCAAACAAAGAAAACTTGTATGTGGAATATGGTGGCAGAAGATAATATGAAAGTAGCTCTGGAGTCTGCTCTTCTTTGTTTACTTCGGAGAGTTTTCCCCACGAGGAAATTCCGACCAATTAGAGAGCAGTTTCCTTGTGCATTGCACATTTTGGCCCGCTAGAGAATGCTCCCGTGTGAACACAAACCAAACTTGAGGCAATTTGCAACACTGCAACAAGATGGTCCCTGATTCGAACCAGAGCAAAGGAACAATCGGTGTGAAAACACCCTCAGTGGTCTTATCTGGTCTCAGGTTCTCCAGCTGCCAGTCCAGACAGCAGCGACAACAGCGACACTCAACACAGCGGAGGAAGTGACATGGAGATGGACGAGCAGATGATGACAGGAAGCAAGAGGAGCCAGCAGAGGCTGTCTGACACTGAGGTACACACACACACACACACGAAAGGAGGAACTGGACCAGAAACTAAATGAGTGGGGTTGTTAAACATTTTTACAACAGTAAAAACATCTGGACAATATAACATGTTGTCGAGAGCTGCTATTAGTTAATCGATCAATTAATTGTCAACTATTAAATTGATCTGCAGATATTTTTCAAGTGAAAAATTAGTCTAAATTCTGTGATTGCAGCTTCTTAAATGTTAATATTTCCTGGTTTCTTTCCTCTATGACATTAATGAATGAAAGAATCTTTTTGTCGTGTATTTTTCACTATTTTACAAGGTTTTACAGCCCAAACAACTGATCAATTTATTGAGAAAATAATGTGACAGTAATCAGTATTTGCAGGCCCAGTATTGTCAAACTGTCTTTTTTTTTTTTTTTAAACCCTAAATTTAAAGGCTTTGAAGCGTCACTCTGCAGTGATTTAACCTAACTGTTGTGTCTGCGTCGTTCACTCAGGAGTCGATGCAGGGCAGCTCTGATGAGACGGCCAACAGCGTGGAGGAAGGCAGCAGCGGCCCGGGCAGCAGCAGCGGCCGCAGCGAGGCGTCCAGCAACGAAGCCGCCTCCAGCCGAGCCAGCCAATCAGCCGGGAGCCCCGGCAGCGAGATGCACTCTGACGACATGGCGGACAGCGAGGCCCTGAAGGAGGAGGAGGAAGACGATGAGGAGGAAGACGACGAGGATGACGATGATGACGACGAAGAGGACGAAGATGAGGGGAATCGGTCGGCCGCTGAAGGGCAGCAGAAGGAACCCAGGGAGCAGGTGGAGTCAAGGAAAAGGAAGGCCGGGGAGGCGCTTGGCGAGGGGACGAGCCAGGGGGGCCAGGGGGCCAAGCCAAAGACCCTCCCCTTCAACTCCGAGACTTCTGCTGTCATGGTTACGACGACATCGTTGGAGGGCCGGATGAGGATGTTGGACTCCTGCTCGGCCTCGTCGTCTGCTCGCCCAGAGGGGGCGGACCCCCAACAGCAACAGCAGCAGCAGCCAGACATCGGCCCCTCACAGATGGCCCAGGGGCCCCAGGAGCCTCCGTGTCTGCCCCGACCCGGGGACTTCCTGGGAGAGGCCATGGGCAGTGAGCTCTTTAACTGCCGGCGCTTCATCGGCCCCCAGCATCACCACCATCACCACCATCACCACCACCATCACGAAGGGTAAGGCCAGAAAAACGTGAGGGTCTAACCTCTGGGGGCCCAGAATAGTTGCAGCACATTTTATGGAAATCCAGGCAATGATAATGTTCCTGTCCTAAATCATCGTTTATGGACGTGCTTGTCCTCCGTCAGGCCCATGGTGGAGGACATGCTGAGTGCTGACGATGTGAGCTGCAGCAGCTCCCAGGTCAGCGCCAAGTCGGAGAAGAACATGGCCGACTTTGACGGCGAGGAGTCGGGCTGCGAGGAGGAGCTGGTGCAGATCAACTCCCACGCCGAGCTCAGCTCCCACCTCCAGCAGCACCTCCCCAACCTGGCCTCCATCTACCACGAGCACCTGGTGCAGGGTGAGCAGCACAAACCAATACAATAATTCATTTAGTTCGATCCTGACGATAAATAAAAGTGGATCCTCTGATGCTTGCTGTTGGTCGTTTGATGTTTTTTTGTTTTGCTCTCTGTACGTCTGCAGGTCCGGCCGTCCACAAGCACCAGTACTCTAGCAGCCACGCTGTGACCGACATCAACCTGGACAACGTCTGCAAGAAGGGCAACACTCTGCTGTGGGACCTGGTGCAGGACGAGGACGCGGTACGAAACCTCCAGCTGCTCTTTACACACACAGCATATTGTTTTGTTTTGGGTTTTTTTTAGATGAACATCGCTAAAGACAGCAATGTTACACTTGAGTTGATTTAAATAGAGTGTTAGTGAAAAGTTGTACTTTAAATTCTAAGTCTGATTTTTATTCTCATAACAAATACTAGAAATAATTCTTTTTATTATCAGAGTCTTGAATAACTTTGTTCAATTATATAAATGTCAAACAAGCTGAGAAAAACTAAACTTAATTTATAAAGCATTTTAAAAACAACCACAGCTGAAAACAATCTGCTGCACATAAACAACCATAAAAAACATGCAAACAGTAAAGAACAGTAAAACAGGCCTCACGCTGACAAACAAAATTATAAAAGAAAAAAACCCTCAAATATTTAGGGTCAGTTCTGCAGAAATTGATTTGTGTGTTTTGCAGATTCATCTGTCCGAGGGTCTGATCAACGAGGCAGAAAAGCTGCTGTGTTCGCTCGTCTGTTGGTTCACCGACCGGCAGATCCGAATGCGCTTCATCGAGGGTTGCCTTGACAACTTGGCCCACCACAGGTGAGATGGGCCTGTTCCATCAGCCTGAATGTTCTCTAATGTCTATAATATATTCATCTCTCTGTGTTTAATTTCTCTCTCTTCCTTCTTTCCAGGTCAGTTGTGGTTTCCTTGCGTCTACTACCCAAACTCTTTGGCACTTTTCAGCAGTTTGGCTCCAGCTACGACACTCACTGGATCACCATGTAAGTAGCATTTCCTAATCAGCTGCCGACACTTTTCGTCTGCCCAACAGTAGTTCAGTTGCTCCGTTAACTACTGTCCATCCAGCCTCCACACTGCAACCACAGGCTCCCACAAGTCATAATCGGATTTAATTAAATTTTTCTATGGACTGAGCAGCTCTGATATTTAGAGGTAGAGCTCTGTCACCTTCGTTTTTTCAGTCTGTTTTATCAAATTAGGTGACGTCACACACACTAATATCCACTGAAATGATGCTGAGACTCAGTGAAAGAGTGTGGTACTGATGTGCTTGTTGGTTTGATCAGGTGGGCCGAGAAGGAGCTGCACATGATGAAGCTGTTCTTCGACAACCTGCAGCACTACATCCAGGAAGTCCGAGAACACCGGCACAAGTTTGCACTGTAAGCCTGTCTGCCCATGTTAAACATCTTTATGATCAAACAACCGAACCATTATTTATTGGATTTATTGAGGTTTTTTAGGGCCTTCTAATATACTTTTCATCAATTTTATTCTCATATCTACTTTTGCTCATTGTTGTTCTCTGTTTGAGTAATATCACTTGATTGAGCCTTTTCTAACATCCCATACTACATAATAAGTAATAAAAGTCTGTGCGATTCCTACTGATATCGTACAGGATCAATATCTGTATCGGCCAATACTCAAGGCTGTCATATCGTTACAATATTGGAAGTGGAAAAGTTTTATCGGGACACCCCTAGAGTTAAAGTCACACAGAGAGCAGCATCATAAAAACGTTTATCTGTATGAACTGCTGATGCCGACCCGTCTTTCTTTGCAGGTACAGCCACAGTGCGGAGGTCCAGGTCCGTCTGCAGTTCCTCACCTGCGTCTTCTCCACACTGGGATCTCCAGACCACTTCAGTGAGATCCAGCTTCTTTTATTCTGCTCATAGAAAAAAAAAACATACAATACATTTAATCAAAAGAAAAGATGGTCATCATGTTGCTTCACAAGCTAAAGATGCACACTAAAAATGAGAGCAGTGATGGTTCATTTTTAGGAGAATGCATACAGCTGCATGATGTCCACTGTTTCTTTTATCATGATAAATATAGTAATCACATAATCCACGGATGACGCTGTCTGCAATGCAGCTAATGCTATTTAAAGTATCATTCTGTAAGCTTCATAAACTATTCCTCAGTTTGTTTTGGGGAAAAATACAGTAAGATGTGATTTTAGTGAACTTGCTGAGATTTCTGCAGTTAGCTTAGCTTAGCATCAGCAGCACGGTCTCTCACTGTAGTTTGGAAATGAACTCTTAATGTGTGTTTGGTTTGAGGGATCGCTGCTAAAATAGACCTCATTATGTAACCTGAGCTGCCACCACTGAGAACAATGCTCCCGCTGTCTGAGACAGACTGACGTAACCCTGATGAGGAGAAAATATAACCCTGCTCCAGTAGTATTTCACCACATTTAGCCCAGTTTGAGCCCCGCGGCCATCATTCATTTTCTCTGAATTTACCTCAAACTGTAAGAAGAAGGAAGATGCTGAACCGTCAACATTCTCTCCAGAAAATAAGTCCAGACCAGAAAAAAGTCTGGCTATAACTTCAGTCTGTGTTAATTATATTTAATAAAGAAGCAGTGGTGTCCATCTTCACCTTTAGTTGAGCTCCTGTCTGAATGTTTCAGGACTGAGTCTGGAGCAGGTGGACATCCTGTGGCACTGCCTGGTGGAGGACGCCGAGTGCTACGACGACGCGCTGCACTGGTTCCTCAATCAGGTCCGCAGCAAAGACCAGCATGCAATGGGCATGGAGACGTACAAGCATCTGTTCCTGGAGAAGGTAGAGAGCACGGCCACGATGTACAAAACTGAGAAGTTTAGAAAATAAAATTAGTTTCAGTTCAGGCTCCCCCTCCTCTTGTCCTGGAATATCTGCAACATTTGTGAGTTTACGTGCACAATACCCTCCTGGTTATGATCAGGTTTTTGGAGCGTCCCGGTTATGTTGCACATCGAGCTTTCTGAAAATTCTGTTAAATCTGTCCATAAATGATCAGAAACTGGAGACTGTCTGTTGGACAAATATAGATTCAGTGTTACAAATATTATTAATAAATAGATTTTTCATGTCCAGTATAAACATCATGTCCCAGTTCCTGAGGATCTAAAGCACCACCTCTTTTTCATGTCCTTGATTCCTTTTCTTGTGATCTGAGATGAGGAAATGAGGGGAGAGGAGCATGCATTTATCAAAATGAAACTTCCAGTGCTTCTGAGCCGTCATTTTAAAGTGACACCAGTTGAATTTCACAGCAAAGTATTGACTTTGAAAATAGTGCAAGGACCCTGGCAGCTGTGTTTTTGTTTGTTAATGTAGTTCTGTGTTTGTCTCCAGATGCCTCAGCTGAAGCCAGAGACCATCAGCATGACGGGCCTCAACCTCTTCCAACACCTCTGTAACTTAGCCCGCCTCGCCACCAGCGCCCTGGACAACGCCTCCAGCTGTGAGGTACACACTGGCCTCTGACTTCACGTTCAACACAGTACTTTCATACAGTTTGTAGACAATGTGGAAGTTAAAGAGCCATGCTGAGATGTTACAAAGAGTTATGTGAGTGTAAACAGTTAATTCTGTGTTTGCGTTTCCAGCTGTGTGGGATGGACCAGCTGTGGGGAATCGCTCTTAGAGCTCAGTCTGCTGATATCAGCCGTGCTGCCATCCAGTACATCAACTCCTACTACATCAACGGTTAGTTAACCTCCATCAGAAGTCACCAGAAATCACCATTCAGTTCATGTAGATATTTTTCTCGCATTTTTCACATATTTTTGGGTAATATAAAGGATATTTTTCACACATTTTTCTCATATTTTTAGGTTGTTATTTGGAGTATTGTACTACAATTTGTCACATAAATATATTACATATTTTCACATATTTTTTAATTATAAGGATATTTCTTACACACTTTTAAAAAATTTTCACACATTTTTTGCATATGTTTCGGGCAAGATATTTTTCACGTACATTTTAAATATGCTTTCTGACATTTTTCACATTTTTTGGGCATTTTGAAGCTGTTTCTCACGTTCACACATTTTTTGTGTATTTTTAGGTTGTTCTCTGGGATATTTTGCTACAATTTGGCGCATACATTTTTAGTTGTTTTTCATAGTCATTATAAGGATATTTCTCACGTACTTTTTTTTTTAAATTTTCATTTGTCACTTTTTTGCATTATGTTGTGGACATTTGAAGGATAATTTTCACACAATTTTTCACATATGTTTTGGGCATTTTCAGAATAATTTTCACATACTTTTTAACTGTTTTCTGACATTTTTCCTCATATTTTTGTGCAATTTCTAACATTTTTCTCATACTTTTTAATTATTATTTATGCATTTTTGCACATCTTTTTGGGCATTTTGAAGCTGACATTTTAAAAAAAATGTTTTTCCACACATTTTTCTCATATTTTAGGTTGTTCTTTGGGATATTTTAGTACAATTTTTCTTGTACACTTTAAGTTATTTTTCACATATTTTTGGGCATTTTAATGATATTTTTCACATAAGTATTTTTCATGCATTTTTCTCATATTTTTGTGTATTTTTCAGAATATATTTGTAAATTTTTTTACATACTTTGTAATTATCTGAAAGATAATTACAAAGTATGTTTCACAATTTTGTTTTTGATTTTTGTATTAAAGTGAAAACCTCTTCAAAGGTTAATTAAAAGTGACTTCATCCATTCTTGTCCTGCAGCTGGTAAAACGGGCCTGGAGAAGGAGCAGGAGTTCATCAGGAAGTGTATGGAGAGTCTGCTGATGGCTTCAGCCAACCTGGAGAAGGACGCTCACTCCAGCCTGACCAGCATTGAGAGGGGGCTGCTCATGCTCAAAACTCACCTGGAGGCCTTTCGACGCAGGTGCGCACGCACACATCAGGAAGGTTGAACGGACATGAATGTAAATATTGACTTATTTAAATATCTCAGTGACACGTTGTTTCCTGTTCCTGTCAGGTTTGCGTACCACCTGCGGCAGTGGCAGATCGAAGGGACGGGAATCAGCAGCCACCTGAAGGCGCTGAGCGACAAACAGTCTCTGCCGCTCAGGATCGTCTGTCAGCCCGCCGGCCTCCCTGACAAGGTAACAGATCCACATTTATGAACATTAATTTGTACGACAACATTTGGCACCGAAACGTCACAGTGGACCACCTAAAGTGTAGTTTAGAGAGTTACACATTTACACAAGAAGTGGACTTTAAATACAAAGTAGAGTTGTCTTTTGTGTGTTTATTATATTCAACAGAGTTGAAATAATCACCAGACACTTTATGTCTGATGAAAATATTTCATTTTATTTATTCAAACAAGCCACAGCCTACACATACACATTGACTGAGACAGCCCAAGTCAAACTGGTGTCTTCATGCACATGTTTAAACTTTGGTGGACAGCATGTTACTCTATCTTTCAAGCCAAAGCATATCTAAATCTCAACGTGAATGTGAACCTGTAACTTCAGTCGATTCAGCCTTTGTATACAGTAATCTCTCGCTATCTCATGTTTCAGCTTCACTCTATCGCAGATTTTATATGCAAGCATATCTAAATATATGTTGTAGCTTTTTTGCTGGATTTCTGCAGACAATGGATCTTTTTATTTCTGGTGCATGCTTCCTCACTTGGTTCGCCCACTTGATTTCATACAGTGGACGCTAAGCAAATCAGCAAATCTTCCCTAAAATCTTAGAGAATATAAATATTTGGTACTATATAACTATGTGGGAAGGTGTGGGAGGGTTTATAAATGGCTTAAATATCTAAACATAACCATATAAATGTGTTTTCTATTTTGGGTTCTGGAGCGTAACCACTGTATCACTGCACACTCTGTTTCTGTTTGCAGATGACAATCGAGATGTACCCAAGCGACCAGGTGGCCGACCTTCGAGCTGAGGTGACCCACTGGTACGAGAACCTGCAGAAGGAGCAGATGAACCAGCAGGCTCAGCTGCAGGAGTTCGGCCAGAGCGGCAGGCAGCCTGGAGACTTCCCAGGTCAGCTCCCTCACCTCCTGTCCTTGTTGTTGTTTACTTCAAAACAAACCTTTGTTTAACAGTGAAGTCTGTGTTGTCTCCTGCAGGAGGTTTGATGGGACCGGTCCGGATGATCTCCTCTGGTCACGAGCTGACGACGGACTACGACGAGAAGACGCTGCATGAGCTGGGCTTCAAAGACATGCAGGTGACAGAGCGCACAAACCCAGCTAGATGTGATGAGATGATGTAAATCACATGATGTTTACTCTCATTCATCCTTGATGAGTTGAACAAAGTCTGATGGGTTTGCTACTCAGTCCACTGGTCCAGATGGGTTTCTTCTCACTGATAATCCATCGGTCGATTCATCAGTGTGCATTTATCATCATTTATCTGTCTGTCTGACCCAGTCTTGTAAGTGTGATATCTCAGGAGTTTCATTAGTAATTCTAATCTAATCCTGGATTTACTGATGAGAGGGAAAAAATATAATTATTATAAAGAAAAAATGACAGTAAAAGTGGTCAGGAACGTCTAACAAATGACATTAAAAAAGAAAATCACATTTCTAATCCCAGATGGTGTTCGTGTCTCTGGGAGCTCCACGGAGGGAGAGGAAGGGGGAGGGCGTCCAGCTGCCGGCCTCCTGCCTGCCTCCTCCTCAGAAGGAGCACATCCCCATGCTGCTGCTCCTCCAGGAGCCGCACCTCACCACGCTGTTCGACCTGCTGGAGATGCTGGCCTGCTTCAAGCCACCCAGCGCCAACACAGAGAAGGTCCAGGAAAACCCTGAGGTGGGTCGGACTTTTAGCTTACCTTGGCATGCAGAGCTTTAAGTATTCAGTGAGGACAAAACGATGGTAGGAGCTGTTTAATGTGTGGATGTGTTTAATGCAGAGCGCACGCTGTGAGGAGCTCCACCTGCATGCAGAGAATCTGTCCCGTCGGGTTTGGGAGCTGCTGATGCTGCTTCCTACATGTCCCAAGATGCTTCAGGCCTTCCAGAACATCTCAGACGACACGGTCAGTCACCAGTCAAAAGGTCGATACGGATCACTTAACCTGAACTCTGTTTAACACCCTCTATTTATCCTGTAGCATTATTTATTTATCTCACTGTTCAGGACAGTGTTGTGTATCAGAGAGTCTCTGGTCCATATTCAGAGCATCAGTACAGCAGCATATTTAAGATGTAGAGGAGTAAATGTCTACCTGAGTGGAGGATGAAGCCACTGTCACTCATGATGAGCTGAGCATGTTGAGAGACAACAGAAAGATCCTGCACCTTTAAGTTATTAAATTAATATTAAGGTGAAATTAAATAAACCTTTATTGGCCTCACCAACGGGGACAATTTACATCATTACAGTAAAATGTATTTGTAGCATGAAAGGGCCTAGATAAAAAAAAAAAAATAGGCAGCGACATCAGTCAACAAGAAACTAGAATAAGTAGAAAAATGAATGTATAAAAAATGATTAACAAGGTAAAGAAGCAATACGCAAAAAACAGTGTCTTAGATGATGTGCATGACTGATAAGTAAGTAAGCGAGTAGGTAAAATACAAAAATAAAAGTTAAGTAAGTGAAATAAAGGAGAAAGTGTCATGAATTGTTGTGCAACATTTTCCACTTCCAAAAGCGATAAAAGCAGTAAAATGCTTCATTGTTAGCAAGTTCTTATTCACCTTTTTAGAGGTGATCACCACTGATCAAACTATTTAAAAGAATGTTGTTGGCCATTCAAAACTTAATCCTCAAAACTAATGCCAGAATAACAGAAAAGCAGTTTTCCCTCAAAGTTTTTCTCTCAGAATCAAAGACCGATGGTTAATTTCCACCAAGCAGATATAAAGAGGAGGAAAAGCTGCTGTGTTTCTGTCAAACAATAAATAACTGAACTTGTTATTGTTGTATTGTTGGAAGGATGAATAAAGTTTTATTTAATTGTTACTGTGCAGAACGGGGAGGGTTTGTGCTGGAAGGAGCTGCTGAGGATCAAGAGTCCTCACAAGCTGCTGTACGCTCTGGAGATCATCGAGGCTCTGGGAAAACCCAACCGACGCATCCACCGAGAGTCCACTGTGAGCAAAAACACATTTATTAAACACAGAACATAATGTTTGGTCTACTCAATTGTTCTGGAGTTTCTGAAAACAATTTAAAGACTCCTTTCTCTGCACAAAAAAAAAATTAGACAGTGCAGTGTAAGATTACTTTGTGCAATGTGAAGGCAGAGTGAACTGCAAAGGCAACAAAGACATTATAGTCTGTAGAAAGTACTGAAGTCATGTTTATTTCATATCGACTGTACATGATTAACTTCAACACAACTTATTATCAGTCACTTAGACATACAGACATGCCCTCAGCTACACATCTCAGATGTACTGTTGGTAAGCTGCTGTGTGTTTGTTTCCAGGGCAGCTACAGCGATCTGTATCCAGACTCTGACGACTCCAGTGAGGATCAGATAGAAAACAGCAAGAACAGCTGGAGCTGCAAGGTACGACACACTTTAACACTTCAGTGACTGGTTGTTCGTGCAAAATGAATGTTTTCCCCCTTTATTGTAAATAAAACCATGAGCTACATCAGTTCCAGTTGGATTCAGCTGTTTTCTCTCCGTCCTCCAGTTCGTTTCGTCTGGAGGCCTCCAGCTGCTCCTGGAGATCTTCAACTCGGGCATCCTGGAGCCCAAAGACCAGGAGTCCTGGACTGTGGTGAGACAGGGTCTTCTCTTCTGTAGCAGATGTTCACAGATTCTCCATGTGTGCTTGGTTTTCATCTTGTCCTTCCTGCAGTGGCTGCTGGACTGCCTGGCCTGCCTGCTGAAGTTGATCTGCCAGTTTGCGGTGGACCCCGCAGACCTGGACCTGGCCTACCACGACGTCTTCTCCTGGTCCGGCCTCGCCGACAGCCAGCGCAAGCGGGCGTGGCCGGGCAAATCCCGCAAGTCCACCGTAGAGCACGGGAAAGGTCTGCACATCCCTCGGCTGACTGAGGTAAATAAATAAAAACACATCTGATAGTTGAAGTGTTTTTTCTAGGATCTCATCATGAGACAATCTTCTCCTGGTTCCTCAGGTGTTCCTCAGTCTTGTTCAGGGTACGAACCTCATCCAGCGCCTCATCAACGTGGCCTACACCTACGACAACCTCGCACACAGGTGAGTACACAAACCCTTCTGCTATAAATACTAAATGTGTTGCATAATTTACGTGTGTTTCTTCTGTCCAACAGAGTCCTGAAGGCTCAGTCTGACCACCGCTCTCGTCATGAAGGTGAGAACAATTCAGGCTCTCAAAGGAAGAAGGAAAACAAAGCAGAAAGCATAAACAGACTTTAACCAAACCACAGAAGCAGTGATGTGATGGTGGTGTTTCCTCTGTCCTCCAGTGACTCACTACTCCATGTGGCTGCTGGTGAGCTGGGCTCACTGCTCCTCCACCGTCAAGTCCAGTCTGGCCGACAGCGACCACCTCCACGACTGGCTGAAGAAACTCACCCTGCTGGTTCCTGAGGTGAGCCGATCCGAACATCCACACATTCAGAAAGTGTTTACTATTAAGCTATTAAGTAAAGTCAGCTAACTATGGAGCTCTCTGCTCATCATGTTTCACATGTCACATCTTATGTGATGAGTTCATTCAGAGATGCCTGCTGCTGTTAAAGAAAACTAAATATATTCCAGAGATTCAATCTGAATGTACTATTACATCTCAGTGATTACGCAGTTTTATGTGTATATGTTTTATGTTAGAGTTTTTGAGTATTTAGAAAATTTATTATGATTATATTTGACAATACATGATTTGCTTTGAGTGAAAATCTTGAAAAAAATCCTGGAATTTCATGGATTTTGAACCCCGTGTGGCAAGAAAGCAGATAAGTGAGTCAGTAAATAAAAGTGTTGCTTCTGTGGTCCTGTGTGAGCTCATATTTATGATCTTAAACAGCAAACTTTAAAAACAAAAAAATAAAGTTACTCTTGACACAAAAACCAGCAGTCTGATGTGTTGTTGTTGTTGTTTTCAGCCGGCGGTGAGACACGAGGCGTGTAACGGCCTCTACAAGCTCTCTCTCTCTGGTTTGGAGGGCGGAGAGTCCATCAACAGGTCCTTCCTGCTGCTCGCCGCCTCCACCCTCCTGAAGTTCCTGCCTGACGCTCAAGCTCTCAAACCACTCAGGGTGGGTCTGATAGGTCCCTTTAGACCATAGGAAGGACTCAGAGGACACAGGAAACAGGTCTGCAGGCTACACTCTGTGTCAGAAGTCCTCCAGGACGATGATCTGACTCAATTTGAGCTTTGCTACAGTGAATCCAGTTTGTTTCTGTGAGGCGTTTCCCCTCTGGTGGGTAAATGTCAGAGACACTGGGACACACTCTGAGTAAAGTCACCCTCGAAAAGTTTGTTTTTTACCTTAAAACGAGCATTTCAGTGATCCTATAATGTTCCTTCTTTATAAAATACATAAAGAAAGTTGAACAATTCCCATTCTCTATCATATGCAGCTTCTTTGAGACAAACAGAATGGTTTTAAGTTTTATATTTGCAGGTTTATTGAATGAGTCGTCGCCTATCCTGTCTTATAATCTAACTAATGGAACTTAAAGCCTGTTGCACAGTAGTAATAAAATGAATACATTTTATGTAGACAGGTTGTGCTCAAAGTCAAAAGCTCCACTTGTAAAATCTTGGAGTCCGTCCCTCCTGCTGCAGATGATCTGTGGTTTCCCAGAGAACCTCAGACTGATGCTGATCCTTTAACTTGAGTTTATAAGGATGCTACTGAGAGTGTGATGCTAACCAGTGTATTATTCTGTGCAGGTTGAGGACTACGAGGAGGAGCCTCTGCTGAGGACCGGCTGTAAGGAATACTTCTGGCTGCTCTGTAAACTCATCGACAACATCCACGTTAAAGACGCCAGCCAGGTGGGCAGCTCACTGAGCGCAGCACTGATGCTCATGTTGATGTGGAGTCGCTGGTGTTGTTGTGACATCGTGTTTCATTGAGCTGTTGCTAGCGTTGGTCTGTTTGAACTCACAGAAGGTCTCTCCCTCTCTGTCGCTGGCCGGCTCCATGCAGACCACCCTGCTGGACCTGGACGCTCTGGCCCGACACCTCGCCGACTGCATCAGGAGGTCAGAGTCACACCGTTGCACTCTGAAAACTAAATACTGACACGTTTACCTGTTTCGCTGCTAAGTTGTTTATTTATGTAGGCAAAGTGCTCTGCATAAAACACCAAAAACATTGCATGACATTCAAATAAAAAACAGAAAATAGTCAAAACAAGATACAATAAAATACAAGAATATTACAGTACTATTAGATTTAATAAACAGCAGCTGTAAACAGAAAATAAATCATTTGTTGTCCTAAACACAAATTTGTGGTCATAAAAAATTGTCTTACAACACTTACACTTACTAAACATCTCAGTCTTTATTTATATAGCATGCTTAAAGAACAACCACAGTTGACCAAAGTGCTGTGCAAACAAATTAAAACAAGTAAAATAAATAAAAACAAGTAAAGGACGTGAATTTTGTTGAGTTGATTCAAAGATTTAAAGCTTTATCATGGTTTATTATAACTTAATTAAATATATTAAGTTAAATTCTATTAAATTAAAATTAATTTCATCTATTGGTATGATTTAAAAGATGTAGAGTTTTGTTTTTGGCAGACCTTTTTTTTTTTTTTAATTTAAATCAGCTTGTTGGTTTATTGGTTAAGAGTCAGTTAAATGGTTTAATGTCAGCTTTTATCAACCTAACTGCGGCTCTCTTTCTTTTTTTTTCCCCCCCAAAATATGTTTATTGAGAATAGGATTTTGGTTCACTTTTATGTTTTTTTTTTCTATGAACTCGCTCGTTGGTTTATTGGTTAAGAGTCAGTTAAATTTTATTTTGGTAGACCTTAACCACCTTGTTGTTGTGTTTCCTGTGGTCCAGCTGTGGTCACCTGCAGACGCAGCCTCTATAATCAGTGGTAACTTGCAGAGCGGTCTGTTCAGTGGTAAACTAACCTCAGTATTCGTCTCCTCTCCAGCCGTGAGATCCTGGACCAGCAGGACGGCACCATCGAGGACGACGGGCTGACCGGCCTCCTGCGTCTCGCCACCAGCGTCCTAAAACACAAACCTCCCTTCAAGTTCTCCCGAGAGGGTCAGGAGTTCTTGCGCGACGTCCACAACCTCCTGTTCCTGCTGCCCAGCCTGGCCGACCGCGCTCAGCCCAAATGCAAGTCCCACGCTGCCCGGGCCGCCGCCTATGACCTGCTGGTGGAGACGGTGAAGGGCTCGGTGGAGAACTACCGGCTGCTCCACAACTGGGTCATGTCGCAGCACATGCAAGGTGAGGACTTCTCCGTTTGATCTGTCGGGTTGATCGTTAAAGCAGTGAACTGGTCTGCAGGCTACACTGCAGAAGTCCTGCAGGACGATGATCTGACTCAATTTGAGCTTTGCTACAGTGAATCCAGTCGTCTCTGTGACGTTGTCCCTCTGGTGGGTTTGATGCTGGAGACACTGGGACAGTGAAGGAGCTCCTCAATGAGTGTCTGAATTGGTTTTTCAGGGCCATTTGTTGGCTGTTTTCATGTACGCCTTAGTTTTTAAATGCTTAACATTAAAATCCTGTCTTCCTCCAGCCTCCCACGCCCCGTATAAGTGGGACTACTGGCCCCACGATGACGTCCGGGCCGAGTGCCGCTTCGTGGGCCTGACTAACCTGGGAGCCACCTGCTACCTGGCCTCCACCATCCAGCAGCTCTACATGATCCCCGAGGCCCGTCAGGCCGTCTTCACTGCCAAGGTCAGAGCCTGCAAGACGAGCTGAGCAGCAGCACAGCCCATGAACTCCCAACACTCTCATTCAGATTTCATATACGTGTCGACAGATACTCACACTGTGTGTGTGCTTGCAGTACGCCGAGGATATCAAACACAAGACGACGCTGCTGGAGCTGCAGAAGATGTTCACGTATCTTATGGTGAGTTTCTCTTTTTCACCTCCAGCTGTCAGTACAGAAAGCAACCAAATAATAAAAATTAACTCTCTGTGGTCCTAGAGTTTTTTATTAGATGTTTTTAAGGAGATCATCATATCATAACAGCACAAACTGACCTCAATGGATGCAGGGTTCCTTAAAAAGTCTTAAAATGGCTTAAATTAAAATCTAGGTAATTAAGTTCTGAAATTGTCTTAAATTTACCGCAAATTTGCTGTAGGTATTGAATTTTAAGATGGTGCATTTAATGCTGATAGGAAAACACAGTATTCAGAGATTTACAGCAATTTTTCACATTATTTTGTTCACAAAGTTCACTTCTTTGTTCTTGAAAGTTGGGAAATTAAAGTGGTGGAAAAAAAAATAAACTGTTGTTATGTCGCAAAGTGTTTCAGGGCTGAAAAAAATCATAAATTCATTTTTTCCTGCTAAATATTAACCTCAAAAACTCCATATTGGTCGGGCTCTAAAATAAATTGACTATTTTCTACCTAAGAAATTGTTATGACATTTTTGGGTCTTAAATTATGTTTGTTGAAGTCTTAAAATTTAAAAGTCAAATTAAATAAAAAGTTAAATAAAATTTTCTTGGCCGCTAAGGTCTTCTACCTTTATCTGTGGCCTGAGAGAACCTACAGTATGGAGGTGAATAATTCTGTATAGGATTTAAATTGTTGTTGGGTGAACTGTTCCTTTAGAGAAAGAAGTTAACGTCGTTCGACCACACGACTCTTCGTCACCTGAACATTGTCATGTCTTCTTCACCTTCTGTGTGTTCAGGAGAGCGAGAGGAAAGCGTACAACCCTCGGCCCTTCTGTAAAACCTACACCATGGACAAGCAGCCTCTGAACACCGGAGAGCAGAAGGACATGACGGAGTTCTTCACCGACCTCATCACCAAAATAGAGGAGATGTCCCAGGAACTGGTACACCTCCACGCCAATAAGACAATAAAACTGCTCTGAATCAAATGACCTGAAAATCCCTGATGTTTACATACTTATGTACGTATTAATAACTGTCTTATTTGTTCTCATAGAAAAACACAGTGAAGACTCTGTTTGGAGGCGTCATCACCAACAACGTGGTTTCTCTGGTGAGTTTGAGGACATTTTCACAGAGTATTTAACTTAAAAATTAAGATTTTTAAGTTAAAGTTTGAAACTTCACAGTTTCTTTACACTGTGAAGTTTCAAACATGTTAACTTTAATTTATTCTTTGTTCAGTTTTATTTACCCTTTAAAGTATTTCTGATACTTGCTATTATTTATAATAATAAAGAAATGCAATATTTTTGCTGTAAATATTAATTTGTACTGTAAATATTAAATTTTTGCTGCAAATATTGCATTTCTGCTGTAAATATGACATTTCCTCTGCAAAAATGGGTGTTTTATATTTTTGTTTCTATATTTATGTCTTATATCTTTATTTTTATATATTATTTATGTGTGCCTTTAAACCTAGAGACTCAACAAAACGTCATTATGTGTGCATAATGACAATAAAGGAATCTTGATAATAAACAACGTCTTATTTTTAGATTTAGTTTAATATTAATTGGTGCTGGACTTCAGGACTTATCATATCTCCAGAATGTGATTTGTGTTTATTTTTTTTATTTTTTTTTAATTAGTGCAGAAGTTTGAACATTTGAGTTTCTGTTTGACGTTTTTTGCTGTTCGTCCTGCAGGACTGTGACCACGTCAGTCAGACTGCAGAGGAGTTTTACACAGTCAGATGTCAAGTGGCCGATATGAAGAACATCTACGTGAGTTTATCAAACACATCACTAAGGACTAGTGGTGGGAAAAAATCCATATGGCAAGATATCATGACACTATTTCTTTTGATGTAATATTGATTTTTAATTTCTCAATATCAATTTCCCCCCCCCCCCCCCAAAAAAGTCATGTTTTGGGCTGACTTCCACATATTGAAATAAAAACTAAATTAAAAAAAAAGTATATACAGTATATGTACTGTACATATATAAATATGTTTGCATATGTACATACGCTGCATTTTAAATTTCTCAGTGATCTACCCAGCCTTAATAAGGACCATTATTTAGGAAAAGCTTTCAATCCTCGTTGCTGTTTTCTCCAGGAATCTCTGGATGAGGTGACCATCAAGGACACTCTGGAGGGCGACAACATGTACACCTGCTCCCAGTGTGGCAAGAAGGTCCGGGCAGAGAAAAGGTCTGTAAGCAGCAAAAACATCCAGAAACCACTTTTAGAAATACGTCATCTTCATACTCTCTCCTCCTCCCACAGGGCGTGTTTCAAAAAGCTGCCTCGCATCCTGAGCTTCAACACCATGAGGTACACCTTCAACATGGTGACCATGATGAAGGAGAAGGTCAACACCCACTTCTCCTTCCCTCTGCGACTCGACATGACGCCCTACACCGAGGACTTCCTCATGGGCAAAGGAGAGCGCAAAGAGGGTCGGTCCATACATCCCATAACGCAGAGTGACACCTGTTTGGATCTTTTATCTGTTTATTTCACCGCTTTGCTTTTATTGTTTCTTATTTTTTCCTGTGAAGCACTTTGGTTGGCCCAAGGCCTTTTAAATTTGCTATATAAATAAAGCTGACATTGACAAATATTAAGAGGGACAGACAGGAGAAAAGGGATGTCCTGCTGTGGACGGAGGCAGAGCAGATAAACTGATTTAAGACTGTTTCCATTTCCTACGTTCCCCCCGAATCCACCAGAGCAATTTTTCCTCTTTTATCTAGAACACAGGAGTTTATGGTCTACTGTTCTCGATGAGTTTGATTGTTTGTGTTATTTTGTTAGTTTGGATTCATCAAAATCACACAACAACACAAACAAACTATAGATAGAAGCCCAGTAGACCAGCAACTCTGTGCTCTGTGAGGTAAAATTATGTTTTTTTTCAATGGAGTTTGGTTTATTTGACAGGAGCATAGATGGATGCAACGGCTTCAGTTCCCCCTCAGGAGACGGTGAAATCTGCCTAAATATAATAAACACTTAAATGATAATTTAAGCACAAACAGACGATCGAAAAAGATTAGAAAATAAGTGCTTCTGCATGAACTGATGACCTGTCTGTGAGTAGGAAATTAGGTTAATTCAAAACCTTTTAGACCGTTTTAGGACGTTTTGTAACCTTTTCCTTCAGTTTTTTTGTTCATATATGATTCTATCTTTTATACTTTTTTGGGGGAAACACCTGTGGAGGTGAATAATAGGATCTAGAATTTATATTGTGAACTATTCCTTTAAAGAAAATAGCAGCTAGAACTAATCATCTTTAATGTCTTACAAAAACTGATCTTGACTGGACTGAGTACTATATATTTTAAGGATGTTTAAAGGCTGGATAGTGACATATTGGCTGATACTGTTTTTATTTTTACTTATGTATTTTTTTTTTTGATGAACCTTCCTGATAACACTTTAGCTGCTCAACCTCACAGCTTTCATAGTTGGTGTTTTGCACTTCCTGAGCGGCGTCTCTCCACCGTGCGCTGCAGGTTTTCGGGAAGAAGGCGAAGCTAAAGTCACGGAAAGCTACGAGTACGACCTCATCGGCGTCACGGTGCACACGGGTACGGCGGACGGCGGCCATTACTACAGCTTCATCAGGGACATCGTCAACCCTCACGCCTACAAGAACAACAAGTGGTGAGCACAGAAACGTGCAAATAAAGGTTTCAGGAAGTTCAGCAGGTGGATTAAAAAGCGTCTCCTCCTGCAGGTATCTGTTCAACGACGCCGAGGTGAAGCCCTTCGACTCGGCTCAGCTGGCCTCAGAGTGTTTCGGAGGAGAAATGACGGTACGAGCTGCAAAGGAGAATAAGGTTTCACTTTTTCACTTTTTTTTTTTTTGCTGACAGTTTTTTGTGTTTCAGACTAAAACCTACGACTCCGTCACGGACAAATTCATGGATTTCTCTTTTGAGAAGGTGAATAATTTAAGTTTTTTTTTAATGCCCTCATGATGTTTCCCTGTTTGTGATCCATCCTTTAATAACGCTGAAGTGTTGGTTGGACTTGCAGACACACAGTGCCTACATGCTCTTCTATAAGAGGGTAGAGCTGGAGGAGGAAAACGGGAAGGACTTTAACTTTGACGTCTCTCCGGATCTGCTGGAGGTACTTGTTGTTTTTTTTGTTAATATAGTTTGACATATGTTAGTATTTTTAATGTTTGAATGTTAAATGTGTGTGTGTTTTTCAGTGGATTTGGCACGACAACATGCAGTTTCTCCAGGATAAAAATATATTCGAGCACACGTACTTTGGGTTCGTATCAAACCTGTTAATTATTTATTTTATCAGAATAAACCAATCACTGCTCACCCTGGATTTTCTTATATTTGACTGTTTTTCCTCCAGTTTCATGTGGCAGCTCTGCAGCAGCATCCCCAGCACTCTGCCAGACCCTAAAGCTGTTTCCCTCATGACGGCTAAGGTGCGAAATATTTTACTTTTTAAAAACACTGAAACAAGTTTGAGTGGGAATTAAGATTTCGATTTTTAGAATTTAATTTGACTATTGGACATGGTGTTGGTAATACTGTTTACCAGAAAGTATACTTATATTAAAATAATAATAATAATGATAATAATAAAACAGTCCTTCCTTCTGTCTTTTTGTTTTAGTTTGAATCGGGACAATTGGCTGCTTTTCCACATTATATCACAATAATCCAAATATCTTTTTATTTAAATTTCCTTTTTTTTTTTTTTTTTTGTTTTAGATTTTTTGACATTTTGTTGGCAAATTAATAAAGAAAACTGCAGCTTAATTTGTAATGAAAATAAAATGTGATTAATTACATTTTATTTAAAAACAATAAGAACAACCAATAAATTCTAAATGTACAAATAAATATTATCTGTATGTGGAAGTAAACTGATAACAGCCCACCCTATCACATTTACACATAAATAATCTTAATATGCATATGTGTAAATAGTGTAAATAGTAATACTTTTCTGATTTTTATATTGCTTTTTTTTTAATACTGTTATTGCATTTCTTGTTATTGCTGCAACATAAATTCCCAGGCTGGGATCAATAAAATAATTACATTCTATTCTCTATAAAAACAACAAAATAGAATTATATTAATTATATATATTATATATAATTATATATAATATTATAAACTAGATGATATTGCTTCTGTACTCTCATAGTAAACAAAAGACTCTGTAAATCCATAAATCCATATAAAAAGCCATAAATCATTTCTTTTCTGTAAATGTTCGTTTCTCTGCAGCTCAGCACATCGTTTGTCCTGGAAACTTTCATTCACTCTAAGGAGAAGGTAAAACACACTCACCTTTATCATTATTATTATTGTTATAGTTTGATGTCTAACTGCTGCCTGGTGTTTGCCTCCAGCCCACCATGCTGCAGTGGATTGAACTCCTGACCAAACAGTTCAACAACAGTCAGGCCGCCTGCGAGGTTTGATCAGTTTTACCTCACCTCACATCTGCTGTTCCTCTTGGTTTAGTGAAGGAAACAGACGCAGTGCAGAAATTCTTTTCGTTCCCGTGACGACTGTTTTCTCCTCTTTCAGTGGTTTTTGGATCGGATGGCTGATGACAACTGGTGGCCGATGCAGATCCTCATCAAGTGTCCCAATCAGATCGTCAGACAGGTGAGTTATTTCTACCTGACATGACTTCTGATTTCTGTTTCCTTCCTCGTCTCTTCCTAGTTTCTGCTGCAGGTATTTAGTGGTTAAATCTTTAAGTTCTCAACTTGTGTCCTCCAGATGTTCCAGAGGTTGTGTATTCATGTCATCCAGAGGCTGCGTCCAGTTCACGCTCACCTCTACCTGCAGCCCGGCATGGAGGACGGGTAGGTGGCAGCTGATTGGTCGAATGTGTGCAGTGTTTTCCTCTCATATTTATCCTGAAGAAAATCAGAACACAGACGCTGCATGATGGTTAGATAAAAGAAAAATATCTTAAAAAGGAACAAGGATTTTTTTTATTAACTTTCCCTCCTTTCAGGTATTTTAATTGTTTTTATTGATTTCCAGTCGCGTAAAGAATGAACTGAATCAGAACCAAATTAAAGAATAAAAAGGACACGTGAACCCATTATTATATTTTTTTATGTTCTTAGAAACTTCTTTACAGCAGATTAAACAAGGTTATTTGTAGTTCTTGCATTGAAAAAGTTTAAATTGAAACCTAAAAAGATGTTAATTGGACAGAAATATTTTTAACTTTTTTTCACCAAAATGAATCCTTGAGATTTGATGAAATGTTGGTTTATTTGTGCCATTGGATACAAGCAGCACAAACACACAGTGTTGTGTCTGAAGCATCAGGTGGCGACAGAAACCAAACATGAGCCGAGTGTCACTCAGAGTCTTCATCACTCTGGACTCTGATAAAGATCTGAGGCTCCACAGCAGAAAAGGAAGAATCTTCTGTTTTTTTGCACACATCACGATCACTCTGATGAGCTGAGGAGTCAGTCGTACACTGTTGGAAATCTCTCACCAACACGTCCACTCCAGTTAATAATAAATTTTATATTTTATAGTTTTATTACTCACTGTTTTCAAGGGAAGAAATACACAAAATGAACATTTGTCTATGAGTTACTCACCTTCTGTTGCCTTGAAAAAAAAAATAAAAATCAAAAAGGTGGGAAAAGTCTTAAAAACTACATGAAAAAAGTGTAGAGTGTAGTTTATTATATTGTTCTTCCCAACCACATACATGCTGATATATTCTGTATATGCATCAGTGTTTGCATACATGCATACACTGATGTCCACCCACTTCCTGTACATAAAGTACTGACTACATTAATCATTGTATATTTATTTGTTCCATGACTGACTTGAGTTGTATTTACTCTACATATATAGAGCTGGTTATTCCTGTTTAAGCAAAATTATATCTTTAATGGTAAAATATAATTATTGTTTCCATGCAGGATTTTTTAAATTTACTGTTTTCCAAAAAAAGCTGAAAAAAATCTCAAAGCACATTATTATTATTATTTATTGACAGAGATGTTAAAGTCTGTCCTTCCTGAACAGTAAAATTTGTGTTTTAGTGGTTGTTTGTTATTCTGGATTAATTACAGTGTTCTGGCTCAGATTTGGGTCTAAAAAGGTGAAATCAGTTTAAATTCCTCACTTCTTGTTCAAAATGGTGAAGAGTAGTGAACTCAGTGAGGAAGAAAGAGTCCAGTTAAAGTGAAGCAGATGATAATGGAGGTTCTGATTCAAAAACAATCTGTCCCTTCCTGCTTTTTTCTCGTATCTCAGCTCCGACGACATGGACGGTCCGGTGGAGGACATCGGCAGCCGGTCCTGCGTCACTCGCTTCGTTAAGACCCTCCTGTCCATCATGGAGCACGGCGTCAAGCCGCACAGCAAACACCTGACGGAGTACTTCGCCTTCCTGTACGAGTTCGCCAAGATGGGAGAGGAGGAGGTCGGTCTGATTTAAATTTAATCAGTTTTAATGACATCAGTCAGACTGAGTTATACTGTGCAAATTCCAAATTACAGTATTAAAAAACAATATTTACATTATGTACTAAATAATAAAGGAAGAGAAATATATTTTAATTGCAAATGAAATGTTAGTTGAACATGTTATTAGATGAATAAAATGTGTTTTTTGTGTGGATGTGAGCTGTAGAAATAGTCATAAAATAAAACAAAACAGTGGAAAATTTCTGTGCAAAAGGATAGTCCAGTATTATTATATTTTATTACATTATTATTGTTATATTCAGGTCTTTCGTCTGTTCTGTGTTGCAGAGTCAGTTCTTGTTGTCACTACAAGCCATTTCCATCATGGTGCATTTCTACATGGGAACCAAAGGACCAGAGAACGTAAGTGTAGTTTACACACTGATTCACATTTTTCATGTTTCATAACTCACTTTCTTTATTTACTACAGTGTTCTGTTTGATTTCTATCTGAATTCACTCATAATCACCGATCTATCTCATTTATTGTCTTTCATGGTCCTGGTTTTGCTTTGGCAGCATGTCAGGTCCCTTTAAAACTTACTGAATCATATAACTTGTGGACTCCCTCAGCCTCAGGTGGAGGTGCTGTCAGAGGAGGAGGGAGAGGAGGAGGACGAGGAGGAGGACATCTTGTCTCTGGCGGAGGAGAAGTATCGTCCTGCAGCTCTGGAGAAGATGATCGCCCTCATCGCTCTGCTGGTGGAGCAGTCTCGCTCTGAGAGGTACGACTGGAGCTCATCTTCTCTTTAACCGGCTGATATCTGTTTATTTTTATTAAAATGTTGTGTGCTTCAAACCCAGAGACATCTGCAGGTTTAAGAGTCCTAAGTGGACCCTTTTCCGCTGAGTTTGGTGATTTTTAACAACCTGTTTTTACTGGATTAATGGTTTTATTCGTCGTACGTCTGGATCTCAAGTTATCAGAGAAACAAGCTAAGCTAACGTTAGCACCAGCTCGCTGACATCTTAACATAGAGAAGCACCATTTTTAACATGATCATTTATTGTTTTTACTAGTTTTAATCAGCTTGTTGTTTTGGAGCAGAAGACAGCATCACTGTCACACTTTAGACTGACTGACAGCCTCCTAGCGGTTTAATTAGAGCTGCAGGAGTTCAGCCTCTTCTCTTTCTGCTCTCCAGACATCTGACTCTGTCCCAGAGCGACATGGCGGCGCTGACGGGAGGGAAAGGCTTCCCCTTCCTCTTCCAGCACATCAGAGACGGCATCAACATCAGGCAGACCTGCAACCTCATCTTCAGCCTCTGTCGCTATAACAACCGCCTGGCCGAGCACGTAGGTTCATCACTGAGAAAATGACTCCAGAAAAATAATTTATAACCTCTACTTAAACTTTTAAACACAAGTTAGATAGAAAAAAATCTTGAAAAGGAACAAAGATATTATTTTAAATATTTTTTCATTATTTTTCTTTTTATTGTGCATTTCCAGGTATGCACAGTCCATGAATTAGAACAAGAATTAATTTAATCAGAACAAAAAAAAAACAATTTAAAAAAGAAAAAGGACATGAATGAATCCACTTGTGTATTTTCTTAGAAACTTCCTTATAGCAGATTAAATGTTGTTAATGTGTGGTTTGTGGTTGTGGTTTTTTTTACTGATACTTTTTTTTCTTTAAGTTTGAACGTAGAAAATTCATTGTTAGGGAATATTTGCTATAAATACTGACTGTAATTCTCCTCGTGACTCCAGATTGTGTCGATGCTCTTCACCTCCATAGCGAAGCTGACTCCTGAGGTAAGAAGATTGATTCATTTCTTCTTTATTATATCATGAAGCTGCTTTTCCTGCTGCAGTTTTAAACTCGTCTCTCATCAGTGTTTCTGACACCAGATAATATCTTTTCTTCTCCTCCGTCAGGCGGCCAATCCTTTCTTCAAGCTGCTGACCATGTTGATGGAGTTTGCGGGCGGACCACCAGGGATGCCCTCCTTCGCCTCCTACATCCTCCAGAGGATCTGGGAGGTAAAACATTTTAATATTCTACCTCTGAACTGATTTTTTCAAGTTTCCTGTCTGTCCTTGTGATGTGGTGTCATCGTGCGTGCATAACGAAATTTTGTAGTCTCTCAGCTTAAAGGCAGACATAAATAAGAAATAAAAATAAAGATATAAATATAAAATGTAAAACACCCGTATTTGCAGAGGAGATGTAATATGTGCATCAGAAATTTAATATTTACAACAGAAATGTAAACTTGCAGAGAAAATGTGGAGAAGGAGTAGATAAAGTGCGTCTTAGTGCTGCTTTCCTTTAATGGCCTGCTTATTTTGTATTTTGACAGATATTTGACATGAACGATCGAGGGACAAACTTATTTTATTTTAGCAGCTTTCTACTCGGTCCTTTCTCTTGTCTTTGTCTGATACCCACAACGTCTCTTTTAGGATAAAATGTGTGGTTTTATAAGGCAGGTCTGGCCTCACAAATTCATATCAAATTTTAGATAAATTTAAAGATGTAAAACAGTTCAGAAAGGAGCGTTTTAAGGTAAATTTTAATACTTTCCTGTCCCGCTCAGTTTCACCATCAGACTTCCTTTCTCTTTTACTTTCTTTTCTTCTGTGTGTCTTCATGGATGTTTTTTTTTTCCCCTCCGTCAGGTGATCGAGTACAACCCGTCCCAGTGTCTGGACTGGCTGGCTGTCCAGACTCCCAGGAACAAACTGGCCCACAGCTGGGTGCTGCAGAACATGGAGAACTGGGTGGAGCGCTTCCTGCTGGCTCACAACTACCCCCGAGTCCGCACATGTAAGTTACAAACATTTATTTTTTGGTGTAATGACACTCATGACATCCCTCAGTCTCACTAAAATCTGTGAAATGACCACAGTGTCTTAACACCAAGAAGAAGGAGAAGACAAATTTCTTTGATTCCTCAATGGGGAAATTACAGCTTTCACTCTATTATCATTATTATTATTCTTATTATTATGACCACATTCCCTGGTGGTGACATGGAAAGTGTTGAATTGTGTGCCGTTGCTGCAAACCTTATTAAAGAAAGTAAATCCTACATCCTACAGGCGTCTCCACATATTTAGTTCAGTTTCTGCGGTGAAAGCTGGTCCTTTGCATCAGAACGATGCTGAACTCACAGTTCAGTGCTTCTAGAAAAAGAAGAACATTATTAGAAATCAAGTGCAAAAATAAATTGTTACATGCCGATGAATAAGACAATGAAAACTGGTTGTGGCACGTTTATTTTCCATGCCACCACTACAGATTTCTGTTATTTTAAATAGACATCATTTACTAAATCTACAGTTGATGTGTTACCTGCAGGCAGATTATCTATAGTCAATTAATCATGGATAAATTTTAAAAAAAAGGACAGATTCATTTGTCTTCTCTGCCACCAGGGGTTTGACTCTATGCTTGATGTGAAATTAGCAACAAAGTGGGCGACGTGTTATTTTATTCATTTTCCACAAACACAAGGAGCACTCAGGTAGTTCTGCTTAGTTTTGTGTTTAATTTATTAGACATAAACATGCACATTTTAATTTTTTTCTCCTCTTGAGAACAGTTTGTTGTCTGTTATAACAGATAAAAAGAGAAACTGAAATATCAGTGTTCATCCTTGCTCTCTTGTGTATCCTCTGTATGTGCGGTATAACTTGATCATTGCTCTCACTGCAGCAGAGCACCCTGCTTTAACTTTCTGTGTTTTATTAATCAAAGATGGATCGTTGTGGTTTCCATGAATGAATGAACTTAATTAGCGTTTTGCTGTTGTAGCTTTACGTTCTGAGCACAGTCTACCTGTTATCCCCTCTGATAAATAAAGTTAATATCTCTGGTCCCTCCAGCGGCGGCCTACCTCCTCGTCTCCCTCATCCCCAGCAACTCTTTCCGCCAGATGTTTCGCTCCACTCGCTCGCTCCACCTGCCGACCAGAGAGCTGCCGCTGTCGCCCGACACCACCGTGGTCCTCCACCAGGTCTACAACCTGCTGCTGGGGCTGCTGGGACGAGCCAAGCTGTATGTGGACGCCAGCGTTCACGGCACCACCAAGCTGGTGCAGTACTTCAGCTTCATGACCTACTGCCTCATCTCCAAGACGGAGAAACTCATGTTCTCTGGATACTTCATGGACCTGTGGAACCTCTTCCAGGTACGCTCACATGCTATTTATAGATAGATACCCTGTTCATCTCTCAGAGAAATTCACATTTATTTATTTTCTTTCTTAAAATGTCTATATTTCCCTCCGCCCAGGAGGTAATGCTTTCACCGGGGTTTGTTTGTTTGTTTGTTGTTTTGCAAAATAACTCAAAAAGTTTTGGACGGATTTTGACGAAATTTTCAGGATTGGCCGGAAGTGGCCTAACTTAAAACCGATTAATTTTTTTTCTTTTTTAAGTTTAAGTTAAATCCAAATATTTTAAGTGAAAAGGTTTTGTTGCTGTCCTGGAGGTTTTGATAAACTCACATGACCATCAACTTTTCATCTAAAAAAAAAAAAAGTATCTCTGCAGTTTTAGTTTTCTTTCAAGTATTTACTTGTTTATGTACTTTTCAAGGATCAGAATAAAAATGGGAACACTTTATTTTAACCCTTTCTTTTTAACATTTATAGAATAGAAAGACTTTATTGATCTCAACCTGGTAAATTATGCTGCAGCAACGGCAAGAAATGGAAACTCAATATTAAAAAGCAATATAAAAACATACAAGTATTGTTATTTAGAATATTAGTTATATGTTACAACATATAAGAAAGAAAGGCAATGAGTAAAATGAATAAAAATGTCCATGTAAGTAGTATATAAACATTTACAACGCAAAAAATATTTTACTACTATTGTCATTTAAAACAAAAAAAGGATGGGGGTAAAATTCAGAGAAAAAACTCAGAGTTCCCAGGATTAAAATATGTTTAATTCATTACTATATATGATATAAGATGTGACGCTGTGTAAGGAAAAAAAAACACTCAGACTATTCTATAACACGACTAATCTCTGAGTTTAAAACTTGTCAAGGATAGTCAGTGAATGACAAAATATATAATAATAATAATATAAAAGATCTCCTGAAGAGAACCTCCTGCTAAATTCAGTCCA
This sequence comes from Synanceia verrucosa, assembly GCA_029721515.1. Taxonomy (NCBI): domain Eukaryota; kingdom Metazoa; phylum Chordata; class Actinopteri; order Perciformes; family Synanceiidae; genus Synanceia; species Synanceia verrucosa. The sequence continues at coordinate 2,025,556 of CM056555.1, read as the reverse complement.
TTAATAAAGAGTTAAATGTCCTTCTCTGCTGGGAACTGAACAATGTTTCAGTCACGTTGTCCTCCTCCTCTTCCTCTTCTTCCTCCTCTTCCTCCTCGTCTTCAGCCCAAACTGTCGGAGCCGGCCATCGCCACCAACCACAACAAGCAGGCCCTTCTGTCCTTCTGGTACAACATGTGCGTGGACTGTCCGGAGAACGTCCGGCTGGTGGTGCAGAACCCCATGGTGACCAAAAACATCGCCTTCAACTACATCCTGGCCGACCACGACGACCAGGAGGTGGTGCTCTTCAACCGCGGCATGCTGCCCGCCTACTACGGCATCCTGCGCATGTGCTGCGAGCAGTCGCCGGCCTTCACCCGTCAGCTCGCCTCGCACCAGAACATCCAGTGGGCCTTCAAGAACCTGACGCCTCACGCCAGCCAGTACCCCGGGGTGAGTTCAGGGTCTGGTCCCAGGTCAGATCCAGGAGAAGTTTGACTCTGTCATTTTCTGCCTATAAATGTGTATATAGAGTCAAACCGTCACGGTGGACGTGATAAACGTTTGTGTTGTTTGTTTGTTTACAGGCGGTGGAGGAGCTGTTCAACCTGATGCAGCTGTTTGTGGCTCAGAGAGGCGACATGAGAGAAGAAGAGCTGGAGGACATCAAGCAGTTCAAGAAGACGACCATCAGCTGCTACCTGCGCTGCCTGGACGGACGCTCCTGCTGGACCACGCTCATCAGGTCCCAACACACCTTTTCTGCCTTTTCCCCTCATCCTTAGAGTCTGAATTAGTGTCTGATTAGGAGATCTGGCATCAAAGGAACATCTAGTCCTCAGAGTTGATGTTAGAAGCAGGATCAGGAGTTTTCAGGAGTTTGATAACAAGAAGCAAACAGTGATGTCTAGAGGATCAGAGCATCTCCAGAACCTGGTCTGCAGTGGTCAGGATCTATCAAAAGTGGTCCAAGGAAGGACCAGTGGAGAACCAGAGACAGGTTCTGTCTGATCAGTGTTTATACTCATGTTGAGAACAGAACTATTTAAAGAACCCAGAAGGCTTCAGCCTCTTTCTCCACTTCTAGAAATAACACAAAGCTTCTCCCGTTTCTCATCAAATGGTCTTTATTTCCCTCTAAACCTGAAAGTGAGTTAGATGTGCTGACAAGACCAGATCCTCTGTGATCTGGATCATCACTCCTACTGTTGTTTTTCTTCTCAGTGCCTTCAGGGTTCTGCTGGAGAACGACGAGGACCGACTGCTGGTGGTCTTCAACAGGGGACTCATCCTCATGACTGAGGTAGGACCTGGACCTGGATCAGGACCTGGATCTTCTCTGCACATTATACCAGAATGTTAACAGTCAGTGCCATTACCAGTGGAGTCCCATGATCCATGAGTGTTAAAAAAAAAAAAAACCACACACATCAACATAAATATCTTTATTTTTCAGTTAAATATCATTTTTCTCTCCATTAGCCGTTTTATTTTGCTCCTCCTGGATTTATTTTTCTCATTTTCATTTGAACACATCATGATATTATTAGAGTTTACTTTTACTGAATAACTTTAACTTGTCACCCTGAGTTTACTGCATCCTAGACACATACTCTGTTTAGCCCTGATGGTGCTTTAGGCACTACAGAAAGATTATTATTATTATTATTAGCATAATATGAAAGCAGTTTAGTGTTCAAAATATCAAGACTTCCAACCAAAACACGCTAAAAGAGACATGAAGGGATAAATGTGGAGGAGAGTTTAAAACATCTGAACTTCATCATGTTTGTTTAATATGAACAAATATTCACTGAAGAGTCACATCAATCAACACCAACACCGGCAAATTCACAAAATCAGGTTTTACCGTCACTTTGAGAAAGAAACTGGGTGCTCACAGTACGTTAGGATGTGAGGGGAAGCTCGGTGGTGTGGTTGCTATGGTTACTAACACGGTAACCGTCCTCTGCAGTCCTTCAACACGCTGCACATGATGTACCACGAGGCGACGGCGTGTCACGTCACTGGAGACCTGGTGGAGCTGCTCTCCATCTTCCTGTCCGTCCTGAAAGCCACCAGACCGTACCTGCAGCGCAAAGGTCAGCTCACCTGACCGCCCATCATGTACACATGTTAACATTACAGTCACCTTTTCACCTTGTTTATATTTTATATCCCATACTGTATTATGATAGAAGCAGGAAACATAATAAAAAGAAAACAAACAGCAATGAAATAAGAGAATAACAAATAATAATAATACATATTTACAGTCTGTACAAAAAGAGAAGAAATAGATGTTTAATGTCAGATGAAATAAACAATAATGATAAACTGTATAATTACTATCATTATGTTAACATGTCCTACGTTCACTTTTCTCACAGTGTTTGACCCCGTTTATTTGAGTTAAATCTTTTAATATTTTAGTTTTGGTATGTATATTATTAATAGTTCGTTTTTTTTTTTTGATAATCTCTCCTGTAGCTCTGCTCCTCTAACATTTGCTGCTGGTTACTGAATTTTTCACAGGATTAATAAACTCTTATTTACTTAGTTATAAATATTACATGCTGTATTATATTTTTGTCACATTTCTGCTCTATATTTCTGTAATATATTTCTATATTGCAGACAAACACTCAGGTGTTCTTACCCTCTCATTTCTATGTTCTTCCTCTTCTTTCTTTTTCTTTTCTCTTATCTTAAAGTTGATTTTCGGGTCGATCCGATGTGTTTTTGTCCTGACCATGTTTGAACATCTGTCTCTTGTCATCCAGATGTGAAGCAGGCTCTGATCCAGTGGCAGGAGAGGATCGACTTCGCCCACAAGCTGCTCACCCTCCTCAACTCCTACAGCCCACCTGAGCTCCGCAACGCCTGCCTGGGTAAAAAAAAATATATATATACTCTACCTTTAAGTACATTTTCCTGCAGTAGCTTTTTCTACACATTTACGCCTTTACGTGTGACAGAGTACTTTGTTTTCAGTGTACTAGTAGTACTCTGAATACTTTCTCCTCATCTTCGTTCTGTTTGTTCTCCAGATGTTCTGAAGGAACTCGTTCTGCTGAGTCCTCATGACTTCCTGCACACTCTGGTTCCCTTCCTGCAGCACAACCACTGCACCTACCACCACAGCAACATCCCCAGTGAGCGGCCTCCTCAAATACTCTGGCAAAACCTGCGTTTTCTTTATGCTAACCTGTATTTTCTTCATGCTAACCTTTATTTTCGCAATTCTAAGTTTTATTTTCTTCATGCTAACCTTTATTTTGTTCATGCTGACCTTTATTTTGTTCATGCTGACCTTTATTTTGTTCATGCTGACCTTTATTTTGTTAATTCTAACCTTTATTTTCTTCATGCTGACCTTTATTTTGTTAATTCTAACCTTTATTTTGTTCATGCTGACCTTTATTTTGTTAATTCTAACCTTTATTTTGTTCATGCTGACCTTTATTTTGTTAATTCTAACCTTTATTTTGTTCATGCTGACCTTTATTTTCTTCATGCTGACCTTTATTTTGTTAATTCTAACCTTTACTTTCTTCATGCTGACCTTTATTTTGTTAATTCTAACCTTTGTTTTCTTCATGCTGACCTTTATTTTGTTAATTCTAACCTTTATTTTCTTCATGCTGACCTTTATTTTGTTAATTCTAACCTTTATTTTCTTCATGCTGACCTTTATTTTGTTAATTCTAACCTTTATTTTCTTCATGCTGACCTTTATTTTGTTAATTCTAACCTTTATTTTCTTCATGCTGACCTTTATTTTGTTAATTCTAACCTTTATTTTCTTCATGCTGACCTTTATTTTCTTCATGCTGACCTTTATTTTCTTCATGCTGACCTTTATTTTGTTAATTCTAACCTTTATTTTCTTCATGCTGACCTTTATTTTGTTAATTCTAACCTTTATTTTGTTCATGCTGACCTTTATTTTGTTAATTCTAACCTTTATTTTCTTCATGCTGACCTTTATTTTCTTCATGCTGACCTTTATTTTGTTAATTCTAACCTTTATTTTCTTCATGCTGACCTTTATTTTGTTAATTCTAACCTTTATTTTCTTCATGCTGACCTTTATTTTGTTAATTCTAACCTTTATTTTCTTCATGCTGACCTTTATTTTGTTAATTCTAACCTTTATTTTCTTCATGCTGACCTTTATTTTGTTAATTCTAACCTTTATTTTCTTCATGCTGACCTTTATTTTCTTCATGCTGACCTTTATTTTGTTAATTCTAACCTTTATTTTCTTCATGCTGACCTTTATTTTGTTAATTCTAACCTTTATTTTCTTCATGCTGACCTTTATTGTGTCTGTCTCCAGTGTCCTTCGGTCCTTATCTGCCCTGCAGAGAGAACATCAAGCTGATGGGAGCCAAGAACAACATCCGACCTCCAAGACCAGAGCTCAACATGTGTCTGCTGCCGTCCATGGTGGAGAGCAGCAAGGTACATTCACCCGTCGCTCCGCTGCATCATCTGTCGCTCTGTAGCTTCACCTGTCGCTCCACCTGATGCTCTGCCGTATCATCTGTCGCTTCACCTGTCGCTCCGTTGCATCACTCATTGCTCTGTTGCTACACCTGTCGGCTTGTTAAATCATTTGTCCAGCCGTCTCCTGTCGCTCTGTTGAATCGTCTGTCCAGCCGTCTCCTGTCGCTCTGTTGAATAGTCTGTCCAGCTGTCTCCTGTCGCTCTGTTGAATCGTCTGTCCAGCCGTCTCCTGTCCCTCTGTTGAATCGTCTGTCCAGCCGTCTCCTGTCGCTCTGTTGAATAGTCTGTCCAGCCGTCTCCTGTCGCTCTGTTGAATCGTCTGTCCAGCTGTCTCCTGTCCCTCTGTTGAATCGTCTGTCCAGCCGTCTCCTGTCGCTCTGTTGAATCGTCTGTCCAGCCGTCTCCTGTCGCTCTGTTGAATAGTCTGTCCAGCCGTCTCCTGTCGCTCTGTTGAATAGTCTGTCCAGCCGTCTCCTGTCGCTCTGTTGAATCGTCTGTCCAGCCGTCTCCTGTCGCTCTGTTGAATCGTCTGTCCAGCCGTCTCCTGTCCCTCTGTTGAATCGTCTGTCCAGCCGTCTCCTGTCGCTCTGTTGAATAGTCTGTCCAGCTGTCTCCTGTCGCTCTGTTGAATCGTCTGTCCAGCCGTCTCCTGTCGCTCTGTTGAATAGTCTGTCCAGCCGTCTCCTGTCGCTCTGTTGAATCGTCTGTCCAGCCGTCTCCTGTCGCTCTGTTGAATCGTCTGTCCAACTGTCTCCTGTCGCTCTGTTGAATCGTCTGTCCAACTGTCTCCTGTCGCTCTGTTGCTGAACCAAAAAATAACTTCATACTAAGAATTTTTTTTTTTTTTCCCCCTGATTGTTGTATTTTGTTGTTGTTTTGCGTCCGTCCCTCAGGGTAAAGACGAGGTGTACGACCGGATGCTCCTCGACTACTTCCTGTCCTACCACCAGTTCAGCCACCTGCTGTGTCGCGTCGCCATCAACTGCGAGAAATTCACCGACACGCTCGTCAAACTGAGTACGGACCATAAAATAACTGAACACACTCCTGGCTCCACTGAACATGCAGTCAGTTTCTACTATTGAACTCTGTCTCAGGTGTGCTGATCGCCTACGAAGGACTTCCTCTTCACCTGGCCATCTTCCCGAAGCTGTGGACGGAGCTCTGCCAGTCTCAGGTGAGTTCCACACTGCAGCACTTCATCCGGCCTCCTCTCTTCACTGCGCTCACCTTTCTTCTTCTTCTTTCAGACTAATCTGGCGAAGACGTGTGTGAAGCTGCTGTGTGAGGATCCGGCCTTCAGCGAGTACATCAAGTGCATCCTGATGGACGAGAGGACGTTCCTCAACAACAACGTGGCGTACTCCTTCCTCACCTGCTTCCTGCACAAGGTACGGACAATAAAAACATAAAATAAATAAAACGAACCAAAGCTGCTCTGCCACTTCAAGATGATTTCCTCCTGTTTACATTTTGTGGTGAATTTAAAAAAATATTTCCCATTTTATTATTTATCTTTAGGATAAGAAAAAAAAAGATGGTGAAAGTAGTTTAGTGAACCTGCATGTGTGTGTGTGTGTGTGTGTGTGTGTGTAGGTCCAGGTGCTGTCTGGTCCCAGCTGCTCTAACCTGATTGGTGTTTTGGTGACGAACCTGCTGAGTGAACAGAGCAGCCTGCAGCCTGAACTGGCAGCTCACCGCCTGGAGCTGAGCAAGACGAGCGGCCTGCTGAACGCCGTAGGATCTCACACACACACACACACACACACATCCTGTTCCAGGACAGGAAGTGCTGAAGCTCAGTGTCTTTGTGTCCCTCAGGACCTGAGGGCTCTGGTGCTGCTGCTGTCCGTCCAGCCTCCTCAGACCGTGGACCCGGCGCTCTGCCCCGCCCTGCAGGAGCTGCTGGCTCGATGTCGGGTTTGTGTCCAGCAGCGCAGCGCTCTGGAGCTGGAGGCCAAGGACCACAAGGCCAAAGGTACGAGACACACACACACACACTAAATAAATAAATGTGTCTGTTAGAGCGCAGAAGGAAACATCATGATCATCATCAGCAGATATTTATAAGTGTTTCAGTGATTGTTCGTGAATATGACAAAGTGTGTTTGTCTCAGCTGAGGACGAAGGGGCGACTCCGGTGAAGCGGCGGCGGGTTAGCAGCGATGACGACCGAGCCGCCGACGTGGCGCCGCCGCTCTGCGTGGCCTCCATCTCCTCCTCCTCGTCCTCTTCCTCCTCGGCGCTCCCGCCCTGTGGCGAGCCGAAGCCCGACCACCAGGAGGCGCTGACGCCCACCAGCACCTCGGACACGGAGACGCGAGACTCGTCCTCGCTGATCGACCCGGGCACCGAGCAGGACCCGCCTTCTCCAGACCCCGCCCCCACGCCCTCCGCTACCCTGGACTCCTCCCCCAAAGAGGAGAAGATGGAGGCGTCTTCGTCCTCCTCCTCTTCGTTCTCCTCCTCGTCCTCGCTGCTGCAGGAGGCGGGGGAGGAGCCTGAGCCGCCTCGACACGTGGCGGCCGGCGAAGAGGAGGAGCAGCCAGAGGCGACAGCTGCTCCTCCAGAGGAGGTGAAGGACGAGAAAGAGACGGGCTCTAAGACCGGCGGCAGCTCGGCCCCGCCCCTCTCAGAGGACGCTGCCTTCCCATCATCCCTTGGGCTCTTGGGGGAGGGGCTGGACGGCTGCGAGGGCTACGCCTCCTCGTCCTCCTCGCAGGCGTTCCCTAGCAGCGCCTCACCTGACATGCTGGACATGCTGTACAGGACGGTGGAAGCCACCATCGCCATAGTTTCCAAACTGACCGTTAAGGGCCCGCCCTCATCGTGACATCATCAACTCCCAGCCGCCATGAGATCTCTAACTTTTTTTTTTTCTCTCTCTCTGGAAATATAAATTCTGCGCAGAGGGAAAAAAAAATCTCTTCTTCTCTGCTGTTCGTGCTGCTGTCCGTTGCCTTCAGCTGATGTTCAGTCAGTCGGTTTTTTCCAGCTTCAGTGGCGCTTCGCCGTGTCGTTTCCTCCCCATGTTCGACAAATAACGAAGAAAACCAGAAAAAGTCGTACAAGCTATAGCACATTTTTCTCAAAGGGCAAAAAAAAGCGTTTTTTTTTTGTGTGTGTTTTATACTGATTTGAATTTGTTTTGGAAAGTGATTTTATTTGAGGTTTGCTGTAACGGGGAAAGGTTTACAGAACTTTTGTCTCCTCTGTATGTAATTTAATTTTATTGCATTTTTACTGTGTATAAAAATGGTCGTCCTCTGTGCCAGTTTTGTACTTTATGAACGAGGCAAAAGAAAGTTGCCTTGACTTTTTCTGTGGTTTAATTATCCAGAAACTAAGTTTACCTGTAAATTAAGAGAACCACAAGAAACTTGATTCTGTAAAGAATCTTCTCTAGTCATTGCCTGAAGGTGTATATGAAAACTATATAAATATATATATAAATATCTTTATATATATATGAATATATAAAAGCGGTGCTTTATTTGACTGTGGTTGTAATAAAGCCCCCCATGTTGGACCAGCTGGAGCTTTTATTTTCTTTACTGAAGTACATTCCTTAATCTATTGTTGATTTTTGCTTCTTCTGCTGTGTTCTGAGTTTTTTTTTGTTTTGTTTTTCCTGATTTTATTTTAATAGAGAATAAATTAATAAAAACTGTTTTAATATGAAGAATTATGAACTGAAACTCATGTGGAGCTGTGATGTTTTTTTTCTTTCTTTTCCTCAGGAAAAGTTTAAAATTGTTTTCAGACGAACAGGAAGCTGAACGATCAGGAAGGAGGTGAGTTTGTCTCGTTTTTTAACGTCACACTGGAGGAAAAGTTGGTGATTTTTTTTTCTTTACTGTATTTAAAATGTGCAAAAACTGAAAATATTCTATATCTAGTCATCACTCCAGCTGATATTGATTTTATTTATAATTATTTTTAAATCTCCTGTGTAAATAAGAACAACTCAACCACACTGCTCTTTAAAGTAGATGATGAAACTGGTTTATTCACTTTTTTTTAATAAACATTTAATCACAGATTAATGTGGGCATGAAAACATCTCGTGTGTTTACACCACCGACCAAACAAACATTATTTTCAAAACCTCAGAACAGCAGAAAGGGCACATATTTTCTTCCATACTTTAGTACTTTAATAATTTAACGTACCACCAGTGTCACTGCACTAAAAACTATTTACATTTTTCACTAATAAAGTGCATCAAAGGAAAAAGAACAAAAAAGAAATGTCTGCAAACAAAACATAAAAGTGACATGTGAAGAGTGGATATTTTTGAAATCATAAACAATAATTAAGCCAAATTGCAGTATTTTTTTTCTAAAATTAAGTGATTCTCCCTGAATACCAGCCAAAACCATCTTATCATAGTAATTAACACGACAGCAGCTTATCTTTATTAAAATATGAAAATATATCATTTAATTGAAGGACAATATCGGCTGCTGTGATGTTGGTGGACGTGACGTGTTCAGTGCTTTTAGTGCCATCACAGTCATCTTCAGATTAATTCCCCTCAAATGTTTGAACTGACAATAATAAAGTGATTGTTTTATTTGGGATCAGAGAGATGAAGTGCGGCTCTCCTCATCAGTGACGTCTTCATCTTCGTCTTCTGCTCTGGTCTCCTGAGACCTCGTCTGTCCCTGAAAACACGAGTCAAATGTTCATTTACTGAAGTACGACACAGTACTCTGCTGCAGTATTTCTACATCTCAGAGGTAAATATGGTGCTTTTTACGCCACAACATTTACAGCCTCAGTTACTTTTCAGGTTTTCAGACTCCAGTGAAAAACACACGTAGTAATACTAAACATGGATTTACTGTAGTAGTCGTGATATAAGTACTATTAGTACTAGTGGTCATAAATCCTCCTTCTTATAGCTCAATAAAGCATTTTTTATTCATAGAAAATCCATCGTCACACAGCTGAAAAGCCTGATGCATGAAGTACTACTACTGCTACTTAAAGTACTTTTCTTCATTGAACTTTTGAAGGCAGGACTTTTACGGGTAAAGGAGTATTTTTTTACAGTGCGGCTTCAGTATTTTTACCTCGGTAAAGGAGTGTTTTTTACAGTGTGGCTTCAGTATTTTTACCTCTGTAAAGGAGTGTTTTTTACAGTGTGGCTTCAGTATTTTTACCTCGGTAAAGGAGTGTTTTTTACAGTGTGGCTTCAGTATTTTTACCTCTGTAAAGGAGTATTTTTTTTTGGTTTTTTTTTTTTTTTACAATGCAGCTTCAGTATTTAGATTTTTTTTTTTTTTTTTTTTTTAACAGTGCGGCTTCAGCATTTTTACCTCAGCAAAGGAAGTTTTTTTTTGTTTTTTGTTTTTTTACAGTGCGGCTTCAGTATTTTTACCTGCGTAAAGGAGTATTTTTTTACAGTGCAGCTTCAGCACTTTTACCTCAGCAAAGGAGTTTTTTTTTTTTTTTTTTTAACAGTGTGGCTTCAGTATTTTTACCTGCGTAAGGAATATTTTTTTTTTTTACAGTGCAGCTTCAGTATTTTTACCCCAGCAAAGGAGTATTTTTTTACAGTGTGGCATCAGTATTTTTACCTGCGTAAAGGAGTATTTTTTTTTTTACAGTGCGGCTTCAGTATTTTTACCTGAGTAAAGGAGTTTTTTTTTTTTTACAGTGCGGCTTCAGTATTTTTACCTGCGTAAAGGAGTATTTTTTTTTTTTTTTTTTTTTTACAGTGCAGCTTCAGCATTTTTACCTGCGTAAAGGAGTATTTTTTTTTTTTTTTTTACAGTGCAGCTTCAGCATTTTTACCTGCGTAAAGGAGTATTTTTTTTTACAGTGCGGCTTCAGTATTTTTACCTGAGTAAAGGAGTATTTTTTTTACAGTGCGGCTTCAGTATTTTTACCTGCGTAAAGGAGTATTTTTTTTTTTTTTTTTACAGTGCAGCTTCAGCATTTTTACCTGCGTAAAGGAGTATTTTTTTTTTACAGTGCGGCTTCAGTATTTTTACCTGAGTAAAGGAGTATTTTTTTTACAGTGCGGCTTCAGTATTTTTACCTGCGTAAAGGAGTATTTTTTTTTTTTTATTTTTTTTTTAACAGTGCAGCTTCAGCATTTTTACCTGCGTAAAGGAGTATTTTTTTATTTTTTTTTACAGTGCAGCTTCAGTATTTTTACCTGCGTAAAGGAGTATTTTTTTTTTTTACAGTGCGGCTTCAGTATTTTTACCTGAGTAAAGGAGTATTTTTTTTTTTACAGTGCAGCTTCAGCATTTTTGCCTGCGTAAAGGAGTATTTTTTTTTTTTACAGTGCGGCTTCAGTATTTTTACCTGAGTAAAGGAGTATTTTTTTTTTTTTACAGTGCAGCTTCAGCATTTTTGCCTGCGTAAAGGAGTTTTTTTTTTTGTTTTTTTTACAGTGCAGCTTCAGCATTTTTACCTGCGTAAAGGAGTTTTTTGTTTTTTTTTTTACAGTGCAGCTTCAGCATTTTTACCTGCGTAAAGGAGTTTTTTTTTTTTATTTTTTTTTTTACAGTGCAGCTTCAGTATTTTTACCTGCGTTAAGGAGTATTTTTATAGCATGGTTTCAGTAGACAGTCATTTTTATTCTAGTATTTGACCGTTTGAATTTGATCTGTGTGACTTGTCTTTTCCTTCTACCTGCTCTGGAGCTTCTGGAACCTTCTGGGACCAGTTCCTGGAATGAAACGCATCGTTCCTGTTAAACAGCAGAAAAGTGTGAAGACGTCTGGACGTTAAAGACTCGTTGGGAGGACTTACGTGTAACCTTCAGCAGGTCGGTCAACTTCAAAACTCTCTTTGTCTGAATCCTGCTCATCTCTGTGTTTCCTGTGGAACCTGCAGAGTGAGCATGACGACACTTTCACTTAAGAACAATCAGATATTTAAGCTTTCCAAACATCCCTGACATCTGAGCGTCTTTTATTATCACAGCGTTACTGAACGTAAAATATCCAGAATAAAAAGAATTCAGGACGTGAGATGATCGAGTTTTTTACTGGTCAACAGTTCAGATCAACACATTTCTTTTTATCTATTTAAGTAACACACAATTATTAACACCCTTATTCTATCTATTATTATTATTATTATTATTATTCTTTCCACTTTAAAAGCAACTTATGTAACTTCTGTGTATATTTTGGATTTTTTTTTTTTTTTACAATTATTTTAGAGAGCAAAATGAAATATTCACAACAAGATATATATTTAATAAGAATATAAATTCCCCAAAAATAAACCTGAGGAAAAGTGTTTTTTTTTTTTTACTGAAATGAAGAAAAAAAAAGATTTGCTGTGGGTTATCATTGTTTTAAAATAAAATACAAAAATAGTGTTTTGAAAATGTATTCACCAAAATAAAATCAGTTTTACTGATATACTGATTTTATTATATTCAAAATATTTTTATTGCTGGGTAGTTCTCCATGTTTTGTATTTGCATTTAGTATTATATTTAGATTTACTTCACATTATTGTGTTTTGTTGTTTCTTATAATGAACTTTATTCAACTCACTTTCAAGTTATTTATTCATTTTCTGTCCCTTTTTTATTAAAGATAAATATCTTCTTTTATCCTTTTTGACTTGAAAAAAAAAGACTTGGAATCAAGACAAAAAGACTAAAACATAAAGGTCAGTAAAATGGAGTTATGGACATTTTGTACCAGCTGGGTGCTGTGTGTTAACAAAAAGTAAATGAAAATATTAAAGGTATTTTCAGCACTTTATTGACAAAAACAGTCATTTTAGAGGAAAGTAGCTGGTTTATTTCTGTTATTGATTGATTGAGTGATTGATTGTTTCCAGTCTCACCTGATGATCAGGGCAACAGCAACAATCAATCCCAGCATGCTCAGGGACAACATGGCGCCCAGAGCGATGACCACAGCCTGGTTGGAGGCGTAGCTCTGCGGCTTCACCTCCACAGTGAAGTGAAGCTCCTCCCCGAACACTTTGACGAGCTCCGCCCTCACAGCAGCTGATTGGCTCTGCAGCTTCCTGGTGGAGGCGATACAGCGGCGCGTTAAGCACCTTTTGACTTTTCAAATTAAAGTTCGCTCCTCGGCAGCGAGGCTCTTACTTTGTGACCTCTTGGGAGGAAACGACCTCTCCTCCAGCTGAAGCGATGAAGCTCACCAGAGTCCTCACGGCCGCTCTGGACTCAGCAGGACCTCCGTTGGCGCTCGACACCTCGATGACGCTCACGGCCCAACCCAGAGCTGCACCCAACGACCTGACAGGAAGCACAGTGGGACATTATAGAAGGACTGAAGCTCAAAACGACCTCCATCACCTGGATGAAGCTTCTCACTTCTCCAGCTCTGGGATCTTCTTCTCCACGACGTTCGCCGGCTGGTTGAGGGAGATGAGCGCCACGTCGCTGCCGCTCGCACTTCCCTGCACCTCCACCTGGAGACAGAGACGATGGAGTGAGGTCATAAGGTTTCTGTGGACTGAAGGGGAACCATGAGCAGCTCCTCCACCCTCACCTCCACCCTGGCTGTAGCCTCAAGTCCTCTGGGGTCGGTGGCCTTCACCTCCACTGCAGCCAGCTGTCCTTCCAGCCCCACCGCTGAGACCACGAACAGCACACCTGAGGACGGCTCCACGTCAAAGTGAGGACTTCCTGCCGTCAGGCTGTAGAGCAGCAGGCCGTCCTCTCCAACATCAGGGTCTGAGGCCTGGAGGAGACACTGAGGGGTCACCATCCTGGTCCAGAATGCAGGTCCAGAGCCTTTTCCAACATGCTACACTAAGAATTCATTTATCAACAACTTTGACATTTGCCATTTTTCAACAAATTACATCAAAACTTCATTCACTATAGTATAATGTGGCTTTATTTCCTGTCTTTTCATGCTGTATGGTGGTGCCTGCTTTTATTGTGTAGTAACCATGTTTCCTCTTGTTTCTTGTTTCAGATACTTCCTGTGTCTGGTGACTGTTGGCTGGCTGATAAGACCATCTTGTCTTCCATGTCATCTTTTTCTTTTCTCGCTTGTTTCTTTTCTTTCTTTCCTTCTCACAGATGTTTCCTCCTCATTGAAAGTGTTTTGTCATGTTTCCTTTTAGTTTACACCATAGAAACGACTGTTTTCTGTTCATGAGAAGATTCACTGTTCATCACTTATCTTTTTCTTTAGTTCGCTCTTTTCGTCATCAAATTAAGTTTTGGTTTCCTCTTCAGGAGTAATTTTGAGTTGTTAGTTTTTATAAATCTTATAGTTATCAAGCTGTGTTGTGTGTATTTTGACTATTTTCTCATTAAACAATCTCTTAAAGTTACTTTGACTGTTGTGTCATGCATTTGGGTTCTTATACAGTTGTAATTATTTTTTTCAACATATTTTACCATGAAATCATTCAAAAAAAATATTAGGCTTTTAGAAGCATTTTTGGGACATTTGATGAAAAGAAAAGTCATTTTTTGACATTTTTCAACATACTACACAATGACATTTTTACAACAATCTTGGACATGCTAAAATATGGATTTTTTTCAAAATATTTCACGAAAAATCATTTAACTACCTAAAATAAGGCTATTTGATGACTTTTTGGACATTTCATGAAAAGTCGTTTTTTGACATTTTTTCGACATACTATACTATGACATTTTTACAACAATTTTCGACATGCTAAAATATGGATTTTTTTTCCAAAATATTTCACTATAAAAACATTCAACCAGCTCAAATAAGGCTATTTGATGACTTTTTGGACAGTTCATGAAAAGTCATTTTTTGACATTTTTCAACATACTATAGTATGACATTTTTGTAACAATTTTCGACACGCTAAAATATGGATTTTTAAAAAAAAAAAATTTCAACATATATGACCATAAAATCATTTAACTAACTCAAATAAGGCTATTTGATGACTTTTTGGACATTTCATGAAAAGTCATTTTTTTGACATTTTTTCGACATACTAGACTGACATTTTTACAATAATTTTCGACACCCTTAAAATATGGATATTTTTTAAATTTTGTCAACATATATGACCATAAAATCATTTAACTAACTCAAATAAGGCTATTTGATGACTTTTTGGATATTCCATGAAAAGTCATTTTTTTTACATTTTTCAACATACTATACTATGACATTTTTACAACGATTTTCAACACGCTAAAATATGGATTTTTTTTTTTTAATATTTCACTAGAAAAACATTCAACTAACTAAAATAAGGCTATTTGATGACTTTTTGGACATTCCATGAAAAGTCGTTTTTTTTGACATTTTTCAACATACTATAATATGACATTTTTACATAAATCTTGGACATGCTAAAATATGGATTTTTTTCAACATATTTCGCTATAAAATCATTCAACTAACTGAAATAAGGCTATTTAATGACTTTTTGGACATTCCATGAAAAGTCATTTTTTGACATTTTTCGACATACTATACTATGACATTTTTACAATAATTTTGGACATGCTAAAATATGGATTTTTTTTTCAAAATATTTCACTATAAAAACATTCAACTAACTCAAATAAGGCTATTTGATGACTTTTTGGACATTCCATTAAAAGTCTTTTTTTTTGACATTTTTCAACACACTATACTATGACATTTTTACATCAATTTTGGACATGCTCAAATATGGATTTTTTTCAACATATTTCGCTATAAAATCATTCAACTAACTAAAATAAGGCTATTTGATGACTTTTTGGACATTTCATGAAAAGTTATTTTTTTGACATTTTTCAACATACTATACTATGACATTTTTACAACAATTTTCGACACGCTAAAATATTTTTTTACATTTTGTCAACATATATGACTAAAATCATTTAACCAGCTCAAATAAGGCTATTTGATGAAATTTTGGACATTTCATGAAAAGTCATTTTTTGACATTTTTCAACATACTATACTATGACATTTTTACATCAATTTTGGACATGCTAAAATATTTTTACATTTTGTCAAAATATATGACTATAAAAACATTTAACCAGCTCAAATAAGGCTATTTGATGAAATTTTGGACATTTCATGAAAAGTCATTTTTTGACATTTTTCAACATACTATACTATGACATTTTTACATCAATTTTGGACATGCTAAAATATGGGTTTTTTTTCAAAATATTTAACTATAAAAACATTCAACTAACTGAAATAAGGCTATTTGATGACTTTTTGGACATTTCATGAAAAGTTATTTTTTTGACATTTTTCAACATACTATAATATGACATTTTTACATAAATCTTGGACATGCTAAAATATGGATTTTTTTCAACATATTTCGCTATAAAATCATTCAACTAACTGAAATAAGGCTATTTGATGACTTTTTGGACATTTCATGAAAAGTTATTTTTTTGACATTTTTCAACATACTATACTATGACATTTTTACAACAATTTTCGACACGCTAAAATATTTTTTTACATTTTGTCAACATATATGACTAAAATCATTTAACCAGCTCAAATAAGGCTATTTGATGACTTTTTGGACATTTCATGAAAAGTCATTTTTTTGACATTTTTCAACATACTATACTATGACATTTTTACAACAATTTTCGACACGCTAAAATATTTTTTTACATTTTGTCAACATATATGACTAAAATCATTTAACCAGCTCAAATAAGGCTATTTGATGACTTTTTGGACATTTCATGAAAAGTCATTTTTTGACATTTTTCAACATAGTATACTACGACATTTTTACATCAATTTTGGACATGCTAAAATATGGTTTTTTTTTCAAAATATTTAACTATAAAAACATTCAACTAACTGAAATAAGGCTATTTGATGACTTTTTGGACATTTCATGAAAAGTTATTTTTTTGACATTTTTCAACATACTATAATATGACATTTTTACATAAATCTTGGACATGCTAAAATATGGATTTTTTTCAACATATTTCGCTATAAAATCATTCAACTAACTGAAATAAGGCTATTTAATGACTTTTTGGACATTTCATGAAAAGTCATTTTTTTGACATTTTTCGACATACTAATGTATGACATTTTTACAATAATTTTGGACATGCTAAAATATGGATTTTTTTTTCAAAATATTTCACTATAAAAACATTCAACTAACTCAAATAAGGCTATTTGATGACTTTTTGGACATTTCATGAAAAGTTATTTTTTGACATTTTTCAACATACTATACTATGACATTTTTACATCAATTTTGGACATGCTCAAATATTTTTTACATTTTGTCAACATATATGACTATAAAATCATTCAACTAACTAAAATAAGGCTATTTGATGACTTTTTGGACATTTCATGAAAAGTTATTTTTGACATTTTTCAACATACTATACTATGACATTTTTACATAAATCTTGGACATGCTAAAATATTTTTACATTTTGTCAACATATTTCACTATAAAATCATTCAACTAACTGAAATAAGGCTATTCGATGACTTTTTGGACAGTTCATGAAAAGTCATTTTTTGACATTTTTCAACATACTATACTATGACATTTTTACATAAATCTTGGACATGCTAAAATATGGATTTTTTTCAACATATTTCACTATAAAATCATTCAACTAACTGAAATAAGGCTATTCGATGACTTTTTGGACAGTTCATGAAAAGTCATTTTTTGACATTTTTCAACATACTATACTATGACATTTTTACATAAATCTTGGACATGCTAAAATATTTTTACATTTTGTCAACATATTTCGCTATAAAATCATTTAACCAGCTCAAATAAGGCTATTTGATGACTTTTTGGACAGTTCATGAAAAGTCATTTTTTGACATTTTTCAACATACTATACTATGACATTTTTACATAAATCTTGGACATGCTAAAATATGGATTTTTTTCAACATATTTCACTATAAAATCATTCAACTAACTGAAATAAGGCTATTTAATGACTTTTTGGACATTTCATGAAAAGTCATTTTTTGACATTTTTCGACATACTAATGTATGACATTTTTACAATAATTTTGGACATGCTAAAATATGGATTTTTTTCAACATATTTCGCTATAAAATCATTCAACTAACTAAAATAAGGCTATTTAATGACTTTTTGGACATTTCATGAAAAGTCATTTTTTGACATTTTTCAACATACTATACTATGACATTTTTACAACAATTTTGGACATGCTAAAATATGGATTTTTTTCAAAACATTTCGCTATAAAATCATTCAGCTACCTAAAATAAGGCTATTTGATGACTTTTTGGACATTTCATGAAAAGTCATTTTTTGACATTTTTCGACATACTATAGTATAACATTTTTACAATAATTTTGGACATGCTAAAATATGGATTTTTTTCAAAATATTTCACTATAAAATCATTCAACTACCTAAAATAAGGCTATTTGATGACTTTTTGGACCTTTCACGAAAAGTCATTTTTTTTTTTACATTTTTCAACATACTATACTATGAAATTTTTACATTAATTTTGGACATGCTAAAATATGGATTTTTTTCCAACATATTTCGCTATAAAATCATTCAACTGACTAAAATAAGTCTATTTGATGACTTTTTGGACATTTCATGAAAAGTTATTTTTTTGACATTTTTCAACATACATTTTTACATAAATCTTGGACATGCTAAAATATGGATTTTTTCAACATATTTCGCTATAAAATCATTCAACTGACTAAAATAAGGCTATTTGATGACTTTTTGGACAGTTCATGAAAAGTCATTTTTTGACATTTTTCAACATACTATACTATGACATTTTTACATCAATTTTGGACATGCTAAAATATGGATTTTTTTCAACATATTTCGCTATAAAATCATTCAACTAACTAAAATAAGGCTATTTGATGACTTTTTGGACATTTCATGAAAAGTTATTTTTTTGACATTTTTCAACATACTATACTATGACATTTTTACAACAATTTTCGACACGCTAAAATATTTTTTTACATTTTGTCAACATATATGACTAAAATCATTTAACCAGCTCAAATAAGGCTATTTGATGACTTTTTGGACATTTCATGAAAAGTCATTTTTTGACATTTTTCAACATACTATACTATGACATTTTTACAACAATTTTGGACATGCTAAAATATGGATTTTTTTTCAAAATATTTCACTATAAAAACATTCAACTAACTAAAATAAGGCTATTTGATGACTTTTTGGACATTTCATTTAAAGACATTTTCTTTACATTTTTCAACATACTATACTATGACATTTTTACAACAATTTTGGACATGCTAAAATATGGATTTTTTTCAAAATATTTCGCTATAAAATCATTCAGCTACCTAAAATAAGGCTATTTGATGACTTTTTGGACATTTCATGAAAAGTCATTTTTTGACATTTTTCGACATACTATAGTATAACATTTTTACAATAATTTTGGACATGCTAAAATATGGATTTTTTTCAAAATATTTCACTGTAAAATCATTCAACTACCTAAAATAAGGCTATTTGATGACTTTTTGGACCTTTCACGAAAAGTCTTTTTTTTTTTTACATTTTTCAACATACTATACTATGAAATTTTTACATTAATTTTGGACATGCTAAAATATGGATTTTTTTCCAACATATTTCGCTATAAAATCATTCAACTGACTAAAATAAGTCTATTTGATGACTTTTTGGACATTTCATGAAAAGTTATTTTTTTGACATTTTTCAACATACATTTTTACATAAATCTTGGACATGCTAAAATATGGATTTTTTCAACATATTTCGCTATAAAATCATTCAACTGACTAAAATAAGGCTATTTGATGACTTTTTGGACAGTTCATGAAAAGTCATTTTTTGACATTTTTCAACATACTATACTATGACATTTTTACATCAATTTTGGACATGCTAAAATATGGATTTTTTTCAACATATTTCGCTATAAAATCATTCAACTAACTAAAATAAGGCTATTTGATGACTTTTTGGACATTTCATGAAAAGTTATTTTTTTGACATTTTTCAACATACTATACTATGACATTTTTACAACAATTTTCGACACGCTAAAATATTTTTTTACATTTTGTCAACATATATGACTAAAATCATTTAACCAGCTCAAATAAGGCTATTTGATGACTTTTTGGACATTTTTCAACATACTATACTATGACATTTTTACAACAATTTTGGACATGCTAAAATATGGATTTTTTTTCAAAATATTTCACTATAAAAACATTCAACTAACTAAAATAAGGCTATTTGATGACTTTTTGGACATTTCATTTAAAGACATTTTCTTTACATTTTTCAACATACTATACTATGACATTTTTACAACGATTTTCGACATGCTAAAATATAGATTTTTTTCAAAATATTTCACTATAAAATCATTCAACTACCTAAAATAAGGCCATTTGATGACTTTTTGGACATTTCATGAAAAGTCATTTTTTGACATTTTTCGACATACTATAGTATAACATTTTTACAATAATTTTGGACATGCTAAAATATGGATTTTTTTCAAAATATTTCACTATAAAATCATTCAACTACCTAAAATAAGGCTATTTGATGACTTTTTGGACCTTTCATGAAAAGTCATTTTTTTTACATTTTTCAACATACTATACTATGAAATTTTTACATTAATTTTGGACATGCTAAAATATGGATTTTTTTCCAACATATTTCGCTATAAAATCATTCAACTGACTAAAATAAGTCTATTTGATGACTTTTTGGACATTTCATGAAAAGTTATTTTTTTGACATTTTTCAACATACATTTTTACATAAATCTTGGACATGCTAAAATATGGATTTTTTTTCAAAATATTTCACTATAAAAACATTCAACTAACTAAAATAAGGCTATTTGATGACTTTTTGGACATTTCATTTAAAGACATTTTCTTTACATTTTTCAACATACTATACTATGACATTTTTACAACGATTTTCGACATGCTAAAATATAGATTTTTTTCAAAATATTTCACTATAAAATCATTCAACTACCTAAAATAAGGCTATTTGATGACTTTTTGGACATTTCATGAAAAGTCATTTTTTGACATTTTTCGACATACTATAGTATAACATTTTTACAATAATTTTGGACATGCTAAAATATGGATTTTTTTCAAAATATTTCACTATAAAATCATTCAACTACCTAAAATAAGGCTATTTGATGACTTTTTGGACCTTTCATGAAAAGTCATTTTTTTGACATTTTTCAACATACTATACTATGAAATTTTTACATTAATTTTGGACATGCTAAAATATGGATTTTTTTCAACATATTTCGCTATAAAATCATTCAACTGACTAAAATAAGGCTATTTGATGACTTTTTGGACAGTTCATGAAAAGTCATTTTTTGACATTTTTCAACATACTATACTATGACATTTTTACATCAATTTTGGACATGCTAAAATATGGATTTTTTTCAACATATTTCGCTATAAAATCATTCAACTAACTGAAATAAGGCTATTTGATGACTTTTTGGACATTTCATGAAAAGTTATTTTTTTGACATTTTTCAACATACTATACTATGACATTTTTACAACAATTTTCGACACGCTAAAATATTTTTTCACATTTTGTCAACATATATGAATAAAATCATTTAACCAGCTCAAATAAGGCTATTTGATGACTTTTTGGACATTTCATGAAAAGTCTTTTTTTTTTACATTTTTCGACATACTATAGTATGACATTTTTACAATAATTTGGGACATGCTAAAATATGGATTTTTTTCAAAATATTTCACTATAAAATCATTCAACTACCTAAAATAAGGCTATTTGATGACTTTTTGGACATTTCATGAAAAGTCATTTTTTTGACATTTTTCAACATACTATACTATGAAATTTTTACATTAATTTTGGACATGCTAAAATATGGATTTTTTTCAACATATTTCGCTATAAAATCATTCAACTAACTAAAATTGATGAATTTTTGGACATTTCATGAAGAGTCATTTTTTTTTGACATTTTTCGACATACTATACTATGACATTTTTACAACAATTTTCGACACCCTAAAATATGGATATGTTGTCAACATATATGACTATAAAATCATTTAACTAAATCAAAAAAGGCTATTTGCTGACTTTTTGAACATTCCATGAAAAGTAATTTCTTGACATTTTTCGACATTCCATTAAAAGTCTTTTTTTTTTCCATTTTTCAACATACTATACTATGACATTTTTACATGAATTTTGAACATGCTAAAATATGGATTTTTTTCAACATATTTCGCTATAAAATCATTCAACTAACTCAAATAAGGCTATTTTGGCTTTTTGGACATTTCGTGAAAAGTAATTTTTTTGACATTTTTCGACATACTATACTATGACATTTTTAAACAATTTTCAACACGCTAAAATATGGATTTTTTAAAAAATTTTGTCAACATATATGACTATAAAATCATTCAACTAAAATACTGCTATTTGATGACTTTTTGGACGTTTCATGAAAAGTCATTTTTGACATTTTTCGACATACTATAGTATGTATTTTTTCAATAATTTTGGACATGCTTAAATATGGATTTTTTTCAAAAATATTTTTTTCAAAATATTTCACTATAGAATCATTCAACTACCTAAAATAAGGCTATCTGATGATTTCATGAAAAGTCATTTTTTTGACATTTTTCAACATACTATACCATGACATTTTTACAACAATTTTGGACATATGGATTTTAATATAACCAGTAAAAAACTATATATAAGGCTTTATGATGACTTTTTGACATTTCAACACACTATACATGCCATTTTCACAACAATTTTGGACATGCTATAATATGTATTTTTTCAACTTATTTTACTATAAATCATTAAGAAAAAATAGTATAGAGTGAGTGATTTACACCTTATCTACTATCTACAATTGACCCAAAAGTTAAGTATAGATAAATCACTGAATTTATATGTCAACATTTTACAACAGTCTTTCTTGATGACATGTTTCACTGCTGCTTCGGATCCATTCAGACTCAACATTCAGAGTCAACAGCCTGCTGTTTCACTTCAGTGCACAACTACTCTTTATCACAGTTAGAGTAATTGTGCAATCGTACAACACACAGGATATAAATGTAACCTCGGGTCTTACCTGGCACACTGCTGTTTTATTACAGACCTTGAGGATGTTTTCTCACAAATCATAAGTGACAGAGGCTGCGTGCGTTTACCTTGACATGGAGGACGGGGGTTTTATAAGGGGCGATGCTGAACACTGAGGCTTTATAAACCTCAGAGGGAAACTGAGGAGACTCGTTCACGTCCTCCACCTGAACTCTGACCTGAGAGCGAAATGAAAAAGGTCAAAACTGAATTTGGAAAAAAAAACTGTGCATCAGTAATGTTTGTCCCACAAACCAGTACCAATGTACTATTTTTTCCTTTAAAACACTTCATGGTTCACAAATGTAAATACTTGGTTGTTTTAACTATCCATCCATCTTCTACCGCTTATCCTCACATAGGGTTGTTTTAACTTTGAATAATGTTGACAATTGTCACATCTTGGTAATATTGTTGAGATTTTGTTATCACTGAATGCTAAATGTACACAAAGGCATAAATAATCAAGAATTTTACATAGGCAACATTTCACATATTTTAAGTTTCCCTAAATTCAAACTCCAAAAAATGTTTAGCTTTTTTTTTTTAGGAGAAAAGTATGTAGAGGTTACTGTTTATTGTGTGGGCTAAGTCTGTTTACTGTTGCATATTCAATATCACCTGAAATATTCAACTTAGGATCAACACAATTTAAAAAAAAAAAAAAACAGATCATACCATTGCTATGGCTGACGTAGGGGGGATCCTTGTGTCCACTGCCTCCACATCCAGGATGTACCATTCCTGCTCTTCTTTGTCCAGCTGCTTCCTGGTCAGGACGGCTCCACTGGTGTTGACGGAGAACAGGTCAGTGTGCGTTTTCAGTGTGTAGGCAACGTCGTAAAGGTCACTTCCTGCAGAGGCCCACACCTTTCCCACTGTCACCCCTGCCGGCTGGTTCTCAGGTACGCTGAAATTGTAGGAGGACCTCCAGAATGCCACGCCCTCCACCAAGCTGACCACTCTCAGGTTCACGATGACCCGAGCTGCACGAAGCACATTTAGCACAAACAGGACATAACTGGCCGCCAAACAACTTCTTCTACTGTTTAAAAGCTGTTTACGGGAAGAATCCTTTCAAACACATCATAAAATGTTATTTATATTATAGTCATACAAAAACAAAATGGTTGTACTTAACTTGAGTCAAGCACAGTACATTTATTTTATGTTATTTCTACATTTGTATTGTAAAACTACATGATGCTGTCAGACTGACCTGTGGAGTTCTGGGGAGGCTGGCCGTGGTCTGAAGCCATGGCTGTCAGCACCAGCGTGGTGTTCTCTGTGACATCAGCGAGGTCAGAGGTCAAGGTCACTGCCCCTGTCTCGCTGTTTAAGGCTAAATATGGAGAATTTCCTGCAATGAAACTAGAAGTCCAGAAAAAACATCTTCAGTGTGATATAAGTTGGGAAATTATGCAAAGATACATTTCAGCTGAACAGTGCATGAACTGAAACATAATACTTCTTAAAAAATATCCTAAATATTTATTTGATCGTTTGCATAATAAAAGGCACAAAAACATTTGAGGTGACCTTTTTAAAAATATTTACATTTTGCTTTGCAAATGATTATGTTTCTTTCATTTTTGGACATATAATATTATACCTTTGATTCCAAAAGTAAAAAAATAAAGCTGTATTGGAAATAATCGGAGCAAATAATAGCATAGCGCCCATTTCTGAGTCATATTTCTAGACCCACAGAATATTTTGTACTGTGACTCTGAAAACACTGAATAGCTCAAATGAAAGAAGAGACTCTCTATTTCATCATGAAAAAAATGTTTGTTTTTACCTTGTTCCATTCTTGTTTTATCAGAGGTAGAGTAGAGGACACTTTCACCAAAATCACCACTTTTTCTCCAGATTCTGTTTGTTTTGCTCTCTAATCTCGATCGTCTCCACTTCCTGTTTTGATCTCTGTGGTGTATACCGTCTCTTTATGCTCCGACTACGTCTCCCAGAAGCCCCAAAATTACTCACAGGCTGTGGGAGACCGTGATCGGTGACACACTGCTGAAAAACCATTTTGACGTATTATTACGTCAATGTCACTCAAGCATCACATTTTAAATGACGTCGAATTACGTCAATGGCACTCTAAGAGTTAAGCATGGCACATGAAAACAGGATTGTTTTGGAACTCAAAACTGTTCGTACTTTCAGTCATTTTTTTAAATTCAAAATAAGAGAAAATAGTGAATGCCAAAAAATTGTCCCATAGTCAGAATTTGTGCTCAGCAGCTGCTAAGTACCTTTAATTTGAAAGGTTTGTGACTAAGTGTAACTAAATAACTGATCATTTATTAGAGGCAGGAACAGTTTTTCAGGCAGGACTTCCACCTGGCTGACCTGTAGCTGATGAGTGAATTGTTCCCGGCGTCTCTGTCGGTGGCGGACAGCGTCAGCAGCAGCTTTCCTTCCTTTGCGTCTTTCAGCAGGATGCTGCCGACGTAGCTGCTGGAGCTGAACTCAGGCCTGTTGTCGTTGAGGTCGATGAGGCTCACTCTGATGGTGGTGATGTTCTGGTGTCAAACAAAGAATAGCACAACGTCTGTCTGGAGTTTTTAAAGAGACGGTATACACCACAGAGATCAAAACAGGAAGTGGAGACGATCAAGATTAGAGAGCAAAACAAACAGAATGTGGAGAAAAAGTGGTGATTTTGGTGAAAGTGTCCTCTACTCTACCTCTGACAAAACAAGAATGGAACAAGGTAAAAACAAACATTTTTTTCATGATGAAATAGAGAGTGTCTTCTTTCATTTGAGCTATTCACTGTTTTCAGAGTCATAGTACAAAATATTCTGTGGGTCGAGAAATATGACTCAAAATGGGCAGAAAACACTGGAACAAGACACTTTGTTTTATAAAACGACTGGCACTCAAAGAGTTGATAACATTTAATGGAAATTTGTAATTTTGTTTGAGAGACATGTACACATAACTCACCCACAAAATGTAAGTTATTAAATCTATTGTTTGAAGTATCAGTAAATCATTTCTTCTGTAAACCAAATCCTGTGTTTCCATTAATAAAACATTATTTTGAATAATTGGATTACCTGTAAACCTTACTAAAGCAGTCCAGGAAAGAACGACCAGTGTTTTAGTGAAATCTTCTCTTACCTCTCTCTGAGGGCTGCCTTTGTCCGAAGCCTTCACAAACAACTCATACGACTCTCTGCTCTCTCGATCCAGAGAGCCGACAGCCAGCAGTGTCCCATCCTGCAACACAACACATCACCTCAGAGCCCGAGCCTCATCTTCCTCACATTTCATTCATCCACAGTCCTCTCTCTGGGCCTCACCTCTCTGATCCTGAACAGTGGGTGGGGGGAGGTGAGGGAGAGGGTGACCTCTCCGTTGGGGCCGAGGTCCAGGTCTGTGGGCACAATGGTGAAAACTTCCCCTGGGGTATCCTCAGAGTAGTCGCCCTCAGGGATCAGCAGAGGGTCCGGGATGCTCGGGAACTGCGGGGCGTTGTCGTTGTAGTCCAGGACGGTGATGTTGAGGTGAGCTGTGGATCTGAGACCATCAGTGACCTGATCCACCGCCACCACCTGAACACACACAGAACAACATGAGCCTCTGCTATTTACTCAAGTATGTATGACCTTCGTTCAAGCTCCTCTAATCCTTATATCATTCGTTCATTCATTTTTCAAAACAAAACCGAAAAAAAAAAACAAAAAAAAAAAAACAAATGACTTGTTTTCTCAATTTTCGTTCCCTCGAGGAGGACATTCAAAATGTTTACATAGAGATATATGTGAGGTATTTTTGTCTCCTTTGTAATAAATTAAAAGAGATGCAACACAAGGTCTTAAATAGACAACACAGAACCTATTATGTTAAAAAAAATCCATACTTTTTCATGTAAGTTTTTGGTGACAAATATTTCTGAATATTTTAGGAGAATCTTGAAAAAAATAACCACTTGTAGGATAATTTTTTAGTTAAGTTTAAGTTTTACGTTTTTTTTTTTTTCTAACTATGTATATCATTTATGTTTATGAAACTAAAACAACCAAATTAAAAAAAGTTTGGACAACACAAACCATTATTATATATTATAACACTTTCAATATTAATATGTTAATATGTTGTTTGATGTTTTGGACACTCTGAGATGTACAATAAGTACAATTACATGTACAAAGAAATGTAATTATATAATAATAACAATAATAATAATAATACCTGTAATATGTAGCTGTCCTTTGTCTCTCTGTCCAAGGTGACGTCCTTCCTCAGTGAGACCACACCTAGTTTGTTAATGTCAAACGTATCATTGGTAAACAGGAAGTAACCGTCAGAAAATCCACCCTGAAGAAAAAGAAGAGGTCAAAGTCAAAAGTACAGAAACAGGAAAAGTTACATACAGAAGGAAAAAAAAGTCAAGTGAATTCATGCAAAGAGAGGCAGCGCTATTCAGCTGTGTTTGAACAATGGTTATGTAATAAATATTTTGGTTTATTTTGGTTTTAGTTTGTTTTAGGAAGTGGGCATTTTTGTCCTTAACGGCTCAAGAGGGAAGTACATTTTAACTCTGACACTACAAAAAAACTAATTATGCATCAAAGTCAATAGTTTGGCTAATCTTAAATATATCCAAGACTGATTTAAAAAAAAAAAAAAAAAACAGCCACCCAAACAAATAATCAAACTGGCATTTAAAGGGTTAAAATCTTCAAAATGACTGAATGTTTGGTAGTTTTGAGCAGAGCTGAAATTGTTTAAGAGATTTATGCAGAAAAAATATTCATCATTTAAGTTTTCACAGCAGTTTTTGGAAGTGGACATTTTTGTCCTTATTGACTCAAGAGAAGAGTAGTACATTTTTTAACGTTCTAGTGCTCCATTAGATTGATTAAAAATTGAATTCCAAAATTTGTTAAGAGACGGTTTCTTACAAAAAAATGTGCCATATGCACTAACAGCCAAAATGACGGCCAGATGAAGAGGAAAAATTTGCTCAAATGGACAAAAATGTCCATAGTGGTGCCTGAGGATTAATAAAATAACAGGAACATTGTGCATCCTTCGCACAGGTTTGAGCCTTTTGTGTGTTCTGCAACTGTACTGATTGTAAAGAACACTACACCAAAATAATATGATTTTAAAGCGCTAAGAAGCAGAGAGTTTGACTCACCTCATCCCTGTCAGTGACCTCCAGGGTCAGGATGGACGCACCACTGGCCAGGTTCTCAGGGATGGCCACGCCGTAGCTCTCCTTGCTGAACTCTGGTGAGTTGTTGTTCACGTCCTTCACCTTCACCACCACAGAGCTGTTCCCAACCAGAGAGGGAGTCCCCCCATCAGAGGCCTGAACCAAGAGACTGTACACCTTCACCTCACTGTAGTCCAAAGGCTGGACTACCCGCAGAGTCCCGCTAGAAGAGTCCAACTCAAAAACAGGAAGGTCTGATGAGGGACTTTGACGGAAAATACTATAAGCTACTCTCCCATTTGCTCCATCATCAGGGTCGACAGCTGATAAGGTGAGCAAGCTTTCACCCACTGACTCTGTTTCGAAGACTTCAACCTGATACTCAGCCTCAGAGAACTCAGGGACATTATCGTTGACGTCAGACACTTGGACCAGCAGGGAGGCTGTGGCTGACCGGACTGGACGGCCCTGATCTTCAGCCACCACCAGCATCTTGTACTCTGCCTTAGTTTCTCTATCAAGTGCTCCAGCCACACTCACCATCCCAGAAACAGGATCAACAGAGAACCTCCCCTCTCCTCCTCTCAGAGAGTACCTGACCTCCTTGTTGAATCCACTGTCTTTGTCTGTAGCTGAAACAACGGTAACATTGGATCCCACCTCTGTGTCTTCTGGGACTGATTTTGTGACAGAACTGGAGGCGAAAACAGGACTGTTATCGTTGACGTCAGTAACTTGGACCTCTACCACTGCAGTGTCACTGTTCAACCCGTCAAAGATGGAGATGTCCACTGAGTAGTTGTGTGGGGCCTCATCATAGTCCAGCTTCACTTTAGTGGTGAATTCACCGCTGGAGGAGATGGAGAACTTATCGGCTTCTGAATCAACTTTTAAAGTCACAGGAATCTCTCCTGTTGCAAGGAAGTCAACCTGTATAAAGACAACAAAAAATACACAACAACAAAGTGCCATCAAAGGAGATGCTTTGGATTTATCTGGATCATTTGCTCCAATTAAACAGTTAAAGAAATTCTGTGAGGAGTTATAAATTAAAGCTACAATACGAATGATGGCTGATTTTTGTGCCATTAACTAAACAGACTAAAGGTGAGTTCAGGTTGAGCATAATTAAGAGGCAGCACATTTGTGTTGTCAATTCAAAGTGGATACAACAGACCATTAGATTGGTCCGTTGGACTAGAATGCCTCTGGTCCCCATATTAGGGGGTACTAAGGGGTATTTTCATGATTCACAACAATGTATCGCTAAAACCTGTACATATTGCAAAGTCCTCTGATGCAAATTCATAATTTGTGGCATTGGGCTATATAAATAAAACTGACTTGACTTGAAACCAATTCATCCATCTGTATACAATTTTCTGCATAAACTCATTCAAATATGCATTATGGTTTGTTTCTATGGTCCAAAGATTCATAATATTTTTTGTCATTATAAGCCATCAACCCATGAAAAGATGTAGCCAACGATGTTCTTTAAAAAAGTTCTTTAAATCAAACATGTATTTTGAAAACAGCATTGCTTAACAAGTTGGTGGACTTGGTATGGATGTTGGTGGGAAAGGAGGTGGATGATATGATGTGTGATCATATCATCCATCAAGCTCACCTTGAGGACCATCGTCCCCGGGTCTCTTTCTTCTTCTATGATGGCGCTGTAGCTGCTCTGTGTGAACTGTGGTTTTGTATCTCCAACAGCCTGAATCTCCACCTGAGCTGAAGTGGAGCGAGACACTACGCCTCCTGGAGGAAAAGAATCACATCATAATGATTTATGACTAGTTGAACTAAAAGTAGTAACACTGGACATGTGAAAAAAAATACTGTTCACGTCTACCATCTCTGGCTGTAATGAACAACAAGAACTCCAAGGTTTGATGCCGTTCCACTGGGATTATTTCTGTCAGAGTGATTTCTCCAGTATTTTCATCAATGGAGAAGAAGCCATTTTGATTCCCAAAGTTGATGGAGTATTTGATCTGTCCATTGACACCTGCATCTGGATCCTCTGCCTCGACCTTTGAATTACATCACGTAGAAGAAATATATCATAAAATATTACCAATATTTTCTTTTCTTAGCTTATCCATGGAGATGACAGCGAAGTTGTGAAATGGTTTGTGTCATATTTAACCCATGCATTTCAGGGAGCCAGATATTTATTGAGAAGCCAGTCTTTAACAGGTGGAGTCCCACAGGGAAGTATTTTGGGGACCCTGTCGTTTCTATTATTTGCGAATGACTTGGAATTAAAAAAATATATTCATATGCTGATGACTCAGCCATTTTACTTTACATAAGAATAACAACAAGACAATCCTGAGTGAAAAAAATCAGTAAGATTGAGAGTTTATTTGACACCAATAAGCTGTATGAGATCTTGGATGTTTGTTAAACAGAAATCTAGGTGGAGAGAGAGCATGGCTATAAAGAAACTCAGGAAAGTGAGCAATAGAACCATTTACTAACAGATAAAGGGCAGCATATTTTCTTTTTTTGAGTTGCTTGGTGATTCAATCTGTTCATGGTTTGGGAAAAAAACACTTCCAGAGGAACTACAGATCTCTCAGAATATGTTAGCCAGGCTCATGGAGGGAATAAAAGAGCATGGCTTGGCAAACAATTCCAACAGTTTGAATAGTTGCCATTTAAATATTCATCTCTCATTGTTCTGCTGTAATTATCAGAACAATAAAAGTTATTAGACCGTGTCCTCACCTTCACAAGCAACATACCCTCCGTTTGGTTGGTGAAGACTTTGCCTTCATACTGGCTGCTGGTGAATTTAGGGCTGTTGTCGTTCTCATCCAGAAGAGTTATGGTCACATTTGCCGTTGCAACATGGTTGGGTGGTTCCTTCTCCCGTGCTTCAACCTTTATGATGGACAAGCCAATAAATAACGTCTCAGGATCAGGTTTGTGTATAAGAGAACTGGTCTGAAAAATTGCCCATGTGAGAACAGGTGGCAGCTGCTTCAACTAGAGAAATTAAAACACTGGTGCTGACTGTTTCAAAGTTGAAATCCACCTAAAAAGTTATTGATCTTGGAAATGAAGTTTGACAAACGAAAAACAAAATATCACATACAAGATATTCATAAAACTTTTATCTGTATCACAGTTTGCAAACTGCATGGACATGAACATTTCCAACTCTATGACAGCTGAGCAAGTAATATGGCTGAAACCAAATACATGGAGCTGAGTTTGTATTGTTTAGTCAAACTAAACAGTTGCAAACAACAGTTGGAGAGGTTAGTTAGGACAAACCAATCTCAGTAGGGGAATAACAGGAACAGTTGGTGTGACTCTAAGTCTGTTTTAACTTTTCTACATCACCTGAAACATGATGGTCTCAGTTTTCTCTCTGTCCAGAGCCGATGAGTTCCTCACTCTGATCATCCCATCAGAGCTGATGCTGAAAGGAGCTGATTCTGGAATAATCTGTAGTGTTCCCACAAATCCTCCCTGTTGAATTCAATGCAATGACTGAATAAGGAATCTGTAGCATAGCATTCAAGTTAAAAACAGATGTTTGTTTTTCAGCCTGACATTGTGTTCATGTTAGCTATCTTTCGTTGGGAGGGAAGGTTGTTTAGTTTAACATAGAAAAAAATAGGAGCAAGTGATGTGCTGTCCCGTCAATAAATTACCAGGGTAGACGCTGACAATCTGAAAGCTACATGCAACTCACCTCATCCCTGTCGGTGACCTCCAGGGTCAGGATGGACACACCGCTGGCCAGGTTCTCAGGGATGGCCACGTCGTAGCTCTCCTTGCTGAACTCTGGTGGGTTGTTGTTCACGTCCTTCACCTTCACCACCACAGAGCTGTTCCCAACCAGAGAGGGAGTCCCCCCATCAGAGGCCTGAACCAAGAGACTGTACACCTTCACCTCACTGTAGTCCAAAGGCTGGACTACCCGCAGAGTCCCGCTAGAAGAGTCCAACTCAAAAACAGGAAGGTCTGATGAGGGACTTTGATGGAAAATACTATAAGCTACTCTCCCATTTGCTCCATCATCAGGGTCTTCAGCTGATAAGGTGAGCAAGCTTTCACCCACTGACACTGTCTCTAAGATTTCAACCTGATACTCAGCCTCAGAGAACTCAGGGACGTTATCGTTGATGTCGGACACTTGGACCAGCAGGGAGGCTGTGGCTGACCGGACTGGACGGCCCTGATCTTCAGCCACCACCAGCATCTTGTACTCTGCCTTAGTTTCTCTATCAAGTACTCCAGCCACACTCACCATCCCAGAAACAGGATCAACAGAGAACCTCCCCTCTCCTCCTCTCAGAGAGTACCTGACCTCCTTGTTGAATCCACTGTCTTTGTCTGTAGCTGAAACAACGGTAAAATTGGATCCCACCTCTGCGTCTTCTGGGACTGATTTTGTGACAGAACTGGAGGCGAAAACAGGACTGTTATCGTTGACGTCGGTAACTTGGACCTCCACCACTGCAGTGTCACTGTTCAACCCGTCAAAGATGGAGATGTCCACTGAGTAGTTGTGTGGGGCCTCATCATAGTCCAGCTTCACTTTAGTGGTGAATTCACCGCTGGAGGAGATGGAGAACTTATCGGCTTCTGAATCAACTTTTAAAGTCACAGGAATCTCTCCTGTTACAAGGAAGTCAACCTGTATAAAGACAACAACAATACACAACACCAAAGTGCCATCAACAGAGATGCTTTGGATTTATCTGGAACATTTACTCCAAGTAATAAAGAAATTATATAAGGAGCTTTAAATTAAAACTACAGTACGTAATTTTGTAATTTGTGACATTGGGCTATGCAAATAAAACTGGCTTGACTTGAAACCAATTCATCCATCTGTACAGAATTTTCTGCATTAACTCATTATACCTATCAGTATAAACCATTAAGGCTCTAGAGGAGCTAAATCATTATTATTATGATTTTATTAGTCATTCAAATATGCATTATGGTTTGTTTCTACGGTCCAAAGATTCATAATATTTTTTGTCGTTATAAGCCATCAACCACCAAAAGATGTAGCCAACGATGTTCTTTAAAAAAAGTTCTTTAAATCAAACGTGTTTTGAAAACAGTATTGCTTAACAAGTTGGTGGACTTGGTATGGATGTTGGTGGGAAAGGAGGTGGATGATATGATGTGTGATCATATCATCCATCAAGCTCACCTTGAGGACCATTGTCCCCGGGTCTCTTTCTTCTTCTATGATGGCGCTGTAGCTGCTCTGTGTGAACTGTGGTTTTGTATCTCCAACAGCCTGAATCTCCACCTGAGCTGAAGTGGAGCGAGACACTACGCCTCCTGGAGGAAAAGAATCACATCATAATGATTTATGACTAGTTGAACTAAAAGTATTAACACTGGACATGTGAAAAAAAATACTGTTCACGTCTACCATCTCTGGCTGTAATGAACAACAAGAACTCCAAGGTTTGATGCCGTTCCACTGGGATTATTTCCGTCAGAGTGATTTCTCCAGTATTTTCATCAATGGAGAAGAAGCCATTTTGATTTCCAAAGTTGATGGAATATTTGATCTGTCCATTGACACCTGCATCTGGATCCTCTGCCTCGACCTTTGAATTACATCACGTAGAAGAAATATATCATAAAATATTACCAATATTTTCTTTTCTTAGCTTATCCATGGAGATGACAGCGAAGTTGTGAAATGGTTTGTGTCATATTTAACCCATGCATTTCAGGGAGCCAGATATTTATTGAGAAGCCAGTCTTTAACAGGTGGAGTCCCACAGGGAAGTATTTTGGGGACCCTGCTGTTTCTATTATTTGTGAATGACTTGGAATTAAATAAATATATTCATATGCTGACGACTCAGCCATTTTACTTTACATAAGAATAACAACAAGACAATCCTGAGGGAAAAAAATCAGTAAATTTGAGAGTTTATTTGACACCAATAAGCTGTATGAGATCTTGGATGTTTGTTAAACAGAAATCTAGGTGGAGAGAGAGCATGGCTATAAAGAAACTCAGGAGAGTGAGCAATAGAACCGTTTACTAACAGATAAAGGGCAGCATATTTTCTTTTTTTGAGTTGCTTGGTGATTCAATCTGTTCATGGTTTGGGAAAAAAACACTTCCAGAGGAACTACAGATCTCTCAGAATATGTTAGCCAGGCTCATGGAGGGAATAAAAGAGCATGGCTTGGCAAACAATTCCAACAGTTTGAATAGTTGCTATTTAAATATTCATCTCTCATTGTTCTGCTATAATTATTAGAACAATAAATGTTATTAGACCGTGTCCTCACCTTCACAAGCAACATACCCTCCGTTTGGTTGGTGAAGACTTTGCCTTCATACTGGCTGCTGGTGAATTTAGGGCTGTTGTCGTTCTCATCCAGAAGAGTTATGGTCACATTTGCCGTTGCAACATGGTTGGGTGGTTCCTTCTCCCGTGCTTCAACCTTTATGATGGACAAACCAATAAATAACGTCTCAGGATCAGGTTTGTGTATAAGAGAACTGGTCTAAAAATTTGCCCATGTGAGAACAGGTGGCAGCTGCTTCAACTAGAGAAATTAAAACACTGGTGCTGACTGTTTCAAAGTCGAAATCCACCTAAAAAGTTATTGATCTTGGAAATGAAGTTTGACAAACGAAAAACAAAATATCACATACAAGATATTCATAAAACTTTTATCTGTATCACAGTTTGCAAACTGCATGGACATGAACATTTCCAACTCTATGACAGCTGAGCAAGTAATATGGCTGAAACCAAATACATGGAGCTGAGTTTGTATTGTTTAGTCAAACTAAACAGTTGCAAACAACAGTTGGAGGGGTTAGTTAGGACAAACCTATCTCAGTAGGGGAATAACAGGAACAGTTGGTGTGACTCTAAGTCTGTTTTAACTTTTCTACATCACCTGAAACATGATGGTCTCAGTTTTCTCTCTGTCCAGAGCCGATGAGTTCCTCACTCTGATCATCCCATCAGAGCTGATGCTGAAAGGAGCTGATTCTGGAATAATCTGTAGTGTTCCCACAAATCCTCCCTGTTAAATTCAATGCAATGACTGAATAAGGAATCTGTAGCGTAGCATTCAAGTTAAAAACAGATGTTTGTTTTTCAGCCTGACATTGTGTTCATGTTAGCTATCTTTCGTTGGGAGGGAAGGTTGTTTAGTTTAACATAGAAAAAAATAGGAGCAAGTGATGTGCTGTCCCGTCAATAAATTACCAGAGTAGACGCTGACAATCTGAAGGCTGCATGCAACTCACCTCATCCCTGTCAGTGACCTCCAGGGTCAGGATGGACGCACCGCTGGCCAGGTTCTCAGGGATGGCCACGTCGTAGCTCTCCTTGCTGAACTCTGGTGGGTTGTTGTTCACGTCCTTCACCTTCACCACCACAGAGCTGTTCCCAACCAGAGAGGGAGTCCCCCCATCAGAGGCCTGAACCAAGAGACTGTGCACCTTCACCTCACTGTAGTCCAGAGGCTGGACTAGCCGCAGAGTCCCGCTAGAAGAGTCCAACTCAAAAACAGGAAGGTCTGATGAGGGACTTTGCCGGAAAATACTATAAGCTACTCTCCCATTTGCTCCATCATCAGGGTCTACAGCTGATAAGGTGAGCAAGCTTTCACCCACTGACTCTGTTTCGAAGACTTCAACCTGATACTCAACCTCAGAGAACTCAGGGACATTATCGTTGACGTCGGACACTTGGACCAGCAGGGAGGCTGTGGCTGACCGGACTGGACGGCCCTGATCTTCAGCCACCACCAGCAGCTTGTACTCTGCCTTAGTTTCTCTATCAAGTGCTCCAGCCACACTCACCATCCCAGAAACAGGATCAACAGAGAACCTCCCCTCTCCTCCTCTCAGAGAGTACCTGACCTCCTTGTTGAATCCACTGTCTTTGTCTGTAGCTGAAACAACGGTAACATTGGATCCCACCTCTGCGTCTTCTGGGACTGATTTTGTGACAGAACTGGAGGCGAAAACAGGACTGTTATCGTTGACGTCAGTAACTTGGACCTCTACCACTGCAATGTCACTGTTCAACCCGTCAGAGATGGAGATGTCGACTGAGTAGTTGTGTGGGGCCTCATCATAGTCCAGCTTCACTTTAGTGGTGAATTCACCGCTGGAGGAGATGGAGAACTTATCGGCTTCTGAATCAACTTGTAAAGTCACAGGAACTATACCAGATAGAGCGTAGACATCAACCTGCACACATAGAGATGAGAATGTAAAAAATATGCATCTAAGTTGTGAAGAGTCTGAACAACATGGTCATACGGTAACCGTTCGTTGGAGTGAAACGTACCTTAAGAATCACAGCTCCTGGGTCCTGCTCCTCTTTTACGCTGCCACAGTAGACTTCCTGTAAAAACTGAGGCATTGAGTCACCAGGAGCACGAATGATCACCTGTACTGTGGAGGAGCGGGATATGGTGCCCCCTAGAGGAGAGGTGGGGAAGAACATCATGATGAAATAGAGAGTCTCTTCTTTCATTTGAGCTATTCAATGTTCTCAGAGACATAGTACAAAATATTCTGTGGGTCTAGACACATGACTCAAAATGGGCAAAAAATGCTGGAACAAGGCGCTTTCTGTTTTATAAAACTGGCACTCAAAGAGTTAAAGGACTGGTACAAGCCTTTTATGTCACATTCCATGACATGCATTGGTCATACAGTCAGATGACAAACACTGAGTAGTTATGCACTCCTTTAAACTGTAAACTGGTGTGATTCCACTACCAGAAAAGGGGTTTATAGGTTCTGTGCAATGATACAATGACAGCTTCTTTTACAGCATAACAAGGCATTTAGAGTCCAGTTAACTGAGGACTTTAATGTCTCAACAAAGATTGTAGTCATGTGTTTTATCACTCTGTAAGGCACACTTAACTGCTGCTGCGTGAGACTGTGCTCCACACAGACTTCAGTTTAGAAATCTTAACAAATCATTCACAGTGGGTTTTTCATGTTAGCCTCAGTTAATAAAAGCTCCAATTGGCTGAGAGAGCTAAACAGAAGCTAAGATCAGCATCTGTATGAGGGTGTGATAACAACTTTATGATCACAAAATATTTGATATTGCCAGTGGTGAAGTGCTTGACGTGACTCAACTGACAGGTGTGGTCGTCAAGTTTCTCAAAAATATTCTGCCCAGAGAATTCGAAAGATCTTGATATTATAATTTGAACCAAACACATATCAAATAATCAAAAGTTGTGATTTAGTGTTGATTGGCTTTTTATACTATAACAGACTGAATCATCACAATCAGGGCAAATGATTCTTGAATGTCAGGATACTCATAGAGAGATTAAAATACCATCTCTGGCTGTTATGTAGAGAGGGAAGATCAATATCTCATTCTCCACCAGGCGAATAAGTGAAGCCAGCGTGATGTCTCCGCTGTTTTCGTCGATTGCAAAGTGGCCTAAATCGTTTCCAACATCTATTGAGTATTTGATCTGCCCATTCTTGTCAGTATCTGGATCTTCTGCCTTCACCTTTAAGTAAAATTAAACCAATCATCATCTAAACAGCAAATACAAACTATACAACAACAAGCTGTCAAAACAAAAAATAATCTATGAAGGATGTATATAAATAATAATGCAACAATGACACTCCTCTTTCCAACTCTCACATTTCCATCATCGTCTTCCTGCAACGGTAACAAACAGACTGGACCGAGTGAAAGGTAATTCAAAATCGTGAAGTAAATAAAAAAGAGTGTCATCTGCATAGAGGGGATGCTTATCTCCATCTAATGCATTACAGATAGCAAATATCAAGGGACATGAACCAGAACCATATTTTTAGCTTGATTCCTCAGATTCAGTATAGGTTTGAACTGTTTTATTAACTCACCTGGACCAGCAACATTCCCAGTGTCTGGTTTGAAAACACCTTTCCCTCATAAGAGTCACTGATGAATGCAGGACTGTTATCATTCACATCCAGCAGAGTGACGCTGACCTGCACCACTGCAACATTGTTGGGTGGATCTGATTCCCTTGCTTCAATCTTTGAATGAACAAAAAAAGGACAAAGTTATGACAACAAAGTCCACATAAAACACTGTCTGAGTCCCACCATTTTAATAGTTATAGCAGGAATAGGTCAGATATAGGGCAGGGTACCGAACTTTAATACTTTTGTAGCTCCGACCGAAAAACTCTGATCCTATCCGGTGTCAAAAAATGAATCATTTTTCTGTGTCAAATTCCAATACCCAAGTGTCTGTGAGCCATGCTCTCAGATGTCTCTATGAGCAGGGGGACATCCCCTTCAGAGTCATCAAGACACTGATCCGTCCCTCCACTTCCAGCATAAAGAGACAAACATCACAGGTAGAACAGAGGATTAATGTCACTGCAGCAGCATTGGTCAGAAGTTAGAATTTAAATCAGAACACCCCTGTGAAGTCAGATCTCCACCTCAGAAAGTCAGATTAATCTCACCAACCAGACACAGAATTCATGCTATCTGCCACTGATGTAAACAGTAGCTCCATGTTTTGTTGTTCGTCTGTAAGGCTGGAAGAGCTGGGAGCACTAAACTTTGAGGTCAAGATGATCTGAGCTCCAAGTTCCAAGTAAACACACCATAAGACAAACTCTCACTCCCCAGGGTCCTAAAGAGAAACTGGTAGCAGCCTGTGTCCGTTGATCATCGTCAGACCATTGTCTAGTATGTCTACCATAATAAAGACCAAATTACACAAAAATAACTTATTGAGTTATCGGAAAAAGTATCGTTCTGGAACCGGTATTAAAACAAAAGTATCGAAATTAGCACTGTATCAAAAAATTTGAACAATACCTAGCCCTAGTAAAGTCATAGTCAATATTTATTTCTTGTCACCCATAAAAAGACCAGCATTAACAATGAATGCATCTACTAACAGGTATGTATTGTGTGTCAATGCCTTCCTCCTTTGCTATTTTTTCAACCAAATATAACATTTATGAGCTTTTATTAAGGATTTAAATCTTCATCAGAAACCAGAAAGTTTGGCGCTCATGTTTAATTCAAACTCTAGTTCACCTGAAATGTGATGTTTTCAGTTGTTTCTCTGTCCAGAGCCGTGGAGTTTTTCACCGTTACCGTCCCATCAGTACTGACAGAAAATGGAGCAGATTCTGGAAGGATCCGCAAAGTTCCCACAAATCCTCCCTGGAGAAAAGAGGATCATGGAGGAATTTACTTACACTAACTTAATTTCCAAATGTGGTTTTCAGTAAAACCTACTGTACCTGGTCCAGGTCGGTGACGATGGCTTTGAACAGAAAAGCGCCAACAGGGGAATTTTCCAGAAGTGTAACAGAGTAATCAGGCTGGTCGAACTCTGGAGGGTTATCGTTTACATCCTGGACAATGACAGACACCACAGCATCCGCCGTCTTCAGGCTGTCGTCTATCTGGGCCGCCTGCAGGGAGGAAACGTAATGACTGATTAAAAGCTGTTGTAAACACTTAGCATTTGTGTCTCTGTTTTAGTTTTCAGGGTTCTTGCAAGGCCTCAACAAATATAATTTAAGACCCAAAAACGTCATAACAATTTATTTGGTAGAATATAGTCGATTTATTGTACAGCTTGACCAATATGGAGTTTTGGAGGCTAATGCAAATATCGATATTTAGCAAGAAAAAATAATTTATGATTTTTTTTAGCCCTTTAACACTTGCAACAACAATATAAATTGAAGGCATAACACAACATTTGTTACAATTTTAATTTCACAACTTTCAAGAACAAAAAAGTGAACTTTGTGAGCAAAATAACATGAAAAATTGCAGTAAATCTCTGAATGCTGTGTTTCCTATTGGCATTAAACGCAACATCTAAAAATTTAATACCTACAGCAAATTTACGGTAAATTTAAGACAATTTCAGACCTTAATTACCCAGATTTTAATTTAAGACATTTTAAGACTTTTTAAGGAACTGCGGGAACCCTTGTTTTGCCACTTTTCATAGTCATACTGAGTTTCTTGTGGTTTCTTTGCAGCTTCTTTGGGTCTCTTAGAAGCTGTTTTAGATTCTCTGAGGTCTTTTAGTGTCTCTTTTAAGTTTTTTTTTTTATGTTTCCTTGTGGTCATTTTTTTTGAGTATCTTCCTGGTGGTGAGGGCAGGGGGATCCTGAACGCTTCCCTGACAGATCCATTATCCATCCATGCACTCACCGTTGTGTTTACAAGCATTGATGCACTTAAAACTCTCCAGAAAAGCAGCAGTTTTACTAAGTTTCTTCTCCTCTTGGTGTGGGCTACAAGCTTCAGCTGACAAGTGTCAAAACATGCTTCATGGCTGGGATTAGATTCATGATGTCTTACATTATCCCACATGAATGATGGTTGACTGAAGGCCAGTACCTTGATGCTGAGAGAGATCATGTTGCTGCTCATCTCCTCTCTGTCCAGAGCAGCCAGCACTGACACGACCCCACTGCTAGGGTCAATTTCGAAGTTCATCCCATACTTGTCTGGAGACACTGAATGAATAAAGACAATGTGAAATATTTATTGTTTTGTCTGGAAAAATAACTGAGTTGAATTCAAAGTTTTTATTTCTTGTCATTTACCTGAACTGATGCTGTAAATTAAAGTCACGTTGATCCCAGTGTCTCCATCCTGAGCTTTTATTGCTTCTGGCTCAATAGTCCGGAAAGGACCAACCTGAAAATCACAATATACAATAAGTTAATATCGAAATTCAAAGGCAACGATTAACCTAAGAATTCTGGATGAAAATTGAAATGAAATGACATTCACCCACCACAAGACCTTAATCACCTGGATTTTAATTTAAGACATTTTAAGACTTTTTAAGGAACCTCTGGAACTCTTTGTTTTAAGCACTTGATCAGATATTACACACTGCACCTTTAAGAAAGTGTTGGTTGACATTGTGGAAACCATGAACACATTCACCTATGACAGAAATGTTTCAGTATTTAGTCTGATAGACTCACCTGATTCTCTGGAATAAAGGCCTGGTACAGGTTGTGGCTGAAATATGGATTAAAGTTATCAAAGTCAACTACATTGATCAGCACAGTGGCTGTGTCGCTAAACCCCCCGATATCCTGCAGAGACAACACACACCAGTCAGGTACTCATGACGTCGTGGCTCTACGTTATTCTGTCAATACGTTCACTCACCTGGGCCGTCACCACAAAATTGTACTTTTGGATTAAGTTGTAGTTCAAACGTCTCCTCAAAATAAAAACGCCTGCGTTGTTCACTGTGAAGTCCTCTGATGCTGGTACCTTTAGGACAGGAAGTTACCGTCAGATTTCCACACAGTTACTCATCATGACACAACAGTAACTCATTTTTCTTATCATCTTTAGCCCGAGGAGGTTTTAATCTCAATTAAATCCATTTTATACAGTTAGTGTGATCAGTGAGTCACTGTTATAGTCGTTAATTACATTATAGGAACAAATGCGCTGTGAAAAACTGAGTTAATAGTTATTTTATCTGAATTTAACCAGTTTCATTTCATTTTTAAATATATTCTTTTTATTAATAATAATATTCTTCTTCAATCAATATTAGAGAGTAAAACGGACAGATTCTGGACGAAAAGTTGTGATTTTGGTGAAAGTATCCTCTACTCTTCCTCTGATAAAACAAGACTGGAACAAGGTAAATATTCTGTGGGTCTAGAAATATGACTCAAAATGGACTAAAATGCTGGAACAAGACACTTTCTATTTGATAAAAGGGCTGGAACTCAAAAAGTTTAAAAAAAATACTTCAGGTACTGTCAGTAACTATCCTTAGAATAGGTGTAAATGGAAAAAAACATCCTAGCTTCTCCAAATATAGTTAAATTATTATAATTACAAAGGAATATGTCAGTCTGTTGTTTGTCAGGCTGCTGTCTGCGTCCACAGCCGTCACTTGAAGAACCTCAGTGTCCACTGTGTGTGTCTGAAAGAAAAAGACAGAATGACCCACTCATGTAGCCGTACATGGTGTTTGTTACTACATTTATCTTCTCTACTACATTCTACCGTAGCTTAAGATATATCTTTGTGAAGGATTCTGGGTCCACAGCTTGCAGACGTCGGTGGCTTACCTCAGAGACATCAGTGCTGTAGCTCTTCTGTGTAAAAACTGGGCTGTTGTCATTGAGATCGTTGATTTTCAGCGTCCGAGTGTTGTCATACTGCAAACATAAAAAAATAACAAACACTTGAAATATTCAGTTTTCTCCTGTGAGTGAACTTTTACACTTAACACCCACCTTAATGACACCTTCTCCGTCACACCTCACAGAGTAATATAAGACAGTGTCGGTCTGTAAAACACAAACACAGTGTTAAGACGACTTTCAGGACATAGAGCAGAACTGAGAGTGAAGCTCAGTAAAACAAATAATCCTGCACTCCAGCTCAGCAAAGACAGTGAATGGACAAAAACTGGGGATTTTCCAGTGTCAGCACAGTTTTAAATGCCCCATATTATGCTAATTTTCAAGATCTGAATATACATACATCTGTATTTAACCTCTTTCATAACATTTCAACAGAATTACGTTGTTAGGCAACCGTTTAGGCCTATGTTTACTTCCTGTCAGAGGTCACTCACATTACTGCAACAGCTAAATAAACCATAAATCATATATACTGTAGATGTTATTCAGGCTATATTTTTTAAAAATTGATATTAAGAAATTAAAAATCAATATTATATAGGAAGAAAAAGTATTGCAATATATTGCCATATTGATATTTTTTCCCAGCCCTAGATGCTATGTGAAGCTTTGTAGCCATTATCTATTTTATTATGCTAAATGGAGCAGTATCTGAGATTCATTTGAATAATACCCATGTTGATAAGAGTGTTAACTAGTTGCTTTTGAAAAAATATAATTTATCTCTATTACTAAGACAATCATGTGATTCATCACAATTATATATTTTAATCAATCTGACAGCCCTGATACTGAGTTTCCACTCTCCTCCTGATAAAAACACTGATAAAAAATAATAATAATAAATTAGAGCTGCAGAGCTTCACAAATATATTAAACCACCTGTGCTGTTTGTCTCAGCTTCATCTCCAGCATCATCTGCTCCACTTTAACTTGACTCTTTCTTCCTCAATGAGTTCACTACTCTTCATCATTTTGAACAGGAGTGAGGAATTTAAACTGAATTCACCTTTTTAGACCCAAATTTGATCCAGAACACTGGAATTAATCCAGAATAATAAACAACCACTAAAACACATTTTGTTCTGTTCAGGAAGGACAGAAAATAACAGGAATTTAACATCCCAAGCTGTTTTTTGTAAAACAGTAAATTCTAAAATTCCTGGATACCAACAATAATTATTTTATCATTAAAAAAATACAGAAACATTAAATATTTTGGTAATCAGTAATACTGTTAATTTAGGGCAGCGGTGGTAAATGATAAGTTTCTTAAGCTCTGTATTTGACTTTGTAGCACACAGGGTTTCCTTGAACTCACGTCTGCCAGTACGTCTGCATCCAGAGGTTTCTTGGTGCGAACCGTTGCGACGGTTTCTCCCGGCATGAAGATCAGCTCCAGGAATTCCAGGTGCGTTGGGAAGACAAACGGCACCAGCTGCACACCTGCTGTGATCCCAGTCAGCACCTCCACATCTCCTGCAGCACCATAGAAGCATTGTGAGGAGGACTACAGGAACATCTCATACACCAGAAAACCAATGTTGGTTCAGCCACAAATGAACCGAGTATGTTCACTGCCACATTTTTCAACGCCTTAATAATCAAGTCTGAGTTCTTGTCTGTCTTTAAGTGGTTCAAATTACGCTACAAAGTTTGGTGAGGAAAGACTGGTGTGACCCCTTGACCTCTGACCTCAAGAAATGTAAATAAACACCAAAGTCTCTCTCTCCTCTCTTACAGAGATAATTAATCTAAATGTGATGATGAACGTCATCTCCAGCTTACCTGCATATCCTTCATCCACTGCGCCCACGTGTAGGTTGCTACCCTGATCACAGTTTATGACTGAAGTGCCTTGAGGATAAAAAAGAAATAAAGGTTAATGGAGAACAGACACAATTACAGTAGGTTCACCCAGGTGACTGTACATAAA
Organism: Synanceia verrucosa; assembly: GCA_029721515.1. Classification (NCBI taxonomy): domain Eukaryota; kingdom Metazoa; phylum Chordata; class Actinopteri; order Perciformes; family Synanceiidae; genus Synanceia; species Synanceia verrucosa. The sequence continues at coordinate 1,981,581 of CM056555.1, read as the reverse complement.
AACACTGTTTGGCATTTACGGTGAGATACTCTACAAGACAAGTCAGGCATCAGATACCACATCAGTTTTGTTAAAATGGTTCAAACACAACTTTGAGTACATGACAATACAGTGTGCGTTTTGACTATGACTTTGATATTTGACTTCTTACCTCATTTCTGCTTCAAAATAAACATATCAGTGTGGAATCAGTGTATTTACCATCACACTATACTGAAAACTCTGTTTATTACCTCCCTTTATTCCATTACATAGTCTGAAATTCAGAAAAAATGATAGTATCTGCTGTGTAGTTTCATCTTTCTTTAAATACACAGCACCTGGCATTGGACTTTGAAACACTTTTAGTGAGGTGTGATCAAACTGATATGAAAGCATCATTTCATGCCGATTCAATAAACGGATGAGTCAAGCCATCGAGTGGACTTAAATTCAGACATCACCAGAGGAAAGTAGATTTATGGTCCACTGCAGCGAGGAATGACACAACACATCTTTTATCATGGCCCTATGTGGGAATACTCACCCAACATTTGGCTTTTTTTTTTTTTTTTTTAAACACATCTCATATCTTTTATAAATATTTAAACAAATAGACAACATGATGCACAGCAACACACAAAAACTCTTCAATGGTGGATTGTATTTGTGTTACCTTCTGAGAGAAAGCAGAAAAAGTAAAAAGGTATGAATAAAACCTTATAATGACATAAATACTACATATATAAATAGAATAAATGGCCTAGTGCTCATACATACTTGAAGATTGAATATTTTATACCTGGGGTGGCCGAATTAAGGCCTACAGAGATTTTATAAATAAAATAAAATAAATAAACAAAAATTATTTAAATTGGCCATGAATGGGAAACAAATACAGATATTTGTATATTTTGACCTGTTAACTTTACCTATTTACATATTCACACCTAATATTTTGAGTGGATACGTTTGAATTAACTGAACTCAAATTCAAGCAGATACAGAAATATTTTTGTAAATGACTACAATAGCAAACTGTATTATAGTGTTTTGTGAGTTATTTTGATAGAAAATGTATTTTCTGCAGGGTTTCTGGTCTAGAAACACTGAATTTCTTGCAGTGTAATTGGTTCAAAACTATGTAATTACTTTTGTTCGACCCAGGACTCTTTGTGTTTTTCTGTACACATCCCACAATTGAAAGAAAATTTGAAATATGAAACATTTATGTTATGGTATTTTGAGCTGATTTCATAAACTGTCCCACCTATTGTTTGTGTCTACCGTCTTTTTGCTTTGTATTATCTCATGAGATTTTACCTTTAATAAACAATAGAGCCACTATTATACTTCCAGTATTTGAGGACTGATCTGAGCATTGAAACTACTCTCATCCCTACAATCCCTCATTATTCAACCCTTCTGCCTCAGATCTGTCACCTAATGCCCTACTTTTGAGTTACTGATATTGGTTTAATACAGTCACCGTATGGATTTCTCTGTGATTTTTGGGCAGATCAAAATAGATTTGGACTGAAAAAAAAGTATTGGTTGTTCAACACAGGCAGCAGAGTCACCCTGATTTTAAGTTTTAAATCAAATCTGTGTCTAAAATGATTTCTTCTCACTCACCTATCGGACTTCCAGTAACAACGCACACACCAAAGGAGAAAACGAGGAGGAGACCAGTCCAGATCAAACTACCGGTCTCCATATCAGCTCCGTTGTGTTTCCCCAAAACCTGAAACCTGGACACTGAACTGATCACCTGAATCACAGCGTTAAAGACGAGTCCACCTCGCCCTCCTTCCCAGCAATCCTGTTTTATGGCCGTTATAAATTGTTACAGGTAACCCCCATGGTACCAAAGTGAAGGACAAAGCCTGAGTTTCCTTTCCCCTGAAATGTTGTGGAGAACCCGTCTTGACTTCACAGGAGCAGATGTCTGAACTTCATCCCTCCATCCATCCATAAAGACCAGGCCTCTGGCTACATCTGTATTTTATTCCAGAAGTGAATGTTGACCTTCTTTGTGTTACCTTTCATGTGTTTTTGTTTTATTGTGTTTTCCGTCTGTAGAAGCGGAACATGATAAAAAATTTATTACGTCTATTTATGGAAATTCCTCACTATTTGCTACACCTCATTCTTTGGTGAGGAAAGCAGGACACAGTTCAGACACACTTTCGTTGTTTTCTTCATTTAACTGATGGTTTTAATATTCATTTGGAAATATTTTCGATTGTTATAAATATTATACTCTTATGAGTAACTTCACAAACTTTTTGAACCTCTGTTCAGAATGAAATGATGAAAAATATCAGTGATATTCCTGTTTTCACCTGGCAGGTACAAACCAAGCTACATGAATGTGAGAGAATCTCTTGCCTATTAATGGTAATTTGATAGTAATTTGAAAGCAGCTGCTTATTTTGAAGCTTCCAAAGTACAGAGAGTAATGTACTGAGTAGGGGTGTCCCCATCCGATATTGATATCGGATATCTGTCTGATATCAGCAAAAAAAAACGAGCGTCAAAATATATCGGCCTGCATCTAAAATCTCTGATATTAGCAATCCGACACCATCAGTCCATTCCAGACTCCACTCCAGCTCTTCTGTGCAGCAGCAGAACCCAGTGATCACAACAACAGCTGTGCTAATGTGCCAAGTCCAGCACCCTGAGGCTGTACACTAAGCGGAAAGAGGGAGGCTGAGGACTCGTGAGCAACAGAGCCACTGTCCAGGATGAAACATCGAAAATCCAAAAATACATCAGGAAAATGGCCCCTAAAGATGTACTGCTCAGTGAAAGCCTCAGACAGCAGAAGCCTTAAGAGTGTGAGGACAGTGAGGAGCAGACAACATGGAGGGACAAGCTCCTACATGGCATGTACCACCGTCAGATAGAGGAAGTGGCTGATATCAAGAAGACCTACGAATGGCTGGAAAATGCTAGGCTGACAGACAGCACAGAGGCGCTGATCATGGCAGCACAAGAGCAGGCACTGAGCACGAGGGCTATAGAGGCCAGGATCTACAACAGTAGACCAGACCCAAGGTGCAGGCTGTGTAAGGAGGCCCCTGAGACAGTCCAGCATATAATAGCGGGATGTAAGATGCTAGCTGGATCAGGGTATATGGAGAGGCACAACCAGGTGGCTGGGATAGTGTACAGGAACATCTGTACCCAGTATGGACCAGAAGTACCCAAATCCCAATGGGACATACCACCAAAGGTGGTTGAGAACAACAGGGCTAAGGTCCTGTGGGACTTCAGCATCCAGACTGACAAACAGCTCCCAGTTAACCAACCGGACATAGTGGTGGTGGACAATGAGCAGCAGAGGGCAGTAGTGATAGATGTGGCGGTACCAGCTGATGCCAACATCAAGAAGAAGGAGCATGAAAAGGTAGAGAAGTACCAGGGGTTGAAAGAACAGCTGGAACAGATGTGGAAGGTGAAGGCCAACTGTGGTGGTAGGAGCACTCGGGGCGGTGACCGCCAAACTGGGAGAGTGGCTCCAGCAGATTCCAGGCACAACATCTGAAGCCTCAGTCCAGAAGAGTGCAATTCTAGGAACAGCGAAGATACTGCGCAGAACCCTCAAACTCCCAGGACTCTGGTAGAGAACCCGAGTTTGAGGAAAACACGGATACCACCCTACAAGGGTGAGAGGAGCATTTATATATATATATATATATATATATGTATATATTTATGTATTTATATATATATGTATATATTTATATATTTATATATATTCACGTATGTATACATATATATACGTATATATACATACACATATATATACGTATATACGTATATTCACGTATATACGTACATGTACGTATATATATATATCTGAATATATACGTATACATTTATATATACGTATATACACGTATACATATACATATACTTACATTTACATATACACATATACATATATACATATACACACATACATATATACATATACATATACACACATACATATATATACATATATATACACATATACATGGAGGAGGGCTTGGAGGAGGGCTTGGGATGTCAGTGCATGTTTGAGTTCAGAGTGGTGATGGCTTTTGGAAAGAAACTGTTTTTGGGTCTGTTTGTTTTGGTTCTGATGCACCTGTAGCACCTTCCTGAGGGTAGCAGGTGAAACAGGTCGGAGCCAGGGTGGGAATTGTCCTTGATGATGTTTTTTGCCCTTTTAAGGCAGCGGGAGGTGTAAATGTCCATCAGGGAGGGGAGGGGGCAGCCGATGATTTTCTGTGCTGTCTTAACAACCCACTGAAGCCCCTTCCTGTCTGCCATGGTGCAGCTGCCGTACCACACTGTGATGCAGTAGGTCAGCAGGCTCTCAATGGACGAGCGATAGAAGGTCAGCAGCAGGGTGGGGTCCAAGTTGTGTTTCTTGAGGACCCTCAGGAGGTGTAGCCGCTGCTGCGCCTTCTTGATGATCGCCTTGGTGTTGTCTGTCCAGGAGATGTCGGAGGAGATGAGGACGCCGAGGAACCGGAAGGTGTGGACTCTCTCCACACACTCGCTGTTGATGTAGAGGGGGGCAAGTTCGGTGCTGAGCCCCCTAAAGTTGACGATGATCTCCTTCGTTTTCTTGGTGTTCAGAGCCAGGTTGTTTTCTGAACACCAGGCTGCCAACTTCAGGACTTCCCCTCTGTAGGCTGTCTCATCTCCTCCTGAGATGAGTCCTACAACTGTTGTGTCGTCGGCGAACTTCACAATGAGGTTGCTGTTGTGGGCCGGACGACAGTCATGGGTGTAGAGACAGTACAGGAGGGGGGCTCAGCACATAGCCCTGTGGGGAGCCGATGCTCAGTGTCCGCGTGGAGGAGAGGTGGGGGCCGAGTCTCACAGTCTGGGGCCGGTTGGTAAGGAAGTCCTTTATCCAGGCACATGTGAGAGGGGGGAGGCCGAGAGTGTCCAGTTTGGTAATAAGAATGTCTGGAATGATTGTATTAAAGGCAGAGCTGAAATCCACGAAGAGCATTCGGACATAGCTCTGTTGCTGCTCCAGATGTGACAGCGCGGAGTGGAGAGCTACAGCGATGGTATCTTCAGTGGATCTGTTTGCACGATATGCAAACTGGTAGGTGTCGAAGTCTGGGGGGAGATAGTCCTTGACGTGCTGGAGGACCAGCCTCTCGAAGCACTTCATGTTTCACAATATCGGAGTGAGGGCCACAGGACGATAATCATTTGGGCTCGTGGTGGGAGACTTCTTAGGTACTGGGATGATTGTGGCAGTTTTCAGACAGGGCGGGATGACTGCCTGGGCCAGCGAGAGGTTGAAGATTCTGGTGAAGATGAGGGTGAGCTGGAGGGCACATGCCTTAAGCACTTTACCAGGAACACCATCTGGGCCAGCAGCCTTCTTAGGGTTCACTGCCAGGAGCACCTGTCTGACTTCATGCTCGCTGACAGTGAGTGTAGTGGTGCAGGAACTGGGTGGGGGTGGGGGCAGGGCAGGGGCTGCTGAGTGTTGCTGCTATGACGTTTCGAAGCGAGCAAAGAAGCAGTTTAGCTCCTCAGCCAGTGGTGCACTCAGGTCTTCTGTTGTTGGAGTGCCGCCCCTGGAGTTTGTGATGTCATGAATGCCCTGCCACACCGCCCGTGTGTTGTTGCTGGACAGGTGGGACTCTATGCTCTTCTTATGGTCTGCTTTGGCTTTTTTAATTCCTCTTTTCAGATCCGCTCGAGCAGTCCTGTAAAGGTCTCTGTCACCCGATCTGAAGGCAGCATCACGGACTCTGAGGAGCGTGTGGACCTGGCTGGTTAACCAGGGTTTCCGATTTGGGAAGACCCAGATGGTTTTTTCCACAGTCACATTTCCAATACAGAACTTGATGTAGTCCAGTACTGTTCCTGTGAAAGTTTCCAGTTCCTGGTGTTCAAATAGGTCCCAGTCTGTCTCAGTGAAGCAGTCCTGCAGTCCTTGAGAAAGTGCGTTGTCAGGCCAGATTGTAACAGTCTTTATGGTGGGCCTGGCACTGCGTCTGAGGGGGGTGTAGGCTGGGGGAGAGCAGGAGGGAAAGATGGTCTGACTGGCCGAGGTGGGGGAGGGGTATGGCTCTGTATGCGTGCTTAATGTTGGAATAGACATGATCCAAAGTGTTTTCCCCTCCAGTGGAACACTTGACATGCTGGTAAAACGTCGGGAGTACAGTCTTCAGGTTGGCCTTATTAAAGTCTCCTGCAATTATGTGGACACCATCCAGATGGTCCCGCTGATGTGCGTTGATGGTGTTCAGCAGGATGGAGAGCGCCGTGTTTACGTTGGCGTGGGGTGGAATATACACAGCTGTGACGATCACTACTGTTAGCTCTCTCGGTAGAAAAAAAGGCCGGCATCTTACAAACATGTACTCGAGGTCGGGGGAACAATGCTCGTCTATCACAGTCCCGTTGTTATGCACATACATACAAAGCCCCCCTCCTCTGCTCTTACCGGAGTCCTTTGTCCTGTCCCCGCGTAGCAAAGTGCGGCCCGCTAGCTGCACGCTAGCATCGGGAATGTCCGGGCGGAGCCAGGTTTCGGTGATAATCAGAATACAGCAATCATGAACATAGCGATTCCCGGCAAGCTGTAGTTCCAAGTCATCCGTTTTATGCACCAGGGATCTAGCATTGGAAAGATACAGGCTCGGTAGAGGTGGCTTGTGTGGTCGTTTCCTTAGCCTTAGCATAACACCGGACCTGCAGCCCCGCATCTACTTTCTCTCCCTCCTCCGTCTGCACTGTCTCCGAGACCCGACAACAATCCACGGAGAGCCCCCGCTGGTCTCGCTCAGTCATCTGGTATATTGTGCCTGTGATGAAAGGCTTCCGTGATAGGTGTCTGATGCTGGTTCCCAATGTCCAAAAGTTTCTGGCGGGTGTAGCGGATGTTCTCGCATATATACACACACACACACACACAGCGGTTGACTCTCTCTATGTGCCCTGTGATGAGGTGGCGACTTGTCCAGGGTGTACCCTGCCTTCCGCCCTAAGACATCTGGGATAGGCTCCAGCCCCCCCGCGACCCTATGAGGATAAGCGGTAGATAATGGATGGATGGATGGCTATATACATACATACATACATACATACATACATACATATATATATATATATATATATATATATATATATATATATATATATATATATATATATATATATAGATGTGATATATATATGGTGATTTTGGTGAAACTAGTCTCTACTCAACTCCAGATAAAACAAGAATGGAACAAGGTAAAAACAAAAAAAATTTTCATGATGAAATAGAGAGTCTCTTCTTTCATTTGATCTATTCAGTGTTTCCAGAGACATAGTACAAAATATTCTGCAGACTCAAAATGCCACTTTGGGTTTTGTAAAAGGGCTGGCACTCACTGGTTAAGGAACTATTTTGATAATCGATTAATTAGTTTGAGTTGCTTTAACTCTTTGAGTGCCAGCCATTTTTATTTTAAATGGGAAGTGTCTTGTGCCAGCGTTTTTGCCCATTTTGAGTCATATTTCAAGACCCACCCATGAACAGATGGAGACACATGAAAAAATAAATTAACTGAATCCACTTGTCATCCAGCAAGCAGAAGTCTTCATCTTATCTTGATGATGAAGCTTTCACCACACTAATTCAGCTCTACTTTGACATGCAGGTCACATCTGGTTAAAGGCATTTACATCTTTGTGAACTTCTATAGGTCTCATGGATACAAAATGAAGAACGGACAATTCTGTCTGAAGTCTGAACTTAAGCATGAACGTGAGTGTGTTGCTGAGAGATTTGCATTTTGTGCCAAATGATAGGAAAAAAGTTTCAAATACAGATTAAAAAATGTACAGAATGGTGACTTTCCCAGAGCCCATATGGTGTCATCATATTGCTTGTTTTGTTGGGCCAAGAGACAAAAAAAACAAAGACGTTCGGTTCACTATCACATAAAACGGAGCAATGTAGAAAATCCATATTCTTTGCGTTGGAACAAGGAAATGTTGAGTATTTTGCTGTGTGTAAATCAACTGCTTCAAGCATTGACATTTCATATACATTTTGCAGAAAATTAAGAGCAAGTTTACCACATCATTCCTAATCCGACGCTTCATATCTACCCCACTTCATACATACATCCAATTGCCAAAGACTCACTCTTATTATTGTGCACTAATGTAATACATTATCATTCACTCTAAATCAAGTCAAAGTTAACAAATCTTAGCTAATAAAAAGAGCAGCTGCAGCTGATCAAGAATGCTGCTGATCCAGTCCTTACTAAGACCATGAAAGTGGATCACATCAGTCCAGCTCTGAGGTCTTTACACTGGCTCTCTGTCAGGCAGACAATTGATTTCTGTTGCTGTTGGTTTATAAAGCACTAAATGTGATCCTCTGCTACATTATGAACCGTCCAGTCCCCTCAGGTCATCTGGTTCAGGTCCACTTCCTGTCCCCAGAGTCAGAACTAAACATGGAGAAGCAGCGTTCAGTTTCTACGCTCCTGATATCTGGAACAAACTTCCAGAAAACTGCAGGTCAGCAGCAACTCTCACTTCTTTTAAATCAAGGCTGAAGACCTTTCGGTTTGCCACTGCTTTTTATTAATTTCTTTTAGTTTGTTTTTATTTAATGAAGCAACTGTTACGATCACTGATGGAGAGTGATGATCCCACAGTTTGCTGCCCAGTGGATTATAGGTCATCCATTTTTATCATTTATCAGTTATAATGTGTTTTAAAGTTTTATGTCTTGTTGCTTTTAATGTTTTTAATTCTTGATGTTTTATGTAAAGCACTTTGAATTGCCCTGTGTCTCAGTTTATTTCCTGTAGCAGTGGATGGACAGGAAGTAAACATGGATCCGACCATCTCTAGGGTTAACAGAGAATGGTCCCAAAAGAGAAAATATCTAGCGAGCTGCAGTTCTCTGGGCCAAAATCTGAGAGGAATGTTTCCAGCGCCATGTTGAATCCAAATACAAAGAATTAAGGCAGTTCTGAAGGCAAGGTGTTCCTTATGAATAAGTGATTAATAAATGTCATGAAAAATGATCGTATTTTTGTTTGATGTTCAACTTCCTCACTGAACAGCAGCACAACGACCTTTGTCTGTTCTTCCTTGTACATCATTTCTTAGAGAAATGTTCATATAAGGTCATGGTGTGGCTCTGAGAGTTGGTCATGTTCTGGTTATAAAAACCCCACTTACTTCTGCATTCACTGTGACAGCGTCTTGAGCTGAGAGGCAGAGTCAACGGTATTTCATTACCAGAGCAGGTAATATGATTTTCACCAGGTTGGATTTAGTGTTTGAAATATAGAAGAAAAGCTTCTGTTCAACAGCTCAAAGTACAGCATCACAACGGACTGAACGACTGAGAAAATAGTGTTATTAATTGCAAAATCCTGACAACTTAAAAAGGTACACTCTTCAATTTCTGATCAGATCTCAGCACCAAAAAATAAATTGGAATTTGGATTTGTCAGTGTGATGAAAAAGTTACTGTCATAACAGGAAACCCTTGTTTTTACTCATTTTTTAAAATCTTATATATTTTCTGCACAGAGTCCTGACAACTTGCAACTATTTCAAAAGTTTTTCAGTTCAAGAAAAGTTTATAAAGCCACATTAAAGACAGACAAAGTACCTTCCGAACAACAAAACATGTCCTGAATTTACTAATTGAACTTATAGAACTTATTGAACTGAACTTATAGAGTTTGTCTTACATTCATCTTTGGGACGGACAAAGCTATTTGGCTTAGTTATGACGATTAATCAAGAAATTAAATGTCGGTTGCAGCCCTAGAAAAGAACATGTTTATCTTCGGTGACATAACAGTGTTGCAGCAGAACAAGAAGAAAAAGAGTCAAGAAGTCTGGGAACTGACTTGGTAACAACTAAAAAACTGCTATCTGGTTGGAATCTAGTCTGCAGGTCAACATGTTGAGATTGAGATGTAGTCTTGTTATTATTGTTATTATTGTTATTGTTATCGTCATCATTATTATCCCTGATGATGTATGTGAAAAGCACTAAAGCAGAGATGGCTGGCCTGTGCTGGATGGCTGTGATGCTGGGCATGTTGTTGTCTGCTGGAAGCAGCTCGGCTGTTGTGGACCAGAACCAACTTGCAGGAATAGTTACTGAAGTCCTGAACAGGTGAGTTGGTTCGTAACAAAGAGCAGACAGGTGAAGACATAGCCTTCATCTTTCTTTTCTCTAAACAAAAGACAGCAAACACTGCCTCAGATATCTGAGATGTTTAAGGATCAGTGGACACATTTAAAGAGGACATCTGTCACACGTTTTCTGATCTATCCTTCCATCAATCAAACTTTTTGAACCTCTGTTCAGAATGAAATGATGAAACATATCAGTGATATTCCTGTTTTCACCTGGCAGGTACAAACCAAGCTACATGGGCAGCAACAACAGAAGGTCAGTAAGTGGTTGAGTAACCGTTGGTCATAAAGAATTCAAATAAGCTAAATATCAAAGACTGACAGAATAAATGCTACATTAGGTAATGCGTCGATTCGAAATATCAAGAAATAATGACGTCTAAAGTTCAGGACAAACCAACTTTGACTTTCTTTATCTGAGCAACAAGAGAGAAAATAACAGTTTCTTTACCGTTTCTCCTGTAACAGGCGAGACCCCATGTTCAGCCTGGCTATAAGCATCCCGTACAACAGTGACAAGAAAATGTTCGACATGACTCAAGTCACTGACCCTGCAGACCAAGTGAGGGATACCATTCTGAGATGTGAAGTGTACTCCGGCACCAAGGTGGTCGCCGCCACAGTTCTGAGATGGCCCAACGTTCTGGATCAGTGTCCCGATCAACCGGTGCAATGGTCTCGCTTCCTGAGACAATGCCCTCAAGGAACTATGACATGGGCTGACGTCTGGGACAAGTGCCCTAATGTAATTAGAGATGGCACAGCCGATCACGCAGAGTACCGTACCCTGCAGCGCTTCAGGACCTTGACAGCACATCTGAACAAAAATGACTTGTTGCTTTTCTTCGTTATTTCTTCCCCGTGCAATAAAAAATGCACAAGTGAATCAAGTCGCTGGAGCATCCTGAACAGCATCAATGACATTATGAAATGGAATAACTATGCTGTTGCGTTTTCCAATGTATTCACACCCCGATCTGGTGAACCCATACCTGAGACAGACCTGAGTGGAGCCCTTGAGCGGCTCGGGACGCACAGCGGTCCCCTGGGATCGATCGGTCTGAACAATATATTCCGCTGCAACGGACGACCAGTGCAGTGCTCCAGCTGCTCTATTGGTAACCAAGTCAACCCCTATTGTTATTCGGACAAGCAACCTGGTCCCAGCAACAACTTGCCATCCACCAGAAGTGATTCTCCCTCAAAAAGTGGTCAAGGTGACAGAGACAGAAAAGATATTAATACAAGCGGTGGGGTTTCCACAAATGTTGACAGCGGTACAGGAGGGGTGGCGAGTCAAGGTGGAGGGAAGGGCCGACGGAGGCGTGGTAGAGGCAAGAAAGGGAAAAAGACCAATGAAGATGGAGGTGTCTCCTCCTCACAAAATGGCCTTGAGGTTGGTAATACAGGTGTTAGCAGTACAGGAGGGATGGTGGGTCAGGGTGGCAGCAGCAAGAAAGGGAAAAAGACCAATGAAAGTGGAGGTGTCTCCTCCTCACAAAGTGGCCTTAATGCAGATGTTGACAATAATAACGGAGGAGGTCGAGGTGTCATCGGCAGAGGCAAAGCCAGAAAAGTGGGTGGACGCCGAGTAGGGAAAAAACGAGCAGGCGGGGGGAACAAGCAGAAGAGTAAGTCGACACAAAGAAAGAAGAAAACCCAGAACAAAGGAAGAACGCAGATGGGCCAGGAGGTCAAAGAGAGGGCTAGAAATCCAGAAAATAAAAGTAAACAGCCACAGAGAAGAGATGGAGACATGAGGAGAATTAATCAACCACTGAAGAAAAAGAAGAGGGGGGGATAAACAAGAGGATTTAGCAGGAGCAGGAGGGAGGAGTGGAGCATCCAAGCTGACTCTACAGTGGTTAAAAATGTATTATTCCATCACCAGTTTAAGGCTCTAAATTAACAGTATTGTTGATTACCAATATATGGTTTTACGCTTCTATAATGGTTAATCCACCAGTATGTGTAACCTCTAACTCATCGAGTGCCAGCCCTTTTATCAACCTGAAAGTGCCTTGTTCCTGCCATTTTGAGTCGTATTTCTAGACACACAGAATATTTTGTACAATGACTCTGAAAACAGTGAATAGCTCAAATGAAAGAAGAGACTCTCTATTTCATCATGAAAAAAATGTTTGTTTTTACCTTGTTCCATTCTTGTTTTATCAGAGGTAGAGTAGAGGACACTTTCACCAAAATCACCACTTTTTGTCCAGATTCTGTTTGTTTTGCTCTCTAATCTCTAATCGTCTCCACTTCCTGCTCTGATCTCTGTGGTGTATACCCTCTCTTCATGCTCAGACTACAAAAAGAGGAAGCCCCAACATTACTCACAGGCTGTGTGAGAGCACCCTCTTCAAAAGTAAACCAGTGACATTTTACGCTCCTTTAGATCTACAATACTGTTAAATGTGGGTGTTATATCAACCTCATTAGGACTCGTGTCAGTGTATTTAATATTTCGGAACATCACCAAAGCCGCTGATTTCCTGCTCTTTCAGAATAAAGCTCAACGTTTTCATTCATTCTGTCTGTGTGTGATTTGGGAACTCCTGCAGAGCATCACTGTGATCTGATAAACACACTTCACCAAAAGTACTTCATAGCTCATGTGCTCACACCTAAAGTGATCAGCAGTGGCAGCGACGTAAATATCAGTTCACATCTGTATCCCTAATGTGAAAACATTTTCATGAAGAGAAGATTCACTGCAGTAGAATTAGACTGTATAAGCTGTCTAACACAGTTCAGCTTTGTCTGTTGCCACTAGAGCTGTGCGATATTACGATATGTATCGTAATGCGGTATAAAAATGTCTACCGTACGATATAAGCCTCTGTTGTTTATATCGTAATTTTAACATGGAGCTACTTAGTTAGCGCTGTTGCTACGCTAACATAAACGTTACTCTGGTTCTGGTTTAGATACGCCGTGTAAAGTACAACTCAGCGTCGGAATGACTGCAGGATAATCCAAATGTATCATGCGAGTTAAAAACGTGTATTGTATGAAACATAGACATAACAATATGACGGCTACTGTAACCGTAGCAACGCTACTGCTTTGTGGTAGCATGTTCACGTCACCCGTAAGGACAGGTTTGTGGCAGTTGTAGCTCGGAAGTAAACAGAGGTAAAGCAGCATGGAGGACGTTGTGTTGCGTGTGAATGATTTATTATCACTTAAAACACATCTTTATTACCAGCCAAACTGCACAGTAAAAGTAGAGCGCAAACATAGCCGGACTTCCGGTCGCTCTCAAACTAAGCCTTCAGAATAAAAGCATATAATGGATTACGCCGAAGAGGAGACGGAGGAGAGCGCAATGGAAAGTAAAGACACATCAGAAAAAAAATACTATATCAGAATATATATCGTTATCGGGATATAAACTTGGCTATACCGGGATACAGAATTTTAGCCATATCGCATAGCTCTAGTTGCCACTGTACTGGTGTTCACCAGTGTTGTGGTAGTCACTCCAAAGATGTAATGGATTACAAATTATTAGTTAATTAACAATGCATTACTTTAGTTGCATTAGTTTTGGATTTCTGTTTAATATTACCAGAGATGCACTTTAATATCACAAAGCTGACAGGAAGTATTTGTTGTGAATTTATAGTCATTGTTTCCTTACGAGCTGAGGTAAAAAAAAGATTCAAACAACACAATTTATATCTTTGGTTTAAAAACAGTTCAAAAGAATGTGAAAATATTCGTATTTACAATATTTACTATGAATGTGCGAGAATCTCTTACCTATTAATGGTAATTTGATAGTAATTTGAAAGTAGCTGCTTATTTTGAAGCTTCCAAAATAAAGAAAGTAATGTACTGAGTAGGGGTGTCCCCATCCCATATTGATATCGGATATCTGTCTGATATCAGCAAAAAAAATGAGCGTCAAATTATATCAGCCTGCATCTAAAATCTCTGATATGAGCGATCCGACACCATCAGTCCATTCCAGACTCCACTCCAGCTCTTCTATCCAGCAGCAGAACCCAGTGATCACAACAACAGCTGTGCTAAGGTGCTAACAAAGTAGCAAGGAGGAGGAGTGATGTCGGCCATGTGGCAGCATTTTTAGTTAAAGTCCGAAAAACATGTTGCAGCTGAGTGCAAGTTTCCCGTGGTGGCACAGAACCAGGACTTTTAATACGACCAACCTCACCAGCACTTGAAGCAGCATCATAAAAAACAACAGGAGGGTATTCAGGGTCTTCTATTTTTTTTCAATTTATTCTATTCAATTGTACAATATGCTAATGTTTAAGTTAAACTAGTTATTTTGTTCAAAAATATTTTTCTGTTTTTATTGGACTTATTGAGGTTATTTGTCAGGTTGGTCTAATTTATTTTTTGTTAGTTATTTTATTAAATTTTAGAATATTATTACGTTTAAGGTCAAAATTGATGTAACCCATTGGTTAATAATAAATAGGTCAGTTTTTCTCAGACCTACTATTGCTGACTATTCTTCTCTGTTTGAGTGATATAACTTGATCAAGACTTTTCTAACACTCCATACTACAAAATAAATAACAGAAAAGTCTATGATTCGTGGTGATATTTTATAGGATCGGCAAATACTCAAGGCTGCAATATCGGTATTGAATCGGATGTGAAAAAGTTCAGTTCAGGACAGCCCTAGTACTGAGTTGCCTTCTGTTAGCTTAGTCATGATGGAGTCCAGCATCAACAAGCACCTGTTTATTTTATCTTTCTACACTCCCTTTCTTTATGAACTGCAGCACAATAACAGCAAAATGTTTAATTTAGAAAGAGACACGTCTTGGTCTTCAGTTGAAGCTTCCACTACACAACAGTAGAGAACATGAGTCCCAACAGCCCTTCACAGTAAAAGGCTTCACACTCCTTTGTAATTGTATCCCATTACAGTAAAGTGCAACCTTGTAATGCGCTACACCCAACACTGGTGTTCACACTCTCGAAAATGCCTTCCTCTTCTACACAGGCAGCATAACTTCTTCTCCATTTCAGCCTCTATCACCTTCTTCAATCTGCAAGTCATGATGCAGCATATGTTTTACACAACGCCTTTACTTAATGTTTAAAGAAAGGTCACGGTGCCACTTTTTTTTGGGTATGTAACAGTCTGACCTTCCCTGTTACAAGTTACACCATAAAGGAACACCAACAATTTTCATTAAATATATCAGAGGTTTATCAGAGACTTTAAAAAGGTGCATATTATAGCATAAAGAATGGCAAACAATATAAAATTATTGATTCTAACACTGTCAAATCGGCTACGATTCTGTGGACATATATATATATACATATGTAATGTATGTTGTATTTTGGGGTTTGGGTGACTAAAATATAGCCTTTGAAGGGGTGATGTGGTCTAAAAATGGTTGAGAACCACTGTCATTTTTTTATTCTGTCTAATTGTAGCTGTGTTTTTGCACCGCGTACCAAACCGATGGTGTGAGTGGATCACTGAGTAATTTTAGTCAGTTTCTCACATTAGCAAATAAGTTCACATACTGTCAATGAGTACAAGTACCCTAATGCACGGGCAGCTTGAAATATCTAATTAATTGATTACTACACTGAGTGTCAATGATATATATATACACACACACACGTACGTATAAACATATATATATATATATATATATATATACACACACGTATATACGCATATATACACACATACGTATATATGTGTATGTGTATACGTATGTGTGTGTGTATATATATATATACACACACACATACGTATACACATACATATTCAGTGTTTTCAGAGACATAGTACAAAATATTCTGCGGATCTTGAAAGATGACGCAAAATGCCACTTTGGGTTTTGTAAAAGGGCTGGCACTCACTGAGTTAAGGAACTATTTTGATAATTGATTAATTAGTTTGCTTTAACTCTTTGAGTGCCAGCCATTTTTATTTTAAATGGGAAGTGTCTTGTGCCAGCGTTTTTGCCCATTTTGAGTCATATTTCAAGACCCACCCATGAACAGATGGAGACACATGAAAAAATAAATTAACTGAATCCACTTGTCATCCAGCAAGCAGAAGTCTTCATCTTATCTTGATAATGAAGCTTTCACCACACTAATTCAGCTCTACTTTGACATGCAGGTCACATCTGGTTAAAGGCATTTACATCTTTGTGAACTTCTATAGGTCTCATGGATACAAAATGAAGAACAGACAATTCTGTCTGGAGTCTGAACTTAAGCATGAACCGGGAGATGATCCCTTTCAGTGCATCAGCTGCTCTTCAGGTGGAGATGTTACGCCCTCATGTGTTGCAAACAATGCCCCACCAAATCAAGAAGAGGGCGCTGACGAGGAAGCGAGTACAGGCACTGATACAGGAAGTGAAACAGCACCAGGTGAAGAGACAGGCGCAGAAATAACTGCAGAAATAACTGCAGGCATAGGTGGAGGAACATGAGGTGGTGGAGGAAAGGTGATAGGGGGACAAGAGAGCAAGTGCAAAGGAGGTAGACGAGTCTGTAAGCACAGAGGAGTAGTCAAACGTGAAAGAGGCAGCATCCGTGGAAAAGGTGGAAAGGTTAAGAAGAAATGCAAGCGTAAAGGAGGCTGTGAGAAGAGAGGAGGGGGCAAACGTGAAAGAGTCAGCATCCGAGCTTGTATTGTTGGGCCAAGAGACAAAAACACAAAGACGTTCAGTTCACTATCACATAAAACAAAGCAATGTTGAAAATCCATATTCTTTGCGTTGGAGAAAGGAAATGTTGGGTATTTTTGCTGTGTGTAAATCAACTGCTTCAAGCATTGACATTTCATATAGAATTTGTGGAAAATTAAGAGCAAGTTTACCACATCATTCCTAATCCGACGCTTCATATCTACCCCACTTCATACATACATCCAATTGCCAAAGACTCATTCATATTATTGTGCACTAATTTAATACATTATCATTCACTCTAAATCAAGTCAAAGCTAACAAATCTTAGCTAATAAAAAATTACACAATACAGTTAAAGGGTGTGCAAAGGTCAACATCATTGCTGTCTTGTTTTGGTGATGTCAATCATCATTTGATGATATTAAATAACGCCAGTCCTGTGTGTTTACACCACTGGCTCTGTCAGCACTGCTGCCATTGTTAGGGCTGTTAGCACCGTCAGCTGCTAGCCGCCAGCTCAAACATCTTCATCAGGGGTTTCTCAATCAGGCTATGACGGATCATTCCTCTTTTTAACTTTTCAGTTTTGTCTTCCTCTTCCTACTTTTTGAGAGATATGTTCAAATAAGGGTATGATGAGGGGTAAGGGGTTCTCCCCATCCTCTATAAGATAACGTGACTTCCCTTGACTGCCGCAGCATCTTCCTTTCAAACCCTGAGAAGAAAGCATCGTCTGATCATCGATCAGACATCTTTCTCCACCAGCAGGTACATGGCAATGTACATTTTCACTCCTCAGGGTATAATGGACTGCATCTAACAAACATTTCCATTGATGAATAATATGCTAATTATTTTTTTTAGCTTACAGTCCAATGCAAAGTGGCATAATTTAATTGTTAAACTCAGCACTGCAACTACTAACAATTACTAATTTCAGCTCTAAATGGACATGAGTACAGGGATTCTGTTTTATTCTAACTGCTGTGGAGACAGTCTGTTAGTTATTTAGCGGGATTTCTAAAATCTCTCCACAAATCTATATCTGTGTCTTTCATGAAGGGTGTTAAAACAAGCAGATCCTGCAGGCTGCAGAAGTAAAAGTAACAAAATTCAAAATGTTATCCAACTCTTTGCTAAATGGATTCAAACACCTGTCTGACTGCTCGAGGCCATTTCTTTAGAATCTACAGTTTGCTGGTTTAGTTCTTCTTCTTCTGATTGTTGCTTATCTGCTTTATGAGAGAGTTTAGTATCCATTATTAAAGCTGGTCTGTGTGCAGATGGCTGGGCTGAGCTGGGAGGTTCTGGTGCTGCTCTTCTTCCTGTCTGCTGGAGCCAGTTCAGCTACTGTGGACCGAGACTGGCTCACCAGTCTGATAGAAGGCATCAAGAACCAGTGAGTCCACTGACGACTACTACTACTACTACTACTACTATTACTATTACTGTACTTCCAGTCTGATAGAAGGCATCAAGAACCAGTGAGTCCACTGACGACTACTACTACTACTACTACTACTATTACTATTACTGTACTTCCAGTCTGATAGAAGGCATCAAGAACGAGTGAGTCCACTGACTACTATACTACTATTACTATTACTGTACTTCCAGTCTGATAGAAGGCATCAAGAACGAGTGAGTCCACTGACTACTACTACTACCACACATTGTAGTATTAGTAGTAGTAGTACACACTGATTGAAATATAATAATTTGTAAGTTTGGTATGAAGACCTGGGGCCTCATGTATCAAAGTAGCGTACGCCAGGAAACGTGGCATACGTCAGCATCCACGTTCACGTTCTGATTAATCAATAGTGAACTGAGCGTGGAAACTGGCGCAGCTCCATGCCAACTTCATAGCTGCCGTACACCAGGTTCTGATGCTTTGGTCCGTTGGCAAAACTTAGAGGTGATGTTGGGGAAACTGTCACTAGTTTGTAAACAGCTGTGTGCAGAGCTGTAACTGGCCTTGGAGCATCACAGGAGGAGCTGAGCGCTGCCAGAGCCACACAGGTGCTGACCACGGTCGGACACCGACCGATCGGGAGTGAGCCAGTCAACCCTGAGCCGGACCATGGCACCTGTGTTGGACTGGCTCATCCACACGTCAGCCAGGCATATTACAATTCACATACAATGCAGTTAAACAGGTCAACTTTAATGCACAATTTGCAGCGATAGCTGGATTTCCTGATGTAATCAGAGCGATCAGCTGCATTCAAGTTCCAATAAAAGCACCATCACAGTTTGCAGATTATTTGTGATGCGCAAATGAATGTGACTAACATCGCTGCGAGGTGACCTGGCTCAACAGGCGATTCATAAATAAAAGCATGGTGGGGAACGGGCTGCAGGCGGGCATGGAGTAGATATTCTCCCTGACTCATGGTTTGCATGTGTACGTCACTGATTATGATTTACACACTGCTTTAAGTCACAAATAGCTTCATCAACATCTCTCCTGAATTGTAATCTTATTTCACATCAGTGTGATCCATCAAGAGCAGCACAAGTGGCGTCCTGTTTTTAACTCAGGTGATCGTGGCTACGCCCTGAAGTTTCTCCTCTCGTGATGAGGAGAGCCACAGCGTGGAGCCTATTTAAATGAATTTGCATATGTATTTATGGGTGTGGTGAGGGAGGAGTCTGCAACGCCATGTGCGTTCAATTCCACGGTGATTGGGATGTATCAAGGGAAGCTGCGTGGACTCTGGCGTTGGCACTGTTTGATAAATCAGGATTTTTGACAGCTTACACCACTTTCTGGATTACAGCGTACGCCAGCTCTCAGTATGAATGCTACGCACGTAATGATACATGAGGCCCCAGAGGAGGACAGAGGGTTTACAGAGCAGCACAGCGGCACCCGGTGGAAACCTGTGGCTCTGTAGCGAAGGCTGGAGAGGCCAAAAACAAGGGTATCCATCGTTAAATATCTATTTCGGTGGGGAAATTCTCATGTAACATCCTGTTGCTGGATCTAAGATCTGCATGTGACGTGGCATATGACGTCATGTATATGACAATAAATAACTCTGATACTCATGACGTGTTCTCTTTTGGCAGGTACGCACTCGGTGATGCCTTCAGTGTGGCCGTGAACGTCCCACAGAACCAAGACATAAATAATCTTCAGCAAGTTTTCCAGGATGACCCAGCGGACAAGGTGAAACAAACGGTGTCCGAGGGTCAGGTGTACCAGGGCACCAGGGTGGTGGCGGCAGCGCAACCAGAAGCACTGTCCCGCATACTGGAAAACATTAAACCCCTCATTGCAAGCAGTCAGGGTCATTTCCTCATCATCTACTCTGCAGAATCCCCATGTGGTCCCACCTGTACTGCAAATGCAAACGAGGACAGTAAGATTAACGACGTCATTCAGAACTGGAGCGGTTATGCATTTGCGTTTTCTAAAGTATATGATGTTCCTACCGCAGACTCTTCTCAAATAGCAGAATCCTTTAAGCAACTTGACATTTCTAAACTCGGCCTGGACAATATATTCCATTGTTATAAACCGGGAGATGATCCCTTTCAGTGCATCAGCTGCTCTTCAGGTGGAGATGTTACGCCCTCATGTGTTGCAAACAATGCCCCACCAAATCAAGAAGAGGGCGCTGACAAGGAAGCGAGTACAGGCACTGATATAGGAAGTGAAATAGCACCAGGTGAAGAAACTGGTGCAGAAATAACTGCAGGCATAGGTGGAGGAACAGGAGGTGGTGGAGGAAAGGTGATAGGGGGACAAGAGAGCAAGTGCAAAGGAGGTAGACGAATCTGTAAGCACAGAGGAGGGGTCAAACGTGAAAGAGGCAGCATCCGTGGAAAAGGTGGAAAGGTTAAGAAGAAATGCAAGCGTAAAGGAGGCTGTGAGAAGAGAGGAGGGGGCAAACGTAAAAGAGTCAGCATCCGTGGAAAAGGTGGAAAGGTTAAGAAGAAATGCAAGCGTAAAGGAGGCTGTGAGAAGAGAGGAGGGGGCAAACGTGAAAGAGTCAGCATCCGTGGAAAAGGTGGAAAGGTTAAGAAGAAATGCAAGCGTAAAGGAGGCTGTGAGAAGAGAGGAGGGGGCAAACGTAAAAAAGTTGGCAAGGTCAGAAAAGAGCGCAAGCAAAAAAAAGGACCAGGAGTAGGGCGCAGAGTCAAAGGTAAAAGAGGACGCAAGGGGAAAAGACGTGACAGGAGGAGGGCAGGTCGAGGAGGAAGCAGCAGGCGTAAAAGTGGCAAGCGTAGATACACCGGGTGGTTTTGGGGACTGCAGTGATACAGCTTGAGCAACTTTATAATCTAACTGAGACAAAGTAATGCCTTAATAAATTTCTTTTCCTTGATATATATTTAATGACTCCTTCCTCAGTGATTTAAATTAGTTACTCTTTAGCAATGATACTACAAGAATCAATTTTATGCTTTCAAAAGGATACGGCTGTCAGTATTAGGTAGCAGTATATATGGACTTGAAACACAAAAGAAACTCATAAGCAGTCTCACGGTGAAGAATAAATATGCAATGTGATTTAAAATGCAAATTAAAGCTGGTATCTTTGTGCTAGGGTACTTTTCTATTAGTGAGTACTGACTGCTAACATCATTTAGCTAATGTGAAAACACTCACTGGAGGTGAACCACTTTTATTCATTTTGTTTCCAGTTAACACTGATGTTCTTCACTAACATTATTAAGCTGAGGCTAAGACGAAATGTTAATGTGATCCTCTGCATCATCAGTACTTCTACAATTGTACTCTGTACTTCTATTAAGCATTACCAAATCCTCTGCTGTCCTGTCTTTCTGATTAAAGCTTAGCTCAGCATCTACTCTGGCCTGTCTGTGTGTCAATCATTTCTGCATTTAGTAGCGTCCCTAATTATAAATGTAATATAAATGTACGTGTGCATGTCAAACTGAAATGCATTAAAACTTAGCTGCTAATGTATAAAAGAACATCCAACTGACTCCCCTACACATTTAAAACTGACTAATTCTGCCCTCTTGCTGTAAAAATTACGGAACTATAATTATTGTTTGTTGTTGTATTGTCATTCAGTAGACATTTTCAGATTAAATACCATATGAGGCAGGTATCAGTGCAGCAACACATGCAGTAAATAACAACAGCGAAAAGTAAAATTAAATAAATAAACACTCACATTGTGGCTATCCTTGGTATCATCGGTCTCTATTTTAAGTGGCGAAGAGCTCAATCAGTTCAGACTCAGCAAACACCAGCTCCTCCCATCAAAAGGCTGAAAAAAAGGCAAACTGTCTGGTGGAAGATCTTCATCTGTATCAAAGACAGAAAGCAAAGAGTGAGATCAAGGCATTTTTAACAAAAAATTACCTGAAAATCATTTACCTCTTAGGTAAGTGACCTACAAGTTAGGAAGTGGGTACAAGTTGGTTTCTACAAGTTTGCCTCAAGCCTGCAATGATAAGATAATACTATGCCTACGAAACACAGCCTATATTTAGACTATAGACTATTTGTATGAGAAAATGTGACTTTTTTTATTTTAAAGATTAGAAGAGAAGTAGTAGCCTAGCTGATAACGTCACAGCAATCTAATGCTATATACATTCACATCACCATCAAATGTGTTTATTTACAATTCAGACACTGACTCTTTATTAGCTAACTAGTTTTATGAGGTGTATTTTGTGTTACTGTGATAAGTGATTTGAGGAGGACACAGCAATGGGATCATTAAATGATCATTTGATAGGCAACATGAGTTTAAATCTGCCTGAATCCCTTCACCACAGCTACATAAATAAATGACAGACCACCAGTGTGTGTCTGTGTTTTTTTTTTAACACTTTCTAACAACGACCACAATTATTAGTACTACTGCCACAAAGTAAAAATACTCCCCTACAAGTTAAAGTCCTGCTTTCAAAGCCCTACATGAGTACTGGACACGATTTATGAAAACCTGTCATTTGAAAAGTGACTCGCAATGTTAACATTAGCTGTCAGACAAATGCAACGTCAATAGAGTAAAAAGTAAAACACCTGAAATGTAGCTAGTAGTGCAGAAGTACAAGTACCTCGAATTTGTCCTTAAGTGAAAACATACTGACATGAAGCAGCTAGCAGAAGCAGGTGGCTCTCTGCTAGCTAACGTCTGCTAGCTAGCCGGCTAACCTTAGCTAGCTAGCTAGCTAAACAACTGTCACATTAATCGACCGTTATTGTCAAACATAAACACGGCGAAACTCAAACCCTCTGCAGGTCGCTTGACAACACGTCCTCGTCCCCAGAAAACAATAATAAAGCTGAAATACAAGTAAATCGTTTGCTAAACTGTTAAGAATAGTCCACGAAGCAAAGTAGCGGGTGGCGACCCTTCCCGAAACGAAGATGTCAGCCGGAAGTAACCAGCTGTCACCTTCTTGCTCGTTTTGGTTTTGTTCTGGTGATTGAAAATATAAAATAACATTTAAATATGAGCTGTAAATAAAGCCTTGAGATATAGTGTCAATGAATTTACCTGGATATAAATAAAATCTTGGTGGAAATGTAGGGAGATGTGTTAAAATGAGTAAAAACTGTTTTTATGCTCTCTGTGACTGTAGTACAACACTAATGATGATTACTGATAACCCTAGGAGCACAAATTATATTATAAAATGTCTAAATAAAGTGATAACGTTGCTTCCAGAAGTGTATATATTCACACTGACATGTATTGTTTTTTTAATTACAGTTTCAAATAAAACACTAAGGTAATAACTCATTTTCTGTGATAGTGCGGCAGTTATAGTGCGAATAAACTTGAGAAATGAGTAAAAAGTCTTAAAGTCTAAAAGTCTGAAAGTCTGCGCTGAGCAGCTGGTACCCATCTTCACTCAGGTCAACAGATCATTGGATCTGTGTGAAGTTCCCTCTAAACGGACTAAACGCCCGTCGCCCTGACATCTGTAGTCATGAAAACATTTGAGAGACTGGTGTTAACCCACCTGAAGGACATCACAGGCCCCCTCCCCTTTGCCTCCTGGGCAAAAAGGTCAGTGGATGATGCCGTCAACATGGGGCTGCATTACATCCTGCAACACGTGTGACATGTGCAAGGGCACGATCTGATATTACCAAGTAGTTAACAGTCCTGGACAACTACCACAATAGACCTGGACCACTAACCCCAATCCTTACCTTAACTCTAAAAACTTTGACGTTTGTCCAGGACTGTTAAGTACTTCATGACACTTAACAGATCATCCTGTGCAAGGATCCTCTTTGTGGACTTCAGCTCGGTGTCAAATTCCTAGTATGTGAAAACATACCAGGCCAATAAAGCTTTTTGTTCTGATTCTGAACAAACCTCATTATGCTCCTTTTATTGTGTTTCATTTAATTGTTTTCATTTATTTATTTTACTGTTTTTTAATTTGTTGTTTTTATATTTGCCTTAGCTTGTACAGCACTTTGGTCAACTGTGGTTGTTTTAAATGTGCTATATACAGTAAATAAACACAGATTGCGATTGATACAACTCCCACAATGCCGTATTGTGACGCCCACGTGATATGACGCGTCCGCTTCCTCACGTCATGTGACCGCGTCGAGGAGGAAAGATGGCGGATGTGGAGGCGATGAAGTCTCTGAGCGGACTGCTGAACGGGATAGCTCAACATGTGTATTATAACAACCCGGAGATCACAGAGGAGCTGCTGAAAACTGAATTATACCCTGATCTGCCGCAGGAGGAGTTCAAGGTTTTACATGAGAAAATGAAAGGCCTCATAAAGGTAATGAAACAGAAATGACATCAGTGCTGTCTGTTACTCACTTCAGTACTAAATCACTTAGCAGTATAACTATTTTATGCACCTCTGTTCATCTCAGGGGAAAGGTTGTCCTTTTTACTCCACTACATTTTAGTTACTGTCCAATGTACAGACTTTATCATACTCACTGTGTTTGTCACATTTTCTTTCTATAAAGATATAAATAAACCATTAAAAAGACACCAGAATGACACATAGCTGTAGATTTAAACTACTCAAAAGTATGTGAAAAGTACACAGAGGAAACAGCACAGACTAGCAGTAAAATGCAACATAAACATTCATGCATCAGTAATATTAATCAGATATTAGAGTGAAACACTGAGCACTATCAGTGCATTTTGATAATATTACTTAAATACTTAAATATGGTTTTGAGTACTGCTGGGTAATGCTGCAACAACATGCTTCGCTGAATGTACAGTTTTAGACGTAAGAGCAGATTGTTCTTCTGCTGATGTTCAGGAAGTGATGGTGGATGAAACAGCTGCTGCCAGCAGGGGGCAGCACTGACACACGTCACCTGTTTTCACTGCTTCAGGTGTGCTGTGACCTGCTCACTCCTCACTCTGCCATCATTAATAAATAACACAGACATCAATGATGAGTATATCTTATTTTAAAAGACACACTGAGACCAAAGCTTTGTCAGATTTGTGTGACATTAGTTATTTGCTCTATAAAATGTCAGAAAATGGTGAAAAATGTTGGTGTTGGTTCTGAAAGGTGTCAAAAATATTCTTTTTTTTGACACAGAGGAGGAACGAAACTATGAAATATTCACACTAAAGGAGCTGGAATCAGAGAAAAAACTCATGAAAGCCATTAATCGATTAATAATGTAATATAGGTGATTAGTTTAACAGCTGACAATTTGACATATTATTATGTATTCTAGTTTACACACCTCCAAAGAATTATCAGACTACTATTATTATTATTATTATTATAAGAATCATAATCTACATGTGCAATATTTTTATATTTTTTATATCTATTAAGGTGGAATATCACTTCTATTCGTTTCTACTATTTACTGTGACATACTTCTCCTTTTGTCATGACACCAGTTATTCCACTGTGGTCACATTTATTTTGTTTATATATGATGACTAAGTTTTTGCTTATTTAGACTTTTACACTGATTTACTGACAGCCTGAAAGGCCCGTTTTGTTGCGTTATCCACCTCACTGCTGTAAATTTCCTCCTTTCTGGGACAAATAAAGAGGATTATTTTTATCTTATCTTATTGGTAAAAGATGTACCCTCCTCCACCTCTCTTCCTCCACCTCTCAGTCCATCGCCACAGCAGACATGGACCACGCCCAGCTGGAGGCATTCCTCACAGCCCAGACCAGGAGGCAGGGCAGCGGTGGGCTGACTGCTGAGCAGGCCGCCGCCCTGTCTCGCTTCTGGAAGAGCCAGAGAGTCCGGTTGAGGGAGAGCTTGCTGGCCCAGAGCCGCTGGGAGCCCGGCCTCAGGGGCCTCTCCTGGAGGGTGGACCTCCAGACTGCAGCCAGCCGGGGGGACGCCGGCCTCAGCGGCCCGGTCGCCCTGATGGAGCTGGAGCTGGGCAGAGCAGGACAGGTGAGACTGACAACCAGTGTTTCCTTGCTGTTTTACATAGTAGAACCCAGTAGAACCCCACTGTCCTGCTGCTGCATCCAAACCGACATGAACCAGCCAGTCTCAGCTCCCAACAACATAAAAGTAATGCATTCACATTAGAAACATGACAAAAAGTCCACTGTTCGCTCAGTCTGCCTGACTCCGATTCATGGCACCAAATTAATTTCTCAATTTTTTTTTTATTGAGACAAGTGGCTCAAACATCATACATATTTTTAGTGTAACGGGGTCCTCATAAAAATAGTTTTCTTCATTTGCCAGTTTCCTTTGTGATGATTTCATAAAGAAAAGTCTTGTGTGCTCAGTGGTAGTCATCCTGAAACAAATATGTTCAATATTCATGAACTTTTAACATATAACTCACTATTAACTGACGTATTTATACGTCAAAGTGTTTTTTCTGCAGCAGGTCACCGATTGTGGTCTGCCATCAATGGCAGCTCTGAATTATTAATAGTACAGTATATATGTACAATACAAACTTTAAATAAATTCATCATCCCAATTCAGCATCAAGCAGTTTATTTCGTTTATAGTGATGCTGTTTCAAAGAGGAAGCTTTGGAGAGTTTAAGTGGAGACACGTCTGAATGTCTGCACCATGAATCAGAGCGTTAATAATGGGTTGTAATGTCATGTCCTCTACTTCCTGTCTCTCAGGACTCTGAGTTTGTGTGTCTGGAGTTTGATGAAACCAGAGTGAACCAGATGCTGAAGAAGCTGTCTGACATCCAGGAGAGCATCGACAGGATCGTTCACCGCACCTGAAACTGAGATGAGCATCATTTCAAGACGCAGCATTTAGACACACATGAAAGTGATGGTCTGGATTTTCTGAAGAGACCTCGATCGGTTGGTTTGTTTGTTTGTTTCACTGTGTGACCAACTAACCGATCATGGCAGCGATAGACAAGAAAGTCCTGTTCTCTGAGGTAAATTACAGCTAATTATAGTTTACTGTCAGAAAGAGCAGTGTTATGCCAAGATAAAGGAGTGGAACATATTCTGTTCAACTGAACTGGAGGTTAAACACTGTCTGTTTAAAACATTTCCATATAAAAACATCCAAACTGTCCCTTCAGGGTCTGACACATGGATTCAAATATGTTGTGTTTACTTTCTTAACAGTCACAGTAAAGACGTGACGCGCTAACCTTAGCTTAAAATGTTGGCGTGCTAATGTGCTGCGTTTTTCAAGACCTTTCCAAACTCTAAATTAACCCCTTTGTATTTCCTGTGACAGTGTGTTTGACAGGAAGTAAACTTGGACCAAAGCTGTTGCCCTAGCAACAGACTATTCAGTTGTTTTTAGCACATTTGAGAACATGCTAACCATAGTTAACATTGGCATTCAGCTCAAAGCGTACAGACACTGGCCCTCCTTGAATGCTAACTTGGTTAATCCTAACATTAATATTCAAATATGCTAAATGTTAGCATTTCATCGTTCAGTACACCTTGATACTTAGGACAACACACACCTAGGATGCTATTGAACTGTTAGCATGTTGTTCAACACGTAGAGACCCCCCCACTTGAATGCTAACTTGGTTAATCCTAACATTATTATGCAAACGTGCTAAATGGTAGCATTTCATAGTTCAACACTGCTTGATACTCAGACCAACACACACCTAGGATGCTATTCAACTGTTAGCATTTAGCTCAAATCATAGCGATACTGCCCTTCCTTGAATGCTAACTTGGTTAATCCTGACATTATTGTGCAGATGTGCTAAATGTTAGCATTTTGTTATTCAGTACAGCTTGACACTTAGAACAGCACACACCTAGGATGCTATTGAACTGTTAGCATTTAGCTCAATCATAGCGATACTGCCCTTCCTTGAATGCTAACTTGGTTAATCCTAACATTATTATACAAATGTGCTAAATGTTAGCGTTTCATAGTTCAACACTGCTTGATACTCAGACCAACACACACCTAGGATGCTATTCAACTGTTAGCATTTAGCTCAAATCATAGCGATACTGCCCTTCCTTGAATGCTAAATGTTAGCATTTTGTTATTCAGTACAGCTTGACACTTAGAACAGCACACACCTAGCATGCTATTGAACTGTTAGCATTCAGCTCAAAGCCCAGTTTTGACCAGTTGTTGTCGTTAACGTTGTTGGGCAGCTGAAAAGCCTGCAGTATGTCAGCACCACAAATCAATTCATTCATTTTAGAGTTTTGATATGAATTAAGTCTAAACTCAGATCTAACGTCACTTCCTACATTGACCAGATATTGAACATGCAATATAACACTGTAATCTGCTTAATAAAGTCTTAAATCAGTAAAGTTTGGACCCTGGTTCAAGTCATAGATGTGATTGTAATATACTGTATATAAATTGTTCTCACACCAGATTTGTGCCAATTAAGATTAAAAGTTTAATTAATAAAACAAAAGAACTTTGGCTCCATGTTTTTTTTTTTTTATTTGTTCAGTTCTCAGATACTGAAGCAAAGGTCAGTTTATCAGTTTATGGTGTGGTGGCCATAAATACAACAATAGTGCCATCTTTACAAAGCAGCTTTAAAGTGTCGGTGTAACCGTGGAAACGGTGCCTTTGTGCTCAGAGTTTATCAGTCTGGAGTCTTTTTGTTGATACATAAACATAAACATAAAATCAAAGAAAAATCTATTTCTATGTACACAAGCTTCAAGTTTTCACAACAGTATCCATAGTTGAGTTTTATGGTGGGAATACAACTGAGAAAAACTGAAATACAGCCTTGTTTTTCATGGAAATGTCACCACAGACAACCAGTTATAATACTGCAAATATACAAATACTGTGGAACTTTTTTTACTCTGTAATAATCAGTGGACCATTATGATCCTTTAGCAACAGATAGTGGTTTAACACTCATTTATTTCAATGGAAATTATGATTTGTGATAAACTGAAGCATGAAGGTTTTTTTTTAATGAAACTGTTTAAAAAGTCATTTGGGTCAGCTGGAAAATGGTCTTGAGGTTTTTTTGTTTGTTTTTTCTACTTGTTTACTGAAATATTGATGAAAAAGATTCTTACTTTTTATATAAGCCTTATTATGTAGTTACACTGTCCACTTTCTACTGTATCAATATCAATGTTGGGACGAATAAAGGCTTCTTATGTTATCTTAGTTTTTTCTTATCTAATCAGATTTTATTTTAAAGCAGAAACAGAAACATCAGATATTATAGTAAATCTCTCAGTAAAAAGTTTGACTGTAGTCATTTTGGGGGGTATTTTCTGCACAGCTGAGACCAGTGATACACTGCCTGGCCAAAAAAAAAGTCGCCACCAAAAAAAAACCACCATTGCTTCTGCAAAGTCACAAGATTTATTTCCATCCAGTGCTGCATTCATTTTTCACTAAGATCTTGCATTGATGATGGTAGAGTCTGACCGCTGCACAAAGCCTTCTCCAGCACATCCCAGAGATTCTCAGTGGGGTTAAGGTCTGGACTCTGGTGAAAATGATGCGTCATGCTCCCTGAACCACTCTTTGACTATTTGAGCCCGATGAATCCTGACATTGTCATCTTGGAATATGCCCGTGCCATCAGGAAAGAAAAAAATCCATTGATGGAATAACCTGGTCATTCAGTATATTCAGGTAGTCAGCTGACCTCATTCTTTGAGCACATATTGTTGCTGAACCTGCAGTAATTATCCAATAGGAGGCTCGTACCTATTTGCTTAGTTAAATCCAGGTGGCGACTTTTTTTTGGCCAGGCAGTTTATTTTCTCGTTTCCTCTTCCTGACTTGAGGATCAATGCGCGTCCTGGTCTCCAAAAACGCACTACCTGGAACGCGCTTTAGTGCGGACGCACAAACCGCAGCTTGTTGATCAGCCCTGGACTTCCTTTTTATTGATCAGCTCTGGACCTCTATTTTATTGATCAGCCCTGGACCTCTTTTTTATTGATCAGCTCTGGACCTCTTTTTTATTGATCAGCCCTGGACCTCTTTTTTATTGATCAGCCCTGGACGCGTGGAGTCGCTCTGAGGGTTTGTCCCAGTTTAAAGTGATTTTAAACACAAAGCGCAGTTAGGCTTCGTGTTGTAGAATAATTCATAATTTACTGTGCTGAGTAACTTTAGGTATGTCATGACCAATGTGTGCGTCATTCAGCTCAAACTGTGACCTCGTGCATGAATAAAATGAATGTGACTGAATTTTCAAAGAAAACGAAAAGCTCACAAAGAGGTGTTAGTTAAAATGACAAGTTGACCTGAAACACTCACAAAAGTGCTCATAATGCAGAATGGCTTATTTCACTGTGTTATATTACAGAACGTTATGTTATTAGACTGCACCTGTGGCAGTTATACGTGATTGGCTGAAAAAGACTGTGCAAGTCTAAATCATATTTACTTTCACGTTTCCTGCAGCTGTCCCTGCAAGGTGGTGCTGATGCATGCAGAGTGCATATACTTAAAACTACTGCTTCATAAGATAAGATAAGATTTATTCGTCCCACCCATGGGCAAATTTCCAGTTTTAAAGCAGCAAGTGTATAAAAAAGAAGAAGTGGTGCAATCAGTTAATAAGTAGAATAAGTAGAAAAATATGTCACAATAAGTGGGTAACTTATAGGAAAATAAGTAACCCTAAAATATGTGCATGACTAATAACCAATATAGATCAGCAAATAATGTATAAAAGTCTAAATAAGCAAGAAACCATCATATAAACAAGATAAGTGAGTATTAATATTAAACATGAGGCTTTTTGTTCACTGCATGTGTCCGTTGATTGTTGTAAACTAATGTGAAGATTGACCCTTGACCCTGGCTGCAAACTGCAAAATTCAACCAGCACCAGTCGTATTTTTGAAATATTATTTACCAGGACATGATGAATCTTTTTCTGGCAAACTAAATATACTGGAAATATTAGAAGGCACAGTCAGAGCTGACACCACTTGACGACACTGGACTGTTTTTCTTCCAGGCTAGTGGAAAGAAAACATCCAAAATACACATTTTTAGCCATATATTATTTATTTTTCTATTGAATTATCTAAAAATTAACCAAAGACATGAGATAATGCATCACTTGCATTTGTATTAATGTCAGTAATCAACGGGTGGACGTTTCATGGTAATATCTATTAGTTCGATTAGTGTTTTACCGGCCTTCAAACCATCATCATCATCACAATAAACTGATGTACAGTTGAAACTAGACATTCACATACATTGTGGACTTTTTTTTCCTTACTCTCTGAAGTTAAATCAGGCTAAAATGAACAAAATTATTCTTATTTGCTAAATGTCACGACAATGAGAGAGAGGATATTTTAGAGATTTTACTATTACTTTCTCCGACCCGTGGATGTTTCCTTGTTTGACGTCATGGGACAATCAAAAGAACCACAAGTCTGGATCGTCTTTAGGTACAATATCCAGATGTTTGAAGGTGCCACGTTCACCTGTTCAAACAATCATACACAAGTAGAAACACCATGGGAATGAGCCATCATGCGGTTCAGGATGGAGACGGGTTGTGTCCCAGAGATTAATGTGTTTTGGTCCAAAATGTGTGACTGAACCCCAGAATAAAAGCTGCAGAGCTTGTGAAGGTGTTGACTGAAGCTGCTCAGAGTCACTCACATTTAATCTGGAAGCTTCTGTCAACGCTGCCACAACATTTCACGAAATATTGTTATTATATTATTATATAATACAACATATGACATAATAAATATTAGCATAATTAATTGTTAATAACATAATTAAATTGTAAATAAAACTATCATATAATCATTTTATTTAGAAATTGTATAAAATTAACCAGAATTTCTTGAAATTTACAGACCCTTTGCAGCAAAAATGGTTAAAAATATCCTGGTGTCTTCCAGTAAAACTCTGTAAAATCCACACCTTCATTTTTAATAACATGACCTGGCAGTTACTTTATAGCTTTTATAATCTCTCATATAAAGCAGTTTATGATTTATCAGCAGGGTCACCAGCTTTGTGGCAGGCAGTAAACCAGACTTGACCTTAAATGACCTTTATTGTATATTTACGTGTTTTTTATTTCTCCAGATGGCTCCAGAAACAGAAACCTGCTTCTTCTCCAGCCTGCAGCTCGTCCTCATGAGGCCAGAGGAGGTCAGGCTCTCCACCAAGTGAGCCACCGTCTGCTCACCTGCCACAGGTAATATACAGGAAGAGGTGTGGTAGATGATTGGATGGTTCATCAGTTGTTCAGGCCGTTATGTGCAGGAAGTATATCTAGAATCAGATCAGGTCTTCATTGTGTCTGATAAAGTTTTCTTTGCATGAAAAATAAACTGAAAGTCATCACCTAATGTTACTTTAAAGTGGTTACTGACGGCACCACAGCCTAACAAGGATACTAATCAAAACACTTAAGATAAGATAAAACTTTATTATCTCAAGGAATAGTTGCAATACAGAGTGTGAATACTGTACATGGAGTCCAGATAAAAAAGATACAAACAATAAGGATTATCAAGAAGGTGCAAAAACAAATGTAAATGTCATGAATATAAACATCAAGTGAGGATCATAACAACAACAACAAAGAGGACAAGAACAAACAGGTTGACGGTAAGATTCACACTTCTCTGTCTCTGCTGTCCGTCAAGATTAAAAAGATTAAGATTAAAAACTTTCTGAACTCTATTTCCTTCTCCTCAGTAAAGACAGAACAGATATATTTATCATCACACTGGGTTATTGTTAATTGTCTGTTTTCTCTACTGGTTTTGAACATTTTTTTTCACCGCTGAATCTGAAGATGACCCGTTTTTCTCTGTCAGGTCAGGTTTTTGTGCTCAGTATTTAACATTTCACAACCTGGACCCTAGTCAGCGTGCCGTCGTCTCACTAAAAGGCCTGTCGAGGAAGTAATATTAATATTCAAGTGTGACACTGAAAATATCTTCGATAACACTGAGCTCTGCTTTCTGTTCTCCGACACAACAAACTCGTTTCCATTGTTGTCGACGCAATTTGTCACCATACTTGTTTTACATGATGTTACCAGAGATTTTTAATAACAATCAGAGCCTGGACGTGAATAATAGTGACCCAGTTGCATCATATTGCAGCCTGTGAGCAGCTTTCAACACTGGACCACATAGAATATAGTCCAGGCTGAAAAATACCAAAGTTTAGGTGCTTGCTTAATGCTTAATGCTTAAAATCACTGTGTGGCTAACCTCATGTTGAAGAAGCATACTTATTAATATGTGTGCATCAGTTGGTAAACAATGGCGAGGCTGCTGCCAGTAAACTGGCGTCATGTGCACGGCTCAATTGGAAACGTGTGATTCCTGTCCTGGGAGGAGGGGATGAGGAAAACATGCTCATGGCCCGTTGTTGCAGGATTAGAGATAAAAATGCAGCCTTGTGTGCAGCCGCTCTGAGCTCTGCAACCAAACGGGGGGAAATCAAGCTTCCACTGAACCGCTACCAGATGCTTCCAGTCTTATTCCTGCTGAAAGCTTTGAGCGAGCTGCCTCCATGTTTCCAAACGCCCCTTTATACGCCGGCTTTGTTGTAAGTCCTGACTCCGCAGAATTCTGTTTCTTGTTGATTGTCAGTGATTTTCTTGATTTGCTCGTGTTGCGCAGATGCAGAAGCGAGGCAACATGCCCCTGGCCCGCAGAAAAGGGAGGGCGCTGTGCTTCACCTTGATATTCAGCGTCTTCCTCTGCGTCCTGGTGGGCCTGCCGTGGGGCCTCGGGCGTGACGAAGGTGAGAAGATTCGAATCCCATCTGTGAGGTTTTGGCAGAAGCAGGTGCCGAGCAAATCCTTCTGGAACAAGGAGCAGCAGTACCTGGACTTCATTTACAACCCCATCAACTCTGTGCCGGCCGGCGAGCCTGTGGTCGAGCCGCCCGATTGGCTGAATGACACCGGGCCTCTGAACCCCTGTGAGCCGGACTACAGAGCCCCCATGCAGATCTTGGACTACAACTCCCTGTCGCAGCACTTTCAGGATTTTCTTTTGCACATGCGCTGCAGGACGCACCCCATGCTGATCAATCAGCCCCGTGTCTGCGACGAGAAACCCTTCCTGCTGCTGGCGGTCAAGTCGCTGGTCCCACATTTTGACCGGCGGCAGGC
Source organism: Synanceia verrucosa (assembly GCA_029721515.1). Classification (NCBI taxonomy): domain Eukaryota; kingdom Metazoa; phylum Chordata; class Actinopteri; order Perciformes; family Synanceiidae; genus Synanceia; species Synanceia verrucosa. The sequence goes on along the minus strand of CM056555.1, from coordinate 1,947,212 downwards.
CATTCGTGAAACATGGGGTCGGGCAGGCGTCTTAGCCGGTCGCAACGTGGTGACAGTGTTCCTGCTCGGAAACACCCTGCCGATGGACCACTTTCCAGACCTGCAGGGGATGCTGGGCCACGAGGCCGAGCTCCACAACGACATCCTCCAGTGGGACTACAGGGACACCTTCTACAACCTCACCCTGAAGGATGTCCTCTTCCTGGAGTGGTTCAGGCAAAACTGCCCCCACGCCCAGTTCATCCTCAAGGGTGACGACGACGTCTTTGTCAACACCTTAAGGATTATTGACTTCGTGGAGGGCCTGTCAGAGGTCAAGGCCAGGGAGCTGTTTGTAGGTGATGTTATCAGTGACGCCAGTCCACAGAGGGACCGGACACTCAAGTACTTTGTCCCAGAGAGTGTGTTCATGGGTCAGTACCCGCCTTACGCAGGAGGCGGAGGGTACCTGTACTCTGGGGAGTTGGCGCTGCGCCTTTTCAACGCAACCCGACAGGTGGCCTTGTATCCCATCGACGATGTCTATACGGGGATGTGTCTGAAAAAACTAGGCTTGGTTCCTGAGAAGCATAGCGGCTTCAGGACTTTTGACATCGAGAAGAAGTACAGGAACAACCCCTGCATATACAGGGTCCTGATGCTGGTTCACAGCCGGACGCCGCAGGAGATGCTGATGATCTGGTCGTGGATTATCCGTCCGCAGCTGGACTGCCAGTGATCACCTTCATCCAACACCTTTCAGACATGCTAAAGTCCAAGCAAGAGCTCTGCACTGTTCAAGTTGACTTTGTCTATTGTAGCAACCTGCAGACATTTCCCCCTGCTAAGGCTAATGCTAATGCTAGCAAGATAGTACACAATACCTAAGTCCTAAATGTAAACCAACAGGTTAGCATGAAAATTTCACATTTCCTCATCAAAATGGTTCATCCCATGTGTTTGATGTTTATGGATCCACCATATAAGATACGGTAAATCCATTATTGAGGAGAAATACATAAAACATAATCAGAAGTATTTAAAATAAGAATAAAAAGAGAAAATAGAAACTAAGCAAGAGCAATTAATCTCAAACACGACTAGTAATAATAATAAATACTGACCATGTTGTACATGTAATAACATTGACTATACACTAGAATAAATATTAAGTTATGATAATTTGATAGCACATCATGTTAGACCATATTAAGAGAATGCAGTATAATACAACTCGGGACAGTATAATACAGTATATATGTGATAACTACATAGTAAATGTAGTATTGTAGCATAGAATAATATATAACAGAGTACAGCAATGTAGTATAATGTAGGAGTATATCAGAAATATGTATGTACATATATATATATATATATATATATATATACACGCATATATATATATATATGTAAAATATAGAATAATGTGTGTAATATGTGTTTAGTCATGGATGATGGGAGATTTAATCATGTTTGGTTCCCTGTTTTTAAAGTAAAGTAAAGTTCAGCACAAAGACGACAGAATAATTCAGTTTTGTTAAAGTTTCATTTGCTGGTTCGGTTTCATGTTTTCCAGCATCCAGCTGTGATGCTGCTGCTGTTACTGAGCATCAACCTGCATATTTCTGTTTATGAGCGATTTTAATTCACAGTGAAGTGAGTTTGCTTCACGTCAAACTCTTCTGAATTCAGCTTCTCGTCTGTTTTGGTCATTACAAATCTTTTCCCACCACTAACAATAATATTGAAAAAGCAAATGTCTTGTGTTTTTGTTCAACCTTTATTTACAGTCTTACTGCAGCAAAGCATAAATAACATAAATAAGGGCCTATATAAAAAATGAGAAACCATGACATAAGTAAAGACTGAGAAGAAAAATAAATGTGTCGATAAATGAATATAGATAAAGTTCTGACAAAGATTAGACAGATTTTATCCTATTTATGACAGGTAAGTGTATGATTATTTGAATGTTTTAGCACCTGTCGTTGAATTTCTAGTATTAAATGTATTATTATTATTATCATTATTCATATTGTAAACCCATTTTCTAGCTGTAGACAGATGTTTAACGTCATATTCTTATATATCTTATTTATGGTCTTCTATGCAACAGATGAAATATTAATATTTCTGTCTAGGCAGTCAGGGAATTTCAAAATAAAGTGCATTTTCTCCGCTTCAGGTATATATGTGTCATCTTTGAGTGTTGGACTGAAAAGTCTGAATGTGAAATACAGCAGGGACCTCTGGTGGACAAATGTGATGCTGACAAACAGGAAACTCAATCAGCTAATTGATGAATTTCAGCTGCTCACACAGGAAAAGAAAACAGCAGCTGAACTGAGGCTGTGAGGCTAAATCCACTTCCTTTTTTCATGCATTAACTAATCTAAGAGAGAAACTTTTGGTCGTAAAATGCCACAAATGAACAGCTCTAGTTTTAAAAGAGCCCTGCTCATATTTCTGCTGATGTTCAGTATGTTTTGCAGACCCTGTGAGTCACAGGTGAGACTGATGAACCACCTTGTTCTGAGTTAAATATGCTTTGAAAGAGGTGTAACATCATTCTGTGTGTTTGCAGGTGGACAGAGAAGAAGCCAACAGACCTCCAGGTGAGAAGGAGTTTTTAAATGTGAATGTGTGGTTTCACTTTTCTGCTCTGTTCATTTGAAGAACAACAGTCAGCTGCAGGATTATTAAAAGTCAGACTTTACTCTTTTATAAATCAGTTTTATGTTTAATTTATGGATCCAGCTCAGTAAACTGAAAGCATTATTAGAGATAAAGACTACTGCAGAACTTTAATGTGAAATTATTATGAGCATTCATTCAAGTTTAACCTCTTCCTGTTGTGTCTCCTCATGACTTGACGTCATAGACAGATTTAATTTATGTTTAAATATGTTAAATGATCAGCTTTGTTACATTAAAAGTCTTTTATTCTGTTTCATTAGATTAATTCAGTTTATGTTCTTTCTCAAACAAATATGTCAGATTGTTAAAAGTTAAGTCAGGTTAAGTGTCTGAAGTGTTTAATTATGTCTTATTTACCTCTATGATGTAATGATTATGTCTGCACTCCAGTGCGTTTTATGAATTTGCTTTATTCTTAGTAAATGCTTTCACACTGGTGATATTCATTATGTGGCCTTTTATCAATGAATCTCATGAAAAGACCAAAACTAACAGTGAGTGTATCCACTAACGAACTAGTATTGTGTGTCAATCAAAGCCTGACATATCTTCTTTCTCTCTGCCATAGAACTCCATTTAGAAATAAATATTAAAAACACTTAAATGACCTCACTATGGATTAATCCGCCACTGAAAATAGTCCCCAACAAAAGCACTACTGTGTCTCCTCCTGTTTGTTAGATTAGAAAGTCAAAGTTATCGTATAAAATCAAACCATATTCCATACATACCTTTCAGATTTTTTTTTTTTTTTTAATTCCTTTCATTTTCAGTCGGGACCAATGGGCTTTGACCTGAGAGCCGCAGAGAGGGTCACATTTGGGAAGTATTGACTAACTTTTTGTTGTTGACACTAAGAAAACTTTTCTTTTTAAGAAAACTCAGATCATAAAATTATAGAAAATGGGATTATTTCCTGCCTGCAAAATGTAAAACTTTCACACTTAAATCCTAAAACATAAGAGGGTTTTAAAACCAGTCCCTGTTTCTTAACTGTCCAGTAACTCTTAAATTAAGAGCATAAAGTGAACTAAAGTCTCTATGAACTGATTTTCATGCAGTGATGAAATGAAAACCACCTGGAGGGTTGCGACCTAAACGTTGAGGCTCTGTAGGAACTGCTTGGTGGTCCTTTCTAAACCAGACTGGAGTTTGTAATGAGGTGAAACATGTGGCTCTGTCCCCTCAGATGGACAGGGAGGCGACGGCGGCGCCTTCTTCGCCCTGCGGAGCTGCCACCAGCTGCTGCATGGCGACACCGGCGAGTTCTTCTCCCCGGACTACCTGTGCTCCAACCCTCCTCTGTGGTGCAACTGGACCATCCAGGTGGATCCTGCAAAGAGGATCCATCTCCACCTGGAGGACCTGACCCCCGATGACACCTGCCGCCTCAAAGAGGACCAGATCCACGTGGACGAGCCCGCCGGGCGTTTCAGGGGTCACAGGGTCCTGCAGAAGTGCTGGCGAGAGGCAAAGTTCACCTCCTCTTCCAACACCGTGTACGTGGTGCTGCTGATCGGCGGCTGGCCCAGTCCACCCTACAGGGGCTTCTACGGACGCTACCAGGCGTTCGGACCGCCGGTGGTTTACAACCCACAGGAGGGCCTCCCAGAGTCAAAACCAGCTCCTGGACTCATGGACTTCAACAAGCTTGTTGTTGAGCAGACGGAGCGCCCGTCTCCACCTACCACTGATCATTATGATCGACCTTCATTCACGACAGCTAACGAACAGGTGGGAATAAAACCCACAGGTCCAGCAGGAGCCCACTGCTGGCTGCCTTCACATCCAGCTGATGCCTCTTTAAAGCTGTTATAGAGATATTTTTATGTAAATGATGAGGATTTGAAAGGTGTCATACTGCAGTGGTGAATATAACTCACATTTATTCAAGTAGCTACTTAAAGGTGCAGTATGTCAGATCTGGAGACATCTAGAGGTGAGGTTGTGTAACTACAGTAGCCTACACAAATTTCTTAATAGACTTAGTAAAATATCCTATTTTAGATTGAAATGGTTTCTCAAACTGTTGACTGACAGTGAGCAGCACAGTTGACCTGTTTCCTGTATTAAATCAACTCCTGTTTTTTTTTTTTTTTTTTGCTGGACATCAATAATGTCTTTGACTGTTTTGATCTGCGCCCTTTTTATAATTTATGCCAAACATTTTTTTTCGCAGTCAAACAGAAAGAAAACCAAATGAAGCACGCAGTTGGTTTATTTTTATTTTTGACTTTTACCCACATCATTATGCTCCTTTGGTTGACACTTTGGTGTCTTCTAGTGGTGACAACACCTCACGATATAAAGACAGAAAGAGCCTCTGATAATTCAGCAAACTAGAGTCTGTGATAATGTTGCCAAAAATGATATTTCCTGTAGTGGATTTCTGCTTTTTCCAGCCAGTATTTAGAAAGTATTTCTTTCATCCTCTGTCTCTGCTCAGGGGAATGAAAACCTCTATCCGTCCTCTGAGACCTTCAGCCTGGTGTCCTCGTCCACAGCTGGACCCACGGCGCCAGCGTCCACACAGGGGACCTCTCGATCGGGAAGAGGTGCAGCTCAAAGCCCTCCAGGCTGGTCGGACTCAGCCGTCCCTCCTGCGTCTCCACAGCAACCGGACAGTCAGAACCAGGAGCTTGAACCCACCAGCAGCAGCCAAGCAGCAGTACAAACTGTGGAGGAAGCTGCTGGTGCAGAGGTGGACATATCTGCAGAGGGTGGGAACAGGACGGAGCCTCCTGTCCCGTCTGAAGCACCAGAAGCAGAAGAGACCCAGCAGACTCATCCCCACCCCAACATGGTGGAGCCGCTGTCGGACCACAGAGGGAACTGTGAGTCCCACCCAGATGTTTCCAGATGTTTCAGATGAGCTGCTGTCACTGTCATTAAACATCTAAATCTCTTTTTTTCTTGTAGTCAACGTTAGAAACCACTCTGAACTTCCACATCTTCCTGGTGGTGAGTATTGGACTCATGAGTGATCCTTAATGACTTGTTTTAATAATCTTATGAGCACATTTCTGGTGAACACACTATTTAAAGTGATGCTTTATGTGTTTTAAGATAAGATAATCATTTATTCTTCCAACAAACGGGGAAGTTTGCATCGTTACAGCAGCAAAATGGACAGTGCAACATTACAATAATGGCCTATGGGGGGGAAAAATAATATCAGTGGAAAAAACAACAAAGAGTGGAAAAAGCTAAGCCATTTTATTTATATATATATATATACACACACACACACACACACACACACAATAAGTGAATAACTAATCATCATATATGCAATATAAGTGACTAAAATAAGTGGACAAAAATTATTGAACACAGCAAATAGAGTGGTGTGATAAAGGTAATACGGTGTTATAAATGAAAAGAAGTGATATTGCACATTAATAGATGAGAACAGTGTGTATATGTATATATCTGTCTCAAAATATTGCACATTACATTATGAGAGAGTTGCAGCACTCTCTCAACACATAAATATGAGTTATTTTGAAATGCATTTTGGTTGATTCTTTGAATTTTTGCTCTTTGTTGTGTCTCTGTAGTTAATTTGCTCTGCTTGTCCACTTGCTTGCAGTTTTTCCTCTCACACCACACTCTCGTCTTCACTCCCTCACAGATCACCTGTTTGAAGCGGCCGTTGAAGTGAACTTCAGTCAGGATGTGGACGAGTCCTGGGATAACCTGTCCAAGTCGCTGCTGCACTCATTGAAGGCTTTGGTGCGTTTGATGGCAGCAAAGGAAAATAGGCTGAAGGATCTTTGTGTTGCAGGTTTTTCTTCTGATGATTAGAATGAAAAGAGTCAAGTTGTTGTTTCTGCAGATCGGTGAGCAGCTGAAGGCTCTGCACACACCGCTGTCCGTGACTCCTAAAAGAATAAAAAGGTTGGTGGATGGTGGCCTCACGAAAATATGATAGAGTGCAAACTTTCACTAATGTTTCTGCTGCTGCTGATGCTTCCTGTGCAGGCTGAGCAGAGGAGTGCTGTACATCCTCTGGCTGCAGATCGGACAGGGTCCTGGAGGTCTGCCGGGTCCTGGAGGTCTGCCGGTCCACAGGGTCGTCCACTCCGGCCTGCAGGGCCTCATCGCCAGAAGTGTCCACGTCAGAGGAAACCACAGGAAAGCCGTCATCATGTCGGTGTCGATTGCAGGTACAGCAGGACTCAAACCTCCAGTGGAAATATTAGTACTTACGTACTTGTATAAGTACGTCACAAGTTAAAGTCCAGCATTCAAAAATGCTACTTGAGTAAAACATGTAAGTCCTAAATTAGAAAAACAGGCCAGACTTTAATGAAGCCTGGCTGAAGGATGAAAATTCATCATGTCAGGTTTCAAGTAAAGTGTTTGTTTCCTCCAGGTCAGATTTTGTTGTTCTGCTGTTCGTTCTAAATAATGGTGGCTCCAGAAGAGGTTAGCGTAGCTGCATTAGCATCAGTTATATCACAGCTATCGGAGTGTTTAAAGAACAGCAGGGATGGAAAGATGTTTTCACTCTTGGTTGGTTCATCCAGTCCAACTTGTATCAGGTATCTTTTTGGAACCTTGTTTCCGTTGACGGCGGACAAACCGTCAGGTTCTCTTGTTCCTCGTTCGTTGGTGTAAAAGCAGGATTTTACTGTGCTTCTTTGAGGTGGAGCTCATGTCTGGTTTGTGGTCTCTGTGTTTCAGATGTCAATGAGTGTGGGACTCAGCTGCTGCTGTGTGACGTTAACGCCGACTGCGTGAACGAGTTGGGTTCGTACTCGTGTCGCTGCAGGTCGGGTTTCCAGGACAAATCCCGCCTGGGTTCAGGAGGGACCGTGTGCGTTGACGTGAAGGCTGCAGGTCGGCAGGACTCTCCTCTTAATTTAACATGAACACTGTAAAAGGTGGAGGTGAACGGCGGCTGACTTCCTGTTGTTGGCCTGCAGGTTGCAGCTCGGGCCTGTCGGCGGAGACTAAAGGCGTCTACGTGCTTTTCTTCCTGCTCAGCTCCCTCGTCCTGATGCTGCTGGCGGCGGCCGGCCTGCTCTACCACCGCCACCACCGGGGGGCGTTCCTGGTCCGGTGCCACAGCAGCGTCTCTCCTCCGGACTCAAACAACAACAACCACCACCTCCACGATGACGACTACTCCCCTGCTGACTCCGACCTGCCCCCCCCACCCCCGCCGGCCCGGGGCTTCAGGGAGGGCTGGCCTCCGGTGAAGGAGCGCTGCCCGGCCGTCGACCTGCCGCTGCTTCGCTTCAGCGCTCTGCTGCCGCCAGAGGAGGGCGGGAAGATGTGACCGAGACCGCTAGCAGCTTATGATTATTTTTATTATTTATTTTCATTTAGTTTACTTTACTGTTGCTTGTAATCTGTTGAATTAAAGTCACAGCAAAAGAGCATTTCCTTATTATGTTGACTTTTTCTTTCTTATTGTTTTTTATTAAGTTATGAAATTTAGCAAAACATCAGTAACAAATCAGCAAAATGACGACATGACATTATTGTAGTAGTTGAATTAATCACAAAAACCACCCCTGGAAAAATCTGGACTGCAGTCGATCACATGACATTGTGTTGTAATACAATTTTTTTTTTTAAATCATTTTTTAATATGTAAATATTGTGTCCCACATCTGATCGTTTTCTTAGTGTTGATTCCACTGTTCTGCTTTTAAAGGCCCCATGTTGTTGCTCATATTCAGCTCCATCCTTTTATTTTGTATTTACGTGCAGAAATGTTCCAAGAACACAAGACAACACAACATGTCCAATGAATACGCCTGTGTTTACATCAATGCAGCTTAACTGTGTTGCTAAGCAACAGCTTGGGTCCATGTGTACTTCCTGTCAGCTGCAACAGGAAATAAGCTGCGACACATTTGGAGTGTTTAAAAACAGCGAAATGGTCTAAATGCTGTAGATTAGTGATGTCACAAAGGGACAGAAATCCAGACGGTGGAGTGTTTAAATTCACAAAAAAAAAACCCTCACTTTTACGCTACGGGACCTTTTATACTCATGAATGATCATAATTCCAATCATCCAGAGCGACCCTCTGGCTCGAGGGCCCTCCAGCAGGACATCTGGACTCGTCGTGGACCTGTGACCTCTATGTTTTAGACGGGCCACCCTGCTGCACCGTGGACAGAGTGGAGTGTAGTCTGCACCGGCCCACCTCGACCAAACCACTTTAATAGGCTTAGAGCAGCTAATCCAGGGCGGCGTGCCGTCACATGGGGAGTCTGCTGACCTTTCTCTGCTTTATTACAGAGCGCTCAGTCCTTCCTTCTTGCTAAACACACCCAAAGACCCAAACCTAGTACCTTCAAACTCTTATTTATATAATATATTTATTTTTTATATATAGGCCACAATTTACTAATCTGCACAGCTGACATATAATCCATTGCCTCAGTTTAAAAACTCGACATATCTGATGTGCAGCTAGGTGTTCTGTGGTTATTTTAAAACAACGTTCAAAACTTTCAGTTTCATTTTAACTCTACAAACCCTGTAGTTTTTGGTTCAACTCTGTATTTCTCTCCTTACTAACACACTGATTCACACTCTTGTGCACAAATTTACCGAAATGTGGGGACGATTTCATTAAACTGAGGCCGGGAATTACACCTCGTGTGCAGAAATAAAAGATATTTTCCCTTACTTTCACACAGAACATGAATGATACTCAAAGATAAAGCAACGTTTGACTGATTTTTCTGAGCTTTCTCCCACAGAAACGTAAATATTCTTCACTCATCACTGTTTTTTTTTCACAACAGATTTTTTTGAGGTTTAATTTATTTTGATCCTGTTACAGTTATATTCAGTTTTAATGTGTTAAAACACAGTATGGTTTCCACTGTGTCTATTTGTGGCCAAACAGCTGACAAACGCTGACCTTGCATTTCCCATCAGGATGATCCGCTCAGTAATCCACCAGTGTTTAATGACCTGGTCTGAGCGTTATGGGCTCCCTTATATCAGGGGAATCAGAGTCCGGTTCCTCCTCGCGTGTTCGAATTGACTCCCCAGCAATTTCTTTTCTATTAGCCGAACTGTGTGAAGTTTGATTGGCCGGTGAGCCGCTGGTCTGGTGGAGGAGCTGCTCAGCCTGATAAGAAGATATGAAGGTGAGGGCCGACCGGCCGCCTTCAGTCCTTCAGATGCTACGAGACCCATTTCTCAAAATGTCAACTCATCTTTTTTGTTTCGGTCCCATATTATAAAGAAGTGATATTTTCACGTCTTTTAGGCCTTATGAAGCAGATTTAAGTGCTGTATAAAAACTGTGAAAGCAACAAGACTTCTCAATCCACACATATTCACAATCTGAGCATTTAAAACAGGATTTCTGTTCATTTGTGACATCACTAATCTGCCATATTTAGACCATTTCACAGTTTTAAACGCTCTAAATATGTCCCAGGTTATTAGTTTACTTCCTGTTGCAGCTGACAGGAAGTAAACATGGCACCAAAGGGTCACCAAAATATTCAAAATATCCAGAAAATTGACTCAGATCTTCCTGCTAAAGCCGCTGTTATCGTGCATCGATGCAGACTCGCTATTTAAGGGCTCAACGGTCCATTCGTCCTCCACCCTTGTGCTAGGGTGTAGGGGGGTTTGGGAGTGAGCCATGGACTCCTGAGCCAGCTAACAGGAAGTAGAAAGCCATGGACACCTGAGCCAGCTAACAGGAAGTAGAAAGCCATGGACACCTGAGCCAGCTAACAGGAAGTAGAAAGCCATGGACACCTGAGCCAGCTAACAGGAAGTAGAAAGCCATGGACACCTGAGCCAGCTAACAGGAAGTAGAAAGCCATGGACTCTTGAGCCAGCTAACAGGAAGTAGAAAGCCATGGACACCTGAGCCAGCTAACAGGAAGTAGAAAGCCATGGACACCTGAGCCAGCTAACAGGAAGTAGAAAGCCATGGACACCTGAGCCAGCTAACAGGAAGTAGAAAGCCATGGACACCTGAGCCAGCTAACAGGAAGTAGAAAGCCATGGACTCTTGAGCCAGCTAACAGGAAGTAGAAAGCCATGGACTCTTGAGCCAGCTAACAGGAAGTAGAAAGCCATGGACACCTGAGCCAGCTAACAGGAAGTAGAAAGCCATGGACTCTTGAGCCAGCTAACAGGAAGTAGAAATGTTGCTGTTTGTTGTCCAGTTTGTGTCTTTCTCTGATGCTCTTTTCTCTTTTCTCAGCTGGTGCCTCGACAAAGCCTCTGTATTTGACTCCCTGGTTTGGGTTTTCCATTCATTCTCCCCAGAAGATGAACCCTGTGGATTTTAATCCCTTGGCTTTAATCTCGTTTAGTCTCTTGTAATCAGTGGCATCATCTAGTTAACTCATATTTCGACATCATTTAAAAAGCTTGAGTGCCATCGATGCAATAATACGTCAAAGTGTCTTTCAGATTGGATTGCCGATCATGGTCTCCTGCAGCCTGTGAGTAATGTTGGGGCTTCTGGGAGATGTAGTCAGAGCATAAAGAGACAGTATACACCACAGAGATTAAAACAGGAAGTGGAGACGATCGAGATTAGAGAGTAAAACAAAAAGTGGTGATTTTGGTGAAAGTGTCCTCTACTCTACCTCTGATAAAACAAGAATGGAACAAGGTAAAAACAAACATTTTTTTCATGATGAAATAGAGAGTCTATTCTTTCATTTGAGCTATTCACTGTTTTCAGAGTCATAGTACAAAATCAGCCTAAAACACCTCAAACAAGCACAGAGCCCATTCAGCTGTGGACCAGTCCTTCGTAGCTGCAGAGATCAGGACCGTCCTACAGGGGGCAATACGTAGCCTCTGTGCTGTCTCCCTCCTCAGGCTTTAATCATTCCTCAGGCATAATAAGAGCAGCATTTATAGTCATATCCCTGTAATAAAGGAGGTGTCTCTTTTGTCCTTTTTCATTCAACTCATTGTCACAACCCAGAGCCTTAATCCCACAAACGGACGGACAGTTGCATCCTGGGAAAAGAGCCGCACGCCATTGTTTGATTGAGTCAAATCTGTTAAGCCCTAATTCTTTTGTGTGCATTTGCATACTAGGAAGTATTCTTTTTACTGAAGGGCCAAATCCTCCCTGTGTGTGACGTGAGGCATTTTTAGTATCATTTGTGGAGTATCTACATGCACTATTAGCGCTGCATAATACCCACATATAATACGGCAGCATAATCTCACAGATAAGAAGGGTTTTTTTTTTACGTCGGGATGAAACGCAGCAATTTGAAGGAGATTCAAACGGACTCAAATGTCATCAGAAATGTCAAGTGGCTCTGCAGTGGCTGGATGCCGGGATGCTTTTTTTATCGTTTCCATCACCATCGCCTGATTCCTCACATTTAGCTCCCGGTTGAAAGAGGCGGCTGGCCTGTAATGGGTCTGGTTCTGTAATGCTGCTGGTGTTACCTCTGACTCACCTGGCCTCTCTCTCCCTCTTCTTCTTCTAGCTTTCCCTCTTCCAACACAGTTCCTCTGGCTCGCTGATAAACCGTCGTGTTATCTGTCTCGTGGCGTTCGCTCAGTGTGGTTCACGCTTTCACTTCCTCTGCAGGCCTCTGGAGTGCTTTCTGCAGACGCTCTGATAAGATTGTCAGCTTGAGACGGCTGATGGAGAGTCGAGGAGCGACGTTGAAACCAAACTGTGACGAACCTTTAGCTCTCCAGAATGTCTCCCTAACATATTACTTTACACTGACTTTTACCATCTGAAGGCTCAAGTTGGATCATCACAGCGCTTTCCCCTAAAATACAAAGTCTAGTGGTGGATTTTAAAGTGCTGCAGTTCCTCTCCCTGTACATGATTTACAGATTATTTGCTCAGGTGGTGCACGAACCAATGACTGCAATAGATAGACTCAAGATTCAAGATTTAAGATTCAATATTCAAGGGGTTTATTATCACATGAACAGTTAGGAAATGTGTTTACTTCCTTTGCTATCCACAATGAATATAAGTGTAAAAAAAAGATAAAAAGATAAAAATTAGATAAATAAAAAGATCAGCTTAAAGACAAATAAGGCAGCAATGTGATAAAAAAAGAAAAAGACATACACAAAAAAATACAAACAGACAAAAAAATACAGGCTCTACAAAGACGTAGTGCAATGTGCAATATTGGACATGCGCAACTGAGCTGGAATGTGCAATATTAAGCAGATAGATAGATAGATAGATAGACAGATGGATAAATGTTTTATTGTCATTGTATTGTCATTGTTTAGCAGCAGTCCCTTGTAGCAGCATAAATATAAATAAAGGAAGGATAAAAGAGCAGTAAAAACAGATTAATAAAAAAAATAATGATACACTGCAAGAAACACGGTGCTCACAAAACAAAACCATCACTGGGTTTGATTTTCTGACAAATGATCATGTGACTGAACCACTGTTAAGCCTCCACATTGAGCTGTATCCTCTCTGACCGTCAAGAAAATCTCATAAATCATATAAAGATCTCTAACACTTCAACATTTAAAGGCAGAGCCTTTATCCGTCTTTCACGCTCTTTGGTGTTCGGATGTTTCATGGCGTTGCACCACCACTTTTCTTCCCAATGTCAGACTCTGCAGCCTCTCAGCATCTGTTCTCTGGCTGCTGTTTGCATGTTTGTTTTCTCTCCTCTTGTGTATTTAAACGTTGATTTCTGCCGGCGAGGGACACATGAAAAGAGCCATGGCACGAACAGAAAACAAGCCCTCCGAGACGAGGAGGAGGAGGATGAAACGACAACACGAGGAAGGAAACAAGGGCCGCGAATAAGCTGCGATTAAACCGAAAAACAATCAAACTGCAGAGATGAGAAGGAGAAGACAGAACAAAAGACACACACACAACAATGAAAGCAAATAAAACAGGCAAACAGGGAACGCAGTGTGTTTGTGAAAAGATCCTGGCGAGGGCAAATTACCCAGAGTGCAGTTCTGGATGGCTGGCATCAAAAGGAAGCAGAAGAGTTTAGTTGGAAACGGTTTTTTTCTGTCTAAATGACACCAGATCGCTGAATGAGACGGAAATCTGGCATCAGGTGAAGCAGCAGTGCTGTTAAAGAACAATATCACAACAACACAGTCAGCCTGTGTTCACGTTAGAGGTTCGGATGTGTTCACAGTGGTGCAGAAAAATCTGAAAAACAGCACTCATACGTCCTAAAGATCTCAGAATTTCACTGGTGAACTTGTTAGCAAGCAGTTTGTCTCTTTTAGCTCTGTTTTTGGCCTCCACCACCTGCTCAGGGAACCGTTTGTCTCTTTAGCTTCTCTAAATACTCCACTATGTTCACCACTTGTCTGCTGATGAACCGCAGGTTGTGTACAGTTTTTTTTTTTTTTTTTTTTTACAGATTTTTCTCTGAAGATGATGCTATGAGAGCCGTGAGAGTGAACCAGAACAATAAACAATACACTGATAAACAACAACAACAACTCTCTGTCAGAGGATTCAGCTGATAATTCATCACTATTTGATTCATTTCACTGCATTTTAGCTGCTTTAAAGCTCCTTTTGAAAAGTCGTTATCTCTTCACTGACTGCTCCTTCACCACTGATCCCTTTAAGAAGTCATTTTTATTTCACTTCCCAGACCAGCCGCTCACCTGCCCAAATCACCCCACCTGCCTCTCGTTGAGTTTATCACCAGCTCTCCAGCATTTTCCCACTTTGTCATGTTGTCACTTTCATGCTCAGCAAAGTTGGGGGGGATAAAATACTCAGTTCATTGCTAAAAAATACAAAGCTTTTATGAGGTTTCAGAAATCTTGTAGTTTAACTTTTTTAAGACCAAATTGCCTCTTTTTCTAACCATCTAACACCAGAGCTAATCAAGACCCAACTCTCCAGATAAGAACCAAGAGAACTTTCTAGATAAAACAGTGACAGATCCAGTAGGAAGGGATGTGAAGTGGGCATGTGAATGTTGAATGAACAGACTTGATGGGAGCTGTTCTCTTATAGTAGAGGCAGGAGATATTTGGCTTTACTCTTATTTCCTACTTTACAGCAAACATGATTTGTTAGGTTTGGAAAAACTTCTTGACAAAAATAAGTCGACGCGATCCACCAAAGACGCCTCCTGGGTGAAAATCCTGTTTGTTTGTCCCAACGAGACAGAGTTTCTTTATGAGACGTCTATCGCTGTTTGTGTGATTTTTAGTTTGAAAAAATGACTGTGAAGGAATGTTTTCAGGGTCTTGAGCTGTAGCTCAGTGTGGGAAAGTGGGAAATGTTTCTACAGCTTCTATTAAAAGACTAAAGTTCAGCTCTGCAGCGTTTTGTTCATTTTGGAAGGAAGTTCCCCTCGTTACATTAGCTTAAAATGAGCTAATGTTATTAAAGGCTGTGATTTATCTTAACGCGTAGCTTATGAATAAATTTGATGGTGGCGTGTCGCCTCCCTCGCAGCTCGCCGTCCCCCCCGGCGTCGCTGCTCTCGGGGTTTTGTGTTGTTCCAGTCCAGCGGCTCTCTGACGCCTCGACGCCGAGGCTTTTATGACAGATGAGGACGTTTTAACGGCCTCTGTGTGGAGGCAGTGGACTGGCTCCTCTTAATTAGCACTTTGTCTCTGCTCACAAGTGACCTTTTTCTCTTTCCCACTTTCGGTTAAATTGACTCGCACTCCTCTGCTGTGTGTTTCCTGTGTTTTACATGGCTGCTGGTGCATGGCGCTCTGGGCGCTGCAGGACTTCTATCCCAGCTGGTGCCAGGATAGAAAGCTGACGTTAGGGTCTATTTTCCCCTTCAATCAACATTAAACAATGACCTTCGTTCCTGACCCTTTAAATTTAGTTTTTCTTTTAAATAACTGGAGAGGATTGCACATCATTTCAATCAATGAAGAGTTAGTGAAGAGGCAAAAGTTTGGTAGATTTTCAAAAAGTTCAGTTCAAAAAGACATTTCTGCCCCGTCTCATAACTGTACATTTCCAACCTGATGTCAAGGTGAGGAGTAAATAATTAGACATTTTTGTGCATCATTTATAGGCTACAACTCTACTTTACAAAGTAGAATATGTACAGGCTTTCAGCTGCCTTATTTGTCTTTAAGATGATCTTATTTATCTATTTTTTTTATCTTTTTATGTATTTTTTTTACACTTTATTGCTCAACATTCACCTTGAATCCTTGAAGTCCTGTTTTTTGGACTCGTCCTGTGAAAATAAGTCTCTCAGCTCTAAGCGTAGCAGATTCACATGATGTGTTTTCTTTGCAGTCCATATAGACAACACTGCAAGCGCTCTCACACAGTCTGTGAGTAATGATGGGGCTTCTGGGAGATGTAGTCAGAGCATAAAGAGACGTATACACCACAGAGATCAAAACTGGAAGTGGAGACGATCGAGATTAGAGAGTAAAACAAACAGAATGTGGACAAAAAGTGATGATTTTGGTGAAAGTGTCCTCTACTCTACCTCTGATAAAACAAGAATGGAACAAGGTAAAAACAAACATTTTTTTCATGATAAAATAGAGAGTCTCTTCTTTCATTTGAGCTATTCTCTGTTTTCAGAGACATAGTACAAAATATTCTGTGGGTCTAGAAATATGACTGAAAATGGACAAAAACACTGGAACAAGACACTTTGTGTTGCATTGAATTCCTTCTCTGATGGTTCATATTTGCGGTTCACTCAGCAGTGAATAAAATGATCACCAAATGTTCAGGTGACTCTTCCTCTCTGATGTCTTCAGGGAAAACACAGTGACAGGAGCCACTTTCCAGGAAGAGGCAGCGATGGTTTCATGGTTCATTGGTGAGTAATGATCCTCTGCTTGCGACATCCAAAAATGATAACATGGCACTCAGAGACGCTCCACCACCGTCGCCTCCTCCATTTCCAGAATCAGAGATGACCTTTGCATGAATAAAGTCAAAGAGGATTAAAGCACAGAGACCTTCGCAATGTCGGCCGTGGGGGGAAGCGAGCGGGAGCTTCCTCCTTTTGAACGTGGTTTGAGTGTTGATGTGTTGAGCCTGAAGGCCTCGCTGTGTTTCTGATGCGTTAGCATGGAGGAAAACTAAAGGAAACACGCCTTTAGGAAAGAAGAGGTTTCTAATCACATTCTGATGGTGAACGTTTCTGTCAGTGTGCTGATAATATCTCTGGTTAATATATTGCGTGGCAAACTAATCCATACGTTACAAGCTGTATAAACACAGAATCTATTTGCTTAAGTGTCTATCATACCAGCCGGATTACAACAATTTCGATTAGCTGCCTTTCAGCTGCGCTCGGCTCCCATCAGGATTAACAGAATCCCATTTTGTCGTCATTACCTGTGTAATACCTGTCAGAGTCATCTGGAGCTCAGGAACCTACACCTGTTAAGAAATACTGAGATTACATTTAAAACATGCGCTCATTAGAAAATCATTTACAGGAGATGCACGTTAAAAAAGCAGCTACTAACAATGCTGAAATTCCAAAAACTGCAGCACCTTAAATCGCCACTTGAATCTGTCTCCAAAAATAAATCGATGATCCCAAAATATAAATGTTAAACTTATCAACTTTACAGCAGAAATAAACATGTCTGCAGTCTGGCACAAAAATGTTTAGTCTCTGTTTCCCCGTTCATGACGTGAACGTATTTTAGCTACTGTTTCCGAAACAGTCCAACGCTGAAGTGAGCTTAACGTCACCAAAAAAAAAAAAAAAACAGTCAGCAGGAAGACAAGATTTAAAATATGACATTAAACAACATGGTGGATGTTAAAAAAAGGAACTAACCTATAGTTACTATAGTCTATAAACTATAGTTAACCTTTTTTTAAGTTCGTAAATTAATTGTTAGATCATCAAGGGTTCAGTAGAAAATACTAATTAACTCACTGAGTGTCAACTCTTTTATAAAACAGGAAGTGTCTTGTTCCAGTGTTTTTCAGTCATATTTCTAGACCCACAGAATATTTAGTACTATGTCTCTGAAAACACTGAATAGCTCAAATGAAAGAAGAGACTCTCTATTTCATCATGAAAAAAATGTTTGTTTTTACCTTGTTCCATTCTTGTTTTATCAGAGGTAGAGTAGAGGACACTTTCACCAAAATCACCACTTTTTCTCCACATTCTGTTTGTTTTGCTCTCTAATCTCGATCGTCTCCACTTCCTGTTTTGATCTCTGTGGTGTATACCGTCTCTTTATGCTCTGACTACATCTCCCAGAAGCCCCAACATTACTCACAGACTGCAGGAGACCATGATCTGCAATCCAATCTGAAAGACACTTTGACGTATTATTGCATCGATGGCACTCAAGTGTCTGCTGCTGAAAAAAGGACAGATGTGTGTGTGTATATATATATATATATATATATATATATATATATATATATACGTATATATGTATATATACGTATATATACATGTATATATACGTATATATACATATATATATATATATATATATGTGTGTGTGTGTGTTCGTGGCACTCAAATAGTTAATAAGCCTCTTTCAGAAAGACAAATGGAGGAAATATTGGACACAGCTAGGCAGGACATTACATCAGTGTTTCTGCTCTTTTTCCACTACCATTTTCTATTTTTATTTTCTTTCTATTTTCATTCTAACAATCTAACGCTGGAAAACTCAATAAAATGGATTGATCTGAATGGAAAATATAGCAGAATTCAATGTCCTTTGGTAGATTTTTGAAAATAGAAATCACCTGGTTGATAAAACGTGATTAGGAATGACCTGAATGTTCTGGATAAAGGTGGTGACCCAGCTTTAACCAAACTCAGACCTTCATCTTTGTGAACACCACAGCTCTCTTTGCTTCCTGAACCACCAGCGCTCCCCGAGGACCAACAACACGACCCACAAATTAGTAAAAAACACAATTGTCTTTGGGCCCCTGCTCCTCTTTCTGCAGACTGAGGGCCGTCGCTGAAACATTTCCCAAGATCACTTACCAGAAAAACAAAAGGGGGGAAAGAAAAGTGCAGAGCGGGCCGGCCTCAGCCCGGAGGATTATTCTCCTAGTGTTACATGGATTAGCAGCAGCCCAACCTTTGACTCCTGTTAGGGACGACTTGACTTCTGGCTCTATGCAGGTGGGGAGGGGCCCCGCTGCTTATTATGGTATGTACGCATGATTCAGTGAGAGAATAAACCACAGGTGACCTTATAGAGCAGTATGGCCCCTATAGATTCACCTGACGCCATATTGAGCCATACCTCAGTGGAAGAAGCACCATGTTGTTGGGAAGGTTTGGAAATTTCACCATCATCCTGTGAAAAGTACATATATATATATATATATATATATATATATATGATAATCTGCCAAATCTCTTACATCATGTAAATAAAGTCATTGCCAGTGACTGCTCCTCTGTAACTATTGTGTGTTTGACAATAAATAATTGTAAAAGATTTTTTTTTTTTGTGCTGATAAACAATCATTTAAATGCTGTTTATAGGCAAATAAAAACCAAGCTGTCATTATTCCTAAAACCTGGGTGTCTGCTCCATTAATCTAAGTGTAACCTGTAGCTTCTAGCATATATAGTCATGTTTTGTAGTCGAACATCATTAAGTAATGTTGTTTTAGCATGATGTGCAATAACTTAACATTGTGTAAATTCATTTATGTTGACTGAACCTAATGCATTTGGTTAAGATAGTACAGCTCCAGAGCAGAAGGTGGCAGTAGTGAGCGAGCCGGGAGTTTTAGAAACTTTACTTCCTGAAGTTCAGCTCACAGTTTAAAACACATGCTGAGAGTCGACAATGAAGAAGTTAAGATAAGTCCTTTACTTAACTTAAAATACACTACACAGAAATGTCACTTAATGTTTTCGTAGTGTGCTCACTGATCATAGCAGCATTAGCAGCTAACCATAGCAGCATTAGTTGCTATGGTTAGCTACCTAGCATTTACATCATTTGCTAAATTAGCGTATTATAATTGGGTGGAAATAACTTTCCATCATTTTTTTTGTATGTTCACCCAACAAATGATTATTACGTTGGATTTACTCCTCAAAATGAAGTCATAGTAACAGGAACACCTCATGTTGACCCAGCAGATTTACATTTATGTCACTCAACAAAACTGTTTCTTGCTACATGAGCGTATTATAATTGACTGGAAATACTTTACATATTTTTTATGTTCACCCAACAAATGATTATTACGTTGGATTTACTCCTCAAAATGAAGTCATAGTACCACGAACACCTCATGTTGACCCAGCAGATTTACATTTATGTCACTCAACAAAACTGTTTCTTGCTACATGAGCGTATTATAATTGACTGGAAATACTTTACATATTTTTTATGTTCACCCAACAAATGATTATTTTAAGGGTATGATATACCATAATACTCAACTCTGCTTCCAGAATTCTTCTGAAAAAGTACGGCATGTCAACAGATGAGTTTTGGGTTTCATACTTAATGAAGGCCCAATAAGAGAAACAACAAACATCACTTGTTTTTCACATCTTTGTTTCTACTCCTTGACTTCAGTTTCACGGCTAAAACCCTTCAAGTGGAGAATGAATAACACAGAAATGATGCTCAGCTTGTGTGTGTGTGTGTGTGTGTGTTCTCGGCTATCATGCTAAGTCCAAACAGCCATGCACATGTGTATAGAAACAGTTGACAAAGCCCTGTGTAATCTTGCTTTTTAAGGCGCTCTTAGTTTCATCTGCAGGGGATTACTGTACCACTTTTTCTGGGTGGAATCTGCACGAGGAGGAGGGACGTACAAAATGGCGGAAAAAAGGAAAACAAATTGTAGCGTAATCTCTGCAGAGAAAGGACGGCTGAGTGAGGGAGTCCCCCAGACCCTCCATCTTTTTTTTCGGGCCAGAAAATCCCATAATCCTCCATGTTTGATGTCTCAAAGCTAATGGCGTTTATTAGGACAGCCCAAAAGGCGCTTTGTTCGCGGCACGGCTGCCGTTGAGGTTTTGAATGACATTGCAGGGAGAGAGCTGGTAACTTTAGCTTAATCTGGGCTTATCCGGCCCCGATGCATGCACAGGTGTGTGGCCCTTAAGCCCAGAGGAGGCCGGGCTCTCCTGAGCGAGCCAAAGATCAATCCTGCTGCAGGGCCCGAGGACGTCCAGAGGAACAAACGCTGCACCTTTTAGCCTCCTCGTGAACCCAACCGCCCATTATCACATTTTAATTAAACGACTGCTCGATAAGATATGGAACAACCTTTTCCTGCTGAGTTTACGTTTCATGAAGCGAGTCATGCAGGTTGAGTTGCATATATTCATTGGAGGATTTCAGTTTCACCCCGAAGCTTCCTGCTGTGGGTCCACATCGATCTGTTTGGCATTTATGCTCCATACTGCAATATTCACAACAATAAAGGAACACAGAGGAACATTTCAGAGATCTCTAACTATGTTGTCATTAGTGTATAATCTCACCTGTGGGAGCAGGTCTTCTTCACAGTGTTCTTTACTGTCTCCTCAGGGCCACCGTAGTTCCTTTACACTGCACTAAACTGTGGTATCACCAGTATAAAGTACTGTTATTATGGTGTGGATGGCCTCAGTTTGGAGAATGGTATTGTACTTGGTGGCTCACGTTATGTCAGTCTTAATTTCCACTGAACGCAGAACACCGACGTGGCGACGCCTGTCGAAACAAACCAACAGAGCTTCGAAAGTATTTTTGTCAGATGTCAGAGCATGGCGCATGAATTCAGCTCAGAGCAGATCGTGTGGGACAGGAAGTCATTTGCAGACACAAAATAAAACCGGTTTATTTTGTGTCTTCGCGGCGGATTGTATAATCGATTTCCTTCTACTTAATGGACATAGGGTTGTTCTCTTTCACTGTCGCTCTGCTACAACCCGCTATATTGCGCGATTATACGTGAATTCACGAGATCTCTTTAGTCAGCAAGCTCTCGTTCTTGCGATTCCAGCTGTCCGACGGAGCCACAGCAGGCGCACCTGGTGGACGCCGGATGTCGACGGATGTCACCGTCGTTCCGCATCCGGTAGAAATTAGGGGTTAGAAAGAGAAGAGTATACAGTCACAACACTATATTTTTGGCTAACTTCAAAACAAGTGCAGCCCTGACATCGTAACATCATTTTGTTTTGGCGAACGTAGCAGCAGGAGCTACGTGTTTTAGTCAATAATCACTCTCTTTTTGCTCCGTTTTGGTCCCCACCAACTCCTGAATCAAAGCTCCTGTCTTAACTAGTCATCAAAGTGAGCTTCACCTTTACCTACCCACAACATTAATACATCAGTATAAACGTTCCATTCAGTGTGGTGAGTACTTTCACTTCATGTAGTCTACTTTAAATATAGTTTGAATTCTTCTCTTAATTTATGTTCACTTGTGTTTAAGCTATGACAGCTGTAAAGGCGGAAAACACTCGATGCTCCTAAAAACCTGTCAGAAAGGAAGTTCATGTCCCGTTTCTCTTATTATCTTTAACCAAGTAGATCCTAAATCTCAGTTTGAATCATTGTGTAATAGTCTGACAAACAATCTTGTCATATGTTTAGTTTTTTTGCACAGATTGTGGGACAGGGAGGCTGGTTTCTGGATCCCTGTGGCATTTATTATTATCTTTTTCCTAAAATCACTTTGAATATTGTGTCTAGCTTTTGAGGTTGAGAGGTCAATATTCAGCGTTAACAGAAACGGAGGCAAATTCACGCCTCCATCAAAACTAAAGTTGCTCATATTTAATATTTAATGCAGTTTTGATATATTGTTGTATGAGATGCTCATATACGGTAGATTTACCGCTCAGGGAGTTTATGACCAAGCGGGCACAATAGTCCACAAAAAATATATAAAATATATTTTATTATTATTTTATTTCCCTCCATGTTTCCGACATGTTGCAGGAGGATGACATTGCTGCTGAATACTGAGGGCTTTCTGACCAAGGACTGCTGACTGTCTTATTGGATTTAGAAGGCACTCCTTCAATAACAAGAATGAATTTAAAATAATTCAATAACAGAAATCAAGGCCAGCGGCCCAGTGATCCATAAACACTACGGTGATGAGGTCACCTCCCACACACACACACACACACACACACCATCACCAGCACCTGATGCATTTTTGATGTATAATATTTGAGTTTTATATTTAAATGTTGCAGGGATGTGATGTTTCTGGACACCTGAGGCTGATCTGAGGTGGACCTGCACAGCAGGGTTTCACATTTTCACGCCACGTCCAAACCCTGCATTTCCTCAATTGCTACCATCACCCTTCAAATAACATGCTTCACGCTCTTATTTTCCTGCAGGGGGTGTTTCGTCCACTCTGCCCTGTGGTCACATTCCCTGTGGATTTTACACAACCTTCATTTCCTTTTTTTTTCCTTTTCTGGAACGCCACATTGTTGCCGTTCAAACCACCTCACCTTTCGCCTCTCAGATGTCGGTGGCTGTGATTCTCAACTCAGAGTTTCTTTGCACCATTTTTGGGCAAAGCAGGATGATTTCCCATCATGCTCAGCACATGCTCATGTTGATGACCAACAGGGGGCGTCAGCCGGCAGCTTAAAGAGTATCTGCAGCCAGAGCTGCTGCTTTAAGCCCTCCAATGATCTCTGAGGAAGCTGCTCAGTTTTCACTAAACTGAGACAGTTAAACCAGACAAACCTCACTTCAGTATTCAGAGGGTAAAAGTAAAAGTACCGATGCCACAAAAATACTCCATTACAAGTTACTTCAGTAAAAGAATAAAGTCCCCTGTGGCTCCTATACCATTATATGTTATATAATTAAATTATTACTCCTCACTAATGGAAAAGCAGGAGTCTGAACTATTAACTGATGATTATTTTCATCCATTGATTGATTAATTATTTGGTTTGTAAAAAAAAATAAATAGTAAAAATAGTGAGAAATGGCGTCACAGTGACACAGAGTCCAAAGAGACTTCCTCATATTGTTTGTATTCTGTTATTACTAATTAACATTAACATTATTAACATGATTAAAATGAACTCTTCACTGCAAAAAGGGGGTGTCTAAAAACAAGATAAAAACACTAAATCTGAGGGAAAAGGTCCTCAAAGTAACTATCTGTCCATGCAGTGAGATAATTTCACAATTTATTGATTTAAGACGAGAGTGTAAAGTTGAACACTTAAAATATGGAATTAACTCTTAACAAGATAAATTTTCTAGCAAGTCTAAATCCAAATTATATTTTTATCTTGATAAGAACCAAATAATTAGCATTGTTCATCTGAAAAGCTGCAAACATGAAGTGTACTAACTGATTATTTTACAAGCTCTTCATGTGTTATGTGTGCAAAAACTGTGAAGTAACTCAAGCTGTACTTAAGTACAGTACTTGATTAAATGAGTACATTAAAGTAGTAGAAAAAGTTAAGTGTCATGTGTTTATATCACTGTATATCACTGTATATCGGCATTGTCTTCAAAAACTCCATATTGGTTGGGCCCTACCATAAATTGACTGTTTTTTACTAAAGAAATTCTCATGACATTTTTGGGTCTTAAATTATATTTGTTGAGGTCTTAAAAAGGTCTTGAAAAATATAAAATTTTACTTTGAAAATGGTGCTTGAACCCTGTACCAGCATTTGGAAAAACTGCAAGTTGTCTCTCAATTATATGACGTAAATAAGGAATCAATATTTATCATTTGTGTTTATTTTAGTTCCCGACAAGCCTTGTACCACCTCCTGGGAAAATAAAGGCTCCATTCACATCACGAAGGAAGTGCACCAACTGAAACAGGAAGAGGATAGCCACTTACAGAGTTAAGAGTATTAACGTATATTTTTTTTTGCAGTGAAGCAGAAATGGCAAACAAAGAAACAAGTGAAGTGAAACAAAATGCAGTCCTGTGTTGTTGCTAAAAGACTCTTGAGGACAGAAAATGATCTGATTGTCTTTGCAGCAATGACACCACTAGATAATATAGTTACTGTATATTGAAATATATTCAAAGTTATTTCAAAGTAAGTTTAGCAAAATGACCAGAGACCAGAAAATAAACGTCTCATCTGTGGAACGTATTATTTTGTGAATCGTGAACAGAACGAGTCGGAGCGTCGTAGATATTTGGCATAACAAGATTACTCTCCTGAGTGCTGACGTCCTCAGACCAGCCGCTACCTTTTCTAATCCGCCACTCGATAAGGCTTCAAAAGCAACACGCCATTAATGATGTCTTTAGCGCCATGCACGGTGACGAGCAAATGACCCTTTATTATGAGAGTCGCTGTAGACTAAGTACGCCTGCAGGGCTGTGCTGTTTTATTACAGGAGACATTTGTGTCTCTCAGGGACTGAAATCTAAACGTCTAATGTAAGACGTGACAGTGATGGTGTTCAGGAATCACACTTGAGAGAAAGGTTGTTGTTGCCGTTTAGCACCGAGGTGATGCAATGAATGAATGGGAGGGCTGTAATCTCAGGGATCAGTTATGGCTCTTAAAGGGCCACACTGGTGTCTCTGTAAGATTTAGCCCCTTTATTACTGTATACACCGCATAACTATATTTGGTAATATATTTTGGTATTTGGTAATATCTCAACAAACAAACACACATCAACTGCTGAAGTCCAGAGTCACCCTTTGACTGGTTTATTATGGAAAGTGTAGGAAGCCCATGGTACAGAGTGAGAGAGCTCACACAGGGATGGATGGATGGATGGATGGATGGATGGATGGGTTTTTATCTGCTTCAGAACAAAAGCAAAAACTCTCTTTATTAAAGACACATATAGAATAATCCCTGCTCTATTTATCGCCATACTTCAATATTTGGAGGAAATTTCTAGTGTTTCTACACTTTCTATCGTCCCTGCAGATACAGTATCACCACTGTCACCATCTCATTAAGTTCATGGTTCTGATGATGTGGCATGACATTAACAACTCAAGAGAAATCAACTTATAGCCAGTTGATAATCAGTTGATAGCCAGTTGATAGTTGGTTGATAGTCGGTTGATAGTGAGTTGATAGTCGGTTGATAGTGAGTTAATAGTCAGTTGCTAGCCAGTTCATAGTTGGTTGATAGTGAGTTGATAGCCAGTTAATAGCCTGTTGATAGTCAGTTGATAACCAGTTGATAGTCAGTTGATAACCTGTTGATAACCAGTTAATAGTCAGTTAATAGCCTGTTGATAATCAGTTGATAGTCAGTTGATAGGCAGTTGATAATCAGTTGATAGTCAGTTGATAGGCAGTTGATAATCAGTTGATAGTCAGTTGATAGGCAGTTAATAGTCAGTTTATAGCCTGTTGATAATCAGTTGATAGTCAGTTGATAGGCAGTTAATAGTCAGTTTATAGCCTGTTGATAATCAGTTGATAGTCAGTTGATAATCAGTTGATAATCAGTTGATAGGCAGTTGATAGGCAGTTGATAATCAGTTGATAGTCAGTTGATAGGCAGTTGATAGTCAGTTGATAGGCAGTTGATAATCAGTTGATAATCAGTTGATAGGCAGTTGATAGGCAGTTGATAATCAGTTGATAATCAGTTGATAGTCAGTTGATAGGCAGTTGATAGTCAGTTGATAGGCAGTTGATGATCAGTTGATAATCAGTTGATAATCAGTTGATAGGCAGTTGATAATCAGTTGATAGTCAGTTGATAGGCAGTTGATAATCAGTTGATAATCAGTTGATAGGTAGTTGATAGGCAGTTGATAGGCAGTTGATAATCAGTTGATAGTCAGTTGATAGGCAGTTGATAATCAGTTGATAGTCAGTTGATAGGCAGTTGATAATCAGTTGATAGTCAGTTGATAATCAGTTGATAGTCAGTTGATAGGCAGTTGATAATCAGTTGATAGTCAGTTGATAGGCAGTTGATAATCAGTTGATAGTCAGTTGATAGGCAGTTAATAGTCAGTTTATAGCCTGTTGATAATCAGTTGATAGTCAGTTGATAGGCAGTTAATAGTCAGTTTATAGCCTGTTGATAATCAGTTGATAATCAGTTGATAATCAGTTGATAGTCAGTTGATAGGCAGTTGATAATCAGTTGATAGTCAGTTGATAGGCAGTTGATAATCAGTTGATAATCAGTTGATAGGCAGTTGATGATCAGTTGATAATCAGTTGATAGGCAGTTGATAATCAGTTGATAGGCAGTTGATAGGCAGTTGATAATCAGTTGATAGTCAGTTGATAGTCAGTTGATAATCAGTTGATAATCAGTTGATAGGCAGTTGATAGGCAGTTGATAGTCAGTTGATAATCAGTTGATAGTCAGTTGATAGGCAGTTGATAATCAGTTGATAGTCAGTTGATAGGCAGTTGATAATCAGTTGATAGTCAGTTGATAGGCAGTTGATAATCAGTTGATAATCAATTGATAGGCAGTTGATAATCAGCTGATAGGCAGTTGATAATCAGTTGATAGGCAGTTGATAGGCAGTTGATAATCAGTTGATAATCAGTTGATAATCAGTTGATAGGCAGTTGATAATCAGTTGATAATCAGTTGATAGTCAGTTGATAGGCAGTTGATAATCAGTTGATAGGCAGTTGATAGGCAGTTGATAATCAGTTGATAGTCAGTTGATAGGCAGTTGATAGGCAGTTGATAATCAGTTGATAGTCAGTTGATAGTCAGTTGATAATCAGTTGATAGTCAGTTGATAGGCAGTTGATAATCAGTTGATAATCAGTTGATAGGCAGTTGATAATCAGTTGATAATCAGTTGATAATCAGTTGATAGTCAGTTGATAGGCAGTTGATAATCAGTTGATAATCAGTTGATAGTCAGTTGATAATCAGTTGATAGTCAGTTGATAGGCAGTTGATAATCAGTTGATAATCAGTTGATAGGCAGTTGATAATCAGTTGATAGGCAGTTGATAATCAGTTGATAGGCAGCTTCATGGCACCAGTCGATGATGGAAGCCTCAGATGATACCTGGACTCTCTGGACTCTCTAACCTGTCCATACTGGGTGTTCCAGGCTCCAGACTCTGGTCTTGTCCTGAACAGGACCAGAGAGGGAGTCTGCCCACCATGAGCTCCTAACATGCTGCACTAATTGCAGCCTTTTGTGCTAAATCAGACTGCTGCTCTGCTGCTTTTTGATGTGACAACACAGGTTTCACTCTCCGGCGAGCTCTCGCTCCAGCCATGCGTGGCTCGCTGTTTTCTCTGCAGCCTTTGATGGCGGCGCAGTGGCGTTAATTGTTTTGTACTGTTTGGAAGCCACTCCCTGTAGGTGGGCTCCATCATCTATACGGACACCAGGGACGGACTCCTGTGTGATGTCAAGGCGCCCTGCTGGCACAAAACAGTTAATTAGGAGCAAAAGATGACTCTTATTTGTGGGATAAATGGATAAAAAGCTCCACATTTTCTTTATCTTGTTCCTGTTTCTACACAATACGTGGAACTTTAAGTCTGTAGGACACAATCTTTATTTTTCTTCGTGAAAAATATAATTAATTAAAGTTGTGATGTGTGCCAATGATAATGATAATAATAAGTAAATTATTTAGCTGCATTGGAGGTTTTCTCTTTAAAAGTTTTGGATGTTATCTGCAGTAATAATTATCATCTTTATTCACTTAAAACCCCAGACATCTCTCTGTTTTCATGCAATAGAAAGTATTTCAAGTATTAAATTCATCCAAAAGATGACGAGAAACTGAACATAAACACTCCAGTTCCTGTTTGTGCAGGCTGCATATCTCCTGAAGTCAGTTTTCAGTTGTTTTGTGAGCGATCACCGGGACAAATGTGTCCTTAACGGGACGTCATCACATCGAAGCGGCAGATTCCCGAGGCGATTAGGAGTCGAGTCGTCGAACAGAGGAGAGTCCAGGTGAGCCGCCTCCTCCTCCTCCTCCTCATTGTGATCACTGGCATGTTAGAATCAGCTTAATTGGGCTCTGTTTGATTTTCACCGACGACAGCTGAACACTCCCACAGCAGCAGACAGAAAAAAAAACACTCCCCCTCCTCCGGACCTCATAGCAGAGCGGTGACTCTTCAGAGTTGACAGTGACCTCGCTGTCGGAGGGCAGCGAACGCCTCACAAACTCCTTTGAAGTGTCACTGGCTTCCCTTCGGTCTGCTTCTCTAAAGAGCCACATTTTTGTCTTTCTGGACGAGCGGCTTCAAAACAGACCGACACCTGCAGAAATCGCTCTGCTTTAAACACCACAAGGTGCTTTTCTGCTGCCTCCAGTGGGATTATTCCATGCATATTACTATTATTAACTCTTTGCGTACCATTGACATAATGTGCCTTCATTTAAAACTGCTTGAGTGCCACTGAGTTATTTTGCCATCAAAGTGTTTTTTCGGCAGCGGGTCACCGATCATGGTCTCCTGCAGCCTGTGAGTAATGTTGGGGCTTCTGGGATTTGTAGTCGTAGCATAAAGAGACAGTATACACCACAGAGATCAAAACAGGAAGTGGAGATGATCAAGATTAGAGCAAAACAAAAAGTGTTGATTTTGGTGAAAGTGTCCTCTACTGTACTTCTGATAAAACAAGAATGGAACAAAAACAAACATTTTTTTCATGATGAAATAGAGAGTCTCTTCTTTCATTTGAGCTATTCAGTGTTTTCAGAGACATAGTACTAAATATTCTGTGGGTCTAGAAATATGACTGAAAATGGACAAAAACACTGGAACATGACACTTAATTTAAGTCTTAATTTAAGCTGAGGTAGAGGAATAAAAGCACATATTGTGGCGTCTTGTGTGAATGAGCTGTATAACTACATCCATGTTATCATCATGTGATTGGAAACACCACAGCGACAAAGTGCAGAGCAGAGCTCCACTGATGTAAATGACTTTTTAAAAGTCCATGGCTTACTTTGCCTTCAACTTTTTAAATCCATCCAATGACCATCCAATTTACGGTCATTATTATTTCCATGGCTGCTCTGCTGCTAATTGGAGTGGTTTGTTTCCGTAACGCGGTTGATAAAAAAGAGCAGGAGTTTGCGGCGGCTCATCGACGCGTCATGCTCGCTGGACATTTTTCCATTTAAAGAAGCCAATTAGGGCCGCAGACCTCCCCGCTCATCACATGCCGATCAGGCCGAGGGCACAAACAAACACACCCAGAACCCCATTATCCTGCCGCCGTGTCCACAGGCAGCCAGGCTGTTTCTGCTCTTAAAGTGATACTCCACTCAGAAAACACTTGAAGGCGGTTATTAGAGGACGGCAGTTTGCAACTTGACAGCTTCGATCAGCAGAGTTTTCACTCTGGGAAAGTAGAAAGATGTCAAAAGAAACTTCTAAGGGCCATTTAAGCCACTTCGCTGCAGCCTCCTTTTCAGAGAAATATGGCAAAATCCAAAATGTCTAACCTGACAAACCTTTGGTCGGAATTTCTGCTGTTACTTTTTTGGAGGAGTAATCCATTACTTTACTGAATTACTCTCTGCTGAAAATAATTTGTTCGACTACCCGTTACATTATCTGTGGATTACTCTGTAACATCACCTGAGATTCCAGATAATTTCAAAGTAAAGCTCCTTATTGTCATAAAAGGAGAAGGGGAACCAGATAATTTCAAAATAAATATCTGTATTGTAATAAAAGGAAGATAGACAACATGTGATTTCAAATTAAAGCTCCTTATTGAAATAAAAGGATGATAGACACCATGTAATTTCAAATTAAAGCTCCTTATTGTAATAAATGGAGGACAGACACCAGGTAATTTCAAAATAAAGCTTCTTATTGTAATAAAAGGAAGATATACACCAGATATTTTCAAAGTAAAGTTCCTTATTGCAATAAAAGGAAGATAGACACCATGTGATTTCAAATTAAAGCTCCTTATTGAAATAAAAGGAAGATAGACACCATGTAATTTCAGAGTAAAGCTCCTTATTGTGATAAAAGGAGGACAAACATCAGATCTCTCATAAAGCTGACAGGAAGTAGTGACCATCAGTCCATATATCCTTCACAGTAAAAGTCTTCTTACTTCTTTATCGTCTCATTCTGGTTCCCTTAGATCAATAAATTCTCAGTAATGTTCATATTTCCACCCTCTAAAGACGTCTTAACAGCTCCTCCATGTTCATGAGCTCCACCTCTATGGTCAAAGTCATGATGAAAGTTGATCAAACAGGAAAAGAGACGTTTGCTTCGTTTTTCTGTCCGACTGTTATGCAGATAGTCGCCGTAGCTGTAACGTTACATTATTACTTCAGTTAACAATAATCCTCTAACCTCATGCATCAGCAGGCATATAAAAAACAACATTTTTTTTTAGTTTTTATGTTTATTTATGCAGCAAAAGTTATTAAGTTTGAGTTTAAATGACCTTTATTGAGTAAAATAAGTTCCAAAACAACATCCAGTTTGGCCTTTGTTTGTTTGACCCATCTAACCTCCACTCTTTCTCTCTCTTTATACAAAGTCCAGTGCTCTGACTGTCTAATAAAGACATGGATCAGGTTTACTTAACAGCCTGGAGCGTCCCATTTAGACGCCAAGTGGGGGTATCTGAGGAGTCTGGAGAAACAATAATTTGACCCATCGTGATGATCAGGACCAGGATGAGACACTGGTGTATATAGTGACATTATCATTTGATTTATTCAGACTGTATGTTGGTGTAAATGCAGAGAACAGCGAGGAGTTGGGATGAAATGTAAAGTGTGAAGGGTTGTGCAGATCGAGGCTTTTCTCTCTCAGTGAAAGCTCATTGCTCAGTGGCTTCTGGGCATCGGGGGGTTTCGTGCCGCCCCATCAGGATCAAAGGGGTTTCTCTCCATCCGGTCAGCCTCCTTCGCCTCAAGCTGACGATCAACCCTTCAGGCTGAGCTGAGCGTCCTGCATGTCCGCTACGCTGCAGGGAAAACCGCTGGACATTTCTCACTTTGACCTTTTCCTTGTGGCGTGTGATGGTGATGGTGGTGTGGCTGGACGCAACGGATGTGGGCAAATTATACTGTTTGCTGTTGAAAGCCTTGAGTTGCATCAACGGGGTTCTGACAAGACGTTTAGACACAATGTACGGACAAAAGCAAAGGAACAAGTTGAGAATAAAGAGGGAAAAATGATTTAGAAAATACTCATGGTAATTAGCTCTTACATATATAGAAAGGTATTCTGTTGCTTCACTGTAGAAAAACATAGACATCAAAAGAAATTAGATCCCTTGAAAAAAAGGCTTTTCATAATTCACATTTCATATTTATTTAGAATTTTGAATGAGCTTAGGGTTGTTTTCAATTATTTTAAACTGTCACCTGTTAAGGAGAGAGATTTTGACTTCTCTTGTCTTGACTAAATTGATTACAGATAAAGGCAAACATGCCCAAAACATTTCCACTAGAAGAAACTGCCGCAGTGTCGAAGTGTAGCCTGTAGCTTCAACCATATATAGTCATGTTTTGTGGTTGAACATCATCAAGTAATGCTATTTTAACATGATGTTCAGTAACTTAACACTGTGTAAATTCATTAATGTTGACAGAACCTAATGCATTTTGGGCAAGATAGTACAACTCCAGAGCAGAAGGTGGCAGTGGTGTGCGAGCCGGGAGTTTTAGAAACTTTACTTCCTGAAGTTTAAAACACATGCTGAGAGTCGACAATGAAGACGGTAAGATAAGTCCTTTTCTTAACTTAAAATAACTAACACTGCACAGAAATGTTAGCAGCTAACCATAGCAGCATTAGTTGCTATGTTCATCCAACAAATGATTATTTTGAGTGCAGCATGAAAGAAAACATGGAGGACATGTAGTTGTCAGATTTCTGTATTTGGAAACTACAATCGAAATAAATAAAATCAATCTAATAATATAAATATTCATAAAACCTAGATAATCACTATTCAAAAAACTGATAAATCAATAATAACTAAGTTAAAAGCATGCATTTCAGACCAATATACAGTTCGCTTTAGACATGAAACGTCTGTAGTCTTGCAGCGTCCTGACAGCGTCATGTTTCAGGGTTTCTGGGAGTTGTAGTTTTGTTCTGTTGCTGTCGTCAGGAGCTGCTGGGATGCAAACCGAACCCCCCAACACTCCAGTCCCACCGTATCATCCCCTCACACACACATGCCACATCATAATTAGAACATGTACCGAGTTCCCCGATAACACGTACAGTTTATTTTCTGTCTTAATTCCTTATCAGATGCATCGATCGTGCAGCACGTCGACCGATCTGGGGCGGCTGTCTGGAGAGCAGCGATAAGCCACGTTGTGTGTGTGTGTGTGTGTGTGTGTGTGTGTGTGTGTAGGATTAGCACCTTATTAGCGCCGCAGCCTCGGCCTTCTGAAGCGGCGCTGACACCTCGACGCCGACAGGCTAAAAACCAACGACTAGTCCAAAATAAGAGCATCGAGAGGTGAGGAGTTCTGCATGTAGAGCTGGGGTTTTATATCATGATATCATTGTATGTTTTATATTCTGAAAAATATAAACTCATTCTTCTAAAAAAAAATTTTATTTCACATAATGCAAAATAATCGAACCTCGGCGGTCCATCCTGTGGCTGTTCCTGTCTTTCTATCAGATATTCTTCGTTAGCTGATGGTCGCAGGATCACAGATTTCTCATTAATGTTGTCTTAAAAGTTGAGTTTCTAGCTTCGCTGTTGACAAGCAGCAGACTAATGAGAAAACTTCACCTGGTGAAGATGATGTGATCTGATCCAAAGCCAGGTTTGAGCAGAGATTTGTTGAGATGTTTGGGAAGCAGAGAGCGTACAACTGGGTAGTTTGTAGTTCCTGGACTCATTTCCTTGACTCCTTGGTCCGTCCCACAGGAGATGTGAGCATAGGAAGCGAGGACAAGACATGAGGACAGAGGAGACAAGACAACAGGCACGAGAGAAAACGAGACTCATGAACCGTCATTTTAAAGCTGTTTATTTCTATTTTATTTTATCTTCAGATGAGCAGAACAGAGTTCGTGACGACTTACTGTTCACAAGGTGAAAAACACACATTTCAATTAATTAATGATGATGAAAATCATCCTTAGTTGCAGCCCTGACTCCTTAAACCACGTCCTCCTCTGCTCCTGACAGACATGACTGAGGGTTAAAGTTGTTGTCTTGTTTTGATGCTGAAATGTCAGAGTATGAAAGTAGACAGAGAATTCACACTCAGTCCTATCCGATCTCTCTGAGCTTTTCTCTCTCTTAGACTTCATGTGTTGTAACCTGGGGGGGGGGGGGGTGAACCATGGCGGCCTCTGGGCTGACGGCTGTGAATGGACTCCCATTAGGACGCTCTTATTGGGTGTCCCTCATTAGCATCTGTGCCCATTGTCTCCTCAAACAATGGCAACAAACAAAACATTAACATGGAAATGGCTGAAATGTACCTAATTAGTTTTCTCCGCTGGTATTGTCAGGCAGAGTAAAGATAGGGTTAAATTGCTCTCACTGCCCCACAGCAGCAGCCCTGCAGTGGATTCTGGGAACTCAGCGTCCACTTTGACGTCTCAATCGATGACAAGAGGAGACTTCTTCTTCTTCAGGATCCTGAAGAAGAAGAAGTTCAAATCATCACAACTGGAAGGAAGTGACATTAGATTACATGTGTCATGTGTACGCATTTTAGCCTTTTCACGTTATTTGTACGCCATGAAAATGTCCACAGTTCACAATAAAATGTGTACAGAAATCAATGTAACAGAATGACTAAAAACTAAAAAACTAAACGTGATGAACGTCAGTAACGTAAGAACAAAACGCTCCTGGTTAAAAATTTTTGTTGAAGCAACGTGAAGAATCAGTCAGTGCGGTCACATGGTTCACAAGGATCGTACTGGATTTGGCCAAATTCGATGTTGCAACTCGGCGGGTGGTCTGTCCCAAAATCCATGTCTACATGGAGTTCGTTAAATTCAGATAATGGTCAGCAACTTGGCTGACTCCGCTACACTAGGTGGCGCTGTAGCCCTTTCAACAAGTCGTGTTAGAACTACTTCCTGTTGACGGCTACTTCACAACAACAATAAACTATCCGTTCCGTCCACAAGTGAGCTGTTTATTTCTTCAAATCCATGGTATCATTTGACTTTTCTGGCAGCAACATTACTATTCAGCGCCTCCTTCCACTTCTGGGTGAAATTCCCAGTGGAAATTCTCGAGCATGCGCAGGACATGAATATGATACGATACCATACACAAGAGGCACAAAGCTGATTAAGAACATCTTAAGCCAGGGGTTCCTATGGAGTTCGTGAATCCAGTCCCTGTACGATCCTTAGCCTGTCAATAACACTCAAAGAGTTAATACACAATATATGAAGTACATGATCGAGACGAGCTCTAAAACCAGCTCTTTTTATAGACAGAGAACTGAGGACATTCAAAAATGGTCCGAATAACTAAATAGTTATCCAACAGACTGAGGTCTAGACTGGCAATGCAGTTGGTTTATATTTAGACATTTTATTCAGTATTAAGTGGGACCTTGACACTCCATACGGTACTCAGTCAATCAGTGAAGAAAACTACAGTGTGTCCAGAAACTGTTGGTAGAAAGTGGATCAAACATGCTGCTTGATATCAAATCATGTTTGCACTTAGAGGAGAGTTTCTGGATTTTTCCGTCTATAAACTGTGGAGTGAAGTGTCAGAGTGTCAGGCAGGTGCTTCTGCTCTGCAACAGGTTTTATTTTTTTTAATTCAGGCCCTGATGATGATGAGGAACTCCGAGGTGAAGTAAGCTGATCGTGGATCAGCGCCTCCGGCTGCTGAGCTGCACTGAAGAGCAGGATTAGGCCTGTTCATAGGCTTTGCTGGGCTTTAATCTTTAATCCAAAACCTTAATATAGACCGCACCTTCAGCGGCCGACGCTCATCGCTACATAAGATCAAACCATGAGCACAAACACTTGAATGTCAGAGGCCACTCAAACAAAAGCTGTTTGTTTTAAGTCCCTTCGGCCCGGCGGTGATTTAAGTGAGCATGAAGTGACCTCACACATTTGAACGCCACTTTAATATGAATAGCTATGACTCATAGCCTCTTCAATGACTATGACCTGGACAGTTTGACCTTTTCATCACAGACACCTGGCAGCTATGCATAAATATTGTATGAATGCCACAATAATGCAACACATTTAACGTGCAATATGTACTCCTTTCTTGATGGATCGCATGCATCCTGCACTGACTGCAAAGTAAACACATCCACAAATTAATGCAAAGAGTTAATGTTGAAGAACATGAAGAAAGAAAGAGTGCTAGTAATGGTGAGGTGGATCCAACAAAGCAAACATTTAAACAGGAGAAAAGTGTCCAGCGTTTTGTTTTTGCATGTTTATGCTCTAGAAGTTACTTCAGCAGAGGAGGCAAAAGTCCTCACATTTTTACTCCAGTAGAAGTACAGATACTTGTGTAAAAAGAGACTCAACTAAAAGTAGAAGTACTGATTCAACTCCTTTACTTAAGTAAAGTAGGAAAGTCCAGGTTCTGAAATTTCCTTAAGTCAAAAGTAAAAATGATTTTTTTTAACTTTAATGACACATGTCAACTTTTAAAACAAAGCAGAACAGATTTTTGTGTCTTTTCGGTACATACATACTTATGTCTTAATTCAAGCCCAGCTGTGACAGTTTTGTCTTACCTTAATTAATTCAAGATGACAATGATGTGTGAAAACAGCTAAAATGTGGAGTCATGACGAGCAAATGTCCTTGAGATGTTGTGCTGTTTGTACTGCAGTATGAAGATGTGTTCACGTTACAGTCAGTACAGAAAAGTCTCCTTAATGCACATCTTACTTATTATTGTGGCTTCAATAGGCTTTCTCGTGTGAATCGGCTGCACCAACACGCTCCATCCCATCATCCATCTGTGTGATGAGTCAAGAGGAACAGGTCGTTATGATGGAGAGATGAAGCAAACTAATCAGCCGCTCAAACACTCACACAAGTCAACTTTCCACCTGGAAAAGAGCCGAGCTCAACTGGTCATTGTGCTCAAGAGGAGTCCTTTCTTCTCTCTCCTGTTATTGTTATTTTTTTACTTCACTTTTCCAACAGTGAGAGTGAAAGCAGCCCGAAAACACAAGAGACATAATGGAGACCGTTAACGACGAGCGCCCGTCACCATTTCACAAAGGGAGGAGGTTACAGAGGTGACGGGTCGCTGTTTCCTCCTCACACTTTATTGTGAAGAGTCACGGCTAATTAGCAGCCTGACAGAGTCAACGATGGGCTGAGACAAAAAGAGCCGCTGGCCTCAGTAAACAGGACTGAACCAGTCCTCAAACATCCTGATTTTATAGTGCAGATGTGAAGAAGATCAAATACAAAATATTCCACTCATCCTACACGTAAAACCTGACTTATCAAGGTTGATGATATTATCAGCAAAAAGTGCTTAAAGAATAAGAATGTCAGTGGTTTACTGTCGTACCTGTTGTTTTTGGATCCATCATTTATTGGCCTTTTACTGCTGAAGTTAATGCCGGTTGATGCATTAAGAATACACACCTAGGAACCTTTTGCAAGCACTAGTTTCTCATAGGACAGGTCGGAGGGGACACTACATCTGACATCTACTAACCCTAACCCTTCCCCTAACCCTAACCCTATAGTTCATTGCTTGTGTTTTGTGTTTCTAACGTGTGTTTCATAGTTCATTGTTCGTCATACGTGAGATGGGAACAGGTTTTTTACCTTTATTACCTGTTGTCACTAATTTGCATCATACTTAGATTTATATCTATTTTATGTGCTATACTCAAATTAACACTCTCAACTTAATTTAGCATCTACTTGAAAGCAAAAACACACACCATGTTTTTTTGATAATTGGAAATAAAGTCAAGCGTCAAAGGGTTAAAGCTGAGTAAATTTGAAACAGATTTTTTGACTGTATTTTAAGTAGTTTACAATGCATCAATACTGTAAGATCATGATGTGTTTGTGACTCTAAAAATAGCCTTTAAGAAATAGCTTTTTAAACATTTTATTTAGCTTATCTGTCAGAGAAATACTGTATAGAGGAATAAAAGTGGAGTAGTTCCCTCTGACATGTACAGGAATATGTACACTAGTACCATGAATGTGCACAGTATTTGAGTAAATGTACTTTGCACACAGTAAAATATCTTTGACCATGATGCAGCTCAGCAGCAGTTGATGAAATCCATAATTTGTGCATATTAATGTAAATTAGATGTGTTAATGTATTGATATTTGTGGACTTTTATGCATTTTTCTGAGTTGGTGTGAAAATGGAAACGTACTCATAATAATTCCCCTTTTTATTGTTGATTTATACAAATGTCAAACTTTTTTGGGGGTTGCTCAGGTGTTTTTAATGACCTTGATTTGCTTGATGCTGTTGCAGCTCTGCTGAATCAGCGCCAGTGGAAACAGGTGTGACTGGATCACCTGGGTGGAAGCAGGTCAATCTGCTCTGCAGTGAAGTACGTCATGTTAAAATGGAGTGATGTTGTGTCTCCACAGTTAAATCCTGGTGTCAGACACAGCTAAGACATCTTTACCTTTGCTTTTTTTTCCCATACTGTGCTTCTTTTGAGCGCTCTGGTTGTGTCTGGTTCCCCCCTGCTCACCTGAGCAGGTGGTACGTTCCAGTCAGGTGAGAAGATAAAAAAGCTCAGAAAAATTAGTCTGGTTTTAGCAATGTGGCGATGCACGTTCCAGCTGATCCAAGAGCCTTTTCAAACAGTTTATTTAGCATTTAGCTGTCAGAAAATATAGTGGAGTAAAAACTCCAAATAATGCATCTGATAAAGCAACAACAGAAGGAAACACTAAAGTATGTTTGAGCTGAATTCATCACATGAATAAATCAATAATTCAAACAGGAAACCTCATGGTCAAAACCAGTTTGTTTTCATATTCAACCCCTCTCTTACAAAACGATCTTCCCACATTAAACCACGCTCTCTATCACAATGACTTTTAAACTGTTTGAAACACGTTGTTCATGTTGTAAATAAGAACACAAAAATATGGTTAGTGTTGTTTCCCAGACTGAGCATGTCTACTTGTGAAAGTGCATGAGTGACACCATGATGGCGTCCATATAGATATATAGAGATCTAAAACAGAGCTGATGATAGGAAACATATTTTAAACAGGTGTTTTGTTTAATTTTAGTTAAGTTGGTGACATCTATCAAGGGCCTCCCATAATCAAGTTCCATACTTATTTAAATGATTACGTATTTCCTAAACCTAAGTGGTTGCCTTAACTTATCAATGACTTTCAGACGATACGAAAAATCCTAAAATATGACACACGTGATGCCTGCTTTTTATACTCTTATACTTTCCGTATACTAGTGAGACATGGGTTGCCTTTGTTATGCAACACAAACAAGCAAAAAAGCAACAGAACTGCTTGCTTAGGTTTAGTTTAACTCACTGAGTGCCAGTTGTTTTATAAATCAGAAAGTGTCTTGTTCCAGTGTTTTTGTCCATTTTCAGTCACATTTCTAGACCCACAGAATATTTTGTACTATGACTCTGAAAACAGTGAATAGCTCAAATGAAAGAAGAGACTCTCTATTTCATCATGAAAAAAATGTTTGTTTTTACCTTGTTCCATTCTTGTTTTATCAGAGGTAGAGTAGAGGACACTTTCACCAAAATCACCACCTTTTCTCCACATTCTGTTTGTTTTGCTCTCTAATCTCGATCGTCTCCACTTCCTGTTTTGATCTCTGTGGTGTATACTGTCTCTTTATGCTCTGACTACATCTCCCAGAAGCCCCAACATTACTCACAGGTTGAGTGAGAGCGCCCTCTTGTGCCAGCTGCTGAAAAATGAAAGCCGTATATACTATATGTCTACGGCACTCCAGTGTTGTATTTTAAAAGATGTAAATATACGTCTCTCCAAATGTTGCTCATGATGCAGTTTCCTTGTATTTCATGTAATTTTTTTTTCGGAAACAGCTGGAAAAAACGTCAGTCATGTGACCCTCTTATCACATCTCTGCTCTAAATCTTCCAGCAAATCTCTGTTTATCAGACTCAGTAAACATTAGAGGCCTGAGGTCTGACAATTTCTGGACTGAGTTTTTTTTTTTTTTTTTTTTTTTTATGGCTCCAAGATGGCCTCAGCCCTCGCCTCAGAAACACATGACATCACTTCCTCCATCAGCGTCCTCTCAGTGTCTCTCGGAGCTGGAGGGGGAGGAGGCTGAGGGAGTTTCCCAGCCTGCCTCTGTGCTGCCGGCCCCGGGGTTAATAGGTGTTCAACCCTGCCATTATCCAGGAGCGTTTGTGAATTACCAGCCGGGTGATGTTTACCACTGATATCATATATAT
Organism: Synanceia verrucosa; assembly: GCA_029721515.1. NCBI lineage: Eukaryota > Metazoa > Chordata > Actinopteri > Perciformes > Synanceiidae > Synanceia > Synanceia verrucosa. The sequence continues at coordinate 1,907,283 of CM056555.1, read as the reverse complement.
GCTAATGGAGGCGCTTAATTGGAGGGGAGGTGCCGGCGGCTGGGGGGCGCAGGGCGGCGATCATGTGTAAAATTGATTTGTGAGGGTTGATATTTGACGGATATCAGCGGCAGCAGAGGGGGTCTGATACCACAAAACTTTCTTTTAACGCTGCAAACGTGTCCGTCCCTCCCTGAATGTTCAGTATTTACCTCCTAAAACCTGATGAACACATACATAATACTGCATTCTGCCTACATCGTGTTTCTCAAATGCTTCATATTTATAGTTTTCAGGTGCCGATAAGCTCAAATAGCAAAGAGAAAAATGCAAACCAAACAAGAGCTTCAGTGTGCATGAAACTGAGGATTTTCATTATTAATTCCACCATTTGAACAGTTATTGTTGCTGCAGAGTCTCAGTTGTGTTAATTAGTGATGGGTGGCAGTTAAATTTGCCGAATAATGATGAGCAAAGTCCCAAAACAAATTCTGTTAATCACTGTAAAACCCTGGTGAGTCAACAGAGAGCAGAGCGACGCCAGACGGATGTTTGCACAAAAATAAAAGCTGCTGAACTGTTCCTGAAAGGTGGGAAAAAAAATCAGAGGTCAAAAGAGACGCTATAGTTCACATGAGGAGGTCAAACGCTCAATCAGCTTCAGTAATTCAAGGCTATTAATAGATTTAGACAAGAAATACAGAGGAAAAATAAGAATAAACCTTAGACTCACTCACTTAGGCTCCTTTAAAATAAAATGTGAAAATACAGGGATTAATAAAGTGAAAAAGAAACTATGTTTAACATAAACAGAAAACAAATAATAGACATCACCCACCAATAGAATAATACAATTGTTGTAAGCCTATTTTTTTTGTTTTCTGACACAAAGTAAACTATTTCTACAAATTTATAAATGATCTTTCTGTTTCATTTTGTCGTAAACCACTGCTACATCATGGTGATATGTTAGTCATATATGATGTACCTTTACTCAGTTTTATTTTTTAAAAACGTCAAATTTCCGTAAGACAAGAAAGACAACCCATCCTTCATGCTTTTGTCCCAAAAAAATAATTAAAATGACTTTTGCAGAGAGGGGAATTTCCTCCACAATTTCATCTAAAGATTTAAAAATTCAGAGATTTTTTTTTTTTCATTGTTTTTTATAGAAAATTTAAAAACACCCAAACAATTTAATTTCTTTAAAAACTTTTCTTCTAGCTCCAAACTGAAAACCCCAACCAAAGTTTTTTTTTTTTTTTTTTTTCCCCACATTTCCAGCGTCTTAATGTGTAAATCAAGCATAGTGAGACAAATATGTTTGACTTTGATAAGTTGAATTTGAGTGTGTTTGCCAGCCGCCGCTCGCTCTTTGTGGCTCCAGCTGAAGGTTTTAAGCCGGCGTACGTGAGCCGCATGGCTAAACGTCTGCTGGCTTTGAAACAAACGCTTTAAGTATATTATCAGCCAAGTTCTTTTAGGAACGTATTGCTAAAGGAGCTTACCATTTAATTAATGTAACTTCAGCGAGATTACACCCGGGCCAGCCTTGTAAGCAGAGGCAGCGTCTTATTGACCTCCTATGCAAGAGCTTAAAGACACGAGAACGGCGTTTTTACTCAACTTTGATGGGATAACTAGTATAATCTTTCACAGCGAAGGGAGGAATAAAGTGTTTTAAACATAATACCCTCCCAAACTCTGAGTGGGCTGCTGAGTCGCTCAAGTGCAGCGCTGACTCAGCAACTTTTTTTAAAAAAAAATCTCCATTTTTGTTTTTTTGTTTTTGTTTTTTTGACTTCAGGCCTGTTTGACTCTGAAATGAAGCAGGAAAAGCAGCAGATTCTGTTCTGAGGCTAATGATCTTATTTCTACACAATAAAATGTTTTATAACACACTTAGTGCAGCTGTTATATATAAATATAAGTGGCTGCTTTATGGACAAATAATATCATAAAACACAGGAGTGATAATGTAAAATATGTCTTTATGGGAGAGGTTATGAAGATGTCAACAAATACTGTGTGCTAATAAACATGACAATGTGTTAAAAACAAATTTAAAGGTTTAGAGGTTTAAATATAAAGACAAGATGGTGTGTGTGTGTGTGTGTGTGTGTATACATGTGTAATTTTTGGTGTTTATGTGTTGGATTTTGACATGAAATTGATGGAAATCTCATTTTCTTTTTTAAAAAATATGAGTTTTTATTCACATATATAAATATATGTAACAGTGCACAATAAAATACAAACCACTGCTTCGTTCTTAATTTCAGCCCTGAATTTTATTTTTTTTCTCAAAAGAAAAATCCAATAAGTGCTATTTTTGTGTGTAGAGTCTTTTGGCGTCCTCCACCCCCGTCTTATAACGTCCCCAGATGTTACCGCCCCCCCCCCACCAACCCCCCTTTGGTTTTTTTTTTTTTTTTTTTTTTTAGATTTTGGTGTCGCCCTTTCAAACATTCTTTAACAGTGGGATAAAGGGTTCTGGGGGGGGGGGGGGATTTTGGGGAGATTAGGCTACGGGATCCTCCAGGCATTGTCTGAGAATCTGCAGATAATAAAAGCATTGCTTTGGTTTTGATTTGGTGGGATGGAGGGGCAGGGAGGAGGAGGAGGGTGGAGTCAGGTGGTGTTAATGGTTGGTAGGCTGCTGTTTGGGCTTTCAAAATAAAAGGATCTGGATTTCTGGATGTGAATCGGTGGCAGATCTTCACTTCCTGTTTGTGGTTTCCTGTTTTTTATTTTGTGGAGGATTTCCCAAAGTTTGTTCCCTCCTTAAAGGAAGAGTCCATCTGCTTTCTGTTTGTTTGGGAGGTGGGTTGTCAAAGAAAGCTAATCAATAAAGTCATGACTAATGTGAACGCTAGAGCAAGCTAACTCGATGTTAGCCGCACCAATTTTGGAAATAACTGAAGAGTTATTTCAGATATTTTGCAGCGTACTGCGAGGTAAAAATGGTGTTTTTGAAAAACAGATTTTTACCACCTAAAAAGATAAATCAGTTTGTAGTGAGAATATTTACGTCACCACAGTCCTGTCCAATACCTGTCTCTGGAGCCATCAGACCAGACTCCATTCAAAAAAACAGAGATTTTACCTCACACAGCTCAGAGTTGCTGGTCTACAGCTGCAGGTTCCTCCAGATAAACGCCTTTAAACTTCACTTAGCCTCCTGTTTATTTTACATGCCAAACTTTCAGAATTACCAAAAATGCCACAAACAAACAGCGCTTATTGATGGAAGAGTCTCACACCGTCAATAAAGAGCTAAAACAAGATAATACTGAATATATCTGTTTTCTGCAGAACTTTCTCTAAGCTCATTCAGTGGGAAAATGTTATTTTGTCTCAGGAAGGAAAATCCTAGTTTAACAGCTGTGTGTGTGTGTGTGTGTGTTCATTGATCAACTTATGCACAGCTCAGCCTGTATTGATGAACCTATTAACACTGATCAGTGGTGATTGATCAGCTCCTGGAGACTTGTCTCTGAAGCATCTCCCTGTTGAATCAAACTACGATCATTTTACTGCTGTGATCTGCAGCGGCTTGTTAGTTTGTTTATTGTCTCTTATTTTATTATCTCTATGAGTGCTGGAAAAACATCCACACATGCCTGGCCTATAAGCCGTTCTCGTAGGAACAGCCTGATCATACCTGATGATCAGCAGCCGGTTTCAGGCTCCATTCAGATGCTCATCTCAGTTAATTAGCAGCGGCTCAATCCCTCCCAATAATCTGCCTCCTTTCTCATGCTAAAGCGGCCGTCCCTTTACTTAAGTAGTTGTTATTTCCTTTTGTCTTTAATGCCTCTTGGTCGCACAACATCCACATGCCAGGGATTGTGATGCATCTGAGGAGCTCTCAGGAAAAGGATTTCAAGTGTTTCACTTTAAATCTGTAGCTGGTGTCACTTATCAGCAGAAATCTTTGCTTTATTTGTTTTAATTTCCTCAGTTTGAAGGGGCATCTTCATCTCTATCATCTACTTAGTTTCTTTTTAAACAATAAACCTCACAACACACATAAATTAATAAATTTACACAAAAATCCTCTCGTTTTTTCCTGTGACTCTTCACCTGAATGATGCAGATAATTAAACATTATTGAATGTAACATCTGCGTTTTTTATTTGAATATGAGCTGAAGTATTTCCCCCCTGCTGGAATCCCTTCTCCTCCTCCTCCTCCTCCTCCTGCGCCTCCTGATGGAGTTAGTTCGGCCATTAGAGGAGCAGATTGATTCATTACGCTAATGTGAGTGTAACCCTGTTGGCCCTGTTGAAATGTAATACGACTCTGCTCAGATTTGTCCCAACACGAGCCCTGGGGAGCCAAACAGAGCTGCTAATGGAGGAGGTGGAGGAGGTGGAGCCAAACAGAGCTGCTAATGGAGGAGGTGGAGACAATTATGCAGAGAGGAGCCACAATCAACAGATAAGAGGACAATATCTGCTCTGTGTGCCGCCGCCTGCACCTCCTCAAACACAACAAGCCCACTGTAGCTCCTCCTGCAGCTAAAACTGCTCCTCCTGCAGCTCCTCCTGCAGCTAAAACTGCTCCTCCTGCAGCAGAAGCTTTAATGTTGTCAGTCAGTGTCTCAGTGTAGAAAGTAACTCAGGAGTCAAACACAGAGAGGTGTTGTGTCGCTCTGTGGGGTCAGAGTGAAGGAGGTGTTGCGTCGCTCTGTGGGGTCAGAGTGACGGAGGTGTTGCGTCGCTCTGGTGGGTCAGAGTGAAGGAGGTGTTGCGTCGCTCTGTGGGGTCAGAGTGACGGAGGTGTTGCGTCGCTCTGGTGGGTCAGAGTGAAGGAGGTGTTGCGTCGCTCTGTGGGGTCAGAGTGACGGAGGTGTTGCGTCGCTCTGTGGGGTCAGAGTGAGGGAGGTGTTGCGTCGCTCTGTGGGGTCAGAGTGAAGGAGGTGTTGCGTCGCTCTGTGAGGTCAGAGTGAAGGAGGTGTTGCGTCGCTCTGTGAGGTCAGAGTGAAGGAGGTGTTGTGTTGCTCTGTGAAGGAGGTGTTGCGTCGCTCTGTGGGGTCAGAGTGAAGGAGGTGTTGTGTCGCTCTGTGAGGTCAGAGTGAAGGAGGTGTTGTGTCGCTCTGTGGGGTCAGAGTGAAGGAGGTGTTGTGTTGCTCTGTGAAGGAGGTGTTGTGTCACTCTGTGGGGTCAGAGTGAAGGAGGTGTTGCGTCGCTCTGTGGGGTCAGAGTGAAGGAGGTGTTGTGTCGCTCTGTGAGGTCAGAGTGAAGGAGGTGTTGTGTTGCTCTGTGAAGGAGGTGTTGTGTCACTCTGTGGGGTCAGAGTGAAGGAGGTGTTGCGTCGCTCTGTGGGGTCAGAGTGAAGGAGGTGTTGTGTTGCTCTGTGGGGTCAGAGTGAAGGAGGTGTTGTGTCGCTCTTTGAGGTCAGAGTGAAGGAGGTGTTGTGTTGCTCTGTGGGGTCAGAGTGAAGGAGGTGTTGTGTCGCTCTTTGAGGTCAGAGTGAAGGAGGTGTTGTGTTGCTCTGTGGGGTCACAGTGAAGGAGGTGTTGTGTCGCTCTGTGGGGTCAGACTGAAGGAGGTGTTGCGTCGCTCTGTGGGGTCAGAGTGAAGGAGGTGTTGTGTCGCTCTGTGGGGTCAGAGAGAAGGAGGTGTTGCGTCGCTCTGTGGGGTCAGAGTGAAGGAGGTGTTGTGTCGCTCTGTGGGGTCAGACTGAAGGAGGTGTTGCGTCGCTCTTTGAGGTCAGAGTGAAGGAGGTGTTGTGTTGCTCTGTGGGGTCAGAGAGAAGGAGGTGTTGCGTCGCTCTGTGGGGTCAGAGTGAAGGAGGTGTTGTGTCGCTCTGTGGGGTCAGACTGAAGGAGGTGTTGCGTCGCTCTGTGGGGTCAGAGTGAAGGAGGTGTTGTGTCGCTCTGTGGGGTCAGAGAGAAGGAGGTGTTGCGTCGCTCTTTGAGGTCAGAGTGAAGGAGGTGTTGTGTCGCTCTGTGGGGTCAGACTGAAGGAGGTGTTGCGTCGCTCTTTGAGGTCAGAGTGAAGGAGGTGTTGTGACGCTCTGTGGGGTCAGACTGAAGGAGGTGTTGTGTCGCTCTGTGGGGTCAGACTGAAGGAGGTGTTGTGTCGCTCTTTGAGGTCAGAGTGAAGGAGGTGTTGTGTTGCTCTGTGGGGTCAGAGAGAAGGAGGTGTTGCGTCGCTCTGTGGGGTCAGAGTGAAGGAGGTGTTTTGTTGCTCTGTGTAGAAACCCTTCAGCTCTTTATTGATGCTTTTGTCTTCTATCTGAGGAGCAGAGAGGAGGGAAGCAGCGTCTCAGCAGCTGGAGATAAGGCCTGCTGCTCTGGACGTGGGGGTGGGTGGTCTTATTTACCTGCAGCTCCCTGCAGACCTTCCCCCTCTCCATGCTCTGTCAACACTCATCCTGAGCACCAGAGTCAACGGCCTGCTGGTGCACGAGGAACATATGGTCGACGTGCATGCACCCACACAAACAGTAACACAGTTCACTCATCAAAATCATCATTGTGTAACACCTTAAATATCTTAAATATCTACAAGTCCAGCAAAAAAAACATCAGAACCAACTCCTAATATTTCCTTTGTTGTTTGGGTTCCTACCAAAGATACAAATCTTTTTTTTTTTTTTTTTTTAAATCAAACTAACAGGAGGAAATGCCTACATGTTGGGGATTATTTTCAGATGAATGCATCCATTGAGTGCACATACATTTTTAATTTTCACAATAAAAGCCCAAAACAGTATCTCACATTTTAGTGTGTCACAACCCCACTGTGTAAAATCTTTGTTTGAATTACGAAAGATTAGAATGTCAACTAAATCCCAATAAAACACAATACAGAGTTCAGTCATTACATGATGTCTGTTATAGATAGATGCAGTCACACTAAAGGGTCGAGTCTACACTATTTCCTGTTTCTATTTTTTTCTTTTAGGTTTGTAATAACTATACGTTATTGTTCTTTCATTAATGTTTTCACACAACCTTAACTGAAGAAAATCCCTGTAAGATTGACATTGTTAAGATAGATAGATGAATCATTGGGTTGATATAAGATCAGTGGAAAAATGATCATATTTTCTCCTCAGATTGACGTTCAGACCAGATTCAGTGGTTGAAAATTGTCATTGCAAATGTTAGGCATTTGTTCTTGAAAACTAGTGCTATTAATAATAATAATTATTTTATAATTGTTTGATCTATAAAATATCACAAAATGGTGAAAAATGTTGATCAGTGTTTCCCAGAAGCCCAAGACGACGTCCTCAAACGTCCCAAAGACATTCAGTCTAGAGGAGGAGAACAGTCGACTCCTAATCAATTAATCGCTGCAGCTCACTTCAGTGATTGTTGATTATTCCTCTCATGGTCAACTAAACGTCTCTTTCTTTGGTTATCGGACCACATTGGCTGCAGCTGTCTAAACCTTTGTCGTAGCCTAATTTTTGACCAGAATAGCAGGTAAACCAGTTGAGCAGGTGGACCCTGAAGTTCCTCTCAGAGCCTGTTTGTGAATTTTTTGGGCTGAGGGTTTTCTTCCCTGTTTGCTCGTTTGTGTTGAACAAGGAGGAGGAGGGGGAAATAAAGAGTCAGTGTCCAGATTGCGGTACATCTGCTGTTTTTCGGCGGCGGCCAGGCCAGGCTTCGCCACGCAGGTGCTGCTCCTTCCCCCCTGAAGGCCACATTCTTCTATAGCCATGTGCTGCCTGAGCAAACGGCATTTCTGAGCGGACCCGTCCTGCCGTCGACTGGCCACTGCCCCGGCAACATGCATTGTTGCTCTATGCAAATCCCATCGCACTGGGACAGAGGGGGGCATCCTGAGTTCAGTAGCCGGGATAGAGAACGGAGGCCGGCCAATAAATGAAAGTTTGCCTTAAATCCTCGGGATAATAGAGGCAGAGGTTGGGGCCGAGCCTCGAAGCCGAGATAAACAGAGGGATTACTTCTCGGTTTTGCATCACTCACTCTCCTCTGGGTGGCCCTTAACCGTCAGCAAAGCGGGGGGGGGTTGGCGAGAGAAGAAAAAACGTTTAACGCATGGACATTCACACAGCACATAGGGGGAAAGAAGTGAGCCTAATTCCATCAAAGACTGAGAAATTAGCAATTAATTTATTCCAACCTCCCTGCCCCGGCTCCTTTTCTATTTTCAGCCCAATTGTTGGTTAGTTCTGCAACATCTGGTCCAGAACAGCCACTGTGCCCGCTGACTGATGCTCCCTCCATTAAAGCAGAATGCCAGAGAAAATCTTCCCTTTCTCATTCATTTCTTGTCCATGGGAGATTAGTTTGGTGCAATGTGAAAAGTAATCATTAAAAATGTTGCTCTTTTTTTTTTTTTGCAGGCCATGCATAACCACCGCGGGCAGCGCCTTTATTTGCAATTGTAATTTAAAGAATAATTAAGGAAGTTAAATGATTCTGTAAATGTAGAACAACTTGAGTCTTTGTGCTCAAGGGTGCATGAACCTGCGCCTTATGGCTGGTTGCTCCGATAAACCCGGTAATGAAAGAATGTAGCGCCATGCTAATGACAAATTTTGAAGTGTTTTGGATTTGCTCACTCCCCTGTCCTCGGCCTGGGCTCCCCTCCGAAGCCTGATCTTAATCTGAGCTAACGCAGAGGAAGGGGAGCGTTTTCTCCATGTTGAAAAACACTGATGGACTTTGGTTTAATGTTTTAGTCAGGAAGCAACATTTAAACATGATGCAAGGTACAGCAAACACAAAATATACGCAGGAAAACTTCACTTTAACCAGAACAGACATCTATTTTAGTTTCATCATCAATAAATGTAGCAGGTATTTTTTTTTTTCAAGAATCAAACAGGTTCGTAAAATGTCAGAGCAGAGCCCAAAACTCAAAGACAATCAGTTAATGATCAAGTAAGACAGGAAAGAGAAGCAAAACGTTTCATTAAAGAAGTGCAATTATCCCATTTTGGGCTTTCTTTCTTGAAAATTATCCTAAACAATCAATCATATATAAATATATTTACAGATTTATTTTCTACCAAATTGTTTCAGATCTAATTTCAGGTTTTTTTCGTGTTTTGCATTTCTACATGTCACCCCCACAGATAGATTTAACGTAAACGTTGTTTTGTTTTCTAATCTGTCAGCGAAGGTGTGTAAAAATGATTTTGAGGGATGGAATGTGTCGCAGCATTTCCCCTTGGATCAGACGAACGGAGAGAAATCCTTGACTCAGCATCTTCAAAATCTTCTCGGCCCTAAAACCTCGAGTCGTTGCTTTGTCTGACGTAGATTGGCGAGAGGAGCAGAGATGGCCTCGTATCAATCCCATCAAGCCGCTGCAGCTTATAGACACTCCTCCAGCTCTGGTGGAAATGAGCTGTTGACATTATTTAGTGTCATTGTCCACGATAGTGAGGCCAACTGCTGGGATTTAGCACATAAATCCTCCTTATTCTGCATCAGTTCATGTTAGCACAAGCTGGGAGAAGTTTGCTCCCTTTCTGCTGATGATAAATTTAAAAAACAATCATAACTGCAGTCTGAAAATGATGACTGGAAATATTCCCCACTGGGAGCCGAGGGTGAGGGACGGCAGCGATGGGATGGAGGTGACCTTGAAGGCGGTGGTTGTTCTGGGCAGCAGGTCCAAGGTGTCGCTGTGGGTGACCGCATCGCTGTGAGGAGCTGAAAACAGGCCGACCTCCCCTGGAGGAACAAAGAGCATATAAACCCATCAGCAGCTCCTCCTATACAACTCACTGTTTGAGTCGTGGTCACTTGAGTTGGAGCTAATTTCACTTTTAACACTTTAAAGGGTTAGTTTTTAGCATCTTTACAATCCAAATCACCACTGAGCTAACGTACTAAAACTGGTCTGATTAAACAGCAAAAGGCCCAAAATTCTGTTTGAAATATTATACTTTTTGAGCAGGAGTACACAGACATAACTGTTAATAATCTGTGATTGGTGAGTCAAAATATCTGCCGTCGAGTGTCATGTATAGTTTATATAACATGAGTGTTTGTTGCCTAGCCCTAACCCTGTCCCACTTCTGACACCATGTAAAATGATCCAGGGTCAACTTGATCTGTTTATATTTATTTAATGTCAGCGCACGACATAAACAAACCGGCATAAGAACAGCATCCTCCATAACCGAGGCAACAACACTGCTCTGCAAAACATCACGTTACAGTTGCTGTGGCAACATTAGTTCTATTATATAAACTATAAATGAATCAGGAAGGTCTGATGAGCTATCTGACATTTTGTGCAACACAGCATTTTGTCATTTTACTCTATTTCATCAATTTACTCACAAAGTATATGACATTATATGCACATATGCAGACGAGCTCCACTTTTACAAACCCAAAAGAAACCAGTGGTATGTTCAAACGTTTGTTGAAACGTCCCAGTAAGTTGTGCTTTAAAACATAGAAATAGCATAACTAACAAATTTATCGCCAAATAAGTTTGCACAAACAAGGAATTTAACTTGGTGACTTGATGCATGACATATAAACATATAACCATAAATACATGTCAACATGTAAAAGTAATGTTTAAAAAAAAACAAGCAATATGGCAGATAAATGAAGGCAAGAACTGTACAGAAGGTGCAAATACTCATAAATGTATTTCAAAACTGGTCCAGCTGCTGTCGCTCTGCCGGACAGCCATGATATTTTCTTTTCCCATGATGCTCTTGGCAACGTCCTGTCGAGGAAAGAAGCCCGACGTGACAAAAAAAATCCTGAAAGAACACAAAGACACAAAGAGGCGGAGGGCGCAGCGGCGGAGGCGGCCGTCTCGGACCGACAGAGGACTCGGCTCGGCCATACAGCCGCTCCATTTCTGAGCGAATGCTAATGAGATTGCTCTGATCCCTCCGGTGCTTCCCATGTTTTCAACACCTTCAAGGACCACATGGCGCTCGCAGCATAAAGACAACTAAATGAGAAATCTGAATGTTTTTTTGTGACGCCGGGGGCCTCTTCGCTTTTCAACCTGGCCGCCCATTCAGCGTACCTCCGCCGAGAAGAAAAGATAAGAAAGAGTGTGCCGCAGGGGGCGAGGATGAGTAAACTTTTCAGGAAAATGGCATATTTGCGAACCTGAAGTAATAATCAATTTATGGCCACGCAAGGGCGAAGTCTTTGACGCAGGGGGAGAAAATTGAAAAGCGGGAAAGAGAAAGAGAAGGGAGATGCTCAAATTTTGGAGGCTGTTTCTCACAACCGCTGTAATGAGATCACTAACATCTTGAGCCGGCCTCCACTATAGCCGCCGAACAACAGGCTCCCAGATGAAAGGTGAATGGGCCCGGGTTCCCGCTGGTTGGTTCAGAAGCACTTTAATAGCACAGCGCCCTATGAAAGGTTCCTGGGCAGTAGCTCATATTAGCGGCGGAGCACACTGCTTAATAGGATGATGCCTTTTGGCTTTTGTCATGAGATGATTAAGGGCTTCGTTGTCACCAGTGCCTGTTGAGCACAAGGCACTAGAATCCACTCTGCCGGCCTCATTGTTTGGGTGTGCGGGTAGAAAAGAGGTCCTTTTGATGAAAACACCTCTCAGGGATCTATCAGGTGAGCTCTGCTTTGGAGTCTCACATCTACGCCCCTTGAAAATACCTTGAGTGCTTTGTTTTCCTCTAAAGACCCTTGAATCTGTCGTTGTGTTCGGACCAAGAGCTGCAGACGAGAAACTCACGATGGTCCGTCAAGAAAGAAAATATGTACATCTGTAATTAATTTACCCGTTAGCTTAGCAAACGGCATGTTTTTAAAAGCAATAAAAATGTTTATTGTCTAAAAATCCTCCTCCTTCTGGATTAGAAGTAGTCTTTGGTCTTGTTTCACTAAAAGGGAACGAGTGTCATCATGTACCAACTTCTTTCTTCTTTTAAGGCCGCCTCACGAGACTAAATGCTTGTTGAGATGAATATTCGTAGCTGCCAGCAATTCTGTCAGCTTCAGTACGATCCCTGCTGCAAAAAACATCGATTAGCTCTTTTTAATGATTTTAAACGCGATCGCCACAGTTTTCCTCTGACTGAGCGGGATGAATGTCAGCCAGATTGACGTTAAACAGAGAATGCACTTTGTCCAGTTCTTTTTCTTCTTTTTTTTGCAATCAATGCAGGTCCTTTCAATCAGGAGAGCTTTATACTCGGGATTAGTTTTGGTGACTTAAGAAGCTAGACTACCTCCGTACCCCCACCATCTGCAACTGCACCCCCCCTCACAAAAATAGCACAAGGATCCTGGCAGCCTTTTCACTCCCTCCTAACAAGGCAGCTCCAAAGCACAGACCCACTCCAAGTAATTAAATCAATCCCTTTGTGTTCCCCAATATTCCCCTTCAGTGGGTGACTGCCCAAGATCTGATTATGGCTCTTCATGCATATTCAGGCTGAAGCTACAACTTGTCCAGAACAACCTCTTTACTTTTTGTGCTCGTCGTATCATGAGCGGCCAACGTGCACCACTTCTTTTTATCCATAACACACATCCCATCCTGAAGCTATACTTTTCTGTGAAACGAGGCGCGGTCACTGACTGCGAAGGCTTGGCCATATTTAAGAGACGAGGACAAGTTAGGGTGGCAGCACCAAAGACAAATTGGATTAGCAAGTATTGGATTAAAGGTAAAACGGAGGGATAACAAACAAGAAAAGCTGCCTGTGATCACAGGGTTTAATATATTTCTTTTCCTCTGCGATCCCTTTCTTCTCTCCCTCCCCCTTTTTTCTTTCTTTCTTTTGGGGTAAAGATCCCAGGCTTAAGACAGACTTATTAAAACTGGGATTAATTTGTAATGCTCCCCTAACCCTCGGGGTCAACCAAAGATTTGTTATCTAAAGCAAACAGGAAAAAAAATGTACTATAACAACACGACGAGGGCTTTAAATCCATGTCTGAGGGGCTTCGGAGAGATTTTAGCTTTGTAGGAAAAGGTGTTATCCCTGAGATATTTATTTGAGCAGGGAAGGAAACCCCCTTTTAGGATAAATATAATAATTACGCCAAATTGTTGCAATCGCAGAGCTTATTCTGAATGATAAGCGTTAAAAAAACTGATGGAAGGAGTGTCAGTTTTGTAAAAACATGCAAAAGGCGTCCAATAAATCAAGATAATTTGTAATCTTGATGACAAAAATGGAGCATGAAGCAAACACTCCTCTTCCTTTATTAGAAAATGTCCTGTTTTTAATCAGCGGATGATGAGTGGTGAGAGCGGGCCGCTCTCATTAGCCTTATCTTTCTAATGTAGCAGCGGCTCAGATAGCCATCTTAATCTTATTTGGTTATGGAGGCTTCGCACAAAGACCTTTGGGGGAACAAAATCCAAGAGCCGCCAGGAGAATATCAGCGCCTTGTTTTCTGCGAAGGCTTTTCGGGTCGCGGTTCAAGGAGCCGGGCTGACCGGACTCACAGCCCGGCGGCCTAAATCTCTTGGCCAGCTGCCTCTTTCTGTTTGGCTCCATTAAAAAGTCCAGTCTTTGTTTTGAACCCTGTGAGCGCTGCTGAGCCTCCAGGGTCTCACAAACACCATGAGATATCAGAAAAACATGCTTCTGCTGGAGGATGTGTGCGTTAAGGGTTAACAGAGGAAATCTGAAGGTGGATTTCTAACAAAATGTTACTCCGTTCACTTGATTTCACTTTTCCCATCTACTGTTTTATCTGAAAGCTAAACACCTCATCCACAACAATCTGACATCATGTTTCTTATATCCACATCTTTAAAAAATGTTATTTAACGCTTGGTCTCCTGTTGCTTGAAAATTAGCTGTGTACACTTTCCTACCAACAAGACGAACATGAATTATGATGGTCTTAGACAGAAAAACTTAACTTAAGTGCTCAATAAAAACTCAACCGAATAAATAAATGAAAACTGGGGTTTTCCTGCTCCTGTGAGGTCTGTCATCTGACCTGCCGCTGGGTATTAGCACAGGTATGGTGTTTTCTGTTTTACAGGAGTTTGGCTGAAGGCCACAAACCAGATTCTCCTTCATCCTCTCAGAGTCAGATTTCTCAAACATTGTGCCAAAGCAAAATATTTAGGTGTCAGTATTTCTGTATGTAAGTATGAATAAAAAGACGATATGAATGTTCACCCCAAGTAAACACCAATAGAGACACACACAGTGTGTTTGCTACGCTAATGTGTAGCAGTAAAAAGTCTCCTGGCTGAAAGTCTTCTCTCTGTTTTTATCTGACTGATCGTCTAATAATGAGGCAGCTGGTTTACGGTGGAGTTAGCTGAAGGCCTCGTACAGCAGCGTAGCCTCAAACAACAGTCCCTATCATATCCTCCGTTTTCCTTCCAATGTCCGCTGACATGAGTCAATCTCTGCTTGTTACATGCATGTAGTATTTTCAAGTTAAACGAATTGGTTAGGTTAACGCAACAAAGCTACATAGTTAGGTTTAGGAGTGGCGTCGTTTGACAAATAGCCTCCTTTTCGCTTTGATTTGTCTTTAAACATGTTAAATGAATTCCTGAAAGCACATTTAGAGGCGTATTTATCATCTTTTAGTTGACGGCGTCCTCTCTGACAGATGTGTTCATGTTTATGGGATAAAATAACATCTGAATGCTGTTTAACTCCCCAGCTTACAGAGCTGAGTCCAGACTGGAGCTGTGTTGACGGTGGGTGGCCTCACCGAGGACCAAACTTTGGAGCGTCTTTGGATTCTTAAATAAAATGATTTCAGGGGGAGTTTTCCCTTTTTAAAAAGCTCGTTGACCTCGATAACAGAAGAAAGGTTGACTCATCCTTTGACGGTGTGAATCCTTCTCGTTTCATCCCCGCTGCTGAAACCGTGATCAATGTCTCCCATGTCCATTTTCCATCGGTAATCCTCCACAAATTGCCCTCCGCTGCAGTTTGTGTATCAGCTATTTGCACTGGATTACTGCGAGTCACTGGTGGCAAGTGTTCAAATCAATGTTTATTAATGGTTTCTTTAAGTGTTTAAAGATTAAGTCATTAACATATTGATGAAGTTTTCAAAGTTGCCCAGGGAGAGAAAAGGAGCCGGAGCTGGAGAGCGTTCGACAAGCTGCTGAACCGACGCCAGCCGCCCAAAAAACGAGAAAAAAGAAGAAGAAGAGCCGAGGGTTTCCTGAGAGGAAGGCATCAGGCGCTGCACTCAGCGATGCAAAGTTTGTCAAAAATACTGCCAGGAAAAAAAAAACCTTAACGCGACACAGCTCATCTGGTGGGGATTGTTTTTGTTTTTTTTTGTGAACTATTACATGATGTTTTTTTTTTTGAAAAAGGCAGGTTTCAGGGCGTCGTTCTCGTTGGGATGCGGCGCAGTCGACTCGGATTGATTTTCCCATTCAGCAGCGACCCTTTGGCTCGCCATGGTAATTCTCCCTCTCACCTGATAAGGTACCTGATCCATAATAAATCAATTCTAATTAGTTTTATGTTTGGAGGGAGGTGGGGTTGGCGGCTGTGCTTTGCTTCAGGGACTTCCATCATCCTCAGCTGTTTCCAGCCACCAGTCATCTGCACACCTGATATCAGCTAATCTCCTGATTATTAAGTGTGGATTATTGATGGAGGGAAGCGGCTGCGTCTGACGCTGCCTCTTGAATCAAGGACAAGTCGGTTTTGTTTGTTTTCCGGGTGATTTGAGTGTGTTTGTGTGTCCTCAAACTTGTCCCGATAAAGGTTTCCTGAAGAGGAGCAGGGGTGGAGTCGCCGTCAGGACGTCCATCTGCAGGACGTTTTATCAGTTAACATTCAGCCAACATGAAGATGTGGCTCAAGTTTTAAGCAAATTTCTGGCATTTCAAAAATAAAAGGGGACTCTTTCTGGTGGCAGGTAGAGCAAGGTGTAGCTACTCAGTTTCCATCACATTAACTTACTGAGTGTCAGCCGTTTTATAAAACAAAGTGTCTTGTTCCAGTGTTTTTGTCCATTTTCAGTCATATTTCTAGACCCACAGAATATTTTGTACTATGTCTCTGAAAACAGTGAATATCTCAAATGAAAGAAGAGACTCTCTATTTCATCATGAAAAAAATGTTTGTTTTTGTTGTTTGTTTTATCAGAGGTAGAGTAGAGGACACTTTCACCAGAATCACCACTTTCTGTCCACATTCTGTTTGTTTTGCTCTCTAATCTCGATCGTCTCCACTTCCTGTTTTGATCTCTGTGGTGTATACCGTCTCTTTATGCTCTGACTACATCTCCCAGAAGACCCAAAATTACTCACAGGCTGCAGGAGACCATGATCAGCGACCCGCTGCTGAAAAAACACTTTGAGTGCACATTCCCTCCAGTTAACCTGAAATTACTTATTAAATGTCACTACTTTTCTGAACTCTATTTAGTATAATCTCTCTGAGACCAACATGTCCTCTCCGCTCATGTTAACGTGCAGTTTGCTGCTCAGACTTCACGTCCTACAGCTGCAATCAATGGTTTGATTAAAACAGACTAAATGTTGGTCCGGGAACCTCCGTGAGCTTTCAGTATCATGTACTGTATCTTATAAGTTTCATGGTAATCCATCCAGTAGTTGATGAAACAATTCAGCCTGAATCAAAACGGTGGAACCAACTGACCGAGTGACTTCTGCATCCTTTAATTTCTGAGACAGTCCTGTCCTGATTATCTCCAACATGAAATAAAAATAAAAGAACTCAACTTAAAGGTGCCATATTGTAAAATCTCAGATTGCCACGTCTTTTTATGTTATTAGTTGCTCTGTGAAAGTTTCTAAAATCTTATCAATCCACAGAGAAATCCACTCATATTCAGAAACTGAGCGTTTGAAACAAGCCGTCAAGATTTCTGTCCATTTGTGATGTCACTAATCCACAACATGTAGACCATTTGATAGTTTTAAAACACTCTAAATGTTCCCAGTTTGTTTCCTGTTGCAGTGAGTGTGAATGACACAAGCTGACAGGAAGTAAACATGGACCCAAGCTGTTGCCAAGCAACACAAAGTGTTTCAGACAGGCAGTATGAGGAAAATAAAGTTTTGTTTTTTGAACATTAAAGCATGGAAACACATTTTTAGTAGAAACCTAAAATACAAGCAGGAAGCTGAAAAATGAGCAGCACTGTGGGACCTTTAATATTAACAGCACATAAACTTTCGACCATTTTAAACGCTTCATTTTCATGACAATGAAAGCTCTGTGAGAAGACTTTTAAGGATAAAAATAAATAAATTGACACAAAGCGAAGAAGCAAACACTCCCCCCCAACAATGCGCCATTGATTCCTCCACCATTTATTCCTGTTTGGCTTCATGCTCAGGGTCTGGATGTGAAAGTTGATGCTCTAAAAGACAGGACTCATGCATAGACTCCACGTGGTGGTTTTTTACTATAAGCTTTTTCAGATGCTCAGAATCAATATGTAATCCTGTGCAGGGGCTTATCCCTGGACTGGGCCATTTGTGAGGCTCTTTGAGCTTTGTTACCGGTCTTCTTCAGCTCCGTGCTGCACAGTGATTAGCTGCAGAGGCAGAATCCTATCAAATGATGGAGCAAAATCTGTCGCCGCCTCGACTGGACGTGGAGATAAGAACGTACGGTGAATCGCTCCTGCTCTGCAGGACGGGATCAGGGCGTTTGTTCGTTCACGTTTTAGGATGTTTAGCTGAGACGTATCTAAAGCAGTGAGAGAAACGACACCATGAGTGTAAACCATCTCTTTTTAACGTCCGTGACTTTGACACTCGATGTGCATCCAGAGGTTGTTTCTCACTTCCTGTTTTTAAAACTGATGCATGGCAGCGTGCTGTGGTCGTGTTCAGAGGAATGAAAACGTTCAACATGAATGGTGGAAAGTAACTAAGTACATTTACTCAAGTACTGTACTGTACCTCACTTCAGTACTTTCATTTCATGCTTCGTTAGACTTCTGCCATCACATTTTTGCTTCATTTTACAGCTGTGTCATGACTTAAAAACTTAATCAATTCATTTTAATGAATTTATAACATTCATTTGATTTTATACCTTGCAGCATGTGATAATGATGTACTATATCTTGACTCTTTCAGGTGTGATTGGTCTCTAAAAGGTGCTGTTTTGCAGATTGAGGATTTTTGCAACTTCAGGGATATTTTGGTGATGATACTCCAGGACTTCTATTCAGAAACAGAAGTTTTAACGCAGGACTTTTATTGGTAACAGAGTATTTTTGCAGTGAGGTTTTGTTGCTTAAAGTCTGAAGTCTGAAGACTAAGTTTAAAGTTTAGTCTAAAGTCTGAAAGTCTAAAGTTTAAAGTCTGAAGTTTAGAGTCTAAACGCCACCTCTTTGCCTCTTTTGTGTGAAATCTTCACCTCTCATTAAAAAGCCAAAAACGTAACGTTGACTCGACAAACCAAACTTCACATCAGAACGCGTTCAGATTTGAATTCATGTGACTTTTCCTTCACTAAAAGCTGCTTTGCTAATTGTCCTTTAAAAAGCAGCCATTTTGCTGCAGGACATCTGGGAAACGCTTTTATCGCCTTCAATATTTCCTTTTTTTTGGGGCAGAATCGGTGCATTCCTGCGTGCCTCGGCAGCGCTCACATGGTTACCGCTGCCGTGCATTGTTGGAGATATCTGAATGAGCGCTGGCCATGCAAGTTTTAACGTGATTGCCCGAGGGGCAGCCGAGTGAAAGAGCGAGGGGGGGGGCATAATCCTAAAAGGATTGGAAGTTAACCCCACACACACACACACACACACACACAGCTCTGTGTTTCAGGGGGTGATGGGTACTGGATGGGGTCAGCTGGTTTCGTGGCTCTGCTGTCTGACTCCTCCCCCCTCCTCTTCCTCATTGTTTGCCTTCTTAATGAGGGGGGCGGAGCCACCAGCTGGTGATTGACAGCTACATGCTCCTCTCTCTGAGCTCCTCACTGCTGTCTGTACTGTACTTGACACCGAACAACGAGTCATTTCTCACTTCCTGTTCCTCCTCAGGTGTCCGTCATGACAGCACTGCAGAAATACACCACATAGATCTGTGGTTGCTCTTTAATGATCATATTGTTTAATTATTGTTGTTGGCTGAAGGTTCCCCAGAACTTTTCAAAGGAGGATAAATAGCGCATCATGAGGACGCCATGCAAACATCCACTGTAAGGTTCAGGTGAGAAAGCCACTTCCTGTTGTTAAGGTAAGGGGAAACGACATGGTTGGGCTTAAAATATGAACAGAAATCAACGCGACACAACGACAGGAAACACGTCACTGGAACTTCCAGAACAAATGGAAACACGTGACAAACATCTGGTGATGAAGGTAATTTTAAAAAACAAACAAAGTGTTTCCTGGTTAACAGGTAACAGTGATAAAATTCTCCTTTAAAAGACAAAATAAAGACGTTTAATGGAATGACACTCAGTATGATTTGTATGATTGCAGGTTATAGTTAGTTAACTTTAGTTTCACACGATGTACGATCCTGCAAAACCTTCAACTAAAAACTGAAATATCTGCAACAACATGACGACTGCACTATAAGTACTACTAACTACTGCTAGAGGTTCTGAACTTAATCATAATCAGGGGCTTATAGTTTGAGTTTTTATGACATAACAAACAGAGGCATCCTGGGAAATGCATGTTTATGATGGAAAAGAGGAAATATTATATTGTTTTTACTGAAATGGGTCATAAAGTCACAGCTATTGTGTGTTTTAATACACTTTAAATGTTAATAGTAAAGAGGAACAGCAGCCTGTCCTGATGTCACATGATGACATGCAGGCTTGTTTGCATCTCTACGTCACCTCTAATGTCACCATGAAAAGCTGGGGATCAGTTTGCTTCTGTGCTGCACATCTGACAAAATCTCACTTCATATATAGTTTACTTTCACTTTTTAAAGAAGGTCACAGAAACAGTTTGCCCCAGAAAACACACTCATACCTGTTTTTAGTTTTTATAAATGTCCATAAATCACATTAAACAGAAATATTTAATCACTTAATGCTTCTTTAAATGCACCAATCTATGAATATAAACCTGATGGAGACAGTTTTACCTTTTAAAGGAGCTTTGAAATAAATATTTTGACCTCAAGCACGTCATAATTAAAAGAAGAAAGGTGAGGTTTTCTTACCTGAGAGCCTCAGCAGCACAAATCTCTTCCTGATCGTCACATCAGACAGCAGAAGTGTTTCCTCCTCACCTGCCTGCTGAGCTGCAGACAAACTCGCTGCTGTCAGCTGCTCTAAAGGGCTTTTCTGCCCAGTTCTGTGTCTGCAGGTTTTATGTGTGTGTGTGTGTGTGTGTGTGTGTGTGTGTGTGCAGCAGCCTGGCCGGAGCCTCCTGCATGCCTTTCTGACAACCCAGGATTTATGCATCATGCTTTTAATAAGCACCGACAACACAAACGAGAAGCCTCTCCAAACTTCACCCCCAACACACACACACACACACACACACACACACACAGACACACACACACCTCTTTAGACTGCCTGATCCCTGGATTTACAGGCTTAGCATTAAGAAAATACTCCTGCAATTTGGGATTAGACCACAAAAAAACCCTCACAACCACAATGACAATGAATCCATTTGATATCTTGATACTTGTGATCAATCGTTGGCTTTGTCGCCGTCGGCTGCAGCCAATTTCTGAGGAAACCACAAAGTGAATGAGACAACATGTTTGAATCAGTTCAAACACAACATGACGACTGTTTTTTTTTTTGATTTTATGAACATTTTCCTGCCTCAGAGATTCACTACAAGGCCACATTTCTCAGCAGGTAATCCCTGCAAGTGATTTTTAATAAAGGAATTTAAGATATTTGTTGACGTAGAGCTGTCAAAGTAATTACTTATATTTTATATTTGCTGAAAGTATTGTTAACATGATGTATGCATTTGTTGAACATGATAAAATAACCTCTTTACATTTTGTCTTAAACAACAGACCTCTGAGCCTGTATGATCCTCTCAGTAAACTGACTGCAGTTTATGAGTCAAAGGTCATTTAAGTAAAAAAAACATATATAATATCATGTTTGAGTTTATTTCACTTTTTGCTCTCAGTTTTCTTTTTCAACAATATTTCTGCATTTTTTATGGACTGAATCAGCTGGTTGAAGTTGTCATCCTCATTCGGAATAACTTGCATTATTTCAGGGAAGCAGTAATATTATATATATTATAATATCAGTAATATTTCAAGAATCAACAAGAGATTTATTACCAGGTGATCTTACGCACACACAAGGAATTTGACTGGTGTTAAAAGCTTAAAGTACTGATATAAAATAGAAAATAAGGAGAACGAAATGTGAAGACATACAGTTAATAATAATAATAAACTGTTAAATCAATAATGAAAGAAAATAAGTTGTAATTTTGCACATGGAATCAAAGATATAGCATGTATTATTAATTTAAAAAAGAAATGGAAATAAGTAAAAGTGAAATGTGTTGCATTGCAAATAGTTGTAAAGTGTCGTGTTTCAATGAAAAACACTTTAATCTGGAGTGAGTTTTGTGAACCTGAGAGCTGAATTAATTTAACTCCCGAAAAAGTAAAAACTCACTTTGTTTGCTATGAGCCACATTTTACCTTTTGTGCTTAACTGTTTAAGGAAATTTAGAGTTTTATGATGCATTAAAAACAATATAAAAAATAAAAAAATATTTTGTGTTCGCCTTCTTTCCTTCATATGTGAAAAACAACGCCTCGTTTGTTCAAATAATTTAAAATAAAATCATTATTTTAGTGCTTTTCCTTCAGCTTTCTGACTCGCGCGGTCACGTGGTGCGGGTTCCGTTCGAAAAGGGGGCGGGTGTTGCGGCGCAGAGCTGGGCCGCTGATTGGTCGCGGCTGGGCAGCAGAGCGCAGTGATTGGCTGGAACCTCCGCTTCCTTGACTCATAGAGGCTCGGGCCTCAGAGCGCGAGCATCAATCTCCATCCGTCAACACCGACAGGAGGGAGCGCGAGCGCGAGAAGAGTCACAAACAAGGCGGTTAAATCTTTTGTTTGTTTTTTAATTTTTATTATTTTGTTGTTGTTGTTGTTTTTTCCTCGTTAAAATGTTAATTTAGAGCGGTGAGAAACAGGAAGCTGCCTCACTCTGTGGATATTTCTCTCTGTGGATCTGTGCTTCACCTCCAACAGGACTTCTTCTTTTTTTATTTCCCTGCAGGAGCCTGAAGAAGGTGAGACTCACCTGCTTTTTATTTGGCATCATTTACGACAAATTTCACAATAAAATGACAAACAATAGTGACATCATAATGATTTTCTAAATATATTTTATATTCCCTGTATTTTAAGTATGAGGACGCTCTCAGAACGAGGTTTTTAGAACTAAAAAAACTTTTCTTAAAATGTATTTTAAAATAAACAGTTTGTTATGAATAGAAAACAGTCCCTGTTACCACTGAGCCACAATAACATGACTTTTTCCTAATATGAAACTTTAGTTTTCTGATGGGCTTTATCTTGATCAGGTGTGTTTCCTGCTGGTCTCAGCTCAGATAAGAGCCACTCTGCTAATTGTCGCCCTGTTAGATCTAATCTAAATAGTAATGGACTTCATTTGCACACAGTTTTGACGCATTTACATGATGCGGCTCCTTCCTGCGGTTATGGAAATAAGTGTGTCTTTATGTGGTTCATCAGGAGGCCCGCGGCTCCTTTCAGCGCACAAAAAAGCTGCTATTAGTCCCAAATTTGAACATTTACCTGCTAAAAGGAGCCCAGTGGATTATGGAAATCCTTATCTAAATACATTGTTTTACACTGACACTTAATCACGAAGACAGTTTGTTAAAGCTGCAGCTGTTGTGTGAAGTGCTGCAGGAGGAAAAAGACAAAAAATCAAAGTTGCAGGATATTTATTAATTCTGAGGTAAAATATGTTCCTCTTTATTTATTCTTTTAAGCCTTCATACATGTTTCCGAAGCATTTAACCACCTATTACGCACTTTTATTTAATTCTTACACTTGTTCAGCCTTAAGCGTATATTTCAATTATCTCTTTGTTAAATTAAAATGTTTAATTCGTGCATTTTACAGAAGTTACGTTAAAATTAACAGCAGGACACCTGTGACACGCAGTAAATGTGTCTAAATAAATTATAGCATGCGTGGCAAAAGTAACCTAAGAGCCACTGATATGATTATTAACCAAAAAAAAACAAACGTTTAGCCTAATGAATAAAATACAAAACAAATAATAAGCAGTGGATTTGTATCGCTTAAATAATCTTACTGGGAAATAAAAATAAAAGAAAGCTATATTTCGTCTCATCATGAATTAATTATTACAGTCAGAAAAAAAACTGTGAGTGAATGAATAATAAGATTAATAATGTGTTTACATTCCAGCAGAGAGGTGAGGAAAGTCTCTCTGAGCTCTAATTTAAACTCCACAGGTCGATTTCATTGTGAGCTATATTGAATTAATTAAAGACTAATGAAGATCTGAGTGATAACAGGCCAGTTTAGTCCCATCAGCTCTCATGTAATGACGGTGTTTTGCAGCAGTTTGGCTACCCCTATTATTATCATTATCATTATTATTATCACTATAATTATTATTAGCTCAGGCTGAGGTTTTTATTTCACATTAATTCAACAGCTCGAGCTCGAGTCTTTTCCACATCTTGGTGATCAAACATTTTAGTTTCTTCCGGGCCTGGACTTCCCTTTTATTTCACAGTTTCATAAATAAATAACGTGCAGCTGCAGATTAATTCCTCACAAATAATTCAGCATCTTTACATCGAGCTGTTTGCTATCAGGGTGTTTTTTTCCTCCTTTCTGATGAATTTAAGCTTTAATGTCAAACACAATCAGCAGATTAATTTACATGTTCTGATTACATAACAGAGTCTCTACTGTGTTTCACTGATAAAGAAAAAGCAGATGTTGTGAACGGTCGGATGTGATGTAACTTTAAATTCTGCGCTTATAGTTTGTTCGTGTTGAGGGAAATTTAAAGTTCTTTATACTTAAGTTAAGGCAGATTTTCTAGTTTCCATGATTACCCTGCATTAAGACTTATTTAATAAGTAAAGCGCCTCTTCCTGCAGCAGGAGCCGACCTGAGCACCTGAACACCGGGAGAGCTGCACCTTTCCGCCCGTCCAGACTCCGGTCTCCCCTCCTCGCTCCTAGCATGATGTCTTATCTCAAACAGGCCCCGTACGGGATGAACGGACTGGGCCTGAGCGGAGCCGCCATGGACCTGCTGCACCCGTCTGTGGGATACCCCGGTACGGTCCACACCTCCACCTCTAAAAAGCTGTGTGCAGATTAGATTGAACTTTTCATGATATCCCTGTAAACTTTTGGTCTGCAGTTTATGACATTAAGCTTTTACATTTATATCTGCCCTGCTGGAATTTAGTGATAATTATTTTTCACCACTTTTAAGTTTCTCACTGACTGAAAAAAGTGATCATTGTGGAGGGGAAACTTGGTTTATTAACAGTGTTAAATATTAAACCTCCATTATCTGTGCTTTTTGCGCATTTGGGTCCGTAATGAAGTTGTAATTTCTAATATTTCCTTTTGTCTTCACTTAAGAAGCACCATGCGTAGTTTGGCTAAATTAACGCAACTCAAGCGCACTGAGTTGGGCAGCTTTTTGGATATAATATTGAGTTTTAGCGACAGATTGATAAAAAATGACCTGGATGTATTTCGTTTACTTTTAGTATTTACTGTGTTGATAATTCACATACACTTTTTGGAAGTCAAAAAATGTTTTATATTCTAGAATAAAATACGCTGGAGATAACTGGGTTTCTGCAGTGACAAAATAAAAAAAAACCCCGCAGTGAAATCAAGTGAAATTATGCCAAACTGTTTTTACGCACGGCAGACTTCCGAGCGCGCACCAAGTAAGGCTCTGACAAGTCTGTGACTTTTGGAGGGTACTAAAGTTGTGTTTCGCACTCTCGGACAGAGTCATTTATGATGTTTTATTTGATAATTTATCCAGGAAACCCGCGGAAGCAGCGCCGGGAGCGCACCACCTTCACCCGGACGCAGCTGGACATTCTGGAGTCGTTGTTCGCCAAGACGCGCTACCCGGACATCTTCATGAGGGAGGAGGTGGCGCTGAAAATCAACCTGCCGGAGTCCAGAGTCCAGGTCAGACAATCACTCAGGCTGCTTTATGCTTCAGGGAGGTTTTTAAACTTTAAGAATAGATCTGATTTAGGAGGATTCAGCGCATTTAACTCTGACCTGCTGAGGTTTATTCGACAAGTTTGGCATAAAAACGAGCAAATAAGTTTGGAGGTCACAGCATAAAGCACTCAGAGCTGCTCCACAGTTACAGCACACCTTCATGCACCTGCAGGTTTTTAAACTTCTGCTGTGTTTCCCCCCTCAGGCCGGTTAGCTCCACGAAAAACATCAGCAATCATTGATCAAGTAGAGACAAGTCTTTAATGAAAAGAGGAGACTCTGGGCTCTGGAGGAGTGAAGGAGCAGCTTCCTTAAGAAAAGGCTGGAGAGGTTTTAGTCTAGCGGCCCTCTGCTGGGCTCAAAGCTGCAGCTATGGCTGCTGCCTCTCTGCTTTCTGCTGCTGCTGATTCACCTCTGACAGGCCCAGTTAGCAGTATATCAGCATTACAGCAGCAGTGGCAGCTGGCATCATTTATCATTATTTTTATTATTTAGCCTTTATTTTACCAGCTAGAACATTAAGATATTTTTTCCAGGCAGACCTGGCATTTTTATTTTATTTTATTTTATTTTATTCAAACATTGCCATAGGCCCACTGTCTGTAAAGACTCCCAATAATTTAAGGACTCAGGAAAATATTTTCCATTTTAAAAAAGTTACGTGCACTTATCACCATGTGGGTTTTACTCATGTAGAGTTTATTTTAAATGTGTTTTTGACTTGATAGTATAAAAATTCTGCCTCACAAAGATTATTTTTTATTCCGCAATACATTTTTATGTATAATTTTATTTCCATTATTGTCTCAGACATGTTTCCTGTCATCCAAACACCACAGGTTTGAAAAATAATAATAAAAAAAGCTTAAAACTTGAAACTGAAAATTCAATCATTATGTAAGTTTATTTTGAAAAACCTCCCCCACCCAGTCTTTTTATAGAGACATTTGACAGGGCACTGACAATATGAATCATTTAATGAGATAAATATTTCATCACATAATACTCGTCATGTACTCATCAGTTCGTTGGGATCATTAAGAAAAGTTACTGAACAGGTTATGGCACAGAGTT
The DNA here is from genome assembly GCA_029721515.1 of Synanceia verrucosa. NCBI lineage: Eukaryota > Metazoa > Chordata > Actinopteri > Perciformes > Synanceiidae > Synanceia > Synanceia verrucosa. The sequence continues at coordinate 1,881,099 of CM056555.1, read as the reverse complement.
TGTTTCTACTTCTGTGAGCTGCCATGCAACAGGATTTAAAGGGTCAGTTCACCAAACTCCTCCCCAAAAAACACACATTTTTTTTCTCAGCATGTCTTCTTCTGCAGATTTATTTTTATTTCCACAGATTTATTTTTAAATATCTGTCTCCCACTCAGCAACAGTGGAGGTGTCTCTTCCCTTTTTGGAACTACTTTCTACTGAAGAAATAGTCCCTGTGTTAGCTGTGTGACCTCTGTATATCATCTCATTGTTTTAAGAAAGAGTGCTCAAGTTAAAAATTCAATTCATCTTTACTACACTGACCCTTTAATCTTGAAATTGTGTTTACTACTGGTCATGTTGGTGCTGATGTGGTTCTGGAGTCTTTTAGACTCTGGCTGAACTGCAGCCAGCAGTAAAGGTCAAAGGTCAGAGCCACAGCTCCTCGGTAGGATCGTGTTTGAGGGAAGGTGTTTGGTTCCCACCAGCTCCATCAGACTCGGCTGTTTTTTGGTTTTCAGTTCCAGCCGACGTGACGCTGACCTTTTGACCTCTCCTCCTTCCTCAGGTGTGGTTTAAGAACAGGCGAGCCAAATGTCGGCAGCAGCAGCAGAGCAACAGCAGCGCCAAGGTGAAGCCCATCAAGAAGAAGTCGTCTCCGACCAGCGAGAGCACCGGTTCAGAGAGCAGCGGCCAGTTCACCCCGCCGGCGGCGTCCAGCTCCTCTTCCTCCACCTCCTCCTCTACGTCCTCCTCTTCCTCCTCCTCCGGCCTCGGCGGTCCTGGTCTCATCAGCACCTCTACCTCCGTCACCGCCCCGGTGTCGTCCATCTGGAGCCCGGCGCCCATCTCCCCGGCCCCGGCACCGGCCACACTACCCGACCCCGCCCCTCCCACCAGCGCCTCCTGCATGCAGCGCTCGGTGTCGTCCTCCGGCACCGGGGGGACGCCCTCCTACCCGGTGTCTTACAGCCAGACGGCGGCGGCGTACAGCCAGGGTTACCCAGCCTCGGCTTCAGGCTCTTACTTCGGCGGCGTGGAGTGCGGCTCGTACCTGGCGCCCATGCACTCCCACCACCACCCGCACCACCCACACCAGCTCAGCCCCATGACCGGCAGCTCCATGTCGGGACACCCGCACCACCACATCGGCCAGACGTCAGGGCACCACCACCATCACCACCACCCGTCGCACCACCACCACCAGGCGTACAGCGCGCCCGGCCTCACCTTCAACTCCACAGATTGTCTGGATTACAAAGAGCAGACGGCGGCTTCGGCCTGGAAACTCAACTTCAACGCCTCCGACTGTTTGGACTACAAAGACCAGGCGTCATGGCGTTTCCAGGTGCTGTGACCTGCTGTGCTTCTCTTCTTACAAAGAAGTATTCTTTTGGTTGTTGGTGGTTTATTTTTAATTTTGAAGATCCTTTAAACTAACAGTAGAGACATTCTAAGAAAGTTTATCTGTGAACGAACTGAAACGACGCTCAGATGCCAGAAGCCTTCAGCTCTGTCATCATCAGAGGATCGACTCATCCAGGATTATTTTTCTACTCCAGAACTCGAGAGAAACTGACCTCCATCAAGTCTTGAAGGCCTTTGATGCAGTCTGGGATCATCTCAGTGATCGATCAGCTTGATTGGGATTACTCTTCAAGGAAACATGAAAAAAAATCATTAATTAGACTCTCGGGTGGGCTCGTTTCGAAACATGTTGCTGCTATGATTTTCAGGTTGCTGATGTTCATTTCTATCTGATTTTAATCTTGTTCGGAAACTCGTCGTGTTGTATTTTGGAGGTTGAGTTGCAGCACTTGTTTATAAGGTGAAAGATTTTACTATTTGTTCTTAGCAGAAGAAAGAAAATGAAAAAATGTGAAATTAGACACGAAATGTCAGTATTCCATTGAAATTTGAAAAACAAATGTACATTAGTGTCTTTATAATAAAGTCTTGTTAAAACATGAGCAGTCCGAAGGAAAGTTTATTTCTGCAGTGATTGAGCGGTTTTACAACATGACATGACTCTAAACTCTGCTCAGCTGGTTTTACTGGTTTGAAAGTGTGAATGGAGCCACATTAACAACAGCCTGATCATATTACGATATTTTATGTCCTGTCATTTCCATGAATAAAGGCAGTCTGAGCAGCTCCATTAAATACTCAAGTCACACTGAAATTTGTTTCAGCAGCATCTGAGTGCATCTTTCAAATCAAGTTTCAACTTTGGAGAGCTGGAGAGTCCAACATGGAGGACGCTATCGTATCTTATAGCTGACAGAAGTCAGTGATGAATTTACTACATCTGTGAGTAAACTGCGTAAACTGATAGTCCTGTTAGCAACCAAGCTAACAAACGTCGTCACTGAGAGCAAAGTGAAAGAGTCCAGACAGTAACCTAAAATAAAAAACTTTCAGACGCTCTCACAGGACTCACTTCTCAAAGACCCGTCCTAACGTTAACCATTCGAGGTCGATAGCTGATTATCCGTCTTGTGACAATTTGCATGTTAACATCTAGAGTCAGGCTGCGTATCGGCAAGATCAATACATCTCATATCACAGTATCACAATACAGGGGTTACAATTCAATATATTGCAGAAGTCTGGTTTGGGAAAACTATCTTAAGAAACATAGAAACATCCTCACCGAGAGTTCAGTGAAAGGGTCGTGCCCCGAAAGTAACCTGCAAAAAAAAAAAATAATAAGAAAAAACCTACTCAACACAAACTCTCAGAGGACCTGTCCTAACATTACCCATCTTCTGACAATTTGCACGTTAACTTCTATGGTACGATACAATATAATACGAAATGAAACTAAATGAAGCGATACGATACGAATCAAAACGAAACGATACGGTACGATACAATATAATACGAAATCAAACGATACAATACAAAACGATACGATACAAAATGATACGATACCGTACAATACAATATAATACGATATGACACCATATGATACGATGATACCATACAATACGATGCGATATCAAGCTTCAAAGTATTGAAGAGTTAATCTTTGAGAATCATGATAAACTTAAGGGTGCAGCATTATTGTAATATTTTTACCTCCATCAAGGAGGTCATGTTTCACCAGGGTTTCTCTATTTTTTTATATGTTGGTTTGTTGGTTTGCAAAATAACTGAAAAAGTTATGGACGGATTTTGACAAAATTTTCAGGGTTGTTCAGAAGTGGCCTAACTTAAAACTGATTCATTTTTGGTGGTGATCGGATCTGATTCAAGGTCAAATGAAAGGTCATGCCATAGTAATGTATGGGAGATTTCACATATTTCTGAACGCTCCAGGGTGGACAATTTTCAGCCGATCATCACCTAATGTGGTATATAATCTAATATAAGAATCCAGAAGTCACTGATTCAGTTTGGTCAAGATCAGTAAAAGGTCAAGGTCACCAAGGTCAAATATGTGTTTTTAACCATAACTTCATGTAGGAAGGAGCTAGAGCAATGCAACTGGTCTCAGAATATCCAGAAAAGAATTCTCAATTTATAATCCTAACATTCTTACAGTCAAATATTCATATTTCCCGCGATAATAGTGAAAAACTGTGCATAGAGGACAAAATCGTGGCAGAATGCTGCCTTGGCAGAGGTCTGTGCTCTCTGACTGCTTTTCTAGTTCTAAATGGAACCGAATGAAAGTGCTTTTTATCCTCTTTATTAAATCTTAAGTGGTTCATCTGATGAACAAAAACACTTTGTGACTGATCAGCTTGCTAGTGTGTTAGCCGTTAGCTCACCAGCTACAGTAGCTCATCCGCTACGTCACAAAGCTAACTTAGCATCACAACAGTGAAAAACAGGTTAAAACTGATCATGGTCAGCGTCACAATGAGCATATTCCAGCTGGAGTCATAATCATTGATTATTCTGTCAAAAGAGTGTTTTAAAACCTTCAATAGAGATCATCTGACATCATTTGTAGCAACAAACTAGTCCACATAATGCACAGATTTTTTGGTCAAACTGACACATATGAGTATTCACGAGCTGCTGTGTTTCTGGTTTGGCTTTTCTCACAGAAGAACTCCTTCAAGTTGATTTCCATTAGTGCTCTGATCTGAAACACCTTCATCTTGATAAATATCAGTAAGGTGAGCGCCTTGTAGCATCGGTCGACTTGAAATGAAGGTTTCTCTCAGTCAGAGTGCAGCTGTCCTCACAAAAAACAACTTTCCTTCAGTGGCGTTTGCAAAGCTTTTCCCAGACTGCTGCACTAAAATTTCATAACAGAAGTTGTGTGATTGCATCTTGAAAATATGAATGACTGCCTGGGATTTTAACTCTTACACTATTTTTTTTTTTTTAAGTAAAAAACTTGTGCAGAAAGGCGGTATAAGTGTTGTCTCTGGAGCATCTGAACAGCGTGTCGGTAATCAAACCCCTCCTCAGGTTAGCAAACATGTCCGCCGCCATCCCCTGCTGTTTGTTTGTCCGTGTCGACGGTAATGTTCAACTCATTTGATCCAAGGAAAAAAGGGACGAATCACGATTTTAATTAACAGCCGTCCCGCTTCCTCGCAGCGTCCCTCCAGCAGCTGAACAAACAGTTTTTCGGTAAACATGGCGTCCGGGACGTGTGTTTGCCCGCTCTGCGTCCTGCTGGGTTTTACCAGCATGCACCGCTGCCTCGCGCAAACACGAGCTGGGATTTCGCACATTAGGACAGACTAATCTTTAGGCCATGTTCAGGCTGCTTTTTTCTGGAGAGAGGACTCTGAACAGCTGTTCTGGATGTCTTATTATCCTCCAGACTCTCCCTCGGGGGCCTGAATCTTTATTTCTCGTCTTTGTCGTGACAAAGTCACTCTGCTTTTTGGCTTCTCACTTTTCCAGAAGGCCGCTGACAGAAACACTTTGTCCTCTCAGGGATCGTCTCACTTTTCCAGATGACACCAAAATGTCCTGAAGAAGCCTGACCTGTCCTCACAATAAATGACTCAGACATGATGTGGCCTCCTGGAGGAGTTTGTGTTGACTTTTAGACTCGAAATGAAACGAAAAGTTTGCATTTTAACCCTTTGTGTGCACAAAACAGAAAGTTGCACCAGTATTTTTGTCCGTTTTGAGTCATATTTCTAGACCCACAGAATATTTTGTACTATGTCTCTGAAAACAGTGAATATCTCAAATGAAAGAAGAGACTCTCTATTTCATCATGAAAAAAATGTTTGTTTTTACTTTGTTCCATTCTTGTTTTATCAGAGGTAGAGTAGAGGACACTTTCACCAAAATCACCACTTTTTCTCCACATTCTGTTTGTTTTGCTCTCTAATCTCGATCGTCTCCACTTCCTGTTTTGATCTCTGTGGTGTATACCATCTCTTTATGCTCTGACTACATCTCCCAGAAGCCCCAACATTACTCACAGGCTGTGGGAGATCGTGATCGGCGACTCGCTGCCGAAAAAACACGAAAACTAGAAAAGCAGTCAGAGAGCGCAGACCTCCACCAAGGCAGCATTCTGCCGCAATTTTGTCCTCTATGCACAGTTTTTCACTATTATCGCGGGAAATATGAATATTTGACTGTAAGAATGTAAGATTATAAATTGAGAATTCTTTTCTGGATATTTTGAGACCAGTTGCATTGCTCTAGCTCCTTCCTACATGAAGTTATGGTTAAAAACACATATTTGACCTTGGTGACCTTGACCTTTTACTGATCTTGACCAAACTGAATCTGTGACCTCTGGATTCTTATTTTAGTTTATAAACCAAATTAGGTGATGATTGGCTAAAAATTGTACACCCTTCAGAAATATGTGAAATCTCCCATACATTACTATGGCATGACCTTCTATTTGACCTTGATCACCTTGAATTGCATCCGATCACCACCAAAAGTTAATCAGATTTAAGTTAGACCACTTCTGACCAAAATCCATAACTTTTTGAGTTGCTTTGCAAACCAACAAATAAACATACAAAAAAATAAACAAACCCTGGTGAAAACATGACCTCCTTGATGGAGGTCATAAAAAAAACTCTGAGTATGAACACAGCATGGCTGTTATCCATTAATGCGTTAATGCAATATCCATGAATGCAGATGTCATTAAAAATGCATATTTTAACTGAAATAACTCAGATAAACCACAAAGAAATCGTCTTCTCTATTGTTTTCGTATCCTCCAGCAGTTTATTTGTTACACAGCCTCATACAGATGCAATATAAAACATAAAAGTTTGTATTTTTATGTGCTCTATAGCACTGAGAGTCGAACGAGCACAGCGGTGGTTCATCAGTAGAAGTTTAAAGAAAAAAAAAAACCAAACAGGCTTGAAAAGTGGGTAAAATGCCAAATGATGATTTCTGATTTTGAACACTTCCAGCATCTTTGTGTGTATAGTTTCATATGGAAATCCCTTCAGCACGGCGGGTAAATAGATTAGGATACAGTGAGGGATTAGGGGCTGCCGCTAATCCTGAGCGCCGACTGTCAACAGCCCTGACATGTCCGGGACTCCTTCTGCACAAAATGGCTCCTCGGCTGTTTAAGAAGCCGATCTAGAGACACACAAACACCCACCGAGCGCCAACCAGCCTCCACCTCCTCCTCCACCATGAATATTCCTATCAGGCTGTCAGCGACGGCAAAGACAATGACGTCCGTCTTCAAAGGAGGGAGATTAGATGCTGCACGAGACAAAACGAAGCCCTTTGAAGTGATTTCGCTTCACATTCCTGACACTTTTTTTCTTTTGGCCATCGTGTTCGTTTTTTCCCCCCGAAAAACTTCTGTCAGACTCTCCGAAGCGTGGGATCGCCAGAGAAACTTTTCAGCGCGTGAGTCACTTCCTGTTCAGGGCTCGTCTTTAGTTTGGCGTGCTAACCCGTGAGTTTGGGGTTTCACCAAAACTTAACTTCCAGCGCTGATGTCTGAATTTGTTTAAGTATTGTGTTTGTATTTGGTGTTGTGGCTTAGTTATTTATCTATTTGTTTATTTAACCTTTATTTTACCAGTGAGTTGAGAACTAATTCTCATTTCCAATGACGATCTGGACGAAGAGGCAACACAGATGATAATAAAAAATCAAAAATAAATAAATAAAATAATAAATAAAAAAAATAAATAAAAATTAAAAAAAAAAAAAGTGTTGTGAAGCTGAAAATGACATTTTCTTTTGACTCAGTGTAGAAAATCTCCTGCATTCATTAAAACATCAGACAATAAAACTAAACCAGACTAAACTGGCCTGAATGTCAGGGTTTTTTATTATTATTTTAGGACATATATGAAGGTTTTCTCATTTAATCTAATATGGTAACATGTTGAAACGTCACAATAAATAAATATTCATGAACAGCTCACTAAATATAACTCATAGCCTACATCTTAACTCAGCAATACCTTTAAAAACTGAAATAAAGGCCATTTTCATCACATAAAAATGCACCTCTGACGGTTCATAATGACTTTAATGATGGTTTTTAAGTCATGTATTAATCTTTTGTAGATCACTTATCAGGCATTAACACCCATATGACCACAGGGGCAACATTTATAGGTGTTTTCAGTGTTTATTTTTTATTTTAATAAAGAGTCACATGGATAAATCTGGTTTATTAAGTCATTTGTACCACCACAGTCACATCAGCTAAAGTTAATATTCATGTTAAAGTAATAGGAGACAGTATTGGAGTTTAAATGGGTTGTATATTTATGTTTTTATCTACAGTAGACTTCTGATGTAAATGACTGGTGGCCAGATATTGTTGCTATGGGGCCAGATCTGGTCCATGAGCCGCAGTTTGCCTTCCACCAAACTGTTCCAGGTGTTTAAATAGAATAAAATTAAAGTTACTGAAGTTTCCTGATATGGAAATAAATAGATGAACTCAAGTACTTTACTTCAGTATTTACATTTTATGCTACACGATATTTCAGTGTAATATGTTGTAATTTTTACTCCATTACATTTATTTTATCTACTGTACTGTACTGTGGTTCTGTATACAATGAGTGAGTAAAAGTTTGCGAAACAACTGTGACTTTGTGAAATTGTGTTTTATTGCTTTAAGCAGTGATTTCGTCCATTCTTTATCCATCTTCTATAACAAAAGTCCTGCTAAAGTTTGTATGAGAAAAAAAGCACACTGTGCGTTCATGTGAAAGGTGGATGACACCGATCAGCTGGATTTAACAAGAGATCAATGTGATCAAACCAATAAGTGAGATAAGTGTCATTCTCCAGCTGTTTCCTGTTCCTCCGCTCTTTCAAACTAAAGCACCATTGGGACAATAATCAGTGCTTTGGCACCGTGCCGGCGCAGAAATCAGACCCTGCTGAACTGGAGTGCATCTTGTTTTCTGGTTCCTACGTTTGATGCATTCGCTCTCCGAGTGCCTCTCACTTCTGAGGCCGAAGCGAGGCCTCTCCTTGAAACAAACGGCGATGGGGAATCTCTTTGTCGGGGCGATGCCTAAGCCTAATCTAATGACTCAGATGACTGGGGGCCGTACTTAGTCGGACAGCCACTGGCTCGCTTCAAACAAGCCGCTACGGGTGGAAGTTTCCCAAGGATTAACACTTAAAGAAGCAGCAGAAGGAGGAGGAAAAAAGCCTTCCAGGGAATCCCCATTAAGTCGAGTCTGGGAGTGAAAGAGAGGAATGTGTTTCTGCTGAGCTGTGATCCAGGTCTATTTCAGCGCTAATGGAAAAACTGGCCTCCAACGTTTGATCTGTGACTTCTTACCAAACAACAGAAACATGGTGGTGATTTAATCTGACTGAGACATGAACCACTGAGGGCCTCTTTCTATCACAGCCCCGCTTTAAGGATGAGCCCGGTTTCATTTTGGTTCGACGTCATGAGTTTGAGAATTTACTCAGCTGACGTTTCAAAAGTGATTTATGAAAATGAGAGAGCGTCAACTGCTGGCAACGGTTCGGATGTTTGATGAAAAGTGGAAACTTTCTGTTGACGCGTGATCATAGATAATAAAGCTTCCAGTTTTCAGAATTATCGCCCATAGTTTTAGTCTGAGAAAATCTGTACTATAGCATTGATTTTCAGGGAAAGACCCCTCTTAGAAAAACACAAATACTACAGTATTTTAATCAGTCAGTCAGTAGACTCAATCACCATGTTAGTGTGGGAATTTGTCCAGTTAAGAAACTTCCAAAACAAAGCTAAGCCTGTTTAAGTTGAGAAGTGTCTTAACTTAAAGCAGAAACTGGCGTGCTAAACGCCACCACACCTTTACTTTCTGCCTCGTTACATAAAAAATCTACTTCCTGTCTTGACGTGTGTCCTAACTAGATGTGACATGAGAAAAATATCTGCTTTATTGCATTGTTTTCTATAAGAGCGTCCCAGCTAGAACTTTCTAACAGGGACGGCATGTGCCGCTCCTGAAATCTGATTGGCCACCCTGCATGAGGGACTATCTGCTTGTTTACATGAAACAAAATAAAGGATTTATAAAGTCAGAAGTTTTTTATTTATCAGTTTAGTTTGATTTAATCCACACTTTTTTATATTTTTGCATTGTCTTTGTTTTGTGTTTTATTGTCCCATTCGGTTGCGTCGTGATTACAAGGTCTATTTATATTTCACTTTATACTATCGTTTAAGATTGTAATTTTATGAGTCAAATAAATCATAAAAGACTGATCCCTGCTGGCCTCCCCTGCATGACTTAGTGCCCCCCTGTGAAAAAAGTCTGGACACGCCACTGCTTTCTGTGTGTCGTTACTTTTAATGATCTCGATGATAAAAATAAAATGTATGTAATTTTAGTGAAAGTGCCAAAGTGTGCCACCTCATCCTAAACAGAAGATTGACTTTTATGAACTCCACTTTATAAAACAACTGCTTGTTTTTTCCATGGTGTCTCACAACTCCTTTTGGAGTTTTCCTCATCATTTATAATTTTGTCGAGGGGCTTAATTAAGAATTTGTATTTATTATCTTACTTGCATGTGCAATGTAATTTAATGTATTTATCCTGTACATCGTCTAGCATCCAATGCAATATATATTTTTGCATTTCCTGTTTACATTCCCAGTATTTATCCCTGTTGTAAATCCATACTCATATTCATGTTTTCATTTGTTTAAAAGACATTTGTATACTTATTTTGTTTATTTACATTGTAAATATACTTATTTTCATACTTATGTCTCATTTTTATGCTTATTTTATCCTTGTCTGAAGTGTATAATCTATCTACGTATCTATCTATCTATCTACGTATCTATCTATCTATCTATCTATCTATTTTAGTCTCTATATACCACATAAAAATGTTTAACATGCCCATGCTTGGTATCTATTTTTTCAGCAGAACTTCATCTATATGAAGAGATAGTTATTCTTTCACTATAACCTACTTCATCAGCATGTTGGGCCAAAAAATAATCAAATTCGAATTGAATCAAAAAAATTGTATTTATTACAATAAAAACCACAAACATGCTCAATCAACTGTTTTGGAACTTGAAAAACTAAATATAGTTTGCTAAAAAATTAAATAAAGTAATACTATGTACAAATATTTGCAATAAAAAAAATCTGATGATCATAGGCCCCACAGGGTTAAAGGTGCATGAAGATGCAGGTACTACTATCAAGCCGTTCTCATTCCCAAACTGTTGGCTTGGTTTAGTAAAAAATGTGGTTTGGGTTGAAATAAGTTCGTTAATTTGACATGTGTCACTTTGTGTGGGCCGACCTCACATTAAAAATGACATCATTCCGACATTAAAGGTGAAACGACTTGTTGTTTTCTCGCTTCATGTTGTTATCCGATCGCTCCGAAGGTGGTTTTGCTAATTTGAGCTGCACACAGGGAGAGGTTTTGGGTTTGTGGTGAACTTTTATTTCTGGAGCTGCAGCGACGAGTCGGTGCTTGCGTTCGGGCGCCGGCTGTTTGAGGAGCCCTTCGGTGCTGCTGTCACCGCTCTGACTGACAGGCCTGAGCAACACAAGAAACCGGGATTAAAGTTGGCGTAAACAAACACTGACGTTTTAAGAGGTAAGAGCAGCTTCTGACCAGCTTCACTCTGCAGGGATGCAGATTTTTGGGTCAAAAACACTTTAAATCCACAGAGAAAGGAGGTCAGACTGACAACATGTGACACTCAGCAGATACGAGAGTGGTGGCTGCTGGGAAGTCGAACAAACACGACTTAACCCTTTATCAGTTTTTGAAAAGTTTCCTAACGAGACTCTGACAGAATCATTCAGTTATATATCAGCAAAACATGGCGAGTAAAGAATCAGAGTATTTTCACTTTTCAGTTCCCAGAAGGTCAAAGTTCATGTTGGGACAGAAAAGTTTCATGTTCTTTGCGTGACATGAAAACGTAAAAAAATAACCCACGTTAACCACTTTTGAAAGGGATTTTTGACAAAATAATGTTTACACTAAAGATTAGAAGCTTCAGAGTTAACTCAGAATTTGTTTTTTCACTTTCAGTTACAAGTCTGAGTTTCTATCACGGTGTTTCTGATCTGACAGCACAGAATAAACCTTCAGGGGTCAGAGGTCACCAACACAACATGAGGCACACAGTCATAATGTTCTGCCTGATCTGTGTTTATAGATTTGTGCTTCTTGCATAATTTTTTTTTTTTCTCTGAATAACCACCTGAAAATAAGAATAACTGTGTTTTTGTCATCTTATTATAAAATGGATCATCTCATGGAGTAAACTGCTGGAAAGAACAACATAAAGTCGTATGAATTCTTCAGTAATGCACAATGCATTTAGGGTGCAAAGACAACAACTTTTTTTAGTGGTGTCACATTGATTTTTGTACAGATTTTACTCACTTTAAGTTCTTTTTTGACCCCTATCTGACTGTAACCAAACTGCAGACGTTTGCATGTCGTACAGCGGATGCGTGAAAATGCTAAAAGGCTAAATGTGTGGAGTGTTGTGCTATTTACATTGGAGCAGCCTGAACGTGAAAAACCTGCAAATTAATGTGATTATTTGTGTTTTGGTCGATGAAACAGGAAACAGTTTAGAGTCAAATGTTTGGGGGAGCAGACAGGGATGATGGGGATAAAGCGGCTCTCCGGCAGATCTGATAGCGCTTCTTCACAAATGTGTTCTAATCTTATTTATTTAAGAGCTTTAGGGGCTCAAAATGAGGGGCTTTAGTCTAAGCAGGGCTGCCGAGCCTTATCATTAGCAGAGAGGGAAGGCGATTAAGAGCAAATTATAAAACAAAGAATGACGCCCTGAGAGCCAATCGAGATGAGATCTCCGTTAAACTGAGACAATCTGGAAAAGTAAAAACCGAACAACAGCTGAGAGCGAAGACAACACTCTCTGCATCATCGTTTATTTCCTGTGTTTATATCAGCTTCATATCACCTCTTACTGACGTATGCAGTATTGTTCCAACATGGGAAGAAATTAAACAGATTGACAAAATATGTTTTTGGAAGATGCACTTCCAGCAAACAGGGTTATTGTCAGAAAAATGGAGGCGGTTTGGACTAATGGCTGGCTGAGTCTGCTGTTTTTCCTTTAAATAAAGTTAGTAATATTGTTCATAATAGTTTGTGAAGTTGTGAAGGAGTCTCTTTGGTCATTGTGACCACATTTTTTTTTTTTACTATTTTCACTGTTTTGTTTTTTTTTACAAACCAAACAATCAGCAGATTAATGGAGGAAATAATCAGAAGATTAATCTATAATAGAATATATCTAATAATCAATAGTTAATAGCTGAGCTCTAGCTATTATGATATTATATATATTTATATATATATAACTAAAAGACAACGATAGATGTTAATTTAACTAAACTCAAAGTATATGTTTGTTTTTTTTTAAAATAATAATAAATAACATTCTGTGTGTGTGTGTGTGGGTTAATTTAGTGACTAATTAAAGTAGAGGGTGAGCGCCTGGGTGAAACGTCAGCTCTCCTCTCTTTGTCCTCTTTAAAGTGCTCGTAGGAGTGTTAATAATTTGACCCCCCTCCCAAATGTCTCTTAAGTGATGGAGGTCGTTTGAAGGCTGACCCTCCCCTCTTATTTCTTGTGTCTTCCCCTCCACCTCCTCCTCCTCCTCTTCCTTTTCTTCTCACTCTCTCCTCCTCTGTTGTCTTCTCCTTCGTCTTTCTATCCTCTTTCATGCTCCGCGGCCTCGACTCCTCCTTTTCAATCTGCTCAGCTCTTACCGAGCGAACGGACTGGAACTGTTGCTGCTCCCTCTGATGTGTCCAGGGAGGAGGTGACATAGGAGAGAGGAGTTAGGCAGTGTCTCCTTGTTTCCTCACTCCCTTTCCACCTCACCTCCTCTCGTCCTGCAGGTTTTCCTGCAGGAGTCGCTTCATCTGAATCAGTGAATCTCCAAAAGCTGCAAGAAGCATTTTGGTGCATGAAGTTTTACCTGTTGTCATATGTCTGTTTTCATTACAGATGCTGGTTTCTTTTCTCTGTTAAAAGGTGTTTTTTTTGGGAGTTTATTAGTTGACACGAGGGTCAGATGGTGTCACATCCTGCCCAGATTATTAAGTGAGGATAATATGTGATTTGTGACATTAGGCTGTACAAATAAAATGAACTTGATTTATTATCCATCAGTGCTCTGAACACAAAAACACCATAATGCATCACATCACTGCATCACATCACTCAGTAATTATGAGAAAAAAACTGTAAAAACAGTGTAAAATAAAGCTGTAACTGTACAATAACTGTGAACCATCCTACTGTAAATAGTACTGACTATATTTTATCTTAATTACTTATGTTTTATACTTGTTTGTTGTTTGTTTGAAAACAAAAAGAAAGGACTGCAAATGTACATTTATGGTAAATAAACAATAGTTTGCACAGATTAAACCGTGTTTAACAAATAAAATGAAATAAATATAATAAAAAAAAGATTCTCATAATACTGTAAACTATAATTTCTCTTTGTACAATAAAACTATTTAGAAGATAAAAACTGCAGGTGGAATCTATTTTAGTGAATGATCTCTCTTACATCATGTGTCTTCCTGGGTCTTGTTCTAAACTTTATGTTATTCATTATTTAAACATTTCACAGACCTCATTTTATTATAGTTTAATATTTTATTTTTATCTTTACTGTTACAAAATACAAAAGTATTCAGATCATTTATTTGCAGTAGTATCACACTGTGAAAACAAGCCCTGAATTCAAAATTTGACTATTAATTATCAGCAAAAGGTGAAATTTGAAAAGTAAAATAAAAGTATTTGTTTGTCAGGACAATAAAGGAACAGTAACTGTTGACACAAAACTGTACTTAAGTGCAGTACTTTAATTTAAATTCTGACTGTCTCTCTCCTCGTCTCCTAAACTCACATCCTTTTGTCGATAGATTTTTCTGTTCCTGTTGCCACGGTAACAAGTGTCTTTGTCAATAGCTAACAAATCATTCACATAAATCAGACGACAGGAAGAAAAAGCCATAAAGGGTTTTTTTTCACAACCTTATTCTTATTAATAACTCTGATAACTGAACTATGAAGCATCGATAAATGATTTATTAACCATTAATAAAGACACCTGTGGTACGGATGTTTTCTTTCTGTTTGTCTTTCCTGTCTTAATTTTCCCAAGCAGCTCCTTCCCTCCTTCCTTCCTTCCTTCCTTCCCTCCTTCCTTCCTTCCTTCTCTGCAGACGGTTATATATCCGCTCAGCTCGGTGAGGCTCGGTGAGGCTGCAGGCGGTGGAGCAGCAGCAGCAGCAGTCGTCTGGTCGCCGGCTGCCAAAAATGGATTTAAGTCAGTTGCCAGGCTGGATAAGGAATTAGATTCTCTTCCTCTTCTGTTATCCCTCTGGACCAGATCCTGTTTCCCCCTAAGGGGTGCTGGGAGAGGGTGGGGGTTAGTGCTGATGGAGCTGGGAGGGTTTGATCTCTGCCAGGTCGCTGTCACCGGAGCACCTCGGTGTGCCTACATCAGGCCACACCTGTACACCCCCCACCCCACAGCCAGGCTGGCAGTCTGGGCAGCAGCTGCAGCCGGCCGGGGGTCAGAGTCTCCAGACCGGGCCGAGGTCGTCTCCACGCCACGCCGGCTTATTTATCTTCACGGGATGCAACACCTGCAACACCGGGCCTCAACCCAGCTGGACAATAACACTGCTGATTGATATCAGTGGAGGCTTTGGAGTTTCATCACAGATCTCCTAGCAACCGAGGCTGGCGCCATCATGGAGGAACTCACTGTGTGGAAATAATATGACGTCGTGCAAAGCATCCTGGGAGAAGGAAGTCAGAGAAACATGACGGTTGTGTTGAGTAGCTGTTTGGCTCGGAAATGTCTGAGGTAGAGCTTCAGTGGGTAGCAAATATATCAGCGCCTCCAGCATCATCTCCTTCACTTTAACTGGACTCTTTCTTCCTCAATGAGTTCACTACTCTTCATCATTTTGAACACGAGTTAGGAATTTAAACTGAATTCACCTTTTTAGACCCAAATTTGATCCAGAACACTGGAATTAATCCAGAATAACAAACAACCACTAAAACACATTTTCTGTCCAGGAATGACAGGAAAGAACTGAGGAATTTAACATCTCAACCAAAAAATAAAACTAATGAGCTTTGATATTTTTTTCAGATTTTTTGTAAAACAGACTGGTGGATTTAACATTACAAAAAAAATATATTTTGGTAATGAGTAATAGTGTTAATTTAGGGCAGCGGTGGTAAACACGTGATACTGGGAGGTTGGGTAATAAATTTATTAATCTGTGTCGCCTGTTGGTCATCTATGGACGGTTTATGCTCTTTACCAACATGTGTCATATGACACAGAGGTTTAGGGGCCCTTCAAAGGGCCCAAGGCCTGTTTAGAGATCCATCCATGGGTTTGTGATGGTAAACCATCTTTGGGTCTTTAGCAGTGCTAACAGCTGCATTACCATCCATCTGTGGCTTTTGATGAACCACCAGGTCAAAGTTTCCACTCATCATCTGAAGCTTGGTGCACATTTGGTCCATTCATGATCCCCAGTGGATAAATCCTACTGACTGTAATGATCACTTGACCTTTCTTTGATCTCAGTTAAATATCTTGACAACTATTTGATGGATTGGAATGAACTTGCATACCAACGACTTTGGTCACATGTTAAAATGAGTGAATGAATATGTGCACAGCTACTGTTAACAAAGACCTGGGGCCTCCAGTGTGGCCCTCAGTAGAGGGTACATTTCACACTAAAAAGCCCATTTAGTTTGTTGCTTCTGACTTTTATTTTCCTAATGACAGAGCTGCAGGGTGTCTGCATATGTAAATGCTGTAAACATTGAAAGATTTGCAGAAATCAGATGACTCTTGGGGGGAATCAGTGATTGTAATTGTTCATTTCTCCTCGTTGCTTCTGGTAAAAGAATTAGACGAGTCCCTTCTGGGGCTGCTGAGGGTGAAGGAGGGGTTTGCTTGTGAAACGGACCATCGGACCTCAAAATACATCTCCTCTTCTACTTTTCCATTAAAATTATTACTACCATTCTCCCAAGAATGATTTTGAATTTAAAGTCCTCTATAATTGGGCCTATATTTTCCCGGCCTGCTGCTGCTGTGCTTATCAGCGAGGGGTAAGAATTAAGACCACATAGGGAACCAAATAACATTTTTTAAAAGCTGGGAGACTTAAGTAGAAAATTGGCTTAGCATGCAGATAGCAAAGTCAACAATGGGAACATATATCCCGGCTCGGAGTGATTGAAGTCGCTGTCTTTCTGAATAACAAAGTGTTTGATTTCTACCACGGCTCTTACATAAACTGCTAACTTGATTTCACACCCCGGATCTGAGGGTGACAACAAACACTTTAATTAGAGGAGGATGATGCCGGGAAGGGGAGGGAGGAAAAGGTGATAGACGGTAACAAATCCCCAGCACACTCCAGACGGCCTAAATATACAGCCAGCAAAGCGAAATATCATAATTTTTTCCATATCTTATTATTTTCCTCTTCATTCTCCAGCTTGAAATTGTGAATATTTTTGCATAGCTTAAAACCCGGGTGCTATCTCGCCCAACCCTACGAGGTTCATTTGCATTGTTGGAGTGTTTGAGTGGGAGGTGAGGGTCTGAAGGGGGTGGTGTGTGTCATAATTAGGCCTATGTGGTTGATGTTTGGACCGGACAGCGTACCTGCCGTCCTGCCTCGTCGCTGCCTGAGTGGCACCTTGCAGGCCTTTGAACCCGAGCCTCTCCACACGGTGAGATTAGCTCCTTTCAGAGCGCCTCCACCCTCTAAGTAGTTGTTTTTAACGCCGATAGAAGAGAAGAAAGAGAAAGGGAATGAAAACCAGCCGAACAAAAAGCACAAACCCGCTTTCACTTGATCCTGTGGACGTTATTAAGCGAGTTCCCAGATCATCTGATAGACGGCATCCAACAAACGTGCCTCCACCTTTCTCTACATCCCCAGAACCAAACGCCACCTCTGCGCTCAGTTTGGGCTTTATTGGTCAGCAAATAATCAAAGCACTTTTTTTTTCCTCCTCTGGAGAGGATTAGAAAGGCGAAGCTTAGCCTGCTGGACCAGACACTAGCGGGGAGGCCAGGGGGTCTCCTTATCAGGGCTCGGCTGCTGGATGCAGCTCCGCTACAGGACAGATTGCTTTCACTGTCGCCCGTCTGCAGGGAAGAACAAAGCCGCCGCTGCCGCCGCCATAATGCCTCAGCTCTGGTGGGACACCGAGGGCTCGGAAAGACGCCTTTATGTATTCATTACGATGAGCAGTGAGATCATACATGCCTCTGCCTCCGTCCTTTCTTCTTCTCTTCTTTTTATCCATCAATATGGCCTCCATTAAACGGGGTTAATTTCTTCCTCATGAATATACAGGAACATGGACTGTTGGTGTGTTATAGCATGTTGATGAGTCGCTGCCTGCTTCCTGACACACTTTATCTGTGTCAAATAAACTTTACGAGAGCAGCCAATCACCAGGACGAGGACCATGTTGGCATTCAAACATCTTCGTTTTTCAACTATTTCCTAAACCTAACTATAGTGACTTTACTGCTTTGTAACGGTTGTTACGTCATTATTATTTGAACAAACACCAGTGTGACAGAAGGCCAATATGAAACCCTTTAACACCTAAAGTGTCGCTGTGACAAATCCTACGTGCACACTTTGGATTACCGTAATGATGTCACTGTTCGTGTCAAAAAGATGCTCTTTTAGACAGCCAATATGGTGTCATTACGGTAATTTCACTAGTGCCTCTCTTGGAAGCCGACGAATCAGCCTCTTTGTTCCCTGTTTTAAAAAAAATGCTTGTATATAGTTTCCATTTTGTAGCCAATTTTTGCACAATTAGAGACAAAGACCTACAAAACTTTCATAAAACTTAACATATAAAATCTACTATTCATGTTCAATTGAATTATTGTTTTTTTCCCAAATGAAACTCTTTTTTATGTTTATTTTTATTCGTGGCCATTATGTCTTCAGTTTGTGCCTATGAACAAAGTTTGGAGGTCAAGGCTCAAGGTCACAGAAACTCAAGAATTAATTTTTGTACAATGACAATTTCAGTGTCTAACAGGATAAAATGATGAATGATGACTATAAAAGCAGACACATGAACCAATCTTGTTTTCTGGCTTCAGGTATGCTGCTTGCAGTCAAACACTTTATATGACCAAAAAAAAGATGAAGAAAAACAAAAAGGATCCCACAGGAATTGTGTAAAAAGTAATATATTTATTTTGAAGAAAACCCAAAATAATCACATACAACAGCCCCAATATAAACAATAAACAAAAAAAAACTGCATCAAGCCCTCCAAGAAAATCTTTGTCGGAACAAATCAAAAACACGGTGGTGCCGCTTTACCTGAGCCAGCCTGAGTCCCAAATTACCTGACAAGGTAAAGGAAACCAGGGGAACATGGGAAATGAAAACACAAAGTCAGACAGGTCATCATAACCAACTACCGTAATATTAACTCTTTGAGTGCCATTGACATATGCTGTATATATGTCAATGTGTTTTTTCGGCAGGTGACACTAGAGGGCGCTCTCCCACAGTCTGTGAGTAATGATGGGGCTTCTGGGAGATGTAGTCAGAGCATAAAGAGACGGTATACACCACAGAGATCAAAACAGGAAGTGGAGACGATCGAGATTAGAGAGTAAAACAAACAGAATGTGGACAAAAAGTGGTGATTTTGGTGAAAGTGTCCTCTACTCTACCTCTGATAAAACAAGAATGGAACAAGGTAAAAACAAACATTTTTTTCATGATGAAATAGAGAGTCTCTTCTTTCATTTGAGATATTCACTGTTTTCAGAGTCATAGTACAAAATATTCTGTGGGTCTAGAAATATGACTCAAAATGGGCAAAAACACTGGAACAAGACACTTTGTGTTTTATAATAATTAATAATAATTAACTCAAGTAATAAACCTTTGCTGGAGCCAAAACACACATTTTTTATGAAACAAAAATGAATTTGGCTCCTATAATGACATTTTTGGATGTAAACTGAAAACTTGATCAGTTAGTGGAGGCATACGACCAGGAGGCGCTAATTCAGTTTTTTAGTTTTTCCAAAGTTGAACTTTAAACAAGTGTCAAAAAAGTCTGAAGCTGTCACCTTTGCATGATAAATTCAAACAGAAAATGCATCGTGTTGCAGATTAACTTAAGGAGTGTTTGTGCACCTTTCTGCCTTCACATGTCGTACACATTTTGTACAAAGAGAGCTGACAGGAAGTCTCTGTTAACAGAGGGACTATAAACGCTCTCGCTGGCGGCCATGTTGTTGCTCCCCTGACATCTAACCCCAATTTGCGTCACACTAATTCCAAGTTTTAAATTACACCTCTCCCTCTCTCTTTCTCTCATATGATTATCTCTTATTTCTCTTCGTCAGTCCTTTTTCTCTCTCTGTGTTTTAGCCCCTCGGGGCTTTGGCTCGATTCTCGGTGCAGAAGAAAAGCGAAATAAAAGCGGCATAAAGGAGCGAAGAGCCCGAGGAGACGACGTGGCGTTTGGCGGACAGAGCGGCGCCGACATACACCGCCACAATCCTGCAGACTGCCTCAGATTCCCAGAGAGCAGACTGAGACATGAGGCATGTCGGGTGAAAGTAACCGCAGTTTGACCCACGCTGAGGTGTCATGGCTGACAATCATATTTTTGGCCTGCAGATAAAATCTGACAGGAATGTCGCAATCGTTCATTATTTGTCAGAGTGTTTATGAAGACATGGAGGAAATTACATTTCTGTTCTCTGGCACGTTGCAATGCATCTTTCAAACTTATAATTACATTCATTTCACTGACTGTAATTTGCATGCTCATGCATTTATTTAATCTTGGTACTTGTGTTTGTTTATGCACTGTTCTTTGTACCATGTGGTCTGTTTTTATTTCTTTCTGATGGAGAACAAGTTTTTTTTTTTAACATTTTATACATTTATTAGGCAGCTGTGACTGAATCTGAATGTTTCAAGCTAACTTTTCTAATTTGTCTTGTAGCTGTAGCTCCACCTCACCTGTGACTATGAGGCTATTTATTATTCAAATTCTTCGCCCAGTTACAGTCCAGCAGTCCGGTCACCTCACATTCAACTCCTCAAACAGCCGACTGTACATGTCAAGTCTCAAGTTTCCACCTGCAAGACCCACATTTTAATGCTTTTGTTCATCATTTGTGACAGACACAGAGAAATTAAATGCTTCCCGCTCATAGATCATTTATTAAATCCTTCTCTACACAACAAGTTTCTCCAGACTCCTCATATTTGAACAGATCCAGCACAGTCAAAACAGTGTTTTGGGTGACAGATGTTGTGTCAAAGCACGTGTCTGGAATGTGTATTTTCAATCGACAGATGGTTGAACTCATCTGTGACATCTGTCGCCGTCCTCGTCTAGGTACATCCGACATAGCTGCAGGACTCACATCCAGGCAAGAGGTGACACGACGGCGTGGGCGTGTCGGTACGTATGTGATACGACAGACTTTAAAAAGGTCACACACAGACGAAACAAAAAAAAGACATGATGAAGCCCTTCAGGACTCGTCCCTCCTGTCCCCGAGGATGAGGGCAGAGTTGAAGGGTTGAAAAGTTCAGATGAAGGGGAGAAGAAAGGTGGGCGAGGCAGTCATGCAAAAATCTGACATGAGGACAGGACGGGAGGCGGGGGCAGGATTAGCCCGGGCTAAGGTGACCGAGGACAAATAATAGGCGGGACAGAAGTGAGTGTTTTACAGCGTAAACCGAGATGGTTTATGTTTCCTTGAGTAATCGTTTCCAGCTGCGGAGTTTTCGACGTTCTTAAAGGATTACAACAACTTCGGAGCAGTTTGGTGTCTTATTGTGCAGCAAAATCTGCTCATTATCAGTCGTGTTGTTTGCCAAAACGCTGTTAAACATGTGGACTAATTAAAAAGCATCAAAGTGTAGGCTCACTTTGAGGCTGCAACATAGCCATGGTTCGACTCGTTAGAGGAGGTGGCCCCAGATGGTTCTATAGAAGGCTAATAGAAAATGATGCTAGTTATGTCTTGATTTATTCCCTCAGTAAACACTCTAAACATCAGTTTATGGTCTCAGTCTATAGTTTAAAGTCTTCTTTAACACAGTTTGATGTTCATTTAGTAAATTATTGTTCAGTTTAGAGTCAAACAGACCATAAAGGAGGAGATGATTTAGGACAAGGCTACCTGCAGATTGACAGGTCCTTACCATGGCAACATCTGGTTTGGGAGTTTAGCTCTAACCCCTTTCAGTGTGTTTTCACTTAACTGTAACTGCTTGAAAATGTCATCACTGAGTCGTACTTAGCTCCACCTTCTCGAGTCACATGTGGTTGCAAAAAACCAAGATGGCGACGGCCAAAATGCTGAACTTGAGGCTTCAAAACCATGTGTAGCGTCACAGCAGCTTGGCATCTTGTTGGCCAAAGGTTTGAGATAGAAGTCCATACATTCAGTCGTAGCATCTCTGTTATATTGCAGAGCTCTTTAAAAACCTTAGAGAGCCCGAAGCGTGCAGCAGGATGCATCAAGTCTAATTCTGCATTTGATTTGCAGCTCTGTGACCCAGACTGACGTAGCAATGTGATCGGAGGTGACCGACTGAGAATTCCTCACATTGTTGTGTTCATCAAACAGCTTTCATGTCTCCCAGGAGAGGAAGCACCTCTCCGGCCTCCAGACGGAGGAGGACTCGACACTTTCACTCCTCCGTCTTCACCATTAAACTATTAATCAGCGTAAAGACAGACGGCTCTGGCCCTGCACCAGCACTTTAGGGCGTTTTCTATCAGTGCCATTCCAGGCAGATGGTGGAGTAAGTGTGATTGGCAGGAGAAGTGGAAGAAGCAGCGAAGGAGCGGATACTGTTGCCAAGGAGTGGGGGGGGAGGTTTGGGGCGTGACCAGTCTTAATTATCCCAAAGGTTTGCCAAGTATTGGCGCTCTGACAAGCCTCCAGAGCGGAGTGACGGGTTTCCAGCTCCACTCAGACGAGTTTTGTTTGGAGGCGAATGTTTAAAATGTAGGTGACGAATGTGTTTCTGCAGAGAGCTAGCGCGGTGACTGTCGGCATCAGCAGTTCTGACCATCGTTCCCATGAAAAAAAATAAACAAAACAACATGGACGTTGCTATCGGAGCATCTGAATTTTAATCCTCGGTTTAGATGAGTTTCCTCCGATCCGCTCTGCAAATCCCCGCTGGAATGCAGCCGCAGTCGAGATATGGATCGACTGATGCCGCCTCGCGGAGCACTTTAACAAAGCCAATCACCTCCCGGTCGAGATCCCGCAGGTGCAGTGAAACTGCCTGCAGAGGCACCAAAATGGCGGATGGGTGTTGGGTTCATAAGGGTGAAAGAGGAAGAGAGCGGCGGTGCCACCGGTCCCTCTGCTATCTGAGGAGATAACTGGGCATCGCCGATGCTAGGTTCACCCTGAGGTCATGAGGAGCTCCCACAATGCCCCTTGTTTCCACACAGTATACAGCAGCATCGACCACGCCACCGATGCAATCGTTTCGATGCAATCGCATTTGCCCCGTGCTGTCTGTGTTGTTGTTGTGGCGTGACAAGGGGACTAAAATATTCATAATCCCCACATTGTCGCTTCGCCAGTCATAACATACAAGCGGCGGGCTGCGGCGCCGACGCCAGCCAAGCCCCGAAATGGTCACAGTTGGCTCCGACGACCGAAAGGACTTGTTTGTCCCCATAAGTTCAACGGAGGAGCGATGAAAGCTGGAGCTCATATCCAGCTTAGAGGTCAGAAAACTGCATTCCCCACATTCCTCCTCCGTCAACAAGCTGAGCCGCTGAGAGACGGCGTCGCTGACGGCTGTAATTACTGCCGATGCACACTCATGGGAAATATTAGCAGCAGGCTTTTCTCTGTCAGGTGTGAGTGAGGCTCGCATCAACTTTTATGACTGTGACTTATGTGTTGATCCATTTTGACACAAAAAAACTAAATTACCAAGGAACACAGTCTTTGGGCTGTTGGAAAACTGAGACTGAAGTTTCTCTCTTTTCCAGCTTGTCGTTGATTTTAAAGCCCCGGAAATCCTAATTTATTTGAATAAATATTAAAATATTTCTACACAGCTATTGAATTTTATTGTACATACTCTATGTTGTGACTTTTGACTGATAGTTTTTTTTCTGCATAAATTACCTTGCAGGCTATCATGCCTTTAGCGCTTAATTTTTAATTTAAATGCTGGCTGACTTTGTCTAAACATGTCTCTGTTTCTTGTTTTCATGCTTTGCAGGTTATCTTTCACACTAAAATTGTTGGACTTCGTGAATTGTAAACACACCTGATGAGTTTTGTGATTTCCTGACCTCTTCCTGTTGACTTTCAGGAACTTTTCAGATTTCTATCTTGAATAATTCTTAATTATTTTTGCAGTATACAGATACACGTGTGAGATTGTGAGAAATCACAGCATCCATTAAAACTCAGGTATGTCTGCAGCTGCTAAACGTCTGTTTTATGTATTAAATCTCACTGCAGCTGGCTTTTGTTCTTTTTACTATTAAGCTTTTATTATCTTTTTTTCTGTAACAGCATATTACAACATTAATTCTGCATTTCCTGGTTATTTTTTGTACAAAGGTTGAGTTTTGGCCGTCCTGTTGTCATCCATCTTATCATCTCTAATCCTCTTACGGTATCTTCATCAGAGAGGCTGTCAGAGAGGAAGTCATCATAAACTCCTCAACAGGTGTGTGTGTGTGTGTGTGTGTGTGTGTGTGTGTGAAGTGCAGCAGTCCTCAGGCGTTTGTCATTGACTGACAGCTAAAGCGGAGGGCAGGGAGGACAGACAATACAGGGTAAGGAGAGATGTGGTAAACAGGCTCGGCCTTGCCTCCACCAGCGCCGCCGCCGCCGTGCAGCTAACGTGACATGTCAGCTCCACGCCACGGTGCTTTGTTTACGCCTCACCTGTCAAACCTGGAGAGGGAAAGCTGGAGTGGAAAGCGGCTCTCATTAACACCAGCTGATGATTAATATTTCCAGCATGCTGCTGAGTGATTCGTGAGACAAGGCGGACATTTTTATTTCCTGCAGCAAAGCAGAAACCATGTTTCCATGTTAAGCTGAAGCTCAGTGGGTGTAATTAACCACCAGCATAAACTAGGACAATTTTTTCCTGACACATGAGGAAGCACACTTTGAAATCTTCTAGGTGATCAACTGTGCAGCAGCGGTTCATTTTCAAAAACCTAAATCTCGTTTTAACCCCTGAAAACAACAATTAGCATCCGAGCATGCGTGTTTATACTGTTTTAACCTCTCATTTTTGTTTAGATGACCTTTAATTCTGATGTATATGGGTAGAAATGTGCAAAAAACATCCACACTGGTCTAAATATATATGACATTAAATTAGGAGAAGTTAGCAGTTAGACTGAAAACAAGACAAGTTTTAGAGGCGGTTGATGCTAGTGGTCATGAAAAGGTGGACACTTTGATTAAATCTTAAAGGTGCAGCATTTAGCATTTGGCAGCATCTAGCAGTGAGGTTAAAGATGGCGGCCAGCTCTATGTGTTGAAATTAATATATTTTACTTATTCTCAGGTGATTATACACCAGAGAAAACACATCTTATATTCCATTTCTGCCGATAGATCCCTTAAATATTTCATTAAGATCTTTTAAAGCTCTTATGTTTGCAGCAATAATAGGTCAAATGTTAAATATTATATCAAATAGTGTCTGATCTGCCCTCAGACGAAGACTTTAGGCAAAATCTCCCTTCATTCTTTTGCATTTTGAAGTGTGAAAACATCCTTTACTTCTGTCTTACTGAGAGGAAACCTGGAAACATAATGATGATACACAGGAAGTGAGTAATTTTCAGACTTATTAGAATATGGAAGGATGTTGTTTGTGGATGAACAGCTGGTTTGAGAAGTTGTGAATGTTTTTTAACTCTGTGAAAACGTCACGACGACACACTACAAGCCTTCACCAACCAACACGAAACAGATGGGATGTATTTCATGAAACAGGTTGAGCTAAAATCAATTATAAAAATAGTTTGGTCATCGATTAGTCTGCAACAATATGACCGTCACTGCTGATTTTTAAAAAGAGGAGAGAGGAGGGATCCATCTTATTTCGTTAGAAACTAACGTTGTATTATTTGGCTGTATGGTCACTTGATCAGATCAAGAGAAAAGGCAGAAAAAAATTATAATTATTCTCATTATTATTATTTCTCTATAAGCTTCTTTCTATAATGTTGCTATAAAGTCACTTTATCATCTTCAGTTCTCTGCATTAGGTTTACATGTTTATATGTATTTAGGTTTATGTCTCTATGTTAATTTGTGCAAACTTACTTGGCAGTAAACTTGTTTGTGATTTCTCATTGTCAGACTCTTTTTACATCTACATTTATATAAATTTTCCCTCACAGCTCTCGGCTGCAGAGTTCCTCCCCCAGTTTCAGAAATTGTTGTCCTCTTTAGTCACTCAGACATGAAAATAATTCTCCTCCTCCTCTCATCTCTCTGATGTTTAGACGAACGTCAAAGTATAAAAAGAGTCAGTATCTATTCCACATTTCCTCCTTCTGCAGGATGGCCTTATGTGCCTTTTATTTTTTGAATAAGATGCTGGAAAAGAAAGGTTTTTGCTGGAATAATAATGGATTAATTAAGGTGATGTTAGCAGCCCTAAAAGCGTGTTGAACTGGTTCTTTGAGTCCAGCAGTGAGAGCGTTTCTACCTGCAGCTACTGTCACAGCGACAGGCTGCTAAACCAACAAGACTTTGATTTTCACTCTAATTGACTTGAATGACTGCCTGGCTGTTATTTGGCGGGTTAGGACCTGCTGTGCGGATCACTCAAGGCTGCCTAATCATGCATTGTGTGTGCCAGCGATGGCTGCGTGAAGGAATGTCAAACTTCACCTCGCGGTCAGGGGAGTCACCGCCGGGCCTCGTGGATTCAAGCAGGGACAGGCCGCCCCGCTCAGGTCCAGGACTACACGAGTCACACTTCCCCTGGTCCGCACCTCCGTCATCGCCACCATTGTTTTACTCGCATGTCTGTTTACATGATGCTTGACTAAAAGTTGGAGTAAAAGTGGTGGAGTCACAGCTCAGACCACACATGGAGGAAATCCTGCAGCTTCCACCTGAGCGTTTATTTAAAGGCACAATTGTTCCTGTTTTGCTCAGCAGCAACATTTTAGTGATGAATTTTAGTCCCAGAATTATTATTGTAGTAGTTTGCGCTACTAGATTATTTTTCAAGGACTTTTTCAATAAAATTATGAATTGCTTGTGTGATGCAGCACTGTCTTTTATCTTTTGTCTTTTTTATTTTCCAAGAAAAATGGACCATTTTCTTCAAGGAATGTAATATTCAGAGTTAAATACACAGTAACTTAGGACATCAGGGAACAGAAAAGATAAATGATTTGTTGGCAGGTTGGAGTCTGTTTTAAGCCGTAAACAATGAGACATCTCAATAAACTGAACTTGTACCTTCTCACACTAAAAGAGGTCTTATTATTATTGATAGATTATCATGCAGAGGTTTAACTTTCGTCTGAACCACTTGAGATTTACTGGGCTGAATGTGGCCCTTGATCTAAAATAAGTTTAGCTGCTCACATGATGTAGTGTGGTGTCATAGGGGCAAGTTAGCGCCACTATTTACATCCACCGACAGTTGTTTTTACCACGACAGGTTCTGATTGTTGGTAGAAATGTCTGAACACATCGTGGAAAAAGTGTCGTTCTGATAACTGGCGAAAGCTGGAAGACAACGGTGGAATAATAGAGGAACATATCTGTGGTTGGAGAAGAGAAAGATCGGTGTTATTTAAAGGATTTTCAATGAATATTTAGATTTACACAATATGGACAATGTCTTTGAGTTCAGTGGTCTGTATTTCTTTGAGTATAGAGACACAAAAACAGACCGGATCAAAAGAAGATTTTCTCTCTGTAGGTTTTTTCCCATAATGTCGTCATAAAACTTTTCACATTTACATTTAAATACATGTGTTGGCTGCAGCTTTTTCCCTCCAATAATGCAAGTTGTTTTTGTCACTTCGACACAAAAATATGATAAAAAAAACAGGTTGAAAAATCCCAAACATGGTCCTTTAAAGCACTTTATGTCACTTGCAAAACATGGAAAACTCACATAACGCTGTTCTTTTTGCACAAGCACCATATTCATTTATATTTATGTTATCAGAGCTTTTTTACAGTTTTTATTTCCAGTGTAGACCACGTTTAATTCCAGCACCACTAACCTGCTTAAAAGTCATAGTAAAAGAGGAAAATTCACATGGAAAACTAGAAAGTGCCAGGCATTTATCAGCAAAAAATAATCATACAAATGGGCAAAGACAAAACTGTTATTGTTAATAAATGAAATACAAGCAACCATGAAAGACATTAAATATAATATTTCATTGATATTTCTGTCTAATAAAGATTGAACCAGTTGCACCAACATCACACATGCAGTTTAAATGATTACTTCTAAATTATTACAGAAAACAGCATTTTTTATGATCCTGTCTGGCTTCTGTATTGATTTAAATTTGATTTATTTGCACTATTTCCTACATTATTCATTCACATTATGTTTGTGTCTCCAGCTAAAACCAGTTCTACCTCAGGAAGACATTCACGATGCTGTGGGAATAAAATGTGATGCCCTTAAACTTTTGGCTTTTTCTAAAATCTATTCCACGTGCATGGAGCGTCCTCTGCTGGTGATCAGATGAGGCAGCACTCAGAGAATATATACATTTACTCAGATAACAACAACTATGAGCTTTTTGAGTTTTACTTGAGGATTTCCAGTTTGTGCATCTTTGCCCTTCAACTCCAGCTCATATCAGAGGCATGTTGTTTATCCAATTATGTTCAAATTTGAAATAAAAATCAAATTTTACAGTGAGAAACACAGTTATAAAACACTACAGTTAAAAAAACAGTAGTTGCAACACACAAGACATCAGAATTATATTTATCAGTGGCAAAGACCAGACAGAAAAATTATAATAATTATAATAATGGATCAAATTAAATTAAATAACATGTGGGAAGGAGCAACATCATCCGAGAAAGTTCAGTTAAATCAATGAAAAAAAAGTTTTAAATCACACATTAATAAAACCATTTCATGTTTCAGATGTCTTTATTTTCCCTGTAAATGTCTCAGAATTGTGTTTAATTCATTATTCATTTTTAGCCAGTCCTATTTCTATTTCTTCGGTTTTATTTTTGCACACTTGAATACCTGGCATCTTTCTTTCCTCGCTCCTCTTTCACTTCATGTCAGTGTTAACTTACAATAATAAAGACGTCTGTAAAACATTCAACATATCAAATTAAAGGTTTCTGATCAATCAACTGATACTCAGTCCGAATGGAAAGAACCAATCAGATGCCTGCATGTTTCTTCTTGGCCACGCCCCCTCTGTCCCTCCCTCCTCCCCACTGTTTCTAGAAATATCCAGAACACTCCTCTGCAGAAATACAGAGTTAGCAGGAGAATCTGTTCTGTAGGGAACAATGGAGAGAAAAATGCAGCCAAAAATACCACTTTCCAGACAAAGAGAGGAAAGAGGGAGACAGAAACTATTCATTTGTGATGTCACTAATCTGAATGTGTCCCACTTTATTTCCTGTTAGCAGTGGATGGGAATGACATCAGCTGACAGGAAGTAAACATGGACCAAAGCTGTTGCGTTTTAGTCAGAAGGTGAGTTCAAGCAATTTCAAGCAGACAGCAAAATAATGTCGTGTAACGTTGTTGACATGAAAGTGAGCACAATATGGGACAGCAGGGGGACATTTTATTTCTCCACCTCATCCATGGCGGACCCTGAGGCCTGCATGGACCCGTCGACTCCGATAGCATCGGCTGGTCGGCGCCGTGACTCATTGATCCATGCAGGTCCTGACAGCGGCGGCTTCCCCTCGTCCAGCATCCTGCCTGTATTTTCATGTCCTCCAGGACGCCGTTTCTAATTCTGCTGGCCAGTAATGACAAAATAAACACAGGACCACGGATCAGCACACGCCACAATTCAAAAACACGGTAAATGTGCACACAGCTGCTGCTGATGTGAGCACATTGAATCATGCATTAGTGTCAGTGTAAACACAGGTAATATGATGCGCATGGATGAACATCACTGCTGCAGATAGTTTCATCTAGAATAATGCATCATGGTCTCTAAGACCTTTCCAGCTGATCCAAGAGGCTTTTTAAACAGCTTATTTAGCTTTAAGAAGGAGGACAAATTTCTCAGCACATGAACTTCATCCTTCAGTTCCTCACAAACACTCAACATCATCTGGAGGCACACTGGACAGGAAGTGGATGTAAACTACTGTTGTGCAGTAAAAAGTCTGAAATATGGTGGAGTCACCAAAACCTTGCAGGGGATCTTCTTGATTTTAAAGGATGTAAGATAGTATTTTTTTTTTTTTAAAATAAAATACAGTTTGCCTTAACCTCAACATTTCATTCATTCATGTGAAGAAACAATTTTCTTAAAGTCCTAAACAGAAAATATAGATTATATACAATATTAGTCGATATTTTTATCCTGATAATCATTATTAAAATGTATATAATCATTCTTAAATGATATATATAATAATTATATGTCTATCTATCTATATATATATATATATATATATATAAATATATAGCCTATATACACTGCAGTCCTCGCTGTCCTCAGGTGACCCAGAGCAGCCAGCCTGCAGTGACGTCACGCACTCCCACACGCCAAACTCCATTGTATTTTTGCGGCATTTTAGCCTCCGTCTCTTCCATTAATTCACACCTGTGATCACGCATGAAAAAAGCCTCAGCAGTCCGTCCAGCGGCTATTTACGTCCTCAAAATCTCATTAAGGGACTAGACTGACTGCAGCAGCGTGTGTGAGTACAGGTGGAGGGTTGAGGTGTGAGTCCCGAGGCGACCGAGCCACAAGAAGCCGTGGAAGTGGGACTGCAGCTCGGTTTAAGGTCGCACCTGCCTGCCTGTCTCTCTCACTTTATCGGTCTTTCTCCTGGTACCGAGTCGGATCGAGGCGCCATTTCTGCTTCAGAGCACCGTCAGTTTGTCAGTGGACGACAACAAAACACACCGACAGGACCATGCTGACGATGCTGACCTCCATGTATCTGATGGTGCGGGCGTTTTCCTCGCAGGTGAGTTGAAAGCAGCCGTTTGTTAGCTGGACCATCACCGGAGAGCGGCTTGAAACTTGACCGTTACTAGCCGGTAGGACTCCATTAGCCTCCCAAACTAAGTCAGTTTAAACATGTCCGCGTTAGTTAACGTTAATGATGTGTGTTAATATCGTTTATTGAAAAGATGATGGGGACTTAACGAGGAGTTTTTTTGACCGTGGACTTAAGGTGAAATAAAAATGGCCGCCGGAAACTCAACTCCTTCGTGTAGGTGAAGGAAGCGGGCAAGTTGTGTCTTTTTTTTTTGACCCCGTCATTATTAATTCAGAGAGAGTCGTCCTCACTTTTGGAAAAGCGCCATCATGAAGTTCGCCAGAGTACTCAACCGGACATCCGGTCAGAGCCTTCAAAATAAAATAGATTTATTTTATCTTTATTGGGCGAAATTTACTTGTTAAAGCAGCATAAACAAAAAAGTAAGAATACAATAAAACAACAATAATTAAATAATAAGTAATACGATTTATAAACATTTATAGTATTACTGAAATTAATGTGAATATGAAACATAAAATTAACAGTGAAAAATCATCCTGTCAACATATCTGTTATATCAGTTAATTTGATCTTTTGCTCATTTAGCACACTGATATTTGCCTACTTTACTTACTTCTTACTTGTTATATCTTATATAACTTCACAGCCATGGAGTGGTGTCTCAATGACAAAAGGAAAAAATAAATATTTAAAGGTATGTAAAGGTGAAGTGTGAGCAAAATATTGTCTAAAAGATAGCATTTAGGTAAGAAGTGTCCCTTTTTGGTCATTTCATTACTGTTTTTGTTTCTTCTTCTTTTCATTTTCTTTGGTTAACCACAGTAATAATGTGCAAATGTGTCCGTATGGAACAACTGATAAAATTAGTCTGCTCTGCAAACACAATTAAAGACAAAAATATGAATGCTTACTTTCATTTATTGGGCATTCACAGTGAAAATAATTGGCATGGGGATTTTTCTTCCCTGAGCGAACGAAACAAAGCATCAATCTTGATGTTTAAAACATTAAATTCTGTCACCTTTTAATATAAAGCAATGTTTGCACTTTTAATTTGAAGGCTCAAGCGTTTCCTGTTAGCGCTGCCTTTATGCTGTAGATCAGCATTCCTCAACCCTGGTCCTCAGGCCCCACTGTCCTGCATGTTTTAGATGTAATTGTCCCCCAGCACACCTGATTCAACTGATCAGCTCGTCATCAATCTCTGCTGAAGCCTGATAACGACCCACTGCCTTCAATCAGGTGTGCTGGAGCAGGGCGACATCTAAAACATGCAGGATAGTGCGGCTTGAGGACCAGGGTTGAGGAACGCTGCTGTAG
Source organism: Synanceia verrucosa (assembly GCA_029721515.1). NCBI lineage: Eukaryota > Metazoa > Chordata > Actinopteri > Perciformes > Synanceiidae > Synanceia > Synanceia verrucosa. The sequence continues at coordinate 1,849,043 of CM056555.1, read as the reverse complement.
ACAATCAGCACCATGGTCAGCTCCTGCCAGCAGCCTCAGCGTGTTTTAAGCTCAGGCACGCTTACAAAAACCCAGCAAACTGTCCCTCACAGACCCCGGTTGTGATTTAAAACTATAACTTTACAGCTTCTCCTTCACTTTGAGTTTAGCTTTTTCCTTTAAGGCAGCAGTGTTGATAAAAGCACTGAATTTTACAACCATATAACAGCTGGACAGAGCAGGTGTCAGCATACGTTTTAATAGCCGGTAACACAATGGTAACTCTACTTCTGCCGAAATGCGTGGCCGGAGACGTGCTGGCAGGTCATGAAGCAGAACTCCATTCAAAAAATCAGGGAAACTAACAACACAGTCATAACTAACGATCAAAAATGCTGATAAAATTAGATTAACCATCTTTTCTGAATCTGTCCAAGCTTCTCCTGGAATTCAGCAAACAAATAATCCACCAAAGAGCATCGATAAATTAATGTGTAACGAGAAATGGACAAAAAGGAAAAGTGAGACATTCTTTTCATTTTATATGCTAATTTTGACAGCTTTAACAGTGTTTAACATGGATTAATCAAGTTAATTTTGATATTTTTGAACTGAGTAGTCACTGTTGTGTATTTAACTCTGTTTGCATCAGATAACATTTTAATCTCCTGGCAAACTCATGTGTGGACATCACATTTTCATGTCTATACCATGATGCTTAACTCTGCTTAGATCATTTTTCTCAAAAACCACATCATGTCAAAAGATGAGTTTTTAGGTGCCAAATGAGCACAAATAGCAAAGAGAAATGAAAAATACATTACCAAATAAGACCTAAATAAGTCTGAGGAGGTTAAAGATAATTTTTAATAAAAAAGAAACTTGAGTGTTTCTATTTTCTGCAACTTTATACTTCTATTCCACTCCTTTTTATATTTATTTCATTTTAAAACAGGACAATTCGCATTAACTAACATGAACACTTGAGTCAATCGTGCTAATGCATCAGATTTGGGGCTAATTTTTATCTGCAGAAAACCAGCTGTTTGTCCAGTTACATGTCGTTTTTATCTTTTGTACTGTACTGAAACCTTACTAGAGCCTCTCCCTCTTTGCTTGAAGGGCAGTATTTTTTAGTAAATTAGTATTTTTACGTATTGTAAAAAGTGAGATCATAATTTTTTTTTAATTATAAAACAGGTCAAAGTGATGTAGAAATGCTGTGGAAGTATCTGTGTATTTTTGTCAGTTATTTTATTAACTTCTTATTTGAAATAAATGACTAAATAAAACAAACAAAATAAAATAAAGCCGCACAGCCTGTGTCCATTTCACAGTTTTGAGTGCACATCTTTTTAATTATTTCTTTTTGAATTGTGGGTGACATCTGCTGACAGGAAGTCAGCCCCAAGCTGTTGCCCAGCAACACTGGTAGACTATTTCAGACAGACAGTATGAGAAAAATAAAGTGTTTTTGAATATCACAGCAATATTATTGCTTCTGTGATGTTTATAAAAGCAGTAATATGTAAAAGTGAGCGTGATCATCTGTCCAAACTTTCTGCTGTTCTGCTCTATAAATGTCAGCAGATCAGACGCTCGGCTCAGATTTACCTCCCATTAGGCTGCAGACAACAGGCTGAGCGATGACTTAACAGGCTGGCTACTGAACCCAGTGACTTTTCCTGTAGTCTGAAGAGGGAACTTGACCTCAAGTGACCTTTAACCTTTGACCCCCGTCAACTAGAATCCTTCACAGACCTCATTGTGGGTCTAGAGGAGGTGGGACAAAAAAAAAATTCAGTCTAAACTGCCTCCATTGTGTGAGAGTGTTAACAGATTTAATAAGATACCATAATAATCTGTGTGGCTAGATCGTCTTTGTGTCATGGAGTTGGACTCTTATTTTGAAATTGGAAGGTAATCTTTGATTTTTATTTGGGGTCAGGAATTTTATAAATATCCAGGTATTCATCCAGGGCCGTAGGAATCTTTTGAAAAGCCACAAAAAAAAGTCTAGTATTGGTTGATCATTTAAAAATATTCAGACTAATATATATTCATATATTTTTACATATTTGACTTCCCTGCATGAGGGTCTGTGTCACCGAACTGCAGAAGTGCATTTTGATTGAGTATTTTTGCATAAAAATGATTAGGATGTAAAAAGTATAAGATTTTTATCTGGCTAAAACATTTAGTCTCATTTAGTGTGTGTGTGTGTGTGTGTGTGTGTACTTATCATTTTACAGTATTAAGTCTCTTAAAGGATCAGCTCCCAGCAGGCATCAGAGGAATGCTGTTGGTGCATGGTGGTGTTCCTTTCCCAGCATAAATAATAATAATGATAAATATGTCCATATTTTGCATTTGACACCTTTAATGTGTTCCCAATGGGTCTTCCAAGACTTTCCAGGTGATTCCTGGGGAATGTGTCATCTTTGTCACTTTGAATCTCTAACCTGATGTTTTTCTATTGCTGTTTTTTTGTCAATATATTGCTTTTTGTACCATTCTGTATTGTGTGTACATTTTTGAATCTGTTTACACTTCCTACTTACAACTGTTGCATAACAATTTCCTTTGGGATGAATTAAAATTGATATTATCTTATCTTTGTAAAAGCGTACATATCTTGTCACAGGGTTCTGGAGGGGTTCAAATCAAAAAGGGGCTGGATTGATAGCAGGTACTGTTAAAGGATATGAGGAAGTTCTTGAGAGCGTTTTCTTTTTAAATGGTCACACATAAACACATTGACCTCTTTTTGTTTTATAAATTACTAAGAGTCGTGAAATGCTTGACAGATAATGAATCCTGTAGAATACATGTACTGTACTGGACAGTCTTATCAGTGGCTCATTCGGACGTGTAATGTAGTTCCACTTCCGCCAAACTGCAGCATCCTGTTTAAAAAAGTAGTCTTTTCAGAAAATCCACTTTCGTGTATGGAGTGGGTGGGCGCGCTGTGATCAGTGCGGTGCATCATGGGATAGGGAGTTCTTTTTGTGGCTCTGGTTCCTTTCTAAAGGCTGTGTCTGTGTCATAAAAGACTACAAGTCCCGTAGGGAGTGTGGGAAGAGACGTTACACCGCCTGACTTTACAATACAAGGATAGAGGTGACCCTTCCGTCTAGTCTGACTCTGAGCAGGGAGGAAAGGCAACACAGACTCAAAGCATCTTTACCCGCTAGCTAAAATGGTAAGAGCATTAGCTGCTTTTTGTAAAGATTATTCAGTAGCATAAAAAGTCTGTATTAAATCGTGAAATACTTGTAACGGCGTTTTAAATGATTCATTTTTAGTTGACATTGAGAAGAGGCCGTCATAATGTATTCTCACTTTATGCTTTGTTTTCTGTGCTGTAATGGAGGTTTTGTGTCCGCTGAATTAGACACAATTCAGACATTAAGACATTCATTTGTGTCGTCCGCAGCGAGTTGCGCAGTTGAAACCGACAACGTTTCAATGAAAATGTCAAAGATGTGATGTTAGCGTCAGCAGGCGGCACTGCGTGATCGTTTCCGCTATTTTGATACTTGCTAGTCTGCTGTACGTTGTCAATCCATCTGCCTCCATTTTAATAAGCAGACTGTGGCGTGGCGTCAGGTTACATCATCGGCCTAATATTTTATTCATTCCGGGGCAACCCAAACATGACAGGAGCCTCAGAGGGTTTGAATCTCCTTTCACAATACCACAATTTAACGAGTCCTTGTTTGTCAGATGAATTGCAGCCAGCAAAAATGTGATGCAAGACGATTTCTGACTCTGCTGGAAACATCCTTCATTTCGGCTTGCATATAAATCACCCTGCGTATTTATCGTGCTTAAATTCTACTGATTTCATTCATTGTTATGCACGGTCCAGAGGGTTAGAAAGTGTGATGAATGTGTGTGTGTGTGTGTGTGTGTGTTTTTAATGCACGCCGAATTAAAAAGTGATGTGATCTGCTAAAGATAAAGTCTAAAATTTAACTGACTGTCGTACACATACTTGTCAGAATGCAGGGCCGTTCATAATTGCACTGTTTTGTGAATGGAGTTCGGTGCGCCTCATACAAAGGGCAGAGTTCCACATGAGGAGGAGCCACTGATAAAGGCCTTGTGAAGCAGCCTTCCAGTGAGGGCTTCACCAGTTAAATATAGATATTTTTTACTTCATATGACTGCTCCTTTGCCCCCCCCTTCCTCTGTGTATCTAGGTCAATGACACATATGAACAAAACCTTTTTGTTTCCCCCCCCCAGGCCGAACCAATCCGTGTTGTGGTGACTGGCGCTGCCGGCCAGATTGCCTACTCCCTGCTGTACAGCATTGCTAAGGGAGATGTGTTCGGTAAGGACCAGGTAAGACTGAGCCTGATCTCTTGATTATGTAATCCAGCAGAGCCCTGTTGCCCCTGCAGTCGACGGTTACATAATGGACTCATCATGAATAATCCATGTTTTAATGTGGGCTATGCCGTCTGCTTGTTGGAGTCCTGATCAGTGTAGTTCTCCAAGTCTGATAACCTTAAACTTATGTTATAATGTACCACTGTATTATGCTTCTGCTTCAAGCTCAATACGCAGAGTATCTCATGGGATGAATGATAAGCTCAGTTAGTGGTGTTAAACTTTGTACCAGCTCCTAGCAGCATTTGCGCCATTCTCAGATGTTCCCTTAGATTACAGATGGAATTCAAGCTGAATTAATTAAAAAAAATAAAATTGGGCTTTGGGGATAAATCTGCTGAGCAGCATTTTTTACCATTTTAGTAAAATCTGCACATTTTGTGGTATTTTTGCAGTTGTTTTCCAAATTGTGTCACTCCAATAAATATGTGGTATAATCATACAAATCCTAATAATAATATGTATTTAAATTTGAAAGATTAAAGTGAGTCATCAGAGTGATCAAATGGAAAGTTGTTGAACATGTGGGAGCCTACAATGTCTGTCAGAAATGATCTGATTTGGATTTCTTTTACAATTAATTTATAAATTTCATGGAATGTTTGTTGTCCCTTTTTTCACCCCCAGCCAATCATCTTGATCCTGCTGGACATCCCTCCCATGCTGCCGGTGTTGGACGGAGTCGTCATGGAGCTGCAGGACTGCGCCCTCCCACTGTTGAGGGGTGAGCCGCCAAAATAAAATGCATAAAGTTACTCGAAAGCTCATGATAATGGAGGTTTTGCCAGTTTTTCCCCCACAAAAGTCCCTCAATAACTTTTTTAGACTGGATGAAAAACAAATAAAATGCATTTCCACCTATAAGATTAATATGTGGTTATGAATATGAGATGCTAATAATAATACATTTTATTTCTACATTAAGTAATGAAGATACAGAAGGTAGGATGTGCTGATACTTCACGCTGATTAATATTTTTCTGCAGAATTTGCTGCTTTAATGCTTAGATCAGGACACTGATGTGTCCAACTAGCTGCCGCGGGTGTGCATATGTATAAATCAACAGCTGCGCATGTTAAAATGTGTGTGTCTTGCTCCATGAAACAAAACAGATGGAAGTATTTTTTGTACTTCGGAAGGAAAGTAGGAGCTATTGACTCCTTAAAGTAATTAAATAAAATGGTACCTATGGGTACAGCAAGCTGTTTTTAATCCCCCCTGATAAGAACAAAATGTTAAATTAACATTTTCAGCCTGAAGGAGCCTGAATCAGTTGAACTGCTCTCCTTCCATCTGAAGCCCATGTTAATGTGGAACACACTGTGTCTTATTTGTCCTTCATAACCTCCTGTCTGTACGAGGAGGAAGGAGTGTCTGAAATCAGGTGCCTGGTTGGCTGGCAGTTTAGACAGCACAGCAGCCAATCAGAAGAGTGGTGGGACAACAATGAGCCTCGACTGAAGTCCAGTCTGATAGCAGCAGCTTTTCGTCTAATAACGAGACAACAAACACATCTTATCTTCAGGATCTGACGAGGCGGCAGGAATTTATCTGAGAGACTCTGACAGCAGGAAAAAAAATTGAGAGTGTGAACAAACAGCACAAAAAGTAAAAAATGGGAAAGCCATTGTGATACCTCATATTTATGTCACCTCTTGATGGAAACCTCCAGTAGTTTCTGAGCAGATTCTAGGGGTGTGTTCTGAGCTGGATTAAAAAAAGCCTTTGCTTATTTTGCTCCCTGAGCTGGAATAACTTGTAGAACAGCTTACATCTGAGAAATGTAGTGCTACTGTCATCATTTTATGTTAACATGTCAAAAGTCCATTCAACTGAGTGATGTGATGTGATTCTGATGTGTGCTGTCAGGTCTCTACCTGGTAAAATAGACAAGATAAGCGTCAAGCACACAGATGTGCATCAATCTGCACTTTAAAATAATCAATACTTTTGCCTTCTCGTTATCATCATTCACCAATAACCCCCTGTTATCTCCTCAGAATGGATCAAGTGTCAGAGTAAATGTTTTAAGTCTGTGAACAAGAAATAACAAGCTCTCTTTGAAGTGTTTTTTCACATTATTGTATTGAGTGGCTAACGATGTTGTGATATTACTGCTGATACAATAACAGTTTTCAACACAAATAGAGAAATATTAAACAGCCGAAGTTCCCACCTGTTTAAAAAAAATACTATACAAGATACTATCTGAATTGAAATCAGTAAATATCTGTACAAAGGTTTTGGATATAGTTTATAATTTATTTTTGCACAATTAAAAAAACACAAAACAGCAAGAAAAATAAAAAATAAATAATATTGACCAAACATTTGATTGCCAACTTCAAGAAGATTGATTTTTTTTTTTGAATACTGTATAAATACATGTTTATGTTTAATATTCAGGATTGTTGTCCTTGTTGTAATTCTTATTAAAAATCGCCAAATATTATGAGATTTTGTTGCACATGTAAGAAGCTGCAATTAGAGGAAAACTGATTTTATCTTAATCCTTTATTAAAATAGTTTACGATTAATTTCATAGTTAACAAGTAATTGATTGATTGTTGCTCTCTGGACAGATTTTATGTTTTGTTTTTTTTAATCAGTCAATCTGCTGCAGACCTGAACAACAACAATACTAATGAAGAGAGTCCATGCTCAACATGTCCCTCTCCTCCTCCACTAATAGAGGTGATCCCCACTGACAAGGTGGAGGTTGGCTTCAAGGACATCGACGCCGCCATCTTGGTGGGCTCCATGCCCAGGAAGGAGGGGATGGAGAGGAAGGACCTGCTGAAGGCCAACGTGGCCATCTTCAAGACTCAGGGCGCTGCCCTCGACAAGTACGCCAAGAAGACGGTCAAGGTGACGTTTCAACAGACCCCTCCCTTTTTACTGCGTTTAATGTCATTTTATTGATCGATGACGTTTTAGCTGCCTCATCTATCAGCTGTGCTTGAGGGTTATTGTTGTCTCAGGGCCTTCTGGGAGTTGTAGTTGTGTTGAAACAGAAGTGAAAAAAGCTGTTTCCTTTAGCGAAGCTGATAACACCAACAGCAGCTTTGTGTTTCTGTCGAACCAGCAGGTTTCTAAAGTTCCTCTGTGTGTCTGCAGTCATCTGTAGTGTAATGTCAAAGTTCATGACCCCAAGTCCACTGTGAGGCCCAGCGTCTGTGTGACCAAAGAGTCTCTGCTGAGGTCAAAGGTCAACATCTCACATGCAGGGAAACTGTGGAGGAAAGAAAACAGCCTGTGAAGCTTTTCAGTTTTTACCAGGAAGAATGAGGGAAAGCTGTTGAAAGGCCAAAAAGGCAAATATGAAATGTAATTATAGTCTGTAAAATGTAACATTCCTCATTTGTAAAATAATGAATGTTTTAATATTTCAGTTTAGTTTCCAAAATCTGATAGTCAATATTAGCAATAAAAATAAATATCATAAATGTGCCTTCAGTTTATTTATTAAACGTAGCGATTAATAGACATAAATGGATTATTTTACCGGCCTGCTGAGGTCAAAGCTTCACATGCAGGGAAACTGTGGAGGAAAGAAAATAGACTGAAGTTATTTTATGAGGAAAGTCTGTTAAATTGTCAAAAAGGCAAATAAGAAATGTAATTTTAGCCATCAAAAACAACATTCCTCTCTGAAGTTTACTTCATTTAAAAAATGGTAAAGATTGTGACAGTTTGGGTCCACCTCAACTCTCCTTTTTCTAGATCTTAACTTAGCTGCACCATTTGACGCATTTTATGTGTTGGCTTAGCTAAAAAATATTTTTCAAATGACATTTTTAAGTTTTCAGTGGAGATCAAACCCTTCAGATATACTCAGTTTATTTCAAAGTTATTTGTACATTCAACCTATTTATTTGTATCTTTAACCTCTTGGACATGGTAGTTGTCTATTTTGATTTATGCTCTAAATCAAATCAGATTTGGATCAAACTGAGATGAAGGATCTGCAGCTCTGTCTTTTTGTCAGTCGTGTATAATCATGTTCAGCTGTTTTTTATCATTTTATTTCAGCATTAAAGGCTTATTCCACCTCTTTTCCTGTGTGACACCTTCAGTCTGATGGAGGCGTTTGGTTTGAATGTTTTTCAGGTTTTGGTGGTTGGAAATCCAGCGAACACAAACTGCCTGATCGCCTTAAAGTCGGCTCCGTCCATCCCCAAAGAGAACTTCTCCTGCCTGACCCGACTGGACCACAACAGAGCCAGCTCGCAGGTAACCCTGCTGCTAGCATCAGGCGTGATGCTAACATGTAGCCCTGCAGCAGTCCTTTGTCCAAGTGAGAACCAATGCTAATAATACTCAGTATTAGACAGAGATAACCTGACTACCATAGGCCCTTTGTGGGGAAAATTAATTGCCCATAAATCTAACAACTGGTTGTCACATTTGGCAGAAAATTAAGAGTTTCTCATTACTGAGGAGGAAATGTGGCTGTTCTTTGCAGAACAGTTTTAAATGAGCCATGTTGTTGAGCAAAAGGAGCCCCAATAAATGAAATCAGAATTTAAGAATTTCATTATTTAAACATTTAAGTGTGAAAAAAAGTTTTTTTCTGAAGCCAAAAAGCAACTTAACTGATTTTCTGACAACTTGGGATTTATGGATAATGTTAAAAAAAAAGGAACTGTCTCTTTTTTTTGTTTCCTCAACAAATCATCAAATGTTTGCATGAGAGGGCATTTATTGGATTCAGTCTCGACACTGAAAAAGTGAGACAGATTGAAATCTGTACGAGCTCACTAAATAAAATATAAAATAGTAAGTTCAACAAATGAGATGCACCTCTGTTAAAGTAAAGGGTTTTCTTGAAAATATCTGTCGCAGCTTTAATGCCTAGGAGCTTTTTACACGCAAGGAATTTGCATCATAATCACAATGAATCTAATTGGAGAGGAGATACAAGATGAGCAAGTTTCTGAGTGTCAAGAGTCATAATAAAGAAATATTTTGATTGGAAAATAAAATGTTAGACAATGAATTAATGAGCTGTATGTTGTTAATATTTATTTGCATTAATATTGTTTTCCACAAAGTGAAGCGTTGTCATTCTCTGAGTGACTGACTGCTGTGTCTTTCCCTCACCTGCAGGTGGCGATGCGTTGCGGTGTTTCTTCCGACAAAGTGAAGAACGTCATCATCTGGGGGAACCACTCCTCCACCCAGTACCCCGACGTCCACCACGCCAAGGTCAACCTCCACGGCACCGAGGTGGACGCCTACGAAGCCGTCAAGGACGAAACCTGGCTCAAAAAGGACTTCATCTCTGTGAGCGCTCGCTGCTTCTCCTTTCACTTAAATCGAAGAGCTACGGCTCTTTTTCAAACCTCTTCCTCTTCCTCCTGCAGACGGTGCAGCAGCGTGGCGCCGCCGTCATCAAAGCCAGAAAGCTGTCCAGCGCCATGTCTGCTGCCAAGGCCATCTGCGACCACATGAGGGACATCTGGTTCGGCACCAAGGAGGTCAGTGTTGGACAGAGGAGACAGCTCCGAACGTCTCAGTCTGCGAGAGATTTTACTCCCTTAAACTTGAAAAGAAACGTTAAACATACTAAATTACTGTTTGTTAAACTAAAACTTTCATTAGCGGGAAAAGAAAATCATATCAAAGTTTATATCGCTGCAGTCTTTGCAGAAGTTCCAGAAAATTCTGCTGACAATCTTTTTGTGTCTCAGGGTTCCTGTGCTTCCTTAAAAGTTTGAAAATGTCTTAATTAAAATCTGGGTAATTAAGGTCTTAATTGTCTTAAATTTAACATAAATTTGCTGTAGGTATTAAATTTTCAGATGGTGCATTTGATGCCAGTTCAGAAATCTTCAGTTTATATCATCGTTGCAAGTGTTAAAATCAGCAAAATTACTAAAGTCAACCTTAAAGTCATTCTTATAATAACATTAACAAGGAATGAATTAATCAAAATTCATTTTGACAACAGGCTCCACAGAATCTCATTATTTGTTGCTGCAGAACAGGTTGTTGTTGTTAATTCATTCTGAGGTTTTTGTGTGTCCTATCAACAGGGTGAGTTCATCTCCATGGGTGTGTACGCTGCCTCAAACTCATACGGCATCGCAGGGGACCTCATCTACTCTTTCCCCGTCGAGATCAAGGTGAGTTCAACCAATCAGCTTCCAGCCAGGAGAACATCATCACCATGTTTGACACTGTACTAAAAAACAGCCCAGTGACCATGTAACTGTTTTTTCTACCTTTGATGAGTATTAAACCCTTAAAAGGCCTCAGGGCATCTCCATGTGCGCTCTTTTGACTTCATTGATACATCTGTATCTGGCAAAAATGTCCTTTCCCCCCCCTAAAATGTTATTTATTGGTGAGTCATTTCAGGGGCATTCTCATGCACTGGTCTATCAGGAGGAGAAAATGAGAAGTGATGACGTTCATACAGAAACTCCACAAAATGAGTGAAGATTGAGCTCTGACTTTCCCCTCTGTCGTCCCCCACAGGACAAGAAATGGAAGATAGTCGATGGACTCTCCATCAACCAATTCTCCCGTGAAAAGATGGACGCCACAGCGGCCGAGCTGGTGGAGGAGCGAGACACCGCCGTGGACTTCCTGTCCCAGTGACTATCACCTCCTGCTGGCCAAGAGCAGCAACAGCACTTAGATCCCCTGAAGACTCGCTGCTCACGGCTCTGACGGTGACAACGACGAAAGAAAGAAAGAAAGCTTCCTGTCTTATTACCCGTCCAGGCTGGCGTCCATGTCACCTCTGTCTGTGTGAGTGTGTGTCAGAATGTGTGTGTAGGTGTGTGTGTGTGTGTGTGTCACCAGGCCACTTAATCAGGTTTCTACAAAACCTGATTTAATGACGACAACCTGGCCTCCTCAGTGTGCAAGACACCGAGCGAATGTCTCCGTTGGTAGATGATAACGCACACTAGCTGTCCAGAAACTGTAACGGAACAAGTTATCTCCAATAAAACAAGAAGGAAACTGACCAACCAAAGTTAAGCTCTCATTTGTGTTCTTAATGTTCACAGTTCTCATTATATTATTTTATTTTCATACATCAGTACATATTATAACATGCAGGGATTTTCTCAACCATCACACCCTGCTGTTAAACAACACAAACCAGATCACACATATACATATTATTCTGTATGTTTGGCATACAATATAAAGAATACATTATGTTGGTTATCTGACATATTTTGACAACAAGAATTTTAAATTCCAATCTTTAAGATAAAAAATGTTTATGTGAGTACATAAGTGAGATTTTCTTTGCTCTTTAAGCTCCAACAGGTTCATCTGAAGTCTGTCACAGTAAAAGTTAACTCTTCCGTTGAAAGTTTAATTTTGTAGAGCTTTACATAATTTATTTTAAAAAATAAAATACATTATAGAAATTATGGTGCAGTTTGAGATATAAGTAAACAGCTCATACTATAAATAAAAGGCAAATAAATAGAGACCAGACACACCTATATCATGTTTATTTGGGGTTTGACAGACATCTATATGAGGTTAAATTATTAAAGTGCATATGAAGCAGACAGCGCTGATATTTTCTGATGTAATTTCAGCCTAAACCTTTCTTCCAGTACAACTCTCAATATGTATGTTGGAAATTGTATTTTATTCTAACATCTGGAAAAAAATAAATTCAGAATTTAAATTCCACCTTCCATCATATTGCAGGGGATCATTTTAACCACATAGGGGCAGCATAAACAGATACTTTCATTCAGAGTGATCTTTAACAAAAAGACACTGCATACACATACATACCCACGTACATATCTAGATAGTCTGCCGTACAGTAATGATACAATAAATAAACTGTCACACAGACAGAATAAAATAACCAGGTGGTATTAGGAGTGTGAAGGTGAGGACATATTCACACGTATTAACACAAATGGTTGAATTTCCAGTAGAATAAACTTTGAAAAATAAAATAAAAATAAAATTGGATGTAAATAAAACAAAGGATCGTTTTAGGTTAGGTTGTTTGTAATACACTGGTTTTACTTTATTCTCTCATAAGCTACATGAGCAATAATTTTATCTATGTATGTGTAATATCACTACTATTCATTTCACACAATACTTCTATTTGTTGAGTTTTTTCATCTGGTCTGCTTCTTATTTAGGCATTCAGACATTTTTTTTAATCATCTATATTAATGATTATTACCCTTGTTAGCTTCTTTTATTGACGTGTTTTCTACTTTTTCTATTTGTTCACTGATACCACAGCTTCTGATTTTATATAGGCCGTTAATGTCAATTTCCTCTATCCACTTTGCTGCTGAAACACTGAACATTTTTCCATTTATGAGACGAATACAGAATTAAATCTGTCTTAAAATGAAACAACAAATAAATGGTCAAGAAACCGAAATTATATTTGTATACATGAGTAAATTGTAAACACAATTTAAATAAAAACGGTGTGTCAAAATATATATATATATATATATATATATATATTTATAGTTATTATTTAAATTATAATAAATAATTAAATAATAATAATATAATATTGTTAAATTAAATTAATTAATTAAAAAATAAATTAAGTTTGGAGTTAAAATATATATATATATATATATATATATATAGTATATATCCACCATCTAAGTGGGCGGGACATGTAGGCAACTCCCTCTGATTGATGTACAGTTCCGCCAATTAGCATTATTGTGTTTGACGCTTGTGCGTGAGACGTCACTTGCTTTCAGAGTTACGTCATTACGTTTGGCTGTGCGCTACGCTAGTGTTAGCTGGAAGAGCTAGCTAGTTGCAGCCAGCGGCGTAGCTAGTTGCTGCTGACAGCAACAGTCCGCCAGAGGAGCTAGCTAACAGCAGGAGCAGGAGGCGGATGAAGCAGCGATTTTTACTGTTGAACTCGACTCTCTGTGTCTAAAACGGAGGCCTCCCGGTCTGAACGGTGGTCTGAACTGACGTTGTCCGCCTTGTCCTCGGCTGTACTTTTGGGTCTCTCTCAGTACTTTGACAGTGTGTGCAGGTGGGTAACAGCTTCATCAGACAGACCTGTGGCTGCTTCTGCACGAAAAGTTAGTGAAAAGCAAGTGTTGTCTGCAGTTTCGACGAATATAAATGAATATTCAAAGCATTAAAACATGTCTGAGCTGCTGGCATGAACCTGCTTCTGCCCTGTTTGTACATATGTATGTGCCTGTCATAAATTACCACACCCAAAAGAAAAATTACAAATATCCACATTCAGAAGGCACTGTAATACATATGAACACACGCTGTGATAAATGAAAATGGAGAAAGTATTCAGTAAAAGAACCAATACCACACTGCAAAACTACTCCCTACAAGTAGAAATCCTGCTTCCAAAGCACTGCTTCAGTGAAAGTATGGAATTTTTGCATAAAGTAAGAAAAGTAAAAGTAGTCATTGTGCATTCAGTGTTTTATTGTTGTTTTTGGATCATATATTGCTGCTGCATTAGGTAACTTTAATAAAAATAACCTTTTGTCATGTTTTGCTCAAAATGTCATTACATCCTGACAGTATTACATAAGACAGATAATTGCTTTAAAAAAAAAAAAAATCAGGCCCATCTGCATTCTTTCAGTGCTCCTAATACAAAGAAAACCAGTTGGAGAGTGAGTTCCTAAAGCAGCCAAAATAAACATCACTGATTAACGATATCAAATATAGATCAAGATGCTTAAAACCTTTTACAGCTCTTAGAAAAATATGTAGGTTAATTGACATATGAAAAAAATGAATTAAAGTGCCGTTTGTGAGAATTTGGAGATGTAAACTAAATCGTCCCTACACATGACTTATGTATAAGGACATCATTTCAAGTAAATTAAAACACTCAAGCTTAAAGTGCAAGGAAGAAGGCAAGAAAACTACTATAATTACTATTAAATTAAAAGAAATTCACTCTGTCTACAACAAATGAAAACATCCTTCCCCACTTCAAGGGCATTTTCTGGAAAAACTTTTAATGTTAATAATATTCTGTGATAATGCTGTTACTACGGTGCGGCAACGTTGACAAATGTACCAACTTTACTTAATAAATACTAAATATATTAAAAATAAAGATAAAAATAAATAAATAAAAGACGGATTCATTTATCAAACAAATAAGTAATTATGATTATAATATATGTGTATATATAATTATTAAGTTGTGATAAATTAAAAGAACATAAGTATCATTGTTGAAATATGCTTAAAGTACCAAAGGTCCTCTGCCCTTTTCAGAATAACAATAGAAAATGGATTTAGTCAAATTAAATGCACACTACTTACCATCACATAATTAAATTGATATTTATTTAAAATAAAACAGGATAGAATATTTTTTTTATTTATCCCCCTTTGGGGGAAATTCACCCGCCACAGTAGCATAGACAATTTACAGAGAAATTACAGTAATAAAGAAACAATAAACAACAGCAATGATGTAATAAAATAAGTAATAATAATTATTAATTCATTATGTACGAAATAAAAAGGAAGAAAAAAATATTTTTAATTGCAAATGAACTGATATTAATTAAACACAATTATCAGATGAATAAAATGTATTTTTACTATTTGTTATGTGCATGTGACCTATAGAATAAAATAAAAAAAAAATACTAATTTATATTTATCTTTTTTTATTTGCACTATACAACAAACAAGTAAAACAACAACAACTTCCAAAAGAAGCAGATTGTGCAGGTGAGCTCAAAAAAAAAACCTGGTGGTGTTTGTAGAAAGAATCTCACCTGTTTGCTTCAGTACAACAGTAATTAAAAATAGAAATCCACATCAAATAATAATAATAATGACAACAATAAGAAGTAATAAAAAAATAATGACAATGATAATAGTCCACATATTAAGAAAAATGATTGATAATTAATTAGTGTGGAGGATTAACTTTAGTCAAACCCAAACAAACTCAAATCAGTCAGGATGGTGTGACGTGGAGTGGGTAGAAGACAACACGCTACACAACACGCTACACAACACGCTACACAACACGCTGCCCCCCCCGGCTGTGTGTGATTGGTGAGCGGCTGTGGGCCGTCCTTTGTGTTGAGCTCAGAGTCGGAGCTGCAGGTCTGTGATCTTCCTCTGAGTTGAGGATGAGGATGAGGAGGACGTCTGTTGTTCTCTGACAGCTGCTCACTTTTCTTCTCTTTGGGACCATTTTTAGCTCATGGAGTCACAGTGAAACGCTTCCTGTCCACAGATTTTATCCTTGTCTCTTGTTGTTGTTAAGCAGACGGTGATAAAATGTCTCTAACTGTAGCTGGTAAGTTTTTCTCCAGGTTGTTTAGTCAGACTTTGGATCTTTTTTTCTGTGTGATTTGACTTTTGTCCCATCGGCCCAGTTAATGAGTGATTTTTTTTTTCCTCACAGCTGATCTGACTCTGTGTGTCACTTAAACACTATTTAAGAGCTTAAAGTATAAAATGCTTCTGAAAAGTTTATCTTTTGAAATTTATCTTAACATATATGGGAACAATTTCATCACCACAAACTGTGTGTTCATCATCATTTAAATGAGATTTTCAGCAGTTGATTGGTATAAGTAGTATGTTAATGTAATATAATAATAATCATCAGCAGTCTCTTAATAGAATATAATAATAATGATGATGATGATAATCACATTTAGTTGGACAAGCAGACTGTCATACTACTGAACATAAATTGAAGAATTTCTTGAAGTTTGCGACACTTGAGCTTTTTTGTTTAATCATATTTTTAGTCAAGCAGTGAATTAATGTAACTGATATAATGAGAAGCTTAAAATATATATTTCACTTCCCAGTCAAATACATAGAATATTTTAATAAACAAAAATGTCAGGTGGTTTGTAGGAAATTGTCTTATGATGTTGTTTTGTTCTTTTCTCTCCTACACTACCACAGTTTTTGTTGTTCTTTCTTATGTATATGTATGTATTGTAAACGTTTAATGTTATTACTTGGACTAAAATAAATTTCCGTTTCAAATCATAAAAATGACAGGTTATTTAAAAACCTTTTGAGACTTTTGAGATTGATTAAAGAACTGAAGTTTTGCATTTTCAAAACCTGAACTAGATAATTTGCTTCTATTTATTTGAAGTTGTTCAAGGTCGCCTCAGTTAATTTTTAGCTATTAATGTTAATGTAATAAACATTCATTTTTAGCTATTAATGTTAATGTAATAAACATTCATTTTTAGCTATTAATGTTAATGTAATAAGCATTAATTTTTAGCTATTAATGTTAATGTAATAAACATTAATATTTAGCTATTTCGTTGTCAGATGTGGAAAATATCTGTTGAATTTGGTGTTTTTATTATGGGTTGAAATTATGGTGTGCCATTTCTCTCTACATGGTGTGTGTTGATTGATAGATGTTAAATTTTCCTTTACTGTCTCTTTGAAGTTGATCATTGATTTATAATTGATTTTTGATGAATAAAATCATTGTATTCTCTTTAAATACCATCTGGTGGGAGTGTGTTTTGGTGTTTGGTCTCTAATTAAAGCTTGAATTTGACCTGTCGCTACGTTCCTCTGCAGATCTGACCAGAGGAGTGATGACGGAGTTCCAGGAGAAGCTCCGTCAGCAGCACGAGGAGTCGATGCACCGCGAGCTGGAGGCGCTGATCGGTACCGCCAACAAGGCCGAGGCTGAGGTGAGGAGCAACATCCAGAGAGTCTGAACCGTTCCTGTAGAAGATTTCAACTTCATTGTTCTGCAGACATCTTAAACATGTCACAACATCTATTATATGCTTTGTTTTTTGTTTCTAGTTATGTTAAAATAGGCTAAATTCAGTGTGAGGAAAAGGTCTTATGATGTGGATTTTGAACCACAGATTGTCGTTATGGAGGCACATAAGGTATCTCTGACAAATATTTGTGAAGCGTTGCACCCAGAGAGTCCATCAGGTCGTCTTATCACTCCCATACAGCGCAGACAGTTAAGTGGAGGTGAACAACCCTGAGATCACCACACAGTCATGAACTGAAAGACAGGAAGGGAACATAATGAGGACAAATTAGGGGTTTTATATAAAGTTGAGCTGCTGCAGTTTGTCCAAGCAAAGCTGGAAAAATACTGGAAAAATGTTAACAGCAACAAATCTGATGATATTCAGTGTTTTATTATTAGTATTATTATTATTTTATTAATTAATCTTAATCTTTAAAACTCATCCGTGAGCCTCACTGTGCTCACACTGTACTTTATTTTGAAATTCACCTTCCTGCTGAATCTAATACTCACTAGAGCACCACAGCAGAATTTTCCTCCTGTTTGTTTCATTAAAATATAAAATATAAATAAATGCTGCTAGCAGGAAATGACTGTGACTTTTCCATCAGTTGGAACCATAAACAGCAAGTCAGAAAGTATTTAGAGACGAAGGGCGAACATGTTGGTTTGTGTCTTTTCAGGGGTTTTGTAAGAATAACATTAGATGTCTTCTTTAAGGTGCTTTTTAAGGGGTTTTCTTTTGGAAATCATCATCCTTGTTTTTTGTCCCTTGTTGAGTAATTTGACTCTGTGTCTCTGCTGATAAACTTGAATAATAACTACATTAGTAAACATTACTGGATATGTTTTTTTTGTTTAATTTTTCCTGATTTAAACAAAAACAAAGTCGAGCTGAGACGATTAAGTGATTAGTTGCAAACTATTAAACTAATCACAGACTATTTTAGTAATCAATTTATCAGTTTGTGGATTAGTTTAAGAAAAAAATGTCTGTTTCCAGTTTCTTAAATGTGAATATTCTCTGTTTTCTTTCCTCTTCTGTGACGTTACACTAAATATCTTTGAGTTGAGGACAAAATAAGACATTTGAGGATGTCGTCTTAGGCTTTGGACTCCATTTTTCACTATTTTCTGACTTTTTATAAACCAAACAACCAATCCATTAATCAAGAAAATAACTGCCAGCTTAATCAACAATTAAAATAATTGTTCTATAATAGGGTTTTGTTCTCAGTGTCACTAAATTTTGGTTTCTGATCTTTGGATTTTTGTTCCAGATCTCCAGAAAAGATTTCGATGGCTTCAAGAAGCTCTTCCACAGGTTCCTGCAGGTCAAAGGTCCTTCAGTCGACTGGGCGAAGATCAACCGGCCGCCGGAGGACTCGGTAAGGTCACACAGGTTACCGGAGGTCAGGCTTTCATGTTGGCGTCCTCAGCTCTCAGGTCCAAGGTCAGCGTTGGTACTATGACCCTGACGACGTCAGAGCGACTGTTAACTAACCGACTGCTTTATCACAAATCCAACTGTGGACAGAAACACCTGAACAGAGTCGACCCTGAAGGCCTCACAGTAGGGTTGCCAGGTTTGAGCTACATCCTAACTTTACCCTCAAGTTAACCCACCTGACCACAGGATGGATTAGCTGTTAAGATCAGCTAAACCTGCATTAATCCCAGAGCAGCAAAGATAAAGTGACAGAAACAGCATAAAGAGATATAAAAAAAAAACAACATCAGGGCAGCAGCAGTGGAACAAAGCCTATATTAAAAATATATAACAGAGAGTTTTGCGCTGTTTATTTTTAGGGGCCGAGTCGAGTTTCAGTCCTGGAAGATTTTAATATCTTGGACATGTTATCTGTGTTTAATGGGCTTAAAAACAACGTGTAGACAGGCTGTATAAAGAATAACTTCATCAGATAATCAGGGAATGACCCATTTCACTTTTTTTAATTAAACTACAGATACAGGAAATGACTTAATGACAGTGATTGGTTTTGTCTGCATTTATTTTTCCAGGACCAGCTGATAGTTGCGATCATAGATGTTTCAGTAACTGCTCAGTCCAAAAACTGAATACCAAAATGAAAACTGGTCATCTTGTTTTGCTTTTGACTCCCACAATCCTTCACCACTCTGGTACTGCTGCTGTAAAAACCAGTAACAAGCTCTGTGTTTGTTACTTTATCTGTTCCGGCTGTGGTGCTGCTGGAGGGAACGATACGACCAGAGAGATTCAGAGAGTGTGTCACGCTGTAATGAGCTTTAATCACATTCCCTACAGTAACTTTGTGCGTTCTGTCACTCAGAGAACTGAACGTTATTTCACCTCATCTGTCAATCTGTGGGTTTATTATTCATTTATTCATGGAGAGATCAAAGTCTGTTGATTTATTCTGTTTTAATTGTGCTTCAGATAGATGAGACTTACATGCAGGTTGAATGAATGAATAAATGAAAATACCATGTGGACACCTATATTAAGTCCCTATTTAAACTCCACATTGTCGCCTTCACTCTCAATAATCTCCAGCAGCATCTGAAACACATAAGAAGTCAAAGCTGACCGCTCACAGTTTGACCCTTTACTGCAGAATATAAAGCCTGCTGGATGGTGCAGTTATGACTCTTATTACAAACTACTCTCTGCTTGAATTTATCTCCTTTTAACTGTTTTTGTTGTCTGGTCGCTTGTTTGTTTCTTGGTTTTTAATCAGTTTTATTTGTCCTCCAAACGTAAATGATGAGTTCTGGGGACATACTGTACATATAGGTTGAATGAATGAATGTGGGGGCCGTGTGGACAGCTGTAGTGCTTGTAAAATAAAACAAATGTTTCTGTTCCCATCATGGCTCTGAAAACAAAGAGAAAGAAAGAACATGGCCACTCTGATATAACATCATTGACGCCGTTCATTCAGAGTTGTGATGCCTCCAGTGAGTGAAATGTTTCCCTTTAGAGACTCAGATAGTAGTGACATGAACATGTCCTGGATCTGTTTCTGGATGCACGGGAACGAAACCGATCCGGCTGATCATCTGATCCCTGACGTGGGACTGTTCCTGCTTCAGAGCTGTAACCAGATCTGAGGACAGAGGACATTCAGAGGCTAAAGCCAACTGTTCGTCAGCCTGGTTCAGTCCTCAGTGTTCCCAAAATACCCCTCCAGACTGAAGGTTAGCACTAAGAATAGTCCTGACCGCCGCAGCATTCGAAAGTCTGGACAAGGGCGGACAGACGGTGACATTTGTCTCCTGTGAGACGCTGATGGACGCCAGCTTGTCTTCATCTCCACTCTTCCTCCCAAATAAAATAATAATGTGTCCACATTCAAACAGGATCTGTCTGTTGTCTGGGAATCAAAAGCAAACCAGAGTTTCCACACTATAAGTCTTTGACCACCTAACGTGTCGCCGGCGACACGGTTTGTGCTATCGGAAAAAAATCCATCGGTATCTGAAAGCTGAGATGACTGAACCATGCTCTCAGATGTCACTAGGGATGGGGGGGACATGTCCCCTTCAGGTTCATAGAGACACTGATCTGTCCGTTTCCCAGGCAACAATCATCACCGGTAAAAGAGAGGATTATCAGCGGGGGTAGCAGGTTGTGGTGATGGTGGGGTACTGCGATAAACCGCCATACTGCATGATTGGGTGCTTTATCACTGCGGTAATTAAAAAAAAAAAAAAAATCATACCGTCACAGCCCTAGTGTCAACATGATTGATCCGCATTAACTCGCTAATTTATCTTCTTTCACTTTTCCTTTTCGTCCATTTCACGTTACAAATTAATCCTTTAACGATACTTTTTGGTGGATTATTTGTTTCCCGAATTACAGGAGAAGCTGAAAAGATTCAATAAAAGATGGTTAATCTAATTTTATCAGCATGTTTGATTGTTATTTATGACTGCATTAGTAGTTTCCTTGATTTTTTGAATGGAGTTCTGCTTCATGACCTGCCAGTATGTCTCTGGCATTTTGCTCAAGTACAGTTACCGTCACGGAAGTTAATGTGTTAACACTGATTAATCACACACAGATCGTATACATTTTATCTTGACAACATGAAAATAAAATTACTGAATGATAAAGGTGACGGATAAAGAGCGAGTATGTTTCAGCGTGGAGGATCTCACCCAGCTGTCCTCTGAAGTGTGTTATCACTGCCTGATAATCAGTGTTACCCAACAGCCTCTGTCTGCTCTGTAAAACAAACTGTTTGCTCTCTGTCTGTTCCTGTTTACCTGCAGATTCACACTGTTTCAGTTCAGGGTCAAAAATACATGCAGTCAGCTCTTTGCTTCACATTTCTTAGTGTAAATGTCGTTTGCAGAGAGAAAGCAGTTCATCAGAATATTCTGACGTCATTAAATTCATGAAAGCAAGAAGCTAATATTTATTTTTATAAAAGTGCAGCACTGATAATCTGTCCATGTGTTTGCAGGTTTTTACATATTTTCTAAATGCTTTTTCATACTATTTCTAAGAAACCTTAAGGTATCTGCAGAAGACTTTTACAGCTTTCCAACTAATTTTAGTCAACAAAATCATATGATGGTTGGAGATGAGAAAAGGCAAAGAAAAAAATCTTAATAATCTGAATATACATGAGGCTTCCTCATTTTAAAAAGGAATATATTCAGATGGAAATGTGTTGATTTACTGCAGATGTTTGTGTTTTCGACTCATGGTGCATTCAAGTTGTACATGAATATCGGAATTTGCCAAACTCCAAGTCCCCCGTGAAGTCAAATTTCCAACTCAGTGACATTAATCTCACCAACCAGACACAGAATTCATGCTATCTGCTACTGACGTAAACAGTAGCTCCATGTTTTGTTGTTCGTTTGTAAGGCTGGAAGAGCTGGGAGCACTAAACTTTGACGTTAAGATGATCAGATCTCCAAGTTCTGACTTCCAGTGAACACACCATAAGACAAACTCTCACTCCCCAGGGTCCTAAAGAGGAACTCATAGCAGCCTGATCATCATCAGACCATTGTCTAGTATGTCTACCATGATAAAGACCAAATTCCATAAAAATAACCTTTTGAGATAATAATAATGATAATAATAAGAAGAATAATAAATGAATATAGATGATTACCATGATTAAAGCCCAAATCACACAAAATTAAGATATTGACATATTGAAAAAAGTATTGATTTGGAACTGGTATCGAAACAATGGTACTGCAATTGGCATAATTTTGGTACAGCATTTTAATTTTAGTAATTTATTTTGGTGTCATTTATGATGCTACAAAAATTATGATGCTATTTGAATTTTGTCAACCTATTGACATCACTGATCATGTTCTGCCTGATCGGTGTAGGTTACCTGTCAACACAAAACCTGACGTATTGTCCCTTTAAACGTGTCCCTGCTCAGGTCCAGCCCTACGAGAAGATCAAGGCGAAGGGTCTTCCTGGCGACATCGCTGCCAGCCTCAACAAGCTGGCTGTGGTCAAGCTGAACGGTGGACTAGGAACCAGTATGGGCTGTAAGGGCCCCAAGAGTCTGATCAGCGTCCGCAACGAGAACACCTTCCTGGACCTGACGGTCACGCAGATCGAGGTAGAGATGCAGAAAAAGACGAGTCAACAGGTAGCTCTGAACACTTGAGCTGAACTCTGTTGTTGTTGTTTTCAGCATCTGAACAAAACCTTCAACGCCGACGTGCCGCTCGTCCTCATGAACTCCTTCAACACTGACGAGGACACGAAGAAGATCCTGCAGAAGTACAAGCACCACCGAGTCAACATCCACACCTTCAACCAGAGCAGGTAGTCACTGTTTAAAGTGTCGCTCCTCCTGCCAAACAGCTTTTTTTAAGGCATGTTGTTTTTTTTTTTTTTTACTGTGTTTGCATGAAGAGCAGGTCAGTCATTTCAATGTAAACACAAACCTTTCATTCCTTTTAACACCATATTTCTGAGTCTTGTTCCAGTATATTTAAAGAAGGAACATTTTAATTTGGTGTTAACTTAAAGATTCTGGTCTGATGTATTTCACTGTGAATTAAAGCCTGAGTTAATGCAATGAAAAAAATGAAAAAATGCTTTGAGTAACTTTTGATAGAAATCTCCACAGAAAAGTGTAACTGTGTATTTTACTATTAAAATCATTCCAGTCATTGTTCCAGTAATAGTCAGCAGTGTCGTCCTGGGAAATACTCATTTATCATGGAGGCACGTGGAGCAGGAGAAATAATCACATTTTTATCAGTTGAATTTAAGTTTTATTTTTTGTATTTTTTGTTACCAAAAAAAGTCTTTTTTTTTCAGGTTATTTTGACAAAATGTTTTTTTCTGTTCATGAAACTGTTGCATCAGCACAAACCTACAGTAGAGAATAGACCTCAATAATTCATAATAATTCATTTTTTTTAATTTTAGTTTATTTAAAAAAAAAAAAAATTATTTAGAAGCAGTCGTAAACACAAACTAAACTTTGTAAAAAGTTCAACTATAATACTTTTTAAAAACTTTAAATTGTTTTCAAAGTTCAAAACCCAGCAGTTTTAGACCTTTTGTGTCATAAAATGTCATTTAAATGAAATTCAGTTTTTTCCAAAAAAATGTTTGCAAACATACGAATGTACGACCCTGAACTTTGGTGCAACATCAAACAAGCATGTTTGAAATCGATGTTCCATCAATCAATCAATCAATCCTTCTCCTCGCAGGTATCCGAGGATCAACAAGGAGTCGCTGCTGCCAATCGCCAAAAACATGGGGATGAGCGGTGAGAACGGGGAGGCCTGGTATCCGCCGGGTCACGGAGACATCTACGCCAGTTTTGCCAACTCCGGTCTGCTGGACAAACTCATCGCCGAGGGGAAGGAGTACATCTTCGTGTCCAACATTGACAACCTGGGCGCCACCGTCGACCTCTTTATCCTCCACCACCTGATGAGCCAGCCAGCCGACCGGCGCTGCGAGTTCATCATGGAGGTCACCGACAAGACCAGAGCCGACGTCAAGGTCAGTGCATCCATGTGATGATCTGGGTGTGGCGTGGCGAGGTTCTGCTCAGCCCCTCAGTGCTTCCTGTTTCCTCCCCTCTGCAGGGCGGTACGCTGATCCAGTACGAGGATCACCTGAGGCTGCTGGAGATTGCTCAGGTCCCCAAGGCCCACGTCGACGAGTTCAAGTCTGTCACCAAGTTCAAGATCTTCAACACCAACAACCTGTGGATCTCTCTGCCCGCCATCAAGAGGCTGCAGGACAAGAATGCCATGGACCTGGAGATCATCGTCAACCCAAAGGTCCCTGTTTACAGTAAACTGTTCTCACTGCTCAGCACAGTGGTTAACACTCTGACACTTCCTGATTAGTCCCACCATGTTTCAATACATCTAAACTTACTGAGTGCCAACTGTTTTATAAAACAGAAAGTGCCTTGTGCCAGTGTTTATGGCCATTTTGAGTCATATTTCTAGACCCACCAAATATTTTTTACTATGTCTCTGAAAACACTGAATAGCTCAAATGAAAGAAGAGACTCTCTATTTCATCATGAAAAGAAACTTTGGGAGTTGCTGCATTTGCCACGCTTATTAAAAAAATATAGGTTGGCATGTCCCAAATATCATAAAAAATGTCATAGTATAGACAGGCAAAAAAAGACAAAAAACATTTCAATTTGCATAAAAAAAGACAATAACAGTCACAAAATATTACAAAAAATAGCCACAACATAGCCTGTCAAAAAAAAGTTTAAAAAAATTAGATGTCAGCATGTCCAAAATATCATGAAAAAACAAACGTTTTTTTTGTTTGTTTTTTTTTTTAATTTTTTGACGAAAGTCATCAGAAAGACTTATTTAGTGGGTTGACTGATTTAATGCCAAAATATGTAGAACATATAGCATGATGAAAAAATGTCAAAAGATATCATACTATCGCATGCCAAAAAAGTCCAAAAATGAAAAATTTCAAAGTATTCTAAAAAGTCATGAGAAATACTGATTCTAGTGTATTGGGTGATTTCATGCCAAAATATGTTGAAATATCTTGTGAAAAAGCAAATTTGTAGCATGTTGAAAATTGACAAAAAAAATGTCATGCTATAGCATGCCAAAAAAGTCAAAAAATGAAAAATTTTAAAATGTTTTAAAAAGTCATCAGAAAGACTTATTATCGTTTGTTGGGTGATTTCCTACCAAAATCTGTTGAAATATCTTGTGAAAAGGCAATTTTATAGCATGTTGAAAATTGTCAAAAAATGTCATACTAAAGCATGCCAAAAAAGTCAAAAAATGAAAAATTTTGAAATGTTCTAAAAAGTCACCAGAAAGACTTATTATCATTTATTGAGTGATTTCCTACCAAAATATGTTGAAATATCTTGTGAAAAAGCGATTTTATAGCATGTTGAAAATTGTCTAAAAATGTCATACTATAGCATGCCAAAAAAGTCAAAAAATGAAAAATTTTAAAATGTTCTAAAAAGTCACCAGAAAGATTTATTATCATTTATTGAGTGATTTCCTACCAAAATCTGTTGAAATATCTTGTGAAAAATCAAAATTATAGCATGTTGAAAATTGTCAAAAAAAATGTCATACTATAGCATGCCAAAAAAAGTCAAAAATGAAAAATTTTAAGTGTTCTAAAAAGTCACCAGAAAGATTTATCATCATATATTGAGTGACTTCCTACCAAATATGTTGAAATATCTTGTGAAAAAGCAAATTTATAGTGTGTTGAAAATTGTCCAAAAAATGTCATACTATAGCATGCCAAAAACGTCAAAAAATGAAAAATTTTAAAATGTTTTAAAAAGTCATCAGAAAGACTTATTATCATTTGTTGGGTGATTTCATGCTAAAATAAGTTGAAATATCTTGTGAAAAAGCAATTTTATAGTATGTTGAAAATTGCCAAAAAACGTCATACTATAGCATGCCAAAAATGTCATACTATAGCATGCCAAAAAAGTCAAAAAATGAAAAATTTTAAAATGTTTTCAAAAGTCATCAGAAAGACTTATTATCGTTTGTTGGGTGATTTTATGCTAAAATAAGTTGAAATATCTTGTGAAAATGCAAATTTGTAGCATGTTAAAAATTTACAAAAAAAATGTCATACTATAGCATGCCAAAAAAGTCAAAAAATGAAAAATTTTAAAATGTTTTAAAAAGTCATCAGAAAGACTTATTATCATTTATTGAGTGATTTCCTACCAAATATGTTGAAATATCTTGTGAAAAAGCAATTTTATAGCATGTTGAAAATTATCAAAAAATGTCATACTATAGCATGCCAAAAAAGTCAAAAAATAAAAAATTTTAAAATGTTCTAAAAAGTCACCAGAAAGATTTATTATCATTTATGGAGTGTTTTCCTACCAAAATATGTTGAAATATCTTGTGAAAAAGCAATTTTATAGCGTGTTGAAAATTGTCAAAAAATGTCATACTATAGCATGCCAAAAAAGTCAAAAAATGAAAAATTTTAAAATGTTTTAAAAAGTCATCAGAAAGACTTATTATCGTTTGTTGGGTGATTTTATGCTAAAATAAGTTGAAATATCTTGTGAAAAAGCAATTTTATAGTATGTTGAAAATTGCCAAAAAACATCATACTATAGCATGCCAAAAATGTCATACTATAGCATGCCAAAAAAGTCAAAAAATGAACAATTTTAAAATGTTATAAAAAGTCACCAGAAAGATTTATTATTATTTATTGAGTGTTTTCCTACCAAATATGTTGAAATGTCTTGTGAAAACGCAAATTTTATAGTATGTTGAAAATTGTCAAAAAACTTCATACTATAGCATGCCAAAAATGTCATACTATAGCATGCCAAAAAAGTCAAAAAATGAAAAATTTTGAAATGTTCTAAAAAGTCACCAGAAAGATTTATTATCATTTATGGAGTGTTTTCCTACCAAATATGTTGAAATGTCTTGTGAAAACGCAAATTTTATAGCATGTTGAAAATTATCAAAAAATGTCATACTATAGCATGCCAAAAAAGTCAAAAAATGAAAAATTTTAAAATGTTTTAAAAAGTCATCAGAAAGACTTATTATTGGTTTTTTTTGGGTGATTTCATGCGAAAATAAGTTGAAATATCTTGTGAAAAAAGCAATTTTATAATATGTTGAAAATTGCCAAAAAACGTCATACTATAGCATGCCAAAAATGTCATACTATAGCATGCCAAAAAAGTCAAAAAATGAAAAATTTTAAAATGTTTTAAAAAGTCATCAGAAAGACTTATTATCGTTTGTTGGGTGATTTTATGCTAAAATAAGTTGAACTATCTTGTGAAAAAGCAATTTTATAGTATGTTGAAAATTGTCAAAAAACTTCATACTATAGCATGCCAAAAATGTCATACTATAGCATGCCAAAAATGTCATACTATAGCATGCCAAAAAAGTCAAAAAATGAAAAATTTTAAAATGTTTTCAAAAGTCATCAGAAAGACTTATTATCGTTTGTTGGGTGATTTTATGCTAAAATAAGTTGAAATATCTTGTGAAAATGCAAATTTGTAGCATGTTAAAAATTTACAAAAAAAAGGCATACTATAGCATGCCAAAAAAGTCAAAAAATGAAAAATTTTAAAATGTTTTAAAAAGTCATCAGAAAGACTTATTATCGTTTCTTAGGTGATTTTATGCTAAAATAAGTTCAAATATCTTGTGAAAAAGCAAATTTGTAGCATGTTGAAAATTGCCAAAAAAGTCAAAAAATGAAAAAATTTAAAATGTTCTAAAAAGTCACCAGAAAGATTTATTATCATTTATGGAGTGATTTCCTACCAAAATATGTTGAAATATCTTGTGAAAAAGCAATTTTATAGCATGTTGAAAATTGTCCAAAAAATGTCATACTATAGCATGCCAAAAAAGTCAAAAAATGAAAAATTTTAAAATGTTTTAAAAAGTCATCAGAAAGATTTATTATCGTTTGTTGGGTGATTTCATGCTAAAATAAGTTGAAATATCTTGTGAAAAAGCAATTTTATAGTATGTTGAAAATTGCCAAAAAACGTCATACTATAGCATGCCAAAATGTCATACTATAGCATGCCAAAAAAGTCAAAAAATGAACAATTTTAAAATGTTCTAAAAAGTCACCAGAAAGATTTATTATTATTTATTGAGTGTTTTCCTAACAAAATATGTTGAAATATCTTGTGAAAAAGCAATTTTATAGCATGTTGAAAATTGTCCAAAAAATGTCATACTATAGCATGCCAAAAAAGTCAAAAAATGAAAAATTTTAAAATGTTTTAAAAAGTCATCAGAAAGACTTATTATCGTTTGTTGGGTGATTTTATGCTAAAATAAGTTGAACTATCTTGTGAAAAAGCAATTTTATAGTATGTTGAAAATTGTCAAAAAACGTCATACTATAGCATGCCAAAAAAGTCAAAAAATGAAAAATTTTAAAATGTTCTAAAAAGTCACCAGAAAGATGTATTATTATTTATTGAGTGTTTTCCTACCAAATATGTTGAAATATCTTGTGAAAAAGCACTTTTATAGCATGTTGAAAATTGTCCAAAAAATGTCATACTATAGCATGCCAAAAAAGTCAAAAAATGAAAAATTTTAAAATGTTTTAAAAAGTCATCAGAAAGACTTATTATCGTTTGTTGGGTGATTTCATGCTAAAATAAGTTGAAATATCTTGTGAAAAAGCAATTTTATAGTATGTTGAAAATTGCCAAAAACGTCATACTATAGCATGCCAAAATGTCATACTATAGCATGCCAAAAAAGTCAAAAAATGAACAATTTTAAAATGTTCTAAAAAGTCACCAGAAAGATTTATTATTATTTATTGAGTGTTTTCCTAACAAAATATGTTGAAATATCTTGTGAAAAAGCAATTTTATAGCATGTTGAAAATTGTCAAAAAAATGTCATACTATAGCATGCCAAAAAAGTCAAAAAATGAAAAATTTTAAAATGTTTTAAAAAGTCATCAGAAAGACTTATTATCGTTTCTTGGGTGTTTTTATGCTAAAATAAGTTCAAATATCTTGTGAAAAAGCAAATTTGTAGCATGTTGAAAATTGACAAAAAAAATGTCCTACTATAGCATGCCAAAAGAGTAAAAAAATTAAAAATTTTAAATGTTCTAAAAAGTCACCAGAAAGATGTATTATCATTTATGGAGTGATTTCCTACCAAAATATGTTGAAATATCTTGTGAAAAAGCAATTTTATAGCATGTTGAAAATTGTCAAAAAAAAATGTCCTACTATAGCATGCCAAAAGAGTCAAAAAATTAAAAATTTTAAATGTTCTAAAAAGTCACCAGAAAGATGTATTATCATTTATTGAGTGATTTCCTACCAAAATCTGTTGAAATATCTTGTGAAAAAGCACTTTTATAGCATGTTGAAAATTGTCCAAAAAATGTCATACTATAGCATGCCAAAAAAGTCAAAAAATGAAAAATTTTAAAATGTTCTAAAAAGTCACCAGAAAGATTTATTATTATTTATTGAGTGTTTTCCTACCAAAATCTGTTGAAATATCTTGTGAAAAAGCACTTTTATAGCATGTTGAAAATTGTCCAAAAAATGTCATACTATAGCATGCCAAAAAAGTCAAAAAATTAAAAATTTTAAAATGTTTTAAAAAGTCATCAGAAAGACTTATTATCGTTTCTTGGGTGATTTTATGCTAAAATAAGTTCAAATATCTTGTGAAAAAGCAAATTTGTAGCATGTTGAAAATTGTCAAAAAAAATGTCCTACTATAGCATGCCAAAAGAGTCAAAAAATTAAAAATTTTAAATGTTCTAAAAAGTCACCAGAAAGATGTATTATCATTTATTGAGTGATTTCCTACCAAAATCTGTTGAAATATCTTGTGAAAAAGCACTTTTATAGCATGTTGAAAATTGTCCAAAAAATGTCATACTATAGCATGCCAAAAAAGTCAAAAAATGAAAAATTTTAAAATGTTATAAAAAGTCACCAGAAAGATTTATTATCATTTATGGAGTATTTTCCTACCAAATATGTTGAAATATCTTGTGAAAACGCAAATTTTATAGCATGTTGAAAATTGTCAAAAAATGTCATACTATAGCATGCCAAAAAAGTCAAAAAATGAAAAATTTTGAAATGTTCTAAAAAGTCACCAGAAAGATTTATCATTTATTGAATGTTTTCCGACCAAATATGTTGAAATATCTTGTGAAAAAGCAATTTTATAGCGTGTTGAAAATTGTCAAAAAACTGTCATACTATAGCGTGCCAAAAAAGTCAAAAAATGAAAAATTTTAAAATGTTATAAAAAGTCACCAGAAAGATCTATTATCATTTATTGAGTGATTTCCTACCAAAATATGTTGAAATATCTTGTGAAAAAGCAATTTTATAGCGTGTTGAAAATTGTCAAAAAATGTCATACTATAGCATGCCAAAAAAGTCAAAAAATGAAAAATTTTAAAATGTTTTTAAAAGTCATCAGAAAGACTTATTATCGTTTGTTGGGTGATTTTATACTAAAATAAGTTGAAATATCTTGTGAAGAAGCAATTTTATAGTATGTTGAAAATTGTTCAAAAAATGTCATACTATAGCATGCCAAAAAAGTCAAAAAATGAAAAATTTTAAAATGTTTTAAAAAGTCATCAGAAAGACTTATTATCGTTTGTTGGGTGATTTCATGCTAAAATAAGTTGAAATATCTTGTGAAAAAGCAATTTTATAGTATGTTGAAAATTGCCAAAAAACGTCATACTATAGAATGCCAAAATGTCATACTATAGCATGCCAACAAAGTTAAAAAATGAACAATTTTAAAATGTTCTAAAAAGTCACCAGAAAGATTTATTATTATTTATTGAGTGTTTTCCTACCAAAATATGTTGAAATATCTTGTGAAAAAGCAATTTTATAGCATGTTGAAAATTGTCAAAAAAATGTCATACTATAGCATGCCAAAAAAGTCAAAAAATGAAAAATTTTAAAATGTTATAAAAAGTCACCAGAAAGATTTATTATCATTTATGGAGTGTTTTCCTACCAAATATGTTGAAATGTCTTGTGAAAAAGCACTTTTATAGCATGTTGAAAATTGTCCAAAAAATGCCAAAAAAGTCAAAAAAAGAAAAATTTTAAAATGTTTTAAAAAGTCATCAGAAAGACTTATTATTGTTTTTTGGGTGATTTCATGCTAAAATAAGTTGAAATATCTTGTGAAAAAGCAATTTTATAGTATGTTGAAAATTGCCAAAAAACGTCATACTATAGCATGCCAAAAATGTCATACTATAGCATGCCAAAAAAGTCAAAAAATGAAAAATTTTAAAATGTTTTAAAAAGTCATCAGAAAGACTTATTATCGTTTCTTGGGTGATTTTATGCTAAAATAAGTTCAAATATCTTGTGAAAAAGCAAATTTGTAGCATGTTGAAAATTGACAAAAAATATGTCCTACTATAGCATGCCAAAAGAGTAAAAAAATTAAAAATTTTAAATATTCTAAAAAGTCACCAGAAAGATGTATTATCATTTATGGAGTGATTTCCTACCAAAATATGTTGAAATATCTTGTGAAAAAGCAATTTTATAGCATGTTGAAAATTGTCAAAAAAAAATGTCCTACTATAGCATGCCAAAAGAGTCAAAAAATTAAAAATTTTAAATGTTCTAAAAAGTCACCAGAAAGATGTATTATCATTTATTGAGTGATTTCCTACCAAAATCTGTTGAAATATCTTGTGAAAAAGCACTTTTATAGCATGTTGAAAATTGTCCAAAAAATGTCATACTATAGCATGCCAAAAAAGTCAAAAAATGAAAAATTTTAAAATGTTCTAAAAAGTCACCAGAAAGATTTATTATTATTTATTGAGTGTTTTCCTACCAAAATCTGTTGAAATATCTTGTGAAAAAGCACTTTTATAGCATGTTGAAAATTGTCCAAAAAATGTCATACTATAGCATGCCAAAAAAGTCAAAAAATTAAAAATTTTAAATGTTCTAAAAAGTCACCAGAAAGATGTATTATCATTTATTGAGTGATTTCCTACCAAAATCTGTTGAAATATCTTGTGAAAAAGCACTTTTATAGCATGTTGAAAATTGTCCAAAAAATGTCATACTATAGCATGCCAAAAAAGTCAAAAAATGAAAAATTTTAAAATGTTCTAAAAAGTCACCAGAAAGATTTATTATTATTTATTGAGTGTTTTCCTACCAAAATCTGTTGAAATATCTTGTGAAAAAGCACTTTTATAGCATGTTGAAAATTGTCCAAAAAAATGTCATACTATAGCATGCCAAAAAAGTCAAAAAATGAAAAATTTTAAAATGTTTTAAAAAGTCATCAGAAAGACTTATTATCGTTTCTTGGGTGATTTTATGCTAAAATAAGTTCAAATATCTTGTGAAAAAGCAAATTTGTAGCATGTTGAAAATTGACAAAAAAAATGTCCTACTATAGCATGCCAAAAGAGTAAAAAAATTAAAAATTTTAAATGTTCTAAAAAGTCACCAGAAAGATGTATTATCATTTATGGAGTGATTTCCTACCAAAATATGTTGAAATATCTTGTGAAAAAGCAATTTTATAGCATGTTGAAAATTGTCAAAAAAAATGTCCTACTATAGCATGCCAAAAGAGTCAAAAAATTAAAAATTTTAAATGTTCTAAAAAGTCACCAGAAAGATGTATTATCATTTATTGAGTGATTTCCTACCAAAATATGTTGAAATATCTTGTGAAAAAGCACTTTTATAGCATGTTGAAAATTGTCCAAAAAATGTCATACTATAGCATGCCAAAAAAGTCAAAAAATGAAAAATTTTAAAATGTTCTAAAAAGTCACCAGAAAGATTTATTATTATTTATTGAGTGTTTTCCTACCAAAATCTGTTGAAATATCTTGTGAAAAAGCACTTTTATAGCATGTTGAAAATTGTCCAAAAAATGTCATACTATAGCATGCCAAAAAAGTCAAAAAATGAAAAATTTTAAAATGTTATAAAAAGTCACCAGAAAGATTTATTATCATTTATGGAGTGTTTTCCTACCAAATATGTTGAAATATCTTGTGAAAACGCAAATTTTATAGCATGTTGAAAATTGTCAAAAAATGTCATACTATAGCATGCCAAAAAAGTCAAAAAATGAAAAATTTTGAAATGTTCTAAAAAGTCACCAGAAAGATTTATCATTTATTGAATGTTTTCCTACCAAATATGTTGAAATATCTTGTGAAAAAGCAATTTTATAGCATGTTGAAAATTGTCAAAAAACTGTCATACTATAGCGTGCCAAAAAAGTCAAAAAATGAAAAATTTTAAAATGTTATAAAAAGTCACCAGAAAGATGTATTATCATTTATTGAGTGATTTCCTACCAAAATATGTTGAAATATCTTGTGAAAAAGCAATTTTATAGCGTGTTGAAAATTGTCAAAAAATGTCATACTATAGCATGCCAAAAAAGTCAAAAAATGAAAAATTTTAAAATGTTTTTAAAAGTCATCAGAAAGACTTATTATCGTTTGTTGGGTGATTTTATACTAAAATAAGTTGAAATATCTTGTGAAGAAGCAATTTTATAGTATGTTGAAAATTGTTCAAAAAATGTCATACTATAGCATGCCAAAAAAGTCAAAAAATGAAAAATTTTAAAATGTTTTAAAAAGTCATCAGAAAGACTTATTATCGTTTGTTGGGTGATTTCATGCTAAAATAAGTTGAAATATCTTGTGAAAAAGCAATTTTATAGTATGTTGAAAATTGCCAAAAAACGTCATACTATAGAATGCCAAAATGTCATACTATAGCATGCCAAAAAAGTTAAAAAATGAACAATTTTAAAATGTTCTAAAAAGTCACCAGAAAGATTTATTATTATTTATTGAGTGTTTTCCTACCAAAATATGTTGAAATATCCTGTGAAAAAGCAATTTTATAGCATGTTGAAAACTGTCAAAAAAATGTCATACTATAGCATGCCAAAAAAGTCAAAAAATGAAAAATTTTAAAATGTTATAAAAAGTCACCAGAAAGATTTATTATCATTTATGGAGTGTTTTCCTACCAAATATGTTGAAATGTCTTGTGAAAACGCAAATTTTATAGCATGTTGAAAATTATCAAAAAATGTCATACTATAGCATGCCAAAAAATTCAAAAAATGAAAAATTTTAAAATGTTCGAAAAAGTCACCAGAAAGATTTATTATTATTTATTGAGTGTTTTCCTACCAAAATCTGTTGAAATATCTTGTGAAAAAGCACTTTTATAGCATGTTGAAAATTGTCCAAAAAATGTCATACTATAGCATGCCAAAAAAGTCAAAAAATTAAAAATTTTAAATGTTCTAAAAAGTCACCAGAAAGATGTATTATCATTTATTGAGTGATTTCCTACCAAAATCTGTTGAAATATCTTGTGAAAAAGCACTTTTATAGCATGTTGAAAATTGTCCAAAAAATGTCATACTATAGCATGCCAAAAAAGTCAAAAAATGAAAAATTTTAAAATGTTCTAAAAAGTCACCAGAAAGATTTATTATTATTTATTGAGTGTTTTCCTACCAAAATCTGTTGAAATATCTTGTGAAAAAGCACTTTTATAGCATGTTGAAAATTGTCCAAAAAATGTCATACTATAGCATGCCAAAAAAGTCAAAAAATGAAAAATTTTAAAATGTTTTAAAAAGTCATCAGAAAGACTTATTATCGTTTCTTGGGTGATTTTATGCTAAAATAAGTTCAAATATCTTGTGAAAAAGCAAATTTGTAGCATGTTGAAAATTGACAAAAAAAATGTCCTACTATAGCATGCCAAAGAGTAAAAAATTAAAAATTTTAAATGTTCTAAAAAGTCACCAGAAAGATGTATTATCATTTATGGAGTGATTTCCTACCAAAATATGTTGAAATATCTTGTGAAAAAGCAATTTTATAGCATGTTGAAAATTGTCAAAAAAAATGTCCTACTATAGCATGCCAAAAGAGTCAAAAAATTAAAAATTTTAAATGTTCTAAAAAGTCACCAGAAAGATGTATTATCATTTATTGAGTGATTTCCTACCAAAATATGTTGAAATATCTTGTGAAAAAGCACTTTTATAGCATGTTGAAAATTGTCCAAAAAATGTCATACTATAGCATGCCAAAAAAGTCAAAAAATGAAAAATTTTAAAATGTTCTAAAAAGTCACCAGAAAGATTTATTATTATTTATTGAGTGTTTTCCTACCAAAATCTGTTGAAATATCTTGTGAAAAAGCACTTTTATAGCATGTTGAAAATTGTCCAAAAAATGTCATACTATAGCATGCCAAAAAAGTCAAAAAATGAAAAATTTTAAAATGTTATAAAAAGTCACCAGAAAGATTTATTATCATTTATGGAGTGTTTTCCTACCAAATATGTTGAAATATCTTGTGAAAACGCAAATTTTATAGCATGTTGAAAATTGTCAAAAAATGTCATACTATAGCATGCCAAAAAAGTCAAAAAATGAAAAATTTTGAAATGTTCTAAAAAGTCACCAGAAAGATTTATCATTTATTGAATGTTTTCCTACCAAATATGTTGAAATATCTTGTGAAAAAGCAATTTTATAGCATGTTGAAAATTGTCAAAAAACTGTCATACTATAGCGTGCCAAAAAAGTCAAAAAATGAAAAATTTTAAAATGTTATAAAAAGTCACCAGAAAGATGTATTATCATTTATTGAGTGATTTCCTACCAAAATATGTTGAAATATCTTGTGAAAAAGCAATTTTATAGCGTGTTGAAAATTGTCAAAAAATGTCATACTATAGCATGCCAAAAAGTCAAAAATGAAAAATTTTAAAATGTTTTTAAAAGTCATCAGAAAGACTTATTATCGCTTGTTGGGTGATTTTATACTAAAATAAGTTGAAATATCTTGTGAAGAAGCAATTTTATAGTATGTTGAAAATTGTTCAAAAAATGTCATACTATAGCATGCCAAAAAAGTCAAAAAATGAAAAATTTTAAAATGTTTTAAAAAGTCATCAGAAAGACTTATTATCGTTTGTTGGGTGATTTCATGCTAAAATAAGTTGAAATATCTTGTGAAAAAGCAATTTTATAGTATGTTGAAAATTGCCAAAAAACGTCATACTATAGAATGCCAAAATGTCATACTATAGCATGCCAAAAAAGTTAAAAAATGAACAATTTTAAAATGTTCTAAAAAGTCACCAGAAAGATTTATTATTATTTATTGAGTGTTTTCCTACCAAAATATGTTGAAATATCCTGTGAAAAAGCAATTTTATAGCATGTTGAAAACTGCCAAAAATGTCATACTATAGCATGCCAAAAAAGTCAAAAAATGAACAATTTTAAAATGTTATAAAAAGTCACCAGAAAGATTTATTATTATTTATTGAGTGTTTTCCTACCAAATATGTTGAAATGTCTTGTGAAAACGCAAATTTTATAGCATGTTGAAAATTATCAAAAAATGTCATACTATAGCATGCCAAAAAAGTCAAAAAATGAAAAATTTTGAAATGTTCTAAAAAGTCACCAGAAAGATTTATTATTATTTATTGAGTGTTTTCCTACCAAAATCTGTTGAAATATCTTGTGAAAAAGCACTTTTATAGCATGTTGAAAATTGTCCAAAAAATGTCATACTATAGCATGCCAAAAAAGTCAAAAAATGAAAAATTTTAAAATGTTTTAAAAAGTCATCAGAAAGACTTATTATTGTTTTTTTTGGGTGATTTCATGCCAAAATAAGTTGAAATATCTTGTGAAAAAGCAATTTTATAGTATGTTGAAAATTGCCAAAAAACGTCATACTATAGCATGCCAAAAATGTCATACTATAGCATGCCAAAAAAGTCAAAAAATGAAAAATTTTAAAATGTTTTCAAAAGTCATCAGAAAGACTTATTATCGTTTGTTGGGTGATTTTATGCTAAAATAAGTTGAAATATCTTGTGAAAATGCAAATTTGTAGCATGTTAAAAATTTACAAAAAAAATGTCATACTATAGCATGACAAAAAAGTCAAAAAATTAAAAATTTTAAAATGTTTTAAAAAGTCATCAGAAAGACTTATTATCATTTCTTGGGTGATTTTATGCTAAAATAAGTTCAAATATCTTGTGAAAAAGCAAATTTGTAGCATGTTGAAAATTGACAAAAAAATGTCATACTGTAGCATGCCAAAAAAGTCAAAAAATGAAAAATTTTAAAATGTTCTAAAAAGTCACCAGAAAGATTTATTATCATTCATGGAGTGATTTCCTACCAAAATATGTTGAAATATCTTGTGAAAAAGCAATTTTATAGTATGTTGAAAATTGTCAAAAAACGTCATACTATAGCATGCCAAAAAAGTCAGAAAATGAACAATTTTAAAATGTTCTAAAAAGTCACCAGAAAGATTTATTATTATTTATTGAGTGTTTTCCTACCAAAATCTGTTGTAATATCTTGTGAATAAGCAATTTTATAGTATGTTGAAAATTGTCAAAAAACTTTATACTATAGCATGCCAAAAAAGTCAAAAAATGAAAAATTTTAAAATGTTTTAAAAAGTCATCAGAAAGACTTATTATTGGTTTTTTTGGGTGATTTCATGCTAAAATAAGTTGAAATATCTTGTGAAAAAGCAATTTTATAGTATGTTGAAAATTGCCAAAAAAATGTCATACTATAGCATGCCAAAAAAGTCAAAAAATGAAAATTTTTAAAATGTTTTAAAAAGTCATCAGAAAGACTTATTATCGTTTGTTGGGTGATTTTATGCTAAAATAAGTTGAAATATCTTGTGAAAATGCAAATTTGTAGCATGTTAAAAATTTACAAAAAAAATGTCATACTATAGCATGCCAAAAAAGTCAAAAAATGAAAAATTTTAAAATGTTTTAAAAAGTCATCAGAAAGACTTATTATCATTTCTTGGGTGATTTTATGCTAAAATAAGTTGAAATATCTTGTGAAAAAGCAAATTTGTAGCATGTTGAAAATTGACAAAAAAATGTCATACTGTAGCATGCCAAAAAAGTCAAAAAATGAAAAATTTTAAAATGTTCTAAAAAGTCACCAGAAAGATTTATTATCATTCATGGAGTGATTTCCTACCAAAATATGTTGAAATATCTTGTGAAAAAGCAATTTTATAGTATGTTGAAAATTGTCAAAAAACGTCATACTATAGCATGCCAAAAAAGTCAGAAAATGAACAATTTTAAAATGTTCTAAAAAGTCACCAGAAAGATTTATTATTATTTATTGAGTGTTTTCCTACCAAAATCTGTTGAAATATCTAGTGAAAAAGCAATTTTATAGCATGTTGAAAATTGTCCAAAAAATGTCATACTATAGCATGCCAAAAAAATCAAAAAATGAAAAATTTTAAAATGTTTTAAAAAGTCATCAGAAAGACTTATTATTGTTTTTTTTGGGTGATTTCATGCCAAAATAAGTTGAAATATCTTGTGAAAAAGCAATTTTATAGTATGTTGAAAATTGCCAAAAAACGTCATACTATAGCATGCCAAAAATGTCATACTATAGCATGCCAAAAAAGTCAAAAAATGAAAAATTTTAAAATGTTTTCAAAAGTCATCAGAAAGACTTATTATCGTTTGTTGGGTGATTTTATGCTAAAATAAGTTGAAATATCTTGTGAAAATGCAAATTTGTAGCATGTTAAAAATTTACAAAAAAAATGTCATACTATAGCATGCCAAAAAAGTCAAAAAATGAAAAATTTTAAAATGTTTTAAAAAGTCATCAGAAAGACTTATTATCATTTCTTGGGTGATTTTATGCTAAAATAAGTTCAAATATCTTGTGTAAAAGCAAATTTGTAGCATGTTGAAAATTGACAAAAAAATGTCATACTGTAGCATGCCAAAAAAGTCAAAAAATGAAAAATTTTAAAATGTTCTAAAAAGTCACCAGAAAGATTTATTATCATTCATGGAGTGATTTCCTACCAAAATATGTTGAAATATCTTGTGAAAAAGCAATTTTATAGTATGTTGAAAATTGTCAAAAAACGTCATACTATAGCATGCCAAAAAAGTCAGAAAATGAACGATTTTAAAATGTTCTAAAAAGTCACCAGAAAGATTTATTATTATTTATTGAGTGTTTTCCTACCAAAATCTGTTGAAATATCTAGTGAAAAAGCAATTTTATAGCATGTTGAAAATTGTCCAAAAAATGTCATACTATAGCATGCCAAAAAAGTCAAAAAATGAAAAATTTTAAAATGTTTTAAAAGTCATCAGAAAGACTTATTATCGTTTGTTGGGTGATTTTATGCTAAAATAAGTTGAACTATCTTGTGAAAAAGCAATTTTATAGTATGTTGAAAATTGTCAAAAAACGTCATACTATAG
This sequence comes from Synanceia verrucosa, assembly GCA_029721515.1. NCBI lineage: Eukaryota > Metazoa > Chordata > Actinopteri > Perciformes > Synanceiidae > Synanceia > Synanceia verrucosa. The sequence goes on along the minus strand of CM056555.1, from coordinate 1,809,544 downwards.
CATGCCAAAAAAGTCAAAAAATGAAAAATTTTAAAATGTTCTAAAAAGTCATCAGAAAGACTTATTATCATTTCTTGGGTGATTTTATGCTAAAATAAGTTGAAATATCTTGTGAAAAAGCACTTTTATAGCATGTTGAAAATTGTCCAAAAAATGTCATACTATAGCGTGCCAAAAAAGTCAAAAAATTAAAAAATTTAAAATGTTTTAAAAAGTCATCAGAAAGATTTATTATCATTTATTGAGTGTTTTCCTTCCAAATATGTTGAAATATCTTGTGAAAAAGCAATTTTATAGTATGTTGAAAATTGTCAAAAAACGTCATACTATAGCATGCCAAAAAAGTCAAAAAATGAAAAATTTTAAAATGTTCTACAAAGTCACCAGAAAGATTTATTATTATTTATTGAGTGTTTTCCTACCAAATATGTTGAAATATCTTGTGAAAAAGCAATTTTGTAGCATGTTGAAAATTGTCCAAAAAATGTCATACTATAGCATGTCAAAAAAGTCAAAAAATGAAAAATCTTAAAATGTTCTAAAAAGTCATCAGAAAGACTTATTATCATTTCTTGGGTGATTTTATGCTAAAATAAGTTGAAATATCTTGTGAAAAAGCACTTTTATAGCATGTTGAAAATTGTCCAAAGAATGTCATACTATAGCATGCCAAAAAAGTCAAAAAATGAAAAATTTTAAAATGTTTTAAAAAGTCATCAGAAAGACTTATTATCGTTTGTTGGGTGATTTTATGCTAAAATAAGTTGAACTATCTTGTGAAAAAGCAATTTTATAGTATGTTGAAAATTGTCAAAAAACGTCATACTATAGCATGCCAAAAAAGTCAAAAAATGAAAAATTTTAAAATGTTCTAAAAAGTCACCAGAAAGATATATTATTATTTATTGAGTGTTTTCCTACCAAATATGTTGAAATATCTTGTGAAAAAGCAATTTTATAGCATGTTGAAAATTGTCCAAAAAATGTCATACTATAGCATGTCAAAAAAGTCAAAAAATGAAAAATTTTAAAATGTTCTAAAAAGTCATCAGAAAGACTTATTATCATTTCTTGGGTGATTTTATGCTAAAATAAGTTGAAATATCTTGTGAAAAAGCACTTTTATAGCATGTTAAAAATTTACAAAAAAAATGTCATACTATAGCATGCCAAAAAAGTCAAAAAATGAAAAATTTTAAAATGTTTTAAAAAGTCATCAGAAAGACTTATTATCATTTCTTGGGTGATTTTATGCTAAAATAAGTTCAAATATCTTGTGAAAAAGCAAATTTGTAGCATGTTGAAAATTGACAAAAAAATGTCATACTGTAGCATGCCAAAAAAGTCAAAAAATGAAAAATTTTAAAATGTTCTAAAAAGTCACCAGAAAGATTTATTATCATTCATGGAGTGATTTCCTACCAAAATATGTTGAAATATCTTGTGAAAAAGCAATTTTATAGTATGTTGAAAATTGTCAAAAAACGTCATACTATAGCATGCCAAAAAAGTCAGAAAATGAACAATTTTAAAATGTTCTAAAAAGTCACCAGAAAGATTTATTATTATTTATTGAGTGTTTTCCTACCAAAATCTGTTGAAATATCTAGTGAAAAAGCAATTTTATAGCATGTTGAAAATTGTCCAAAAAATGTCATACTATAGCATGCCAAAAATCAAAAATGAAAAATTTTAAAATGTTTTAAAAAGTCATCAGAAAGACTTATTATTGTTTTTTTGGGTGATTTCATGCCAAAATAAGTTGAAATATCTTGTGAAAAAGCAATTTTATAGTATGTTGAAAATTGCCAAAAAACGTCATACTATAGCATGCCAAAAATGTCATACTATAGCATGCCAAAAAGTCAAAAATGAAAAATTTTAAAATGTTTTCAAAAGTCATCAGAAAGACTTATTATCGTTTGTTGGGTGATTTTATGCTAAAATAAGTTGAAATATCTTGTGAAAATGCAAATTTGTAGCATGTTAAAATTTACAAAAAAATGTCATACTATAGCATGCCAAAAGTCAAAAATGAAAAATTTTAAAATGTTTTAAAAAGTCATCAGAAAGACTTATTATCATTTCTTGGGTGATTTTATGCTAAAATAAGTTCAAATATCTTGTGAAAAAGCAAATTTGTAGCATGTTGAAAATTGACAAAAAAATGTCATACTGTAGCATGCCAAAAAAGTCAAAAAATGAAAAATTTTAAAATGTTCTAAAAAGTCACCAGAAAGATTTATTATCATTCATGGAGTGATTTCCTACCAAAATATGTTGAAATATCTTGTGAAAAAGCAATTTTATAGTATGTTGAAAATTGTCAAAAAACGTCATACTATAGCATGCCAAAAAAGTCAGAAAATGAACAATTTTAAAATGTTCTAAAAAGTCACCAGAAAGATTTATTATTATTTATTGAGTGTTTTCCTACCAAAATCTGTTGAAATATCTAGTGAAAAAGCAATTTTATAGCATGTTGAAAATTGTCCAAAAAATGTCATACTATAGCATGCCAAAAATCAAAAATGAAAAATTTTAAAATGTTTTAAAAGTCATCAGAAAGACTTATTATTGTTTTTTTGTGTGATTTCATTCCAAAATATGTTGAAATATCTTGTGAAAAAGCAATTTTATAGTATGTTGAAAATTGCCAAAAAACGTCATACTATAGCATGCCAAAAATGTCATACTATAGCATGCCAAAAAGTCAAAAATGAAAAATTTTAAAATGTTTTCAAAAGTCATCAGAAAGACTTATTATCGTTTGTTGGGTGATTTTATGCTAAAATAAGTTGAAATATCTTGTGAAAATGCAAATTTGTAGCATGTTAAAATTTACAAAAAAATGTCATACTATAGCATGCCAAAAAGTCAAAAATGAAAAATTTTAAAATGTTTTAAAAAGTCATCAGAAAGACTTATTATCATTTCTTGGGTGATTTTATGCTAAAATAAGTTCAAATATCTTGTGTAAAAGCAAATTTGTAGCATGTTGAAAATTGACAAAAATGTCATACTGTAGCATGCCAAAAAGTCAAAAATGAAAAATTTTAAAATGTTCTAAAAAGTCACCAGAAAGATTTATTATCATTCATGGAGTGATTTCCTACCAAAATATGTTGAAATATCTTGTGAAAAAGCAATTTTATAGTATGTTGAAAATTGTCAAAAAACGTCATACTATAGCATGCCAAAAAAGTCAGAAAATGAACAATTTTAAAATGTTCTAAAAAGTCACCAGAAAGATTTATTATTATTTATTGAGTGTTTTCCTACCAAAATCTGTTGAAATATCTAGTGAAAAAGCAATTTTATAGCATGTTGAAAATTGTCCAAAAAATGTCATACTATAGCATGCCAAAAAAGTCAAAAAATGAAAAATTTTAAAATGTTTTAAAAGTCATCAGAAAGACTTATTATCGTTTGTTGGGTGATTTTATGCTAAAATAAGTTGAACTATCTTGTGAAAAAGCAATTTTATAGTATGTTGAAAATTGTCAAAAAACGTCATACTATAGCATGCCAAAAAAGTCAAAAAATGAAAAATTTTAAAATGTTCTAAAAAGTCATCAGAAAGACTTATTATCATTTATTGAGTGATTTCCTACCAAAATCTGTTGAAATATCTTGTGAAAAAGCAATTTTATAGCATGTTGAAAATTGTCCAAAAAATGTCATACTATAGCATGTCAAAAAAGTCAAAAAATGAAAAATTTTAAAATGTTCTAAAAAGTCATCAGAAAGACTTATTATCATTTCTTGGGTGATTTTATGCTAAAATAAGTTGAAATATCTTGTGAAAAAGCACTTTTATAGCATGTTAAAAATTTACAAAAAAAATGTCATACTATAGCATGCCAAAAAAGTCAAAAAATGAAAAATTTTAAAATGTTTTAAAAAGTCATCAGAAAGACTTATTATCATTTCTTGGGTGATTTTATGCTAAAATAAGTTCAAATATCTTGTGAAAAAGCAAATTTGTAGCATGTTGAAAATTGACAAAAAAATGTCATACTGTAGCATGCCAAAAAAGTCAAAAAATGAAAAATTTTAAAATGTTCTAAAAAGTCACCAGAAAGATTTATTATCATTCATGGAGTGATTTCCTACCAAAATATGTTGAAATATCTTGTGAAAAAGCAATTTTATAGTATGTTGAAAATTGTCAAAAAACGTCATACTATAGCATGCCAAAAAAGTCAGAAAATGAACAATTTTAAAATGTTCTAAAAAGTCACCAGAAAGATTTATTATTATTTATTGAGTGTTTTCCTACCAAAATCTGTTGAAATATCTAGTGAAAAAGCAATTTTATAGCATGTTGAAAATTGTCCAAAAAATGTCATACTATAGCATGCCAAAAAAATCAAAAAATGAAAAATTTTAAAATGTTTTAAAAAGTCATCAGAAAGACTTATTATTGTTTTTTTTGGGTGATTTCATGCCAAAATAAGTTGAAATATCTTGTGAAAAAGCAATTTTATAGTATGTTGAAAATTGCCAAAAAACGTCATACTATAGCATGCCAAAAATGTCATACTATAGCATGCCAAAAAAGTCAAAAAATGAAAATTTTTAAAATGTTTTAAAAAGTCATCAGAAAGACTTATTATCGTTTGTTGGGTGATTTTATGCTAAAATAAGTTGAAATATCTTGTGAAAATGCAAATTTGTAGCATGTTAAAAATTTACAAAAAAAATGTCATACTATAGCATGCCAAAAAAGTCAAAAAATGAAAAATTTTAAAATGTTTTAAAAAGTCATCAGAAAGACTTATTATCATTTCTTGGGTGATTTTATGCTAAAATAAGTTCAAATATCTTGTGAAAAAGCAAATTTGTAGCATGTTGAAAATTGACAAAAAAATGTCATACTGTAGCATGCCAAAAAAGTCAAAAAATGAAAAATTTTAAAATGTTCTAAAAAGTCACCAGAAAGATTTATTATCATTCATGGAGTGATTTCCTACCAAAATATGTTGAAATATCTTGTGAAAAAGCAATTTTATAGTATGTTGAAAATTGTCAAAAAACGTCATACTATAGCATGCCAAAAAAGTCAGAAAATGAACAATTTTAAAATGTTCTAAAAAGTCACCAGAAAGATTTATTATTATTTATTGAGTGTTTTCCTACCAAAATCTGTTGAAATATCTAGTGAAAAAGCAATTTTATAGCATGTTGAAAATTGTCCAAAAAATGTCATACTATAGCATGCCAAAAAAGTCAAAAAATGAAAAATTTTAAAATGTTTTAAAAGTCATCAGAAAGACTTATTATCGTTTGTTGGGTGATTTTATGCTAAAATAAGTTGAACTATCTTGTGAAAAAGCAATTTTATAGTATGTTGAAAATTGTCAAAAAACGTCATACTATAGCATGCCAAAAAAGTCAAAAAATGAAAAATTTTAAAATGTTCTAAAAAGTCATCAGAAAGACTTATTATCATTTCTTGGGTGATTTTATGCTAAAATAAGTTGAAATATCTTGTGAAAAAGCACTTTTATAGCATGTTGAAAATTGTCCAAAAAATGTCATACTATAGCATGCCAAAAAAGTCAAAAAATTAAAAAATTTAAAATGTTTTAAAAAGTCATCAGAAAGATTTATTATCATTTATTGAGTGTTTTCCTTCCAAATATGTTGAAATATCTTGTGAAAAAGCAATTTTATAGTATGTTGAAAATTGTCAAAAAACGTCATACTATAGCATGCCAAAAAAGTCAGAAAATGAACAATTTTAAAATGTTCTAAAAAGTCACCAGAAAGATTTATTATTATTCATGGAGTGATTTCCTACCAAAATATGTTGAAATATCTTGTGAAAAAGCAATTTTATAGTATGTTGAAAATTGTCAAAAAACGTCATACTATAGCATGCCAAAAAAGTCAGAAAATGAACAATTTTAAAATGTTCTAAAAAGTCACCAGAAAGATTTATTATTATTTATTGAGTGTTTTCCTACCAAAATCTGTTGAAATATCTAGTGAAAAAGCAATTTTATAGCATGTTGAAAATTGTCCAAAAAATGTCATACTATAGCATGCCAAAAAAGTCAAAAAATGAAAAATTTTAAAATGTTTTAAAAGTCATCAGAAAGACTTATTATCGTTTGTTGGGTGATTTTATGCTAAAATAAGTTGAACTATCTTGTGAAAAAGCAATTTTATAGTATGTTGAAAATTGTCAAAAACGTCATACTATAGCATGCCAAAAAGTCAAAAATGAAAAATTTTAAAATGTTCTAAAAAGTCATCAGAAAGACTTATTATCATTTCTTGGGTGATTTTATGCTAAAATAAGTTGAAATATCTTGTGAAAAAGCACTTTTATAGCATGTTGAAAATTGTCCAAAAAATGTCATACTATAGCATGCCAAAAAAGTCAAAAAATTAAAAAATTTAAAATGTTTTAAAAAGTCATCAGAAAGATTTATTATCATTTATTGAGTGTTTTCCTTCCAAATATGTTGAAATATCTTGTGAAAAAGCAATTTTATAGTATGTTGAAAATTGTCAAAAAACGTCATACTATAGCATGCCAAAAAAGTCAAAAAATGAAAAATTTTAAAATGTTCTACAAAGTCACCAGAAAGATTTATTATTATTTATTGAGTGTTTTCCTACCAAATATGTTGAAATATCTTGTGAAAAAGCAATTTTATAGCATGTTGAAAATTGTCCAAAAAATGTCATACTATAGCATGTCAAAAAAGTCAAAAAATGAAAAATTTTAAAATGTTCTAAAAAGTCATCAGAAAGACTTATTATCATTTCTTGGGTGATTTTATGCTAAAATAAGTTGAAATATCTTGTGAAAAAGCACTTTTATAGCATGTTGAAAATTGTCCAAAAAATGTCATACTATAGCATGCCAAAAAAGTCAAAAAATGAAAATTTTTAAAATGTTTTAAAAAGTCATCAGAAAGACTTATTATCGTTTCTTGGGTGATTTTATGCTAAAATAAGTTGAAATATCTTGTGAAAAAGCAAATTTGTAGCATGTTGAAAATTGACAAAAAAAATGTCATACTATAGCATGCCAAAAACGTCAAAAAATTAAAATGTTCTAAAAAGTCACCAGAAATATTTATTATCATTTATTGAGTGATTTCTTACCAAAATACATTGAAGAAACTATTTTATAGCATGGTGAAAATTCTTGCTCCTAAAATTCAACATTTGCAGTTCAGTGATGACTGAGTTATTCTTAAATTATGTTTTTTATTTAATCTCTTAGGTTGTAAGTCTGAAAAGTTGAGATCATGAACCGATGCTGCCACTTCCTACTCTCACTGAAACCCTTAAATGTCTCTCCAGACGCTGGACGGCGGTTTGAACGTCATCCAGCTGGAGACGGCCGTGGGCGCCGCCATCAAGAGCTTCAACAACGCCATGGGCGTGAACGTCCCCCGCAGCCGCTTCCTGCCGGTGAAGACGTCGTCCGACCTGCTGCTGGTGATGTCCAACCTGTACAGCATGGACGCCGGCTCGCTCACCATGAGCAAGAAGAGGGAGTTTCCCACGACGCCTCACGTCAAGCTGGGCAGCTCCTTCACCAAGGTCAGCCAGAAAGAAATGAACTTCTGTCTCTGATTGTGTCAGGTTATAAAGCTAATTTGATTCCTCTCAGAAACACAGTGATTTGATGTAAACTGTCTTCATGAACACAGTCTAACCTGCTTGATAAAAACAAGTGGTGACGTTCTTTTGTTTTCTGGTTTGTCGTGCAGGTTCAGGAGTTTCTCACCAGGTTCGAGAGCATCCCGGACATGTTGGAGCTCGACCACCTCACTGTGTCCGGAGACGTCACCTTCGGAAAGAATGTCTCTCTGAAGGTAGACGACGTGACCAGTCACTGACCTCTGACCTTTCAATTCTCCAAGACAAAAGAAAATCACAGAAACAGACACGGAATATTAGGAAAAAAACAGCGTTAGCATAGCTTGTCAAAAAAAATGTCAGCGTGCCCAAAATTTCAGTCGTATGAAATAATTCGTAATGATATCGCCTGTACAAAAAAATCTTTGAAAAATGATATTTCAGCAGGTCCAGAATTTCATAAAAAAACATCGCAGTATAGTACGTTGAAAAAAGTCATGATAATAGTCGTCACGGTATCGTCTGCTGGAAATGCAGTACAGGATGTCAAACCATCCTTTGTAATGAAAATCATAGTTATGCACTTATGGTGAGCAGTAAAATGACTTCTCTGTGTTTAACGATCAAACCTCTTGACCTTCACCAGGGAACCGTCATCATCATCGCCAACCACGGCGACCGGATCGATATTCCCGCCGGAGCGATGCTGGAAAACAAGATTGTTTCTGGAAACCTGCGGATCCTCGACCACTGAGGCCTTCTGGGAAAAAACAAACAAACAAATGAACAACACAAACATTTGACACCTTGAAGAGACTCAACGAGAGATTATTTTCCTCCTCTTCACTGATGAACTGTCACAGTTTGTTTCTGTCTGGTTGAAGGTCAAAGGTCATCCTCCTCCTCGTCCTTCGCTCTCTGCTGCAAAGTCTGAGCAACTGTTTCTGCTGTCAAATAAAAGAAGTGCACTGTGGGTAAACTGAGTGTCATGTGATGTTTGCAGACAAACATAAACAGTGATTCAAAACTTCATAGTGCAGTACGTAGAAAGTTTTTCATGAAAAACACAATTGTTTCAATATCAATAATTGTATAACCTGTCAAAAAATTGTAAAAACAATAAAGGTTGGCATGTCCAAAATTTAATTTCATTAAAAAAAAGTTCTCAAAAAAATCATAAAAACAAAATATTATGAAATAATAGTGACAGCATAGTCTGTCAAAAAATAGTATAAAAAAAAAAATCACACGTCAGTATGTCAAAATACAATGTCATAATAAAAAAGATTTTAAATCACTAACAATCTGAAAAAGGTGGATGAACTAGCAAAACACAAACGAGGAGTCCACGACTCATGACAACAAAACCAAACTTAAATTTCCTGACAATAATTATTAAAGAAAAGACAGAAAAAAGGCTTCAGCTCACGGCTTCAATCAAAGGAATAAAAGGAAAATAAAAAAATCATTTCACCATTTACAGGAATATTTACAAGTAAATAACAAACCACATCTGTAATTTCCTCAGAAGCAAAAACAAATCCAGCATCACACTCTGCTGGTTGTTTTTGGAAGTGACAGGAAGGACAGAGGTGATGTCACTGATGATGTCATCCAGCGGTCCAATAGGCTGGCAGTAATGAGCTTTCATGAACCTGTTCAAGAAATATTCAAAAAAAATTCAAGAAAAATAATTGTTTCAATTCTAAAGAAAGCTGAATATTACGAAAAAATAGCCACAGAGTAGTCTGTCAAAAAATAGTAAAAAAGTAATAATTTAGTTTGTTTAAAAAATCATAAAAACAATCATAGCACAATACTAAATACTTAGTAATGTTGTAACGTCCATAAAAAGTGCAAAAAAAACTAGGTTGGCATGTCCAAAATTTCATAAAAAAAAAACAAAACATAGTATAGTATGTTGAAACTTTTTCATGAAAAAAATGTGGAAAAAAATCGCAAAAGCACAAAATAAATAGTCATGGTATAGCCTGTCCCAAAAAACTTTGAACAATTATCAGTAAGCTTGTCCAAAATTTCATCAAAAACATCATAGCATAGTATGTCGAAAAATTTTCATTTGTCCAAAAAAATAAATAACAGTCAAAGAATATTACGACATAAACAGTAATGGTACAACCTGTCAAAAAAAGTGTAAACACTGTTAAGGTCAGCGCATCCAAAATTTCATAAAAAAAAAAAACTTCATAGTATAGTATGTTGAAAATTTTTCATGAAAAAAGTAAAATTAAAGCAGAAAAAAGTCGATGTTTCAAAAAAAATGTGTAAAACAGTCATCATTGCGTGAAAAAATAGTAATGGTATGAACTGTATACATATATATATATATACACACATATATATATATAAACAGTCAGGGAATATCGTGAAAAAAATAGCCACAGTAGATACAGCACTGTGATTAATTTGTGTTTTAAGTATTAAATATGAAATTCACTGCAGTGACAAAATGATGCGTCTACTCAGCTGTTTACCTTTATGCTAAGCTAGCTGTCCTTAGCATGATACTAGCTGTTTATTTAGCTTTCCATCAGGTTTTCATTGTTTTTAGCTGCTGCCACATTTAAAGATGGCAAACTTCATTTACAGATCACAATTTCTCTAAACTATATCGCTTTGATATTTTACTTCAGCTGCAGTTTTCTGTAGTTTTAATCCACTTTGGGCCAAAATTCCCAGGATAAAATAATGAAGGGGGATATTTATTTTGGAAAGACATGGATGTAAACTGTCACCTGACTGGTAAAACAGATTTTGTAAGAAAACGCGACCAAACTTTTCCTCAAAGTACGACGTCACACACGATCCTTAAAACTAAAAAAACAAACACAAGAACAGACTGAAGCAGAAGCTCCATCATCCTGTTTTATTCACATCAGGTTTGAAGGATTCAAGACAGTTTGGAATCTCTCTCTCTCTCTCTCTCTCTCTCACACACACACACACACACACACAGTGGTGTGGTAGGCACACACAGTGGAGCTCAGCTGAGTCGACAGTATTGATCAAAAGGAGGCACTTCTGAAGCAGGAAGTGATGCTGCAGCCACATCACACACACACACACACACACACACACACACACACGTATATATACTTCTTAACAAAAGCACTATCCCTCCACCAGTGTACAGTGTTTAAATTAACAGCATTATTGAAATATTTGGTTAATCCACCAGTATGTGCAAGCTCTTTCATCAAAATGACATCCTTTATGCTAAAATAGATTTTTTTTGACTGAGATGTTAAATTCTTCACTTATTTCCTGTCATTCCTGAACAAAAATGTGTTTTAGTGGTTGTTTGTTATTCTGGATTAATTCCAGTGTTCTGGATCAAATTGGGTCTAAAAAGGTGAATTCAGTTTAAATTCCTCACTCCTGTTCAAAATGATGAAGAGTAGTGAACTCAGTGAGGAAGAAAGAGTCCAGTTAAGGTGAAGGAGATGATGCTGAGACAAACAGGACAGGTGGGATAATAAATTTGTTAAGAAATGTATATACATATATGAAAATAAAGATGAGTGGGGCCGTTGTAGTGTCACATAATCAAAGGGATATCTCATGTATGGAAAAAGAGACCTTTTCTCTGTTGTTGTGTTCTAGTTCTTGAGCTGACTGATGCTCTCATCTCATGATGCAGAGGTGATGTGACTGCAGCTGGACAGATGTGTTTGTTGTTTTGGGTTTTCTGGAGGAACAGAAAATCTGACGTTTCTGAGAAAATCCACTAAAAACATTTTGATTAATTTAATTCTTGAAGCTTCAAGAACTCATCGTCCACAAATGAGTCCAAACGGCTTTTCAGGCGTCCGTAAAACCAGTAACTGGAGCTCAAACACAGACCGGCTCATCGGGACCGTTAACAATATTTGATCTTTGTAAATATAGGATGAGGCTTTTTTTTCTTGTAAATTTGCTGCTTTAATCTCAGGGAATTTTTTATTATAAATATATGATGGTTATAATTTGTATAATTTGTTATAAACCTTATTTACCACTCTGGGAATATTTCAATTTTATTCTTTTAACTTATTTCTCATAACATTACCCCTCAACCCTCCAGCTCTGTAACTGTTTATGTCTACATGGTCTCAATACGCCGTCATACTACGACTGGGATAAAAAAAGAAAAATAACGTGATAAATTAAAAACGGTGGTAAAAATGTCTGCTGAAGTTCTTCGTGCTCATGTTTTATTTTGAAGGTCTTGGGACAGATTTTTGAACGTGGAACAAAAAAAATTTATTGAGTATTTCTGATTAATGAGCAGCAAGACAGGATTTGTTTTGTTTGGGGTTTTTTTGAAGAATGAAGTCAGATTTTCTGTTTCTGTTTCAGCTTGAGAGGAAACAAAAAGCTCCTGATGGGTTCATGCAGGAGGGGGAAGGGTTTCATGCTTCGTGTTTCATCGATGAGCTCCGTTGAAAAATGATCTTCATCTCTGGAAAACTTGATGCAAAACTGGACAGTTTGAAGGAAATAAAAGTCTAACTGTAGAGTTGATATCCTCACATTAGAAAGTGTTTTACTTTGGTAACGACAGGATGCAGCTGAGGGTCGTGATGCTTTCACAGCCTGGATGTTTTTTATTTAACCTTTTCAGGAAATCATCTCTTAAATTAAACTCTTCAGGGTTCCTCCAGGTCTCAAACTGCCTGGAAAATATTCTTGTTTTTTTGGAGTATAAAAGTTAAGAATCCGTTTTCTCCACAGCGCCTAAAACCAAACGACGTCTGCAAACACTGAAGGAACCCTGTCGATTCTTTCAGAGCAGGAAGGAGAAAAACATCATTCCCGGAGTGAATCGCGTCGTCTGAACCCTGAATCCTCGGCTGGAAAAGTTTGAGCCAAAAGTCTGAAACCTGCGGCACAAAAATCCGGTTTCAAGTGTGCGTTGATGATAAAAAATTCCTTCAGCTTCAACATGTGGAGAAAAAAAAACTCCTCCACAGTTTAAACGATTTGAAGACGACAGAAAAATAAATTACCCTGCTGTCTTGATCGTCACTCCCACTAAAACCCTCTAATAATTTACTGTTGAATTGCACTCAGTGAGTCGAGGCGGCAGCACTCTTTCAGTTACTTTAACGTCTTTAAGGTGGAGCTGTTCAGGAAGAGCCCAGCTTGTGTTTTTGGTCCATCTTTGGGCTCCTCCGCTCTCGGCCGTCGGCCCCTGAGGTGCCCCTCCCCCCTCGTCGCAGGGTCGGTCCTGGACGTCCCGTCGGCGTCCTCATCACCTCTTCTGCTCCCAGATCTCGGCCATGTTCAGGTCGAGCAGGTCGAGGCTCTTCAGCGCCTGGATGTTCTCCGTGTAGAACGCCACGTCCACGACCACCAGCCTGCGAACAGCCAAACGTTAATCTGATCATCTGATCGCTGAGGGACAGAGTATTAATCTGGTCTGTACCTTTTTTAAACACTTCCTGCTTCTCAGCGGTGAAAAATGAAAACACCAAGCTAAGATCGAGGAATGATTTTCAACTCAGTGACAAAAGTTTTCTGATATTTAATAAACTGAGAAGATGGAAACACTTTTGAGATGCAGCTCATTCAAACTTTCTGCTCATGATGGATTCACAGATCTGCAGTTATGTCCTTTGAATTAAACTTTAACTCTCTGAGTGCCATAAACGGAACAAAACAGGAAGTGGAGACGATCGAGATTAGAGAGCAAAACAAACAGAATGTGGAGAAAAAGTGGTGATTTTGGTGAAAGTGTCCTCTACTCTACCTCTGATAAAACAAGAATGGAACAAGGTAAAAACAAACATTTTTTTCATGATGAAATAGAGAGTCTCTTCTTTCATTTGAGATATTCAGTGTTTTCAGAGACATAGTACTAAATATTCTGTGGGTCTAGAAATATGACTCAAAATGGACAAAAACACAGGAACAAAACAGTTGTTTTTTTTTAAAAAACAGCTGTCACTCAATGTTTTTTTTCCACAGTTTTACATGAAATCAACATATTATTTTTTCATCTGAAGGTCATCTTTTACTTGCTCATGTCTTTAGCTCCAACAGCTGTTGAGCATTTTACAAAGAAAACTGCTCTTTTATGGATTTCACTCCTGGATCTGCCTCCGTTTAACGTGACGGTACAAATGAAAAATAAAGCAAAATGATGAATTTGTTCTTAGAAAGAAAGAAATGGAGGCAGAGAGAAAGAACAAAAAGAGTTTATAGTGTTACTAAACAAATGAACTTTTTAAATTAAATGGAATAATCCTCACTCTAGTGAAACAGGAAGTGCGACCTCATCATCTTTAAATGCTGTTTCAGATATTAGCTGTATGTTGTTGTTGTTGTTGTTGTTTACCCGTGCTGTGGTCCTCCATCATTAACGACCCCGAGTCGAGCCAGCTGCCTCTTCAGGTGCATCTTAAAACTGCCGTTAATCCTCAGGAACAACATCTGTGGAGGAAAAAAAAAACACACACATCTGTCTGAGAGCAAAGACCTGAACAACGAGACAGAACACAGCAAAAACAACAAAAACAATCGCCTTGTTTGTTTTCACTGAAAAACAGAGCAGAGTCTCACCTGCGTCTGCTCTTCAGGTAGAAGATCAGAAATGGCTTCGTGCATCTTCGCCATCTGTTTACAGACGTTCCTGAAGCAGCCTGAAGGCATCGGAGCCTTCACTTCATACTGACGATAACAACAACAACAACAACAACAACGTTAAGCATCACACATCTGAGTACATCTCAATTAAATGATAACTAGTGAGGTAAACAGTAAGAAAAGTGATCATAATGATTAATCTGAGCGTCTCTGGAGCTCCAGACTCTGCATCACTTGGTCGCCATGGTGATGCCTTTTGTCCTTAAAGGTCCCATTTCATAAAAAGTGAGATTTTCATGTCTTTTAAATAATAAAGCAGGTTTAAATTCTATATAAATCCACACAGTATTCAGATTTCTGTCCACTTGTGACGTCACTAAACGCTCTGAATGTCTCCAGTTTATTTCCTGTTGCAGCTGACAGGAAGCAAACATGGACCCAAACTGTTGCCAAGCAACGCACTTCCACTGAAACGCACTAAAACAGAGCGTTTAGTACGGAGGGTACAGACAGGCATTACTTAGAAAAATGTGAAAATATTCTGACTGATTTGTTTCTTATGTGTTGCTGACTTCAAATATGTCTGCTTTAATAACTGACTGTAATGTTGGGAACTAGTGGACGTACCGAAGTCCTGGAGTATACTTCACCTTCAGATTTCATCAATAAGTATTGAATATTTTTTACTCTATTTTATGTAATTAAAATACATCTGGATGTATTAAGTAACCTGGCAGTATATGAGGAATGTGTCTTGTGTAACTTCACATAATATTTAATAATCATCTTTCTACCTGAACTCAACAGAACTTCAGTAACACATGACTGAACCTTACCTGTCACTTCTACTTATTTTACGACACAATGAATGAAATGACGAGCAGAGTAACTCTTGTCAGTGTCACCTTTGATAAAGCCTTCTCGAACAGACTGTCCATGATGGCCACCAGCTTAGCTGAGATCTCTGATATGTGATCATTGTAATCCTGCAGAGCAACAAAACGCTTCATTTTAGAGAAAGAGCAGAAGAGAAAACTTTTATTGTTCCTCATCAGAGGAAATTCACCTGTTACATCAGGGTAAGAAAGAAAAAAACACACTGAATACTGAAATAAAAGAATGAGTAAAACAATAATTTATAGTATGTACTAAAACAGAAATATATATTCTTAATAGTAAACGCAATGAATTTAAACACAACATTTATGTGATGGAAATTATGATGTATAAAAGTTTACTGAGAAAATTATTTACTGAGGAAAAAGAAAAAGGAAATCTTTTCGGGCTTGTTGGAGTCTGAACTGTTCACAGAATAAAGATCAGGTTTGGTGTCTCCTCTAATGAACGTTAACGAGCGTTACCTTGGTGATGTGGTCGAAGTGTCTGAGGACGCTGAACTGTTTTGGCTGCAGTTTGGTCTCAAAATGAGCTCTGATGATGGGAATGTAGTGAACCACCAGCTGGAGGCAGCGGGAAGCCAGCGCTGCCAAAATACACAGAGACAAAGAGTCAACACGAAACACAAAACCAGCACCTGCACTTCCAGACGGGCCAGAGGCTGGAGCGAGGACCGGCACCGAGCTGGACCGGCACCGAGCAGGACCGGCACCAAGCAGGACCGGCACCAAGCAGGACCGGCACCGAGCAGCACCGGCACCGAGCTGGACCGGCACCGAGCAGGACCGGCACCAAGCAGGACTGGCACCAAGCAGGACCGGCACCGAGCAGCACCGGCACCGAGCTGGACCGGCACGGTGCCGGTCCAGCTCGGTGCCTGCAGAAATATTTCATAGGGGTGGCCGGCTGGGACAACTAAACATTTTGGGGTGAAACATCAAAAATTAACAAAAAACAAACAAAACAGAAAAACATAATTTTAGGAATCTTATTTTACTGTTGTAGTATATAGGCTGGTGAAAATATGAACCATTTTACGTAAATAGAGAGGGGGAAGGGTCGTACCAAGGTTTTTAGTGGTGATGGTCTTCAGGCCGACGACCTGCAGAGCTCCGGCTCCCAGAACCAGCTGGCAACTCCGAGAGTTGAAGTGCTGCAGAAAGATAAGAGGTAGAAGAGCCGCTTTATAAAAAAAAAAAAACACACACACAATATGTCAGTGAATAATAATAAATATTTATTATTAAATAAATAATAATAATAATTGCCAAGCTTGATGTGGCTCATGAGGACCAGGACTAGACTGGACTAGACCAGGACTCCTGATGAGCTGCTATCAATCAGCGTCCTTTTAACAGCGAGCAGGACTGAAAAGGGTTTAGAGTCTGAGTGTTTGAGGCCGTTCTGACCTTGAGGAGGTCCGACAGGCGGGTCAGCATGTCGGTAGCGATGGATGGGATGTCGTTGACACACTGACAGTACTCCAGAAAGATCCGGATCAGCAACAGAACCGTCCTGAAGAAACAGAAAGACGAGTTGATTTTTCTGATCGAAACGATCTTGGATGATCGTTCTGCTTTAAAAGCAGCTGTGTGTTGATTCGTTTCAAGCGTCATGTGACGTCACAGGCATCGGAGGTCACGTACCCAACGACGGCGTATTTCTGCCCGTTGACGAGCAGAAACTCGGTGGGTTTGCGATCTTCTGGACCTGAACAGAGAGTCAACGTGTCACAGCTCAAGTCCTCAAAGAGACTCAGAGCGGCTGATAGCTGAGGCGTTTGGGTACCTGGGATTTTACGCTCCGGTAGAGTTATCTGTCCGTCAGCGATGGAGTTCACCAGATCCTGAAACTCAGCGGGAACCTCGGCCTGCTTCCAGCGCTCGTTATCCAGGAGGAGGCTGCAGCAACAACAACGACAAAAATCAGGACACACAAACAAAGTATGAACTTCTACACATCAACTGTTCCACATGTATCACAGAGAAAAAAAACTTCAGAGAACTACAGCACTTTTACTCTTATTTAAGTTAAATACTGAAGCACAAACTCAGTCTTTATTTTCTTGTGGTGTCACTTTATACTTCTATTGGATGTGTTGTACTTCCTACTCCACTACATATGAATCTGACAGCTTTATATAGTTAAAAAAAAATAAGATTATTTCACACAAAACACTAACAGAAATATAAATCATCTACATGTTTTGTTTTAAACTGAGTTACACAACAGTTTATACATATACAAGTATTTTTTTTTGATGATGATGATATTTGAAGTTGAAGATTTGCTGCTTTTCCTTTATATAATTTTAATAATATTAATAAATGATGATCAATGCTGAGGTCCAGACTAATCAAACGATGTGAAGGAGTCTCTTTGGGTCACTGTTCTTACTATTTCAACTATTTTTACAAACTAAACAAACTATTAATGGAGAAAATAATCATCAGATCAATAAATTAAACTAATAATATAATGATAAAAATCAATTCAGTCAATTATTAGTTTATTTTACATGCTGACTGAATCTTATGAGCACTCTAATCTCTAATTATCTGATAAACAGGATTTAAAGTGGTGCTTTTATGTGATTCTGTTGATTAAATCAACTAATGGATTATTCAAAAAGACAAAAAGAGCGTCGACTAAGAGGTTCTTTGGTCGAGGAAAAAGCTCTTGTACTTTTACTGCAGTAAAGGACCTGAATATTTCCTCTAGTGTTGGTGTTAGAAATGACTCTTTCCCAGACATTTAATAATGGCGGAATCATATTCGTAAAAACTGTTTCGTTTGGGGGAAAGGACGGGTCAGCAGAGCCTCGTCTCTCCTGCCTGACATGAGCTGAAGGCATCTGAGCGACAGGAAACCTGAGTTTGGTCTTGCGTTCTTCGTGGAAGCGGTGGACGAAGCGGTTGGCCTGGCTCTGCAGCGCCCCCCTCAGGGAGACGCTTCGTCTGCCGCACAGCTCCTCGGTGTCCCTGACGAAACCCTCCACGGCCTGAGAGAGGCACACGAACTCAGCCGAGCTCAGACGCTCCAGAGAGCCGTCCTGCTGGAGACGAGACGAGACGAGGGGTCCGATCAGATCTGACTTTAAAACATTTAGAGGGTCAAAGGTCTGCAAAGATAAAGACAATTAAAACTACCTGACGTGATGACATCATGAGAGACATGAAAACACTCTGTGATGTCACTTTGAATTTATGACATGGATTAATAGTCGGGAATTTCATATCGACATATCCTGATAGAGCTGGTTCAGCCCTACTAAATAATCACATCACATGAAGCTGGAGGTAACGACAGTCACATCTGTATACAGAGCTTAATAAATTATATTTTAAATATTTTTATGTTTCTGTAATCCACCAGTATGTGCAAGCTCTTTAATCAAAATGATATCTTTAATGCTAAAATATAATTATTGTTTTTATCCAAGAATTTTCAAATTTACAAAAAACTGAAAAAATATTAAAGCACATTATTATTATTATTTTTTTATGTTAAACTCCAGTTATTTCCTGTCATTCCTGAACAGAAAAAGTGGTTGTTTGTTATTCTGGTGGATTCAGTTAAAGCTCTGAATTGATGCTAGAGACTCTCTGCTGCTCTAATACTTTTATTTGATTGATGATTTATTTTTTCATCTTTTTTATCTATTTTTAAACTTTGATTTGTTGCTCTGCATTTTATTGTGTATAGTAAAGGAAATATTTCATTGTGCAGGAAAACATCTTCCCTTACTTTTCACATGACAATAAACACTTTGCATCTTGAATCTAGAATATAATGTTGGTGCCACATATAGCATTAGCTACATGCTAGAATTAATGAAACTGGATTAGCTGACCTATTCAGAGGAAATAAAACAAGAAAGTCTCTCTTTTCAGGAATATAAAAGAATAAAACTGAACAAAAACAACTTTATTTCTGCATTAACAAATACAGTATGTCATGCATTTAGTCCTTAACTCTCTTAAATAAATAGCAGATGTAGTAGTAAGATCCTAAGCTACTGGAGAAATCGTACCTTGGCTCTGGCGGTGAGGACTTTGACGCAGCGGTCGTGGCTGACGTCGGAGGCCGAGTAGAGCAGCTCCTGCAGGTTATTGATCACACGGTTCAGCTCCAGATCAGTGGGCATCATGTTCTCACCAGACCTGCAGACAAACACTCACTGTGTGAAGCAAACACCTGGAAACATCTGCACAGCATCTCAATGACACCACTTTATGTAAGCAGTCACACACTCACCACTTATTACTGCTTTTAACTGAAGCTAATAACCCATAAAATGTGATAATTTGATTCTGGTTTTATTGCTCAGTGTTTTAAATTGTTTTCTTATATAAAACACTTGTGATGTATAAAAAAAAAACTACCTTGCCTGACTTATACAGCATCACAAGTTTATGATATGTTTAAAAAAACATATAGACACAAAAATCTAACCTAATTTGAGGCTTTTTGTCAGTCATAACTTTCAACTCTTGCAGTATTTTCTGTTGCACAAAACTAAATAAACTTTAATGACATGAAAACATTCAGTTCAAGCTTGGCTTCATCGAAGCAGCAGAGTGGAGTTTTATCAAAAGTAGCAGGATGTGAATTTAACACAAAGTGAAAGGGTTTCAATCAGTAGCTCTGTCCTAAATCATCCCGTTTTATGGTCTGTACATACTTCACTAAATGAACATCAG
Source organism: Synanceia verrucosa (assembly GCA_029721515.1). Lineage (NCBI taxonomy): Eukaryota > Metazoa > Chordata > Actinopteri > Perciformes > Synanceiidae > Synanceia > Synanceia verrucosa. Next base: position 1,789,748 of record CM056555.1, on the reverse strand, counting down.
GCTGTAGTGAAGAAGACTTGAAACTAGAGATGATAACCTCATGTGTCACTGGCGACACGCTCAGTGTTTAAGGGTTAAAGGAGGAAGGGAAACAAAGGGAGAAACCTCCAGTGACCTACATGAAGCTCTGCTCCCTGCTGACGGAGGTCTCTGTGGTCCCAGAGGAGTCGTTGCCGGCTGCCTCGGCCCGACTCTGCTGGACCCTGGAGCCCACAGTGGAGCTCTGATCCTGGACCAGCGCCTGCTGCTGCTGCCGGGCCTCGTTCAGGGCGTCGCTGATGAACAGCCCCTCGTGGGTGAGGTAGGCCAGCTCGGCTTCCCCCTGCTGGAGCGACGAGCCAAGAGGAGCCTCCTGAACCGAAGCCCCTGAACCGGTCTCCTCCAGGAGCCGGTTCTTCTGGTTGGAGGCCAGAACCTCCAGAACCACATTTCTGATCACGCTCAGAGTGGCCTGAGAGACAGCAGGGAAATAAAAGATGCTTTCAGTGTTTTATGGTCTCTTTATTCAATGAGACAGTTCCTGCTTTCCTGCTCTTATTTTTGTATTTTAACATTTGCTGCTGATCTATCTCCTCTATCTCCTGTCTTTAAAGGTGAAGGTTATCATCAGTGACAGAAACTGGACACCTCATTTTCTACCCTCTGCTATTTGATGCACGATGAGGTCAATGTAGAGTAAATAAAATCAACAGGGAGTAAAAATCATTAACTCATTGAGTACCACTGACATAATAACACATCAAAGTTGGTTTTCGGCAAATGGTCGCTGAAGAAGAATTCCTTTATTGATCCCTCAATGAGGGAAATTAAATTTTTTCACTCTGTTAGTATATTTTTCAGTTGCACATTACACACACAAGTTATGAAACAAACACATGCATTAGAGGAGAGGTGTCAGAGTGAGGGGGCTGCCCCTTATCCAGGCGCCCCGAGCAGTTGGGGGTTTGGTGCCTTGCTCAAGGGCACCTCGGCAGTGCCCAGGAGGAGGAACTGGCACCTCTCCAGCATTTTTTGGTCCAACCTGGACTTGAACTGGCGACCCTCCGATTCCCAGCCCAAGTCACTACAGACTGAGCTACTGCCGCCCTGATCATGGTCTCTTGCAGCCTGTGAGTAATACTGGGGCTTCTGGGAGATGTAGTCAGTGCATAAAGAGACGGTATACACCACAGAGATCAAAACAGGAAGTGGAGACGATCGAGATTAGAGAGCAAAACAAACAGAATGTGGAGAAAAAGTGGTGATTTTGGAGAAAGTGTCCTCTACTCTACCTCTGATAAAACAAGAATGGAACAAGGTAAAAACAAACATTTTTTTCATGATGAAATAGAGAGTCTCTTCTTTCATTTGAGCTATTCAGTGTTGTCAGAGTCATAGTACTAAATATTCTGTGGGTCTAGAAATATGACTCAAAATGAGCAAAAACACTGGAACAAGACACTTCCTGTTTTATGAAAGAGCTGGCACTCAATGAGTTAAAAACTATTAATATGCTTCACTCAAAGCCACCAGACTGCAGTCAGACAGCAGAAACTGATCACATAAGCTTTTATCAAACTCAACAGAAACAAAATAAAATTCAATCAAAACTATATAAGCTGGTCTTTCTACTGTTCCAACAATCTGCGTCAGAGTCACTGAAAATCATAACAAATGCATACCTAAAAAAAAACAACTGTAATATTTTCACCAGATACTAGGAACGGAATGTATTTTTAGCAGGTGTTGCCATGTTTAAAAACTAATTTTGGTGGAAAAGTGGTTTTATCAGACTATCTGAGGCTGGACAGTGTGCAGATTTGCCTGCATGTGTGCACACTGAACCATCTGGTGACGTCGATCAGGTCTGATCATTTGTGAGGACTCACCTTGATCCTCTGCAGGAAGAGGAGGAAACTCTCAAAGATGTTTTTCAGCAGCTCGAACCACTGAGGGAACATCATCAGGCGCATCTGGTCAGCTAGCCTTCAGACACACACAGTTTACAGGAGCTGTAAATCCTCTTCAACACTGTGTGAAAAAAACTAGCAAAACTGCTTTCTTCATATTAATCGTTTTCATCTTTTAGCATACTTCTGTCCTCAACAACCTGTGGGAACATTTAAACATGTTAATGTTGATTTTTAACTGGCATGATTAATAACTGAACCCATCACTCAAAAACAACTCATCTGCAGTTGTACTTAGGACTAGGACATTTAACTTAATAAGACAATATTCATAGATTTTCTTGAAATAATTAAACCAGAGGTAGGAGAAGTATTCAGATAATTTACTTCTATGAAATACTCTGTTCTGACTTACTTAGTGACGACTTCAGTGTCAATTTCTTCTATGTGCAAAACATTTTCTGCCACGCACTGAAAAAAAAAAAAAGAAAAACATCAGCAAAAGTCACATCAGGTGTCTTTTTCAGTCACATAAAACTAAACGTTTGATCTCTGATGTGTAGTTTATACCTGAGAGACGATGGCCTTAGCAGCCACGATCATCTCGTCGCTGTAAATATCCAGAAAGTCCAGCTTCCTCTGCCGCAGGAGGCCGAACACCAGAGACTCCAGACGCTCCTGAAATAACACACATTCAAAATATTAAAAACATTAAGTCCTCAAGCATTAAAGCGCAGACTCCAAATGTGTGCAGGTCAAAGACAAGCTGCAGCGCCTCAGAAGAAAAAGAAATGAGATTAGGAATGAATTAAGATTCCCGCCGCAAGCTGAGATGAAACAAATCAATAATTAATATAATCTGAGGCGTTTTGATGAAAAATCACATGTAGAGAATAAAACTAACTGTCTGACACCATGATTATTTAAAATAAGGTTTATCCTTGTGGTCATTTTAATACTTTTAATCATATTGAGGTTTACACAAAAACAACAACATACCTCTAATATGAATTATTTTAATTGAAAAATAAATGAAACTCTAATCAGGAGTAATTAATGACAGGCTTGATAGTGATTATCATGGAATTAATTTGTATTTGCTTTAATTAGTCATTTTTGAAATCTTAGCTTCATCACTACATGATTTGACTGAGAATAAACGGTCATGTATTAAATGAAAAAAAAAAAATATTAAAACTAACATAAACCACCAGCCCAAGCTCAGATTATTCTTCAGAATAAATGAAAGCAAAGCACATTTATTAAAATCTGTACTCATGTTTGTTTTAGCTGCTAGGAGACCAGATGGATTCACCACATTTAGTCCAGATGTTTTAATATTTCAAACAGAAACATCTCTCACTTGTTTCAATAAACCAACTTGACACCATCAGGCTCATTGCAGAGCAGCTAACTCCACCCGTCTGGCACTCCAGGCACATTAAAACAAACCACCAAAGATTATTTCCATACTAGATTTGATCGATCATCGATCCACGTCGCATCAGCTGCAGCTTGATTTCAGCAGCAGGCCTGATTTAATGTGTGTGTGTGTGTGTGTGTGTGTGTGTGTGTGTGTGTGTCACCTTCTGTGAGGCAGCGTTTGATGTGTGCACCTGTGACGGGCAGGAAGTTTGTTAAATACACAATAATTTATCAATGATCAGTGGCGTCTCTATGAACAAATGTGAGGAAATCTGTCTGCAGCAGCACGTTTTAACTTCTCAGTGGACATCAAAGACAAACTTTTCTACTGAAAAAGTTTTTTCAGGGCAAATTAAATAAAAAAAACAGTAAACCGAAACTTTTAGTTCTGTTTAACAGATTTTTTTAAAGCCTTGATTGCACAAAAGCCAGAAAAACTTTCCTCGTCTTCTTCTTTTTATTAAATTTTTCCCACTCAATGCAGATTCTCACATAAAGGACCACCATAGTATAATATAATATAGTATATAACAGAAATCTACTGTATTAAATCATAAAATGACCATGACATGTCAGCAGAGATTAAGGAAACCTGCTAAACAATGCAAAACTGGATTAGCAAGTACTGCTATCAGTCAGTGGAGGATCCAATGAATTTGGACTGCAGGGACTGTTTTAAGCTATCAAAGCTACATAAGGATCCACTCCACTCTAAAAAGTGTCTGACCTTGACAAGATTGACTTTTTTTTTCATGTTCCTCTACTGAAGGAGGAGACGTCTGTCCGAACATGTGACCTTCAAACGTACTGCGTTTAACTGGTTTACAAACCAGAAACCTCTAACACAGAGCAGACTTGTTAGTGCAGAGAGTGAGAGTTTTGTATTATTATCAAAGTGATGTCTTTGGGATACAAAAAAAAACCCACTAGATGTTACTGTTATGTTTCTGTATGAAAGGTGAAAGAAAGAAAGGTTTGTTCAGACCTTCTCCAGGACCTGCGGCTCGTCCTTCAGGCTGCGGCTCAGGTCGCTGCGGGCGTACATGCTGAAATCCTCCACCATCATCTTATCGATCAGCTTCTCCAGCTCACACAGCTGGGAGCCCAGATGTCTGAAGGACGGACGGACAGACAGACAGATAAACAGACAGACAGTCAGTAGCATCACAGCTGCAGTTTGTGTGGTTTCAGACCCACTGACAGCATCAACGCCACTTCCTGTACCAGCATTTTAAAGGTCTCATGAAATGATTTGATGATGCTGGGACGACATTTATTTATCAAAACAGGAAAAACTAACTCGTCGTTGCGCTCCTTCCAAATTAAAGCTTGTCATCGTCTGCTGTGAAGATTCAGCCTTGAAGTAATGCCCAGCTGTCTTTGGCTAAAAATAAAATCTTGCTGTTGGCTTGAAAAGAATAATAATCAGACCATCTGTCAGCTCAAAAATTACTAAAAATACAAGAAGATAAATATATATAATAATATAAATATAAAGTCAGTGGAAACACAAAGTAGATGAAAAAGAGTCAGTTGAGTTGGGAAGAAAAAAAAAAACGGTCATAAATCTGAGTGACAGTGAAAATAAAGCAGGACTAAAGTTCACTTCCCCTCACCTGAAGCTGTGGATTCCCTGCAGCTCCTGCTGCAGCACCTCTTTGGTGGTGGAGATGAGCTCCAGCGCTCCGACGAACTCGGAGGTGGAGAGCAGCAGCTGCACGGTGGGCTGCGTCTGATGCACCGCTGCCATCAGTTTCAGCTTGTTGTGCAGCTTCACGCAGTTGTTGCGGGTCAGGGCGGTGCGGAGGGCCCGCAGGGGCCCCTCGCACATAACCCGGTCGATGGCGGCGGTGCGACCCCGCAGGACGGCCACGGCCCTCTGCGTCTCCTGCAGCCGGTCCTGCAGCTCGTGCTGGGAGGACATGGCGTGGAAAAAGGCCTCGGAGCGCAGCGAGATCTGCCGGGCGATGCTCACCTCCACCACGTCCAGGTAGTGACTCAGCTGGAGGCAGAGACAAGAGCTGGTTTGTGAGAAAAAGCTGAGAACAGAGTGTTCATCAGATCGGACGGGCTGGTTCACCTTCTCCTGCAGCAGTTTGGATGACGCCACGTCTCGGCTGCTCTTCCCTCCAGCGCTGTTGAAGTGTGACCAGGGCAGCACGGCGTTGAAGGTGGAGGAGTCCTCCAGAGCAAACTCAGGCTTCATGAAGATCTGCAAATAAAACAAAACACACACACAGACAAACAGAAGACACAGTGTGAGACACCCAGAAAACCAAATATAACAGTGACGAAGCGGTGTGACCCTGAGAATAATGCACAGACCATTCACATGACTGAGCATTATTAATATGTTTTATATGCCTCTAAAATTGTTAATGTTAACTTCAAAGAGGGCCCGACCAAAAGCAGATGTTTGAGGCTGATACCAACATGAATACTGACCTACAAAGTGACCATTTGTTTGTCACCTACTCCTGAAGCAAACAGCTTTTCTCTCCACAGAGAATAAAGAATCAAAAAAAGGAGGAAATGAATTTCAGTTGATGGAGCAGTGTTTGAGAAACTCATGCAGAACAATCCAAGCCTCATTTATCCAGTCGTTCACTCACTACTTCCTGAACACATCTGGAACTATTTAAAACACTTGTCTCTCTCTATTTTTCAGTGCGAGTCCTTTTAAACAGTTTTAGTTTTGATGGTTTTGCTGTTGTTAAATGCAGCCTCTGCATTGACTTAAATTAGACATTTCAAGGCAACACAAGGTGAGTATTAGACATGCAAATGGTCATATTCTAAGTGAAGTACTCCTTAAATAAGACATATTAGCCAATGGTATTTTTTGTGACCAAGCCTTTTTGAAAAAACAAACTGTACTCTATGTAACGGACCCTAAACCATATCTTAAATGTTGTATATACTGACAGTGCTTCATAATTACCAATCGCACCAGTACATCTGTGGAAAGGACAAACATGTCGATGATTTCCTCACGCTGATTAAGGTGAACAAAGTCCAGGCCTGTTTCACATTTTATCATATTTTGGCTTTTTTTTTTTATGACACTTTTATATAAGCCTCTGCAAGAATAAAGGGTAAACGTTAAGAGGAAATTAAAGGAGTTAATGCTTCATTTTCTACTGCTGATAAAAAAGGAGAATAAATTAGACGTGTTACCTTGGGGACCTGTTCCAGCTCAGCTCTGGATTTCTCTAGAAACAAGAACAGATCTGTCATTTGTCATCATCCAGTGAGTCAGGTGAGTTTTAACTCATTTTACTGTTTGTTTGAACAACAAAGTTGTGACTCACATTTTGTCTATGTTGTGCTCAGAAAACAGTCAGTTACTTCAGTGAACTAAATGTGTTTGTTACAGTTAACGTGGACATATCAATAAAATGTACTAGAATGATTATTAATCTTAATTTATATTACAGTGCACTGGTGTATTACTTCTTAAGTCCAGTGATGAAAAACAGAAGATGCCTGAACTAGAAAGGAACATGGGATGAAAATATAAAATGTAGAGGACATAAAGCACAGTTTGCATCAAACATATAGAAAAAATTCTGAGGAAAAAAATGTCATGTCTTGGATTCTTATTGTTTCCTTTTGTGATTTTCTTTTTCTACATATTTAATGATCATTGTGAGATCTGAGGTTTTCATAACCAACAACTGCTTCTCTGTACAGGACAATAAATTCATTAACTAAAGTAACTAGTAACTAAAAAGAGGAGAGGAACTTCTCAATTATTGCTAAATATTAAATCTGTCCATGTTTTTTCTTGATTAACTGATATGTGGTTTGGTCCATAAAATGTTAGATGAGATGAAAAAATTACAATATTTTTGTCCACATCTCAATAATATTCAGTTTGCTGTCATAAAGGAAAGAAACCAAAAATATTCACATCTATGAAGCTGCAATCAGAGAATTTAGAGGCTTTCCTCAAACCGGATAATTAATTATCAAAACAGCTGCTGATTAATCAGACAGTTGAAACTTATTGATTAACAGATTAAGGAGAACATTTAAAACCCTTATTTCAAGACATTTTATGTCCTAAGATTCTTATCGTTTACGTTCATGACTTTCTTTTAATGATCACTGTGAGATTTAAGATTTTCATAACAACCGACTGCTTCTCTGTAACTCATTTCAAAAATCTAGAAGCTAAAATGTGTCTGATGTTCATCACAAGCTCCACTTCCTGTGTCAGAGTAATTTCATGGTGTGGACTGGAGGCTGTCGGCAGCGGCTGGTTAATAATTCATACCGTGGTTGGTGGTGATACTGGAGACGGCGTCCACATCGTCTTTGCTGGGACAGATCGTCTTGCAGCGCTCATGGATTCTTTCCCTCTAAAAGAAATAAAAACACAGAAAGACAAAAAAAAAGGATTCAGGAGTTTGGGTTTAATCAAAATATCTGCAGCCACTTTTGGACTTCACGATACGTATTTGAGTCGCAAAATGATCCATTTTTGCCATATGTTGTAATATTTTACATAGGTGCAGCTTAAAATGCAAGTTGTATGTACAGCATGTACAAATATATGTATGAATGTATGCATATTATATATGTACGTACATATACACACATATATATTAGGGCTGTCGAAGTTACCGCGTTGATGTGGATCATTTTTTTTTATTATATTTTATTGAAATTTTTATTTATTTCAACAATATTACCATATATTACCAAACAAACAAATATTATACTGTGTGTTTAAAGGCAGACTTCAGTTGTCAGAGCAACTAAAATCTGTGAATAAAATGTCCATAAATCTGCTCAGAAATCCTCACAGAACTTTCCTGAAAATCATCAGGTTTTCCACTGCATGTTTTTTATTTGCCAAAACATGAACAAATATAGGCAAAACAAAGAGGACCACCAGAGGACTTATCTAGCTGTGAATGAAACAAAAAATAAACTTCCTTTTTTTCTGACTAACATCTAGATTATGTTGAAAATCACACATTTTTTCCGAGCCTTGAAAACTTAACGGTTAGTTTCAAGACTTCCTCCTTCAAGCCGTGCATATTATAACATCTGTACTACTTCATGTCTTGGATTCTTATTTTTCACTTTCGTGATTTTATTTTTCTACATATTTAATGTAGAGGAGAGGGACTGTCCAACTTCTTCATTATTACTAATAATTACTTTCATAGTTGATTAAGTTGTCCATAATTTTCTCTATTGATTAATCTGTTGTTTGGTCTGTAAAATAAAAATATGAAAAATATAATAATAATATAATAATATCTTGTTTTGTCCACATCTCACAGATATTCACTTTAGTGTCACACAGGTGGAAAGAAACCACTAGAAACCAAAGAAAACATCTAAGAAGCTGCAATCAGAGAATTTAGAGCCTTCAAACAAACAAATTGTTAAAATAGTTGATGATTAATTTAATAATTGAAAACTAATCAATTAATTGTTGCAGCTCTATTTGTGTCTGGTTTTAAAAACTGCTTGAACAGGATTCCTGACACATCCTGATGGAAAGCAGCTCAAACAGTGAGTCTGTGAGCTCTGAGCTGATCTCTGAGGATGCTGCTCACCTGAGCCATCTCCTGCAGGTACGCTCCAAAGTGTTCCCTGGTGATGTTGGGGAGGTAGAAGGAGGGCATCACCTCCATCTCCGCAAAGTCCAGCCCCCATGTTTTGGTGAAAAAGTCAGACTCCCGCTTGGCGAGGCGAGGGTCGTTCAGGGCGGCGGGCAGGTTGACCTTCGAGCTGTACACCGTCCACCTGTCGTGCTCGGCCACCACGGACGGGCCGTCGCACAAGCCTCGGCCCACATCTGCTGGAATAAAAAAAAAAAATACATCATCTGAACCACTCTAGTATGAAGCAAAACTCTGAAATGATTAGCAGAAAACCTTCAACTGAGCTGCTTTAAGAAGAAAAAAAAATAGAAAAATATTCCAGTTCTCAAATTTGAACATTTTTAAACATGCAAATTTCTTTGTTTTATGTCATTTTAAACTGAATATCTTTGGCTCTAAGAAATATTTTTTCACTACATTCAGATAAACTAATAAGCTATCTGATGGACAGATCAGTCAGCTAAACCCTTTAAAATGCATCAAAGCCTGCAGCTGCTCCCACCAGTGGGCTCCTTGGGGCAGACGTCAGGCAGGGAGCGGTTGGGCCGGCGGCGGGGAGGCGGCGTATCTCGCTCCTTGTGATAGATCCCATCTCGGCCTCTGCAAGGCACCGGGGAGGAGCCGTGGCTGGACGCCATGGCATCAGGACTCCCCTCCCAGGAGGCTAGCTGGAGACAGACGGACACATGAAGAGCTGCCGTAAGATACAGGAAGACTTCAGGAAGTGAAAGGATGCCGCTGATCTCCAGAGCAGAACAGATTTATAAGCCCACCACCGCTGCTCTAAATTAACAGTATTACTGATTACCACAATATTTTAATGTTTCTGTAATCCACCAGTATGTGCAAGCTCTTTAATCTAAATGATTTCCTTAATGCTAAAATTTAATTATTGTTCTTATCCAAGAAGTTTCAAATTTACTGTTTTACAAAAAAAAATCTCAAAGCATATTATCATTATTTTTGACTGAGATGTTAAATTCTTCAGTCATTCCTGAACAGAAAAAATGTGTTTTAGTGGTTTTTTAGTGGTTTAGTGGTGTTTTAGTCACTATTAAAATACTACTAACTATAGTATAGTATAGTAGTAGCCTCTCGTGTTGATATTACATTATACAGTTATACTTATTTACTATCCTTTTGCATGGACATTTTTATTTTATGACTATTTCTACAGGTCACATCCACACAACAAATCGTAAAAATGCATTTTATTCTAATAATTATATCTAATAATTGTGTTTAACTAACATTTCATTTGCTATTCAAATATATTTTTCTTCCTTTGGTATTTAGTACAATGATGTAAATATTTATTATATTATTATTACTTGTTCTATTATGTCTTTACTGATGTTTATTGTTTTTTTTTAATTACAGTTTAGGGGGTCGTCTTGACGTGAAAATATTTGGGAATTAGCTGCACTAGAGCACCAAATGGAGATAATCCAGAAAAATTGGAATAAATGTTTTTCAAACCACTAAATTCTGCCTGAAGAACACTCTACAACACAATGAGACAAGGGTTGTAGAGGTTGTTCTCCATAGTCAGTGTATTTATGTTACCAGGATGGAGCTTAAAGACAGACAAGAATACCAACACAGCAACAAAACAGTGCAAAACAGATTTCAGACACCCAAAAATCTGTTTAAATGAGCATTTTCTTCTCCCCTACAGCTTTACCCTACCATCAGACAGACCTTTCTGATGGGGAACTGAAGCATTTATCTGTGCTCTCTCCAAAAACATCTGTAATTTTACCTTGCAGAACACAGGTAGTATTGGTCCACCGCTGCCTCAGTCGGTTAGTTTGTTTCTGTTATTATGTGATTTGGTGAATGTGAACTAACCCAGGACTGTCTGACGAAGAGGCAAGATGAAGCTTTGAAAGTACCCTAAATATAGCTCACACCATCATCTACTGTGGGTAATACACACAGACAATGGACAAGAACCTCACACAGCCCCAAGTCAGAACACACTAAACACATTTTTAAGCAAACTGAAGCTAGATTAGACTCATGGTGATTAACGGATAAAACAACAGTCAGATTTGCAGCCATAAAACTCACACCATCACTATTCATGACTCTCCCTTATTTGCTCAACTGTGCAGCTACAGTGATCTCCAAACACATTCATGAAAGTAAAGAAAATGATAAATGTATATTAAGTGTCGTAGCGCCTGACAGAGCAGCACAGGACGTGAAGCAGAGATGAGTGGTTTCAGCTCAGACAAACTGTGGAGGTGTTTCTACTCTGCTGTTAATCCCATCATACTGATGAGAGGATTAGCGGAAAGGTCTGCACCCTCGCTGTTTTTAGCTCCCCCTGTCTACACATCAAAAACTGTCTCATCGACACATCAATAAACCTTTCTAAGCGATAGTGGCTGCTCGCTTTGAGCTGCTTGCTCATTTACCGAGACATCTGGGAGGTAGAAATGCACATAAATGACTGATGATTTTTTTTTTTTTGGGAGAGATGTGCTGCTTTAGAGGAGTCACACAAGACAGAGAAAAGACAGTTTTCAATGAGAGTTTACTGTTTCAATCACCATTTGTCCAGTGTTTGTAGAAAAAGATGGTTTCAGCGAAGACAATGACAATTATTTTGACATAACGGAAAACAATGAATCAGCAAATAGCTGAGGGGTTACTGAAAACAAAACAGAGATCAATTTAAAATTGGAAAGAATTATTATTGTAAAGAGTATATATAGAGTACACATAGCTCTATATGGGTTAATATTAAGGGGAAGTGTGAATGTTACACCAGAACTAGTTTGGTTTACTTGGTGGGAAAAGTATTCAGATTATCAAGTAACATAATATTTTCTATTTGAGTGAAGACAATGGAAATGTGCTCAGTTTTTGTTGATACGCGAACAGGGAAATAGAAAGAGATTATTTTTCTTTTCTATGTGCAAAAGTTACAAGTTTAAGTTAAATTTCTTCAGTGTAAACAATGGAGAAAAACTGTTATACAGCATAATCTCAGTGAAACATCACCACAAACCCCCACTTTGGGTAATGGATAATAATGATAATAATACTGTAAATACATACATTACATTCATCAGTGGATCATTTCCTTTTGGATGAATACAAATGCTGCATTATTGATGATTATGATTTTTAGCTTTAAGAAAGAGGAGAAAACCACTTGTTAAAGAAGGATAAAACAGTAATGAAACAACAGAATAACGAACAATAATAATAATAATATTAATAATAATACACATTTACAGTACGGTGTGTACTAAAAAAGTTTTTTTTCTAACAGCAAATTAAATTAAATGCAACACTTAAACTATGGATATGACTTAGAGTGCTAATTTGATGTGCCAAAAAAGGTAACTATCAGACAAACGTAGTTGAGAAAAATGTACAATATTTATCTGTAACACCTCAAACTGTACTCACGTACTGTCCTAGAGTAAGTGTGTTTAGTGTACTCTGCTGCCTTCCACACACTCTACAAGTCCAACAGGACAGGCAGCAGTGACAGGGGCTAGCAAGCTAGCTTTAGCTTAGCTCCCGTACATTGACTGCTGAAGCCGTTAACGTTAAATCCACTGACCTGACAGTGAAGTCATCACTAAACAGTGTCACAAGACACACAAAACCCAAATTATCTTCCAGCGACCGGGCTGACAGGGCTCTGAATATCCGCATCCCGTGCCAATAGCTAATGTTGTCAACGAGTCCAGCGGGGGTTACACGTAGACTGCTAATGCTAGCAAGCTAGCCGGACAACTAACAGCTAACGGCTAACAGCTAACCGCTCTGACAGGCAAGAGACAAACGGTCAGTGACAAGGGGGCTTCAGTTTCTTCCGTACCTGTCGTGTGAAGCACAGCAGCCGGTCTTTGTCCTCGTCACCATCACAGCAATACCGGAGGAACCGGGGAGAAAACAACCGGACACACAGTAGCAGTCACCACCACTACATTGACCATCATGCACTGCGGGAGGAGGGGCAGCGGCCCTCTCTTCTGTCTCTTTATCACTACCGCTGCTGCCACCTGCTGGCCACCAATGTTGAACTTCTTCACAATATTCAAATTTTTTGAGACACTGAATTTTGGGTTTTCATTATAATGAGGGCATTAGTTCTGAGATAAAACAAGCAAAGCAAAATAGATACAGTTCAGTACCTGAAAGAGGGTAGCTATTTTCCATAGTTTAAATATTAATTATTCATATTAAATTTGAGACGTTACAAAAGTGTGATATCTGTGATTATGGTTGAATAAAACCTGGACCAGGTAAACTTGGGCTAGGGACTAAAATAAAACCAGCTGTCCCAAGTATTTCTTTGAGGACTGAAAATGATTGAACCAGAAAGTTTGAAGCTGCCAAAAGGAGGAAACTACTTATAAATAAAAATTATAGTAAATAAATTAATAACTGTTCTGCTGGGGACCCATAGTGAAAAACAAGTCATTAGGAATTAGGAATGATTAAATTCACAGCCTCTCTTTTACCTGATCACTTGTTTCCAGCACTGAATGGCTGAAGGTTGTGATGACATGTAAATACCAGCAGTATATATTATATTATCTATCTATATTTTATTTTATATATATATATACGATATATATACGCATACGTACGTATATATATACGTGTACGTATACGTATATATACGTATATATATAATGATGGTGGGAGAAACCAGATTTCCCAGAAAAAGCCAACCTGAACCACTGTTTCTGACACTGAATGGCTGATTATGATGATGACATGCAAATACCAGAAGTATATATTATTTTATTTTTTTATTATTTGAAATAGAAAATGGATGATGAGTGCAAATCACATTCAAACACCAGCAGCAGTGCATATTATATTGTATGGTTTTTTTTTTGATGGTTGGTGGGAGAAACCGGAGTTCCCGGAGAAAACCCACTCTGTCCTTAAACTCCTTCTGCTCGTGCTCCTCCTTCTGCTCCTTCTGCTCTTCCTGCTCTTCCTGTTCCTCCTGCTCCTGCTCCTCCTTCTGCTCCTCCTGCTGCTCCTCCTGCTCCTCCTGCTCCTCCTTCTCTTCCTGCTCCTCCTGCCCCTCCTGCTCCTTCTGCTCTTCCTGCTCCTCCTGCTCCTTCTTCTCTTCCTGCTCCTCCTGCTCCTTCTTCTCTTCCTGCTCCTCCTGCTCCTTCTTCTGTTCCTCCTGCTCCTTCTGCTCTTCCTGCTCCTCCTGCTCCTTCTTCTCTTCCTGCTCCTCCTGCTCCTTCTTCTCTTCCTGCTCCTCCTGCTCCTCCTGCTCCTTCTTCTCTTCCTGCTCCTCCTGCTCCTTCTTCTCTTCCTGCTCCTCCTGCTCCTTCTGCTCTTCCTGCTCCTTCTGCTCCTTCTTCTCTTCCTGCTCCTCCTACTCCTTCTTCTCTTCCTGCTCCTTCTGCTCCTTCTTCTCTTCCTGCTCCTCCTACTCCTTCTTCTCTTCCTGCTCCTCCTGCTCCTTCTTCTGTTCCTCCTGCTCCTTCTGCTCTTCCTGCTCCTCCTGCTCCTTCTTCTCTTCCTGCTCCTCCTACTCCTTCTTCTCTTCCTGCCCCTCCTGCTCCTTCTGCTCTTCATGCTCCTCCTGCTCCTTCTTCTCTTCCTGCTCCTCCTGCTCCTTCTGCTCCTCCTGCTCCTTCTGCTCTTCCTGCTCCTCCTGCTCCTTCTTCTCTTCCTGCTCCTCCCGCTCCTTCTGCTCCTGCTGCTCCTTCTGCTCTTCCTGCTCCTCCGGGTCCTTCTTCTCTTCCTGCTCCTCCTGCTCCTTCTGCTCCTGCGGCTCCCCCTGCTCCTCCTGGTCCTGCTGCGCCTTCTGCTCCTCCTGCTCCTCCTGCTCCTGCGGCTCCTGCTGCTCCTTCTGCTCCTCCTGCTCCTTCTGCTCTTCCTGCTCCTTCTACTCCTTCTTCTCTTCCTGCTCCTTCTTCTCTTCCTGCTCCTCCTGCTCCTTCTGCTCCTCCTGCTGCTCCTCCTGCTCCTTCTTCTGCTCCTCCTGCTCCTTCTTCTCTTCCTGCTCCTCCTGCTCCTCCTGCTCCTTCTGCTCTTCCTGCTCCTCCTGCTCCTTCTTCTCTTCCTGCTCCTCCTGCTCCTCCTGCTCCTTCTTCTCTTCCTGCTCCTCCTACTCCTTCTGCTCTTCCTGCTCCTCCTGCTCCTTCTTCTCTTCCTGCTCCTCCTGCTCCTTCTGCTCCTGCTGCTCCTTCTTCTCCTTCTGCTCCTCCTGCTCCTTCTTCTGCGCCCTCCTGCTCCTTCTTCTCTTCCTGCTCCTCCTGCTCCTCCTGCTCCTTCTGCTCTTCCTGCTCCTCCTGCTCCTGCAGCTCCTCCTGCTCCTGCTGCTCCTTCTTCTCTTCCTGCTCCTCCTGCTCCTTCTGCTCCTCCTGCTGCTCCTCCTGCTCCTTCTTCTGCTCCTCCTGCTCCTTCTTCTCTTCCTGCTCCTCCTACTCCTTCTTCTCTTCCTGCTCCTCCTGCTCCTTCTTCTGCTCCTCCTGCTCCTTCTGCTCTTCCTGCTCCTCCTGCTCCTTCTTCTCTTCCTGCTCCTCCTGCTCCTCCTGCTCCTTCTGCTCTTCCTGCTCCTCCTGCTCCTGCAGCTCCTCCTGCTCCTGCTGCTCCTTCTTCTCTTCCTGCTCCTCCTGCTCCTTCTGCTCCTCCTGCTGCTCCTCCTGCTCCTTCTTCTGCTCCTCCTGCTCCTTCTTCTCTTCCTGCTCCTTCTGCTCCTCCTGCTCCTGCTGCTCCTTATTCTCCTTCTGCTCCTCCTGCTCCTTCTTCTGCTCCTCCTGCTCCTTCTTCTCTTCCTGTTCTTCTGTTCTCCTGTTCTGCAGCTCCTCCTGTCTCTGCTGCTCCTTCTGCTCCTCCTGCTCCTTCTGCTCTTCCTGGTCCTTCTGCTCCTTCTTCTCTTCCTGCTTCTCCTGCTCCTTCTGCTCCTCCTGCTGCTCCTCCTGCTCCTTCTTCTGCTCCTCCTGCTCCTTCTTCTCTTCCTGCTCCTCCTACTCCTTCTTCTCTTCCTGCTCCTCCTGCTCCTTCTTCTGCTCCTCCTGCTCCTTCTGCTCTTCCTGCTCCTCCTGCTCCTTCTTCTCTTCCTGCTCCTCCTGCTCCTTCTGCTCCTCCTGCTGCTCCTCCTGCTCCTTCTTCTGCTCCTGCTCCTTCTGCTCCTGCTGCTCCTTATTCTCCTTCTGCTCCTCCTGCTCCTTCTTCTGCTCCTCCTGCTCCTTCTTCTCTTCCTGCTCCTCCTGCTCCTTCTGCTCTTCCTGCTCCTCCTGCTCCTGCTGCTCCTTTTCCTCCTCCTGCTCCTCCTGCTCCTCCTGCTCCTGCTGTTCCTTTTCCTCCTCCTGCTCCTCCTGCTCCTTCTGCTCTTCCTGCTCCTCCTGCTCCTTCTTCTCTTCCTGCTCCTCCCGCTCCTTCTGCTCCTGCTGCTCCTTCTGCTCTTCCTGCTCCTCCGACTCCTTCTTCTCTTCCTGCTCCTCCTGCTCCTTCTGCTCCTCTGCGGTCTCCCCTGTTCCTCCTGGTCCTGCTGCGCCTTCTGCTCCTCCTGTTCCTCCTGCTCCCAAGTGGCTCCTGCTGCTCCTTCTGCTCCTCCTGTCTCTTCTTCTGCTCTTCCTGTTCTTCTGTTCTTCTTCTTCTCTTCCTGTTCTTCTTCTCTTCCTGCTCCTCCTGTCTCCTTCTGCTCCCCCTGCTGCTCCTCCTGCTCCTTCTTCTGCTCCTCCTGCTCCTTCTTCTCTTCCTGCTCCTCCTGCTCCTCCTGCTCCTTCTGCTCTTCCTGCTCCTCCTGCTCCTTCTTCTCTTCCTGCTCCTCCTACTCCTTCTTCTCTTCCTGCTCCTCCTGCTCCTCCTGCTCCTCCTGCTCATCCTGCTCCTCCTGCTCCTTCTTCTCTTCCTGCTCCTCCTGCTCCTCCTGCTCCTTCTTCCTGTTCCTCCTGTCTCTTCTGTCCTGCTGCTCCTTCTTCTCTTCCTGCTCCTCCTACTCCTTCTTCTCTTCCTGCTCGTCCTGCTCCTTCTGCTCCTGCTGCTCCTTTTCCTCCTCCTGCTCCTCCTGCTCCTCCTGCTCCTGCTGTTCCTTTTCCTCCTCCTGCTCCTCCTGCTCCTTCTGCTCTTCCTGCTCCTCCTGCTCCTTCTTCTCTTCCTGCTCCTCCTGCTCCTCCTGCTCCTTCTTCTCTTCCTGCTCCTCCTACTCCTTCTGCTCTTCCTGCTCCTCCTGCTCCTTCTTCTCTTCCTGCTCCTCCTGCTCCTTCTGCTCCTGCTGCTCCTTCTTCTCCTTCTGCTCCTCCTGCTCCTTCTTCTGCGCCCTCCTGCTCCTTCTTCTCTTCCTGCTCCTCCTGCTCCTCCTGCTCCTTCTGCTCCTCCTGCTCCTTCTTCTCTTCCTGCTCCTTCTGCTCCTCCTGCTCCTTCTGCTCCTGCTGCTCCTTATTCTCCTTCTGCTCCTCCTGCTCCTTCTTCTGCTCCTCCTGCTCCTTCTTCTCTTCCTGCTCCTCCTGCTCTCCTCCTGCTCCTGCTGCTCCTTTTCCTCCTCCTGCTCCTCCTGCTCCTCCTGCTCCTGCTGTTCCTTTTCCTCCTCCTGCTCCTCCTGCTCCTTCTGCTCTTCCTGCTCCTCCTGCTCCTTCTTCTCTTCCTGCTCCTCCTGCTCCTCCTGCTCCTTCTTCTCTTCCTGCTCCTCCTACTCCTTCTGCTCTTCCTGCTCCTCCTGCTCCTTCTTCTCTTCCTGCTCCTCCTGCTCCTTCTGCTCCTGCTGCTCCTTCTTCTCCTTCTGCTCCTCCTGCTCCTTCTTCTCTTCCTGCTCCTCCTGCTCCTCCTGCTCCTTCTGCTCTTCCTGCTCCTCCTGCTCCTGCAGCTCCTCCTGCTCCTGCTGCTCCTTCTGCTCCTCCTGCTCCTCCTGCTCTTCCTGCTCCTCCTGCTCCTTCTTCTCTTCCTGCTCCTCCTGCTCCTTCTGCTCCTCCTGCTGCTCCTCCTGCTCCTTCTTCTGCTCCTCCTGCTCCTTCTTCTCTTCCTGCTCCTCCTACTCCTTCTTCTCTTCCTGCTCCTCCTGCTCCTTCTTCTGCTCCTCCTGCTCCTTCTGCTCTTCCTGCTCCTCCTGCTCCTTCTTCTCTTCCTGCTCCTCCTGCTCCTTCTGCTCCTCCTGCTGCTCCTCCTGCTCCTTCTTCTGCTCCTCCTGCTCCTTCTTCTTCTTCTCTTCCTGTCCTTCTGCTCCTCCTGCTCCTTCTGTCTCTGCTGCTCCTTATTATTCTCCTTCTGCTCCTCCTGCTCCTTCTTCTGCTCCTCCTGCTCCTTCTTCTCTTCCTGCTCCTTCTGCTCCTCCTGCTCCTGCAGCTCCTCCTGCTCCTGCTGCTCCTTCTGCTCCTCCTGCTCCTTCTGCTCTTCCTGGTCCTTCTGCTCCTTCTTCTCTTCCTGCTCCTCCTGCTCCTTCTGCTCCTCCTGCTGCTCCTCCTGCTCCTTCTTCTGCTCCTCCTGCTCCTTCTTCTCTTCCTGCTCCTCCTACTCCTTCTTCTCTTCCTGCTCCTCCTGCTCCTTCTTCTGCTCCTCCTGCTCCTTCTGCTCTTCCTGCTCCTCCTGCTCCTTCTTCTCTTCCTGCTCCTCCTGCTCCTTCTGCTCCTCCTGCTGCTCCTCCTGCTCCTTCTTCTGCTCCTCCTGCTCCTTCTTCTCTTCCTGCTCCTTCTGCTCCTCCTGCTCCTTCTGCTCCTGCTGCTCCTTATTCTCCTTCTGCTCCTCCTGCTCCTTCTTCTGCTCCTCCTGCTCCTTCTTCTCTTCCTGCTCCTCCTGCTCCTCCTGCTCCTGCTGCTCCTTTTCCTCCTCCTGCTCCTCCTGCTCCTGCTGTTCCTTTTCCTCCTCCTGCTCCTCCTGCTCCTTCTTCTCTTCCTGCTCCTCCTGCTCCTTCTGCTCCTCCTGCTGCTCCTCCTGCTCCTTCTTCTGCTCCTCCTGCTCCTTCTTCTCTTCCTGCTCCTTCTGCTCCTCCTGTCTCTTCTGTCTCTGCTGCTCCTTATTCTCCTTCTGCTCCTCCTGCTCCTTCTTCTGCTCCTCCTGCTCCTTCTTCTCTTCCTGCTCCTTCTGCTCCTCCTGCTCCTGCAGCTCCTCCTGCTCCTGCTGCTCCTTCTGCTCCTCCTGCTCCTTCTGCTCTTCCTGGTCCTTCTGCTCCTTCTTCTCTTCCTGCTCCTCCTGCTCCTTCTGCTCCTCCTGCTGCTCCTCCTGCTCCTTCTTCTGCTCCTCCTGCTCCTTCTTCTCTTCCTGCTCCTCCCCCTCCTCCTTCCCTTCCTGCTCCTCCTGCTGCTTCTTCTGCTCCTCCTGCTCCTTCTGCTCTTCCTGCTCCTCCTGCTCCTTCTTCTCCTCCTGCTCCTCCTGCTCCTTCTGCTCCTCCTGCTGCTGCTCCTCCTGCTCCTTCTTCTGCTCCTCCTGCTCCTTCTTCTCTTCCTGCTCCTTCTGCTCCTCCTGCTCCTTCTGCTCCTGCTGCTCCTTATTCTCCTTCTGCTCCTCCTGCTCCTTCTTCTGCTCCTCCTGCTCCTTCTTCTCTTCCTGCTCTTCCTGCTCCTCCTGCTCCTGCTGCTCCTTTTCCTCCTCCTGCTCCTCCTGCTCCTGCTGTTCCTTTTCCTCCTCCTGCTCCTCCTGCTCCTTCTGCTCTTCCTGCTCCTCCTGCTCCTTCTTCTCTTCCTGCTCCTCCTGCTCCTTCTGCTCCTGCTGCTCCTTCTGCTCTTCCTGCTCCTCTGACTCCTTCTTCTCTTCCTGCTCCTCCTGCTCCTTCTGCTCCTGCGGCTCCCCCTGCTCCTCCTGGTCCTGCTGCGCCTTCTGCTCCTCCTGCTCCTCCTGCTCCTGCGGCTCCTGCTGCTCCTTCTGCTCCTCCTGCTCCTTCTGCTCTTCCTGCTCCTTCTGCTCCTTCTTCTCTTCCTGCTCCTTCTTCTCTTCCTGCTCCTCCTGCTCCTCCTGCTGCTCCTCCTGCTCCTTCTTCTGCTCCTCCTGCTCCTTCTTCTCTTCCTGCTCTTCCTGCTCCTCCTGCTCCTTCTTCTCTTCCTGCTCCTTCTGCTCCTCCTGCTCCTTCTGCTCCTGCTGCTCCTTATTCTCCTTCTGCTCCTCCTGCTCCTTCTTCTGCTCCTCCTGCTCCTTCTTCTCTTCCTGCTCCTCCTGCTCCTCCTGCTCCTGCTGCTCCTTTTCCTCCTCCTGCTCCTCCTGCTCCTCCTGCTCCTGCTGTTCCTTTTCCTCCTCCTGCTCCTCCTGCTCCTTCTGCTCTTCCTGCTCCTCCTGCTCCTTCTTCTCTTCCTGCTCCTCCTGCTCCTCCTGCTCCTTCTTCTCTTCCTGCTCCTCCTCCCATTCTTCTGCTCTTCCTGTTCCTCCTGCTCCTTCTTCTCTTCCTGCTCCTCCTGTCTCCTTCTGTCTCTGCTGCTCCTTCTTCTCCTTCTGCTCCTCCTGTTCTTCTTCTTCTTCCTGCTCCTCCTGCTCCTCCTGTTCTTCTGCTCTTCCTGTTCCTCCTGTCTCTGCAGCTCCTCCCTGCTCCTGCTGCTCCTTCTGCTCCTCCTGCTCCTCATGCTCTTCCTGCTCCTCCTGCTCCTTCTTCTCTTCCTGCTCCTCCTGCTCCTTCTGCTCCTCCTGCTGCTCCTCCTGCTCCTTCTTCTGCTCCTCCTGCTCCTTCTTCTCTTCCTGCTCCTCCTCCTCCTTCTTCTCCTCCTGCTCCTCCTGCTCCTTCTTCTGCTCCTCCTGCTCCTTCTGCTCTTCCTGCTCCTCCTGCTCCTTCTTCTCTTCCTGCTCCTCCTGCTCCTTCTGCTCCTCCTGCTGCTCCTCCTGCTCCTTCTTCTGCTCCTCCTGCTCCTTCTTCTCTTCCTGCTCCTTCTGCTCCTCCTGCTCCTTCTGCTCCTGCTGCTCCTTATTCTCCTTCTGCTCCTCCTGCTCCTTCTTCTGCTCCTCCTGCTCCTTCTTCTCTTCCTGCTCCTTCTGCTCCTCCTGCTCCTGCAGCTCCTCCTGCTCCTGCTGCTCCTTCTGCTCCTCCTGCTCCTTCTGCTCTTCCTGGTCCTTCTGCTCCTTCTTCTCTTCCTGCTCCTCCTGCTCCTTCTGCTCCTCCTGCTGCTCCTCCTGCTCCTTCTTCTGCTCCTCCTGCTCCTTCTTCTCTTCCTGCTCCTCCTACTCCTTCTTCTCTTCCTGCTCCTCCTGCTCCTTCTTCTGCTCCTCCTGCTCCTTCTGCTCTTCCTGCTCCTCCTGCTCCTTCTTCTCTTCCTGCTCCTCCTGCTCCTTCTGCTCCTCCTGCTGCTCCTCCTGCTCCTTCTTCTGCTCCTCCTGCTCCTTCTTCTCTTCCTGCTCCTTCTGCTCCTCCTGCTCCTTCTGCTCCTGCTGCTCCTTATTCTCCTTCTGCTCCTCCTGCTCCTTCTTCTGCTCCTCCTGCTCCTTCTTCTCTTCCTGCTCCTCCTGCTCCTTCTGCTCTTCCTGCTCCTCCTGCTCCTGCTGCTCCTTTTCCTCCTCCTGCTCCTCCTGCTCCTGCTGTTCCTTTTCCTCCTCCTGCTCCTCCTGCTCCTTCTGCTCTTCCTGCTCCTCCTGCTCCTTCTTCTCTTCCTGCTCCTCCTGCTCCTTCTGCTCCTGCTGCTCCTTCTGCTCTTCCTGCTCCTCCGACTCCTTCTTCTCTTCCTGCTCCTCCTGCTCCTTCTGCTCCTGCGGCTCCCCCTGCTCCTCCTGGTCCTGCTGCGCCTTCTGCTCCTCCTGCTCCTCCTGCTCCTGCGGCTCCTGCTGCTCCTTCTGCTCCTCCTGCTCCTTCTGCTCTTCCTGCTCCTTCTGCTCCTTCTTCTCTTCCTGCTCCTTCTTCTCTTCCTGCTCCTCCTGCTCCTTCTGCTCCTCCTGCTGCTCCTCCTGCTCCTTCTTCTGCTCCTCCTGCTCCTTCTTCTCTTCCTGCTCTTCCTGCTCCTCCTGCTCCTTCTTCTCTTCCTGCTCCTCCTACTCCTTCTTCTCTTCCTGCTCCTCCTGCTCCTCCTGCTCTTCCTGCTCCTCCTGCTCCTTCTTCTCTTCCTGCTCCTCCTGCTCCTTCTGCTCCTCCTGCTCCTTCTTCTCTTCCTGCTCCTCCTACTCCTTCTTCTCTTCCTGCTCGTCCTGCTCCTTCTGCTCCTGCGGCTCCTCCTGCTCCTTCTGCTCTTCCTGCTCCTCCTGCTCCTTCTTCTCTTCCTGCTCGTCCTGCTCCTTCTGCTCCTGCTGCTCCTTTTGCCCCTCCTGCTCCTCCTGCTCCTTCTGCTCCTGTGGCTCCTCCTGCTCCTCCTACTCAGTCAGCCTCCTCCGTTCTTCCTCCACCCTCAGCTGCTCTTCATAGCTCAGGGTCTTCTGGTGACTGAGCTCTTCTTTGGTGGAGTCCAGCTCATCACTGAGCTGTTGGATCTTCTCCACCATAGAGCAGTTTTTGGATCGCTCCTCATCCAACAATCCCCTCAGGTCCTTCACCTCGGCCTGAAACGCCTTCTGTGTTTCACAGGATCCAGGAGTGCTGCCTCCAGCTGCTTGGTCAGCTCGACGGTGCTGATGTTCGCCATTTGTCCTTGACAGGATCTCAAAGCGTACAAATGAAAACACTGATGTGAAGTCTGTGGTTTGTCTTAAATGTAAAAAAAAAAGTTGGCTCCTTCTCACAAATATGTGTCTCTCTCAGAAGTTCAACCAGTAATGACTGAAGATAGAGAGGTCTTCTACAATAGAGAGTGACCTGCTGGTGCTGCAGCAACATTGTGTCATCGCATTCCATTCTATGACAAGATCAAAGCACTAAGAACTTTAACATTCTTTTTGTTTTTTTTAAGAACTTTAACATTGTTTTTGTTTTTTTTTAAGAACTTTAATATTGTTTTTGTTTTTTTAAGAACTTTAACATTCTTTTTGTTTTTTTTAAGAACTTTAACATTGTTTTTGTTTTTTTTAAGAACTTTAATATTGTTTTTGGTTTTTTTTAAGAACTTTAACATTGTTTTTGTTTTTTTTTTAAGAACTTTAACATTGTTTTTGTTTTTTTTAAGAACTTTAATATTGTTTTTGTCTTTTTTAAGAACTTTAATATTGTTTTTGTTTTTTTTTTAAGAACTTTAACATTGTTTTTGTTTTTTTTAAGAACTTTAATATTGTTTTTGTCTTTTTTAAGAACTTTAATATTGTTTTTGTTTTTTTTATTAACTTTAATATTGTTTTTTTTTTTTTTAAGAACTTTAACATTGTTTTGTTTTTTTTAAGAACTTTAATATTGTTTTTGTCTTTTTTAAGAACTTTAATATTGTTTTTGTTTTTTTTAAGAACTTTAACATTGTTTTTGTTTTTTTTAAGAACTTCAACATTGTTTTTTTTTTTAGAACTTTTTTTCTTTGCTCATATGCAGAATGTCTAAAATTAATGTCAATTAATTAATTAAGCTTTATATCTATCTATATCGATCTATCTATCTAAATATACACTATATTGCCAAAAGTATTCACTCACCTGTCTTAACTCACATATGAACTTAAGTTACATCCCATTCCTAATCCATAGGGTTCAATATGACGTCGGTCCACCCTCTGCAGCTATAACAGCTTCAACTCTTCTAGGAAGGCTGTCCACAAGGTTTAGGAGTGTGTTTATGGGAATTTTTGACCATTCTTCCAGAAGTGTATTTGTGAGGTCACACACTGATGTTGGACAGAAGGCCTGGCTCTCAGTCTCTGCTCTAATTCATCCCAAAGGTGTTCTATCAGGTTGAGGTCAGGACTCTGTGCAGGCCAGTCAAGTTCATCCACACCAGACTCTGTCATCCATGTCTTTATGGACCTTGCTTTGTGCACTGGTGCACAGTCATGTTGGAAGAGGAAGGGGCCAGCTCCAAACTGTTCCCACGAAGTTGGGATCATGGAATTGTCCAAAATGTCTTGGTATGCTGAAGCATTCAGAGTTCCTTTCACTGGAACTAAGGGGCCAAGCCCAGCTCCTGAAAAACAACCCCACACCATAATCCCCCCTCCACCAAACTTTACACTTGGCACAATGCAGTCCAACAAGTATGCTGCTCCTTCTGCTCCTGTGGCTCCTCCTGCTCCTCCTGCTCCTTCTGCTCCTCCTGCTCCTTCTTCTCTTCCTGCTCCTCCTACTCCTTCTTCTCTTCCTGCTCCTCCTGCTCCTTCTGCTCCTGCGGCTCCTCCTGCTCCTCCTGCTCTTCCTGCTCCTCCTGCTCCTTCTTCTCTTCCTGCTCCTCCTGCTCCTTCTGCTCCTGCGGCTCCTCCTGCTCCTCCTGCTCTTCCTGCTCCTCCTGCTCCTTCTTCTCTTCCTGCTCCTCCTGCTCCTCCTGCTCCTCCTGCTCTTCCTGCTCCTCCTGCTCCTTCTTCTCTTCCTGCTCCTCCTGCTCCTTCTGCTCCTCCTGCTCCTTCTTCTCTTCCTGCTCCTCCTACTCCTTCTTCTCTTCCTGCTCGTCCTGCTCCTTCTGCTCCTGCTGCTCCTTTTGCCCCTCCTGCTCCTCCTGCTCCTTCTGCTCCTGCTGCTCCTCCTGCTCCTCCTGCTCAGTCAGCCTCCTCCGTTCTTCCTCCACCCTCAGCTGCTCTTCATAGCTCAGGGTCTTCTGGTGACTGAGCTCTTCTTTGGTGGAGTCCAGCTCATCACTGAGCTGTTGGATCTTCTCCACCATAGAGCAGTTTTTGGATCGCTCCTCATCCAACAATCCCCTCAGGTCCTTCACCTCGGCCTGAAACGCCTTCTGTGTTTCACAGGATCCAGGAGTGCTGCCTCCAGCTGCTTGGTCAGCTCGACGGTGCTGATGTTCGCCATTTGTCCTTGACAGGATCTCAAAGCGTACAAATGAAAACACTGATGTGAAGTCTGTGGTTTGTCTTAAATGTAAAAAAAAAAGTTGGCTCCTTCTCACAAATATGTGTCTCTCTCAGAAGTTCAACCAGTAATGACTGAAGATAGAGAGGTCTTCTACAATAGAGAGTGACCTGCTGGTGCTGCAGCAACATTGTGTCATCGCATTCCATTCTATGACAAGATCAAAGCACTAAGAACTTTAACATTCTTTTTGTTTTTTTTAAGAACTTTAACATTGTTTTTGTTTTTTTTAAGAACTTTAACATTGTTTTTGTTTTTTTAAGAACTTTAATATTGTTTTTGTTTTTTTTAAGAACTTTAATATTGTTTTTGTTTTTTAAGAACTTTAATATTGTTTTTGTTTTTTTTAAGAACTTTAATATTGTTTTTGTTTTTTTTTAAGAACTTTAACATTGTTTTTGTTTTTTAAGAACTTTAACATTGTTTTTATTTTTTTAAGAACTTTAACCTTGTTTTTGTTTTTTTTAAGAACTTTAACATTGTTTTTGTTTTTTTTTAAGAACTTTAACCTTGTTTTTGTTTTTTTTTAAGAACTTTAACATTGTTTTTTTTTTTTAGAACTTTTTTCTTTGCTCATATGCAGAATGTCTAAAATTAATGTCAATTAATTAATTAAGCTTTATATCTATCTATATCGATCGATCTATCTATCTAAATATACACTATATTGCCAAAAGTATTTGCTCACCTGCCTTAACTCACATATGAACTTAAGTTACATCCCATTCCTAATCCATAGGGTTCAATATGACGTTGGTCCACCCTCTGCAGCTATAACAGCTTCAACTCTTCTAGGAAGGCTGTCCACAAGGTTTAGGAGTGTGTTTATGGGAATTTTTGACCATTCTTCCAGAAGTGTATTTGTGAGGTCACACACTGATGTTGGACAGAAGGCCTGGCTCTCAGTCTCTGCTCTAATTCATCCCAAAGGTGTTCTATCAGGTTGAGGTCAGGACTCTGTGCAGGCCAGTCAAGTTCATCCACACCAGACTCTGTCATCCATGTCTTTATGGACCTTGCTTTGTGCACTGGTGCACAGTCATGTTGGAAAAGGAAGGGGCCAGCTCCAAACTGTTCCCACAAAGTTGGGATCATGGAATTGTCCAAAATGTCTTGGTATGCTGAAGCATTCAGAGTTCCTTTCACTGGAACTAAGGGGCCAAGCCCAGCTCCTGAAAAACAACCCCACACCATAATCCCCCCTCCACCAAACTTTACACTTGGCACAATGCAGTCCAACAAGTATCGTTCTCCCGGCAACCGCCAAACCCAGACTCGTTTCATCTGATTGCCAGATGGAGAAGTGTGATTCGTCACTCCAGAGAACTCGTCTCCACTGCTCTAGAGTCCAGTGGTGGCGTGCTTTACACCGCTGCATCCGACGCTTTGCATTGCACTTGGTGATGTATGGCTTGGATGCAGCTGCTCGGCCATGGAAACCCATTCCATGAAGCTCTCTGTGCACTGTTCTTGAGCTAATCTGAAGGCCACATGAAGTTTGGAGGTCTGTAGTGATTGACTCTGCAGAAAGTTGGTGACCTCTTCACACTATGCTCCTCCGCATCCGCTGACCCCACTCCATCAGTTTACGTGGTCTATCACTTCATGGCTGAGTTGCTGTCGTTCCCAAACTCTTCCACGTTCTTATAATACAGCTGACAGTTGACTGTGGAATATTTAGGAGTGAGGAAATTTCACGACTGGATTTGTTGCAGCCAAAACTCTCTGTTATATGTATTTCTATAATAATTCTTGAATTTCCCTAAGGATTAAAAAAAGTTTATCTATCATGTAATCACTGAGTAACTCTGGTTTATTCAAGCCTGAAGTACATTTTTATTTTGTTTAAAAACATAATTCAGTGTGTTGTGTTTCAAGTCTCAAGATGGCAACTCAAAGAAATATATTTTCTGTTATGTTACGATACAAAGCTCATATAAAGATAATAAAATACAGTTATTCTGTGTTCAAAGAAGCAACAGCAGTACAGAGGAAGGTCACTTGATTTCAGTGAAAAAGGATCAAACAACATCATTTTGAGTGTTTCCCACAGAAAAAGCCTTTAAAAACGTAAACTGGAGCTCAGTGAGACAATGGCTCTTTAAGGCAGGGTGAGACAGCAATCGGCTGTTATAATTTGCACTCATTTACAAAACACACTCCTGAAGAGGAAAAAGGAATAAATAAAAAAGTATAAGCAAATCAAGCGCCATCAGTTTTGTTCAGGGAATCACTTTCACCACTGCAGAGGAGGACAACACCGCCTGATATATGACAGCATGAAAAAGGCAGGAATCAACCAAATAGATGCATTAAAACTGATGAAAATTAAGTTAAATTAAGTTATAAAAAATGAAGTTATGAAAAAAGCAAATCGTCCACACTTGTGTTGGTTAAGGCTTGAGGTGAGGAGTCACAGTGGTTTCTAGTCCAGCGGGCTTTGGAAGATGAGTCTGATGCAGCCGGACTCTCCGCTCAGCGGCTGGATGCAGAACGGGCAGGCGGCGTGGAAGGTGTGCGTGCCGTGCGGCAGCGGGATCTGACTCCAGTACGCCGTCGTCTTCTCCGAGCAGACGTGACCGCAGGGGACGAAGGCGTGGGTGGGGGGCTCGGCGTCCACGTAGAAGCCCGCCTCGCAGCCCAGCCACAGCGGCTTGTAGGGGCCCCTCGTCCGGCACATGGGGCACTCTCTCTCCTGACACTCCGCCTCCACCTCGGGGTCGCGGCGGCTCCCCCAGCCGTGGTAGCCGTGCACGTGGCCGCAGCTCAGGTAGGCCCAGGGCTGCTTCTCGTCCAGGACGTCTTTGCGGCGGAGGCTGGGGAAGGCCAGCGTGTTGAAGCCCACCGGACACTGCGGCCGCCCGGCGTTCAGCTCCTGCCGCAGCGCCTCCAGGTGTTTGACGGTGGGCGTGTGCGCCAGGCCCTCAGCAGTCCGCCATAGTAACGTAGCACCGCACAGGTCGACGAGAGACCCGTCCACCAGCTCGTTCGACTCAGAGTCCACCTGAAGGAGAAGATGGGACAATATGACACTACGTCCTTTTTATGAGAGCCACATAGACGTCACTTCCTCACTTTACTATTCATATTTAAGATAAACGGTGACCTTCATATTATTATTTAAAACATTTGTGTTTTAAACTGTGTTAAAGAGGAAAAAGAGCAACAAAGTACGGTTAAAAAATATATAGTATTTACAGTATTTCCACAGTTATTGTTATTCAGTTATTGCATGTTTATTAATTTACGGGTTGTTGATGTTATTGCACTGTTTTAATATGTATACAGTTACTTTAGCCTTAAGCCAGAGCAGTCTGCCTGAGGATTTGAGAGCTTCTGAAGTGTTGAAATCTTTAAACATGAACTTAAAACCTACCAACTCAGCCAAGCCTGTGATTAAGACTGATTGTTTAATTATTACTTCACACTGCTCTACTACTATTAATGTTACTATATAATTATTTTTTAGTCATTTTATTGTCTCACATTACAGTAACTATTGTGAAAGGCGCTGTAATAAAGTATTTTTGTGTGTCCATCCAGGTAACTGTATTCCTGCCTCTGCAGTGATGCTGGTCAACAAGGAGGAAGACATGATGTAAACAATTATCTCAGTGTGTTTGTTGGACCTAAAGGACGGAAGCGATGATTCGGTTGATATAAAAGGCTACAGCTCCCACCCACCATCCTGCCCCTCTGCTGTGAAGATCTGGTTTCCCTCAGCGTGAAGACGTTGCCGCAGACGGACATTTCCCTCCACAGACCGGGCTTAGAGTCCTGGATGAAGCCATGGCGTGGGTGCATCACCAGAACGCCGTTGGTGGTCAGTCCGTCCATCTGACCGTCCTGCATCCTCCACTTGGCTGCTTTCTCCTGTGAGGAAGTCAAGAATCTGTGTTTAGCCTTAAAAGAGCAGCACTAGTCGCTGCAGCCTACAGACTGAATCATTAATTACCCCGAGGAAGATGTTCTTGGAGGAGTCGAATCCAGCGGCGTAGATCCGTGCAGAGTAAGGAGGGTTTCTTTGGCAGATGATGCGGCAGGCGAAACGGGAGATAGTGCTCTGGACCGTCTGGCCGTCAGCATGAGTCTGGCCACCGGGCAGCGTGTCCGTCACCACGAAGTCAATGGGAGTCTCCGTCGAACGGCCAATCTGTAACGACACAGAGACAAGATTTATGTGGACGTGCTGATGCCTGCAGAAGGGTTTATGTTCACAGTGAGTTTACAGCAACCTGCTGTTTCTAATGTTAAGGATGGGTTGAATGCAGGTTAAAAGTTTTTTTATTTGGCATGTTAAAAATACTGAACCCCATATTGCTCCAGAAGGCTGTTCATTCACCATTAGATGAATGAAAGTGTTTCACCAGAGTCCCTTTAGAAAACCTCTCATTTTACTGCAGCAGGCTCTCTCTGCAGCAGTCCTGCTTCCCTTTCCTCCAGTAAACGTCCAGCAGCGTGGCGCTGGTGTCGATCCCAGCGAGGACCAGCAGATCTGGGTCTGGCCATGGTAGGCTGGTCCCTGCTGGAGTCTGAGCTGAAGGAGTTTCATTCAGGACCAGGTGGCGCCAATGACAAGCACTAAGAAAAACTACGTGGCTATATCCAATTCTCACTGACAGTCTTTCAAAATAAAAGCTTCATTCTTTGCATCACATAAATCTTGTTTCTCCAAAAAGTAATCCAAGGCCTTAACAGCATTAAAATAGTTAAAACCGAATAAATGATGGATTCTTTTTTATCACAGTAATTTGTTTGCAGCTGTGTTGACTCTAATTTCTCAACTGTAGTTTCTCCTTTTTCTTTTTCGTTCTGTTTTTTTTCTTAACAGACTTGCTGTTGCAGCCTGATGTGGGAAACCCACATTATGCAACACGCAGGATGTACGGTGGCCAAACAAGCTCAAGGACAAACAGCAAAGCTTCTGTCAAACGTGACAAAAAGCACAAAGTTCAAGAGAATGAAGCTTGTATTATGAAATCTCAAACTCTCCCTCTGACTGAGAATAACAGACAGAGAATCAAATATAAACCATACAGATAGGTGAAGCAGACTCAGGTAGAGCTCATGGATGCTACAGACCTGGAACATGTCTGTGTTGCTGTCATGGGTGTACTCCACCACCACCGTCTGAGCCCGGGACAGAGTGTATGAAATACTGTGCTGCTCCTTGTTGCTCACAGCCTTTAGAAACACAAGACAAAGCACTTTTACAACAAGTTTAAGGTTTTAGGTAAAACACAAGCTGTTCTTTTTGTTCACTAATGTTACTCAATATGTGCAAAATTTTATGCTGATAGTTTGCGCAGAAATACAACTGATAAAACATGGAATACTGTGTTTAACTGCCTTATTAGTTCAGCAAAAGTAAAACAGAGGAGCCAAAGCTCACTCTCTGTTATTCTCTGTATCTTACAGAACGTTTAAATGTTTCCCTCCTGTGCTGCATGCCATAGAGCTCCGGTAGTTGACGTCACACAATCCCAGCATGCAACAGTCCAAAGCGAAACACCGCCATATTGGCAGGAAGGCGCTCTGTTCAAACTACTACCAGGGATCTCATCACTTGCAGTTAAAACACCTGGAAATGTTTCACGGATGCCAAAAGAGCCGAGGGAAGATCATTTTAGAGGATTCCCAAAGATCCTGAATGAAGACAGAGATGAAAACTGCCATAAAACATGTAAGAAAGCAGAGCGGTGAGAACCTGCAGCAACCTGCAGAATCCAGCGTTCCCTAAACGTTGTCTTCTTTATTTTATGGTTTTAGTAAGAATCCTAACAGTTGTACTTTCTATAAACACACGTTAGATCGAGGTATTATGGCGTGGATTTTGCAGTGCTTCCTGTTGCTCACACAGCAACAAGCAAACACAACGTAAAAATGTTTGTCTGCAGAGTTGTTTCGGTCTTCCTTCAGATAAAATTCAATGCACATTATGTCTGCTAGTGAGCTGTTTGCATGTCAACAAACAGAGCATTGTGTGATTTCTACTAATATGATTCATATAGTCACAGCTTGTGTTTTAAAACTCTGACGGTGTAAATTCACTGCCGGCACCACTCATTTTGCAGCAGATTTTCCTGCCAATATGGACGTGTAAACAAACAACGTCACGTGACGTCTGGCGCTCTATAGCACCTGGTGTACGCCGTTACCTGTGTGCTGGGCTCTCACCTTGGCAGCCTGAGGTGTGCAGGATGAGTGGACAGTGCTGGGTTTCACACCGTTGGCTTTGTTCCTGCGACACAGAGCGAAGCGACTTTTCCTCCTCCCCTTGTCACCGTTGGGCAGCGAGCCGTTACACCTGAACACACAAGGTGAGAAATGTTTTGTAACAGTCACAGACGATCCACGCTGACTTTAGAGATTAATTCTTATACATCAGACATAACATTATGACCACTGACACTGGGTCAGATCACCAACACTGTATTAGGATTAGGGCTGGGTATTGTTCAAAATGTTTGACACAGCCCATAATATTAAACCTGATGTGTACATATAAACATACATACATGTTTTATACAAACGTATAAATAAAGACAGTTTGATGATAGAAATCCACCAAAATGAAGCCCAATCCTGCAGTGATGAAACAGCACAACAGTCTGGCTTTATTTCAGTTCTACAGATAAAATAATGCCAAAGCAAACAAAAGGTCTGAACCACAGCAGCTCTCTTGTGTGCACAGTCAATGGGCTTCAGTCAGAAGTCAGCTGCTGGACTTTCTCTACACATTTAACTGCTATGCTGCTCCAGAACAATAAACACGATCTGCCTCAAGCCTCCACTGCGAAATCGTTAGCTCAGACCAAATTAAGCTGAGTCTTAAAGGGATAGTTTGGCTCTTTTTGTCAGTGCGTTACCTACAATAGATGACTGTCAGTCAGGCAGGACGTAGGGATGGGGGCAGCAGAAAAACAGATTTTAACAGCCATAAAAATATGAATGAATTAGTTTAAGCGTACGCAGTATTTTCACTGCTTTCTCCGTCCATCTGTGCTCTTGCCAAAGCCACCAGACTCCACTGAAAAAACATTTTCCCTTCTTTGTGTTATTGTGTGAATCCAAACTAGCCGATCAAGACTTGACCTTTATTTATTCAGAGGTATCAGCTGTTGAGCCTGTTAAGTCTGTTTCTGTGTAAGAGCCACGCAAAACACACACACACACACACACACACACACACACACACACACACACACACACACACACACACACACACACACACACACACAC
The DNA here is from genome assembly GCA_029721515.1 of Synanceia verrucosa. Classification (NCBI taxonomy): domain Eukaryota; kingdom Metazoa; phylum Chordata; class Actinopteri; order Perciformes; family Synanceiidae; genus Synanceia; species Synanceia verrucosa. The sequence goes on along the minus strand of CM056555.1, from coordinate 1,757,803 downwards.
ACACACACACACACAGGGCCAATAAAGCTAATTTGTTTAAAGTAAAATGAAGATTTGTGTCTTGGTGTGTTAATCCTGTCTTTAAGGCTCTGAATGTTAACGTCATAATCTATGATCCTCTGTCTGCTGGTCTGCAGGGACCAACAGAACACTCCCTGCTGCTGGACTGTGTCATGAAAATAAAGACTTGATTCATAAATGAATAGTGTCATTTCTATTATCCTGCTGAATAAACAAGATGTATCTGGTAAATCAGACAGTGTGAAGCTAGGAAAGAAGTCCAACGAGTTTCCCAAACGTTTCCCAGCTTTCACTGGCGACAGGAAGCTTTGTGGGGAGAGAAAGCTGAAGAGCAACAACTGTTTCAGTCCTCAGTTCAAAAGCAGGAAGCTGTGGTAACGTGGTTTACCATTCATCCATCGGGACACCTGTTAGATACAACATAACCTGAAATACATTTATTTGCAGAAAACTTGATTTTTTTTTTGCAGAACATTGTTCTTTATGAGAGCTAAATGTTGTTGGGCCTCAAACTGAAAGTCTGTTTAGCTGGAGGTTATCTCCAGAGCCAGACTGCTGCAGGTCAAATAAACATCTGAGTTCAGTTAAAAGTGGAGCCATTCTTTCTCTGGATAATGCAAACTTCCTGCGTTTCAGATAAAGCGACGGCCACCTCCTCTCCTCAGACCACCCCAGCTCCAATGTGGCTCCGCTGCATGACACATGACTCAACCCTTGTTTTCACAAACTGAACGGCTCTTTAAAATTAAACTCTATGACCGGTGTAATTGCCAGTCGCTCTGTCCCGCAGACCGTTTCGTTCCGCATGTGGGCGCGATGATACGAAAGCAAAAACAAAAGGTCTGAAACCACGGCGGCCGAAACTCTCCTGACGTGTCTCCACCTCCCTGAACCCACAGCAGCTCTCTTGTGTCCACAGTGAATGGGCTTCAGTCAGGAAGTCAGCTGCATTCTTCACTGTGGTGGACTTTCTCTACACATTTAACCGTTATGCTGCTCCTGGACATCTTCATGCTGCACAGAAAAAAGGCCAACTGAGCTCAGACCAAGTGATAAGTTAACGTCGGCACTGCAAAACAGTAAAAAGAAAAAAGCAGCTTAAAAAACAACTGGGTGAGCAGCTCAACTCATCCTTCATCCCGGCTGAAAATAAAGTGCATTTCTATAGATTTTCTCCTTCCATTTCCTGCCTGAAAAGTGGGAAGCGGACCTAAAAACAGATGTTATTCTTCAGGAAATGAAATGGTCAGCATTTTTGAGCAGATGTGTAAAAGCCCCGTGGTGAACGTCTTACCCCAGCACAATGAGCTCTCCATATTTGACTGGTCCTTTGGTGGAGGCAGGGGAGGTGGAGATGTTTTCCTGACCGAGTGAAAACATCTGTGCAGCTGTTGGGTGGTGGTGGTGGGGGGGCTTTTTCCCAGTTTCGTCCTCAGAGCGTCACCATCAATGCCATCAGCGCACCCCTGCAGACACGATCACAAAACAACATTTTGACATTTCAGATTTGATGTCATTTAAATTTAAAAAAAAACCCACACATTAAAGCTTCAACACAACACCATTCATTACTACAATACACCCACAATGCCTCAGTGCTGGGAGCCGGGGCAAACAGAGGCAGACAATGTGTGAATTCACTCCAGCACACTGAGTGGGGTTGTTAGGTGTGACTCACTGGAACCGATGCTATGATCCTTTGTACCATGAAATAAAAACAAGCTGAGCAGCTCTGAAGTCAAGAGACCGAAAAGGACACAACGTCGTCATCAAGCTGCGAGCTTCACGAGTTTAGGGTTTGTTCAAGAGACTCAGCAGAGACCAATCACTGTGGTGTAGTGAGCAGAAGTACTCCAAGACGACTAGGACACCATCTACTTAGGCATCCCACACTGTGCTCATTTCCAGGTTCATACTTGTATTTTGAGTTTCTACTAGAACATGTTTACATGAGTTAAAAAACATGGTGTAAGCTATAGTCACTCTTTAGAACCCAGATTCAAGAGTCTTAATTGTCTTTATGTGCACATAATGAAATTTTGTTTGTTGAGTCACTCAGCTTAAAGGCACACATAAATAAAGAAATAAAAATTAAGATATAAAATGTAAAACATAAAACACCCATAATCACAGAGGAGATATTTACAGCGGAGATGTAGTATTAACAGCACAAGTATAACATGCAGCAGAAATTTTATATTTACAGTGGAAATGTAATATTTGCAGCATAGATTTAATATTTACAGCAGTAAATATTGTAATATTAATTCAGATTTAGATCCTGCATGCATACAATCTGTCATGAAAATGGACAGGGACACCTTATTTCACAGTTTGTGGGTCGACAGGAACTCCAGCTACCAAAATGTACGAACATAAGCCCTTTAAAAGTGAGCTTCTCATGATACGTCCCCTTTAAAAACGCATCAAGTAGTGATTTTTGAGGTATTTAAGAGATGAGGGCGTGAAGGTCATTAGGAAGTGGATTTGCTTTTTTTTTTTTTGACCTTTTTAGCTCATGATTATTATCTCTTCAAACTCGTCTGGACAACATTTGCGTAAAGTTCCTGACAAACTAATTATTGAGGCTTCTCACCTAGCAGCTTCTGATAACCACCACATTCAAACACATGCCAGTTTCTACAGGTGCCGTGATCACAAAAAACACAAGCAGCTTTATAGGTCAGTGAAAGAAAAATCAACACGTTATTTACACTTACAATATGTTAAGCTGAGATAAATATCATTGAGCAGGAAACTAAAACAGCAGCAGGAGCCTCTGACATGGAAGTAGAACATATCAGAGGTGAGGACGTGATGTGACGAGGAGACGGTGAAGATGATTATCATTATTCTGCATCACCATGTGCTCAGAAACGTTGTCTACATCTGCTTTAGTAGACGCTGACGACTGACCACTATCAGCCTGATTTTTTTTAAACATTTAAACATCAGCGTAAAAAACCCTGCAGGGTTTCCTGTAGTGTATTACATTAAAATTCACCTAAGATAGAGATTAGATTTTATTAAAAAAGCCTCTTACTTAAAGTAAACTGTGAAGTTTTGGACCACTAGCAGCCCTATGGATTTTTATGTACATTTATTTAACAATATCAGGGTTCTTGCACCATTTTAAAAGTCAAATTTAATACTTTTTAAGACCTTTTTAAGACCCCAACAAATATAATTTAAGATCCAAAATATCATAACAATTTCTTTGGTTAAAAAAAAAAAAAAAAAAAGGTCACTTTATTGTATTGCTTGACCAATATGTTTTCGAGGCCAATGCCAATATCGATATTCAGTAGGGAAAAAATCATTTTTTTAATGAATTTTTCAGCCTGCAACAACAATATTGAAGGCATAACTAACTTTTTTTCTACAACTTTAATTTCACAACTTTCAAGAACAAAGAAGTGAACTTTGTGAACAAAATTGCAGTAAATACTGTACTCTGAATACTGTGTTTTCCTACTGGCAATAAACGCACCATCAGAAAAAATTAATACTTACAGCACATTTACAGTAAATTTAAGACAATTCAAGACTGTAATTACTCAGATTTTAACTTAAAAGATTTTAAGATTTTTTGAGGAACCACTGGAACTCTGAATGTATGTTCCTGCCAAGAGTTTCACACTATTACATCATCAAGACAGACGGCTAGCAAGTAAACAACACATACAGAACATAGCCCAACAGTTAAAGAATAAACGAATACTTATATATAAAACTACTTTGATAATTAACGCCAATACATCATTTTCCTTGATGTTATGTGAAAGCAGCAAAGGTTGATGGTGGCTCAACCTTTACAAAGGTTTAACAAAGGTTTTAGCTCCTTCACTCAGAGTTTAGTGTCGCCACAAATTAGCCAAATAGACTTCTGTCACAGAGCAATACAGCTCTTTAACCATCACATATGTGATTACATTTGTGAGCACATTCTTCATACAATTTGCACATTTGTGTGCATGCATGCAGGGTAAATCTTGACTTTCCACTCTATGAATTCTTTTCATTCATAAGAGTTTATCATCACAAAACAACAAAGCCTAAAGATAAATAAAGATTAAAGATGACGTTAAACATTAATCAAAGTGACGTGCAAACTGCTCAACACGTAGTTGGGATTTTCGCCCACATCCTCTGACGCCATCCATGATAATCAACTCCTAAACTCTGTCTTGACCCGATGCCATTTTCTCACGTCTGTCTGACTGGTGATTATCTCACACTGAGCAACTCTCTAAAGACATGAGAAGGAAGTGAGTGACTTCCTACTTCAACCCTGGTAAAAACACAATGTGATAAGTTCTTTGCCAAATACATAAAACATTCCTTGAGCTATCTCCTTAGAATTAGATGTTTATCATCTGTTTTAACCTCAGAGAGTTGTTGCAAACGTTTTTAAACTGTCGTTACTGCAGACCGATGCTTCCCACCTCCTCCGACCCATTTCCTGGGGGAAAACCCTGCAGCCATGTTGGAAATCTACTGGGTTCAGGGAGTGAAAGACATTTATAGATCCACGGGATCATGAAAAGAGAAACTGGGCCCTTCATCATGACCAGAGCTTATTTCAGCGGCCATGAATACAGCCAGTGAGCTGCAGGAGGACAGAGAGCCATTCAGCGGCTGTAACTGGACTCCAGATAAAGAGGACCACTGCTAAAGTGACTTCACTCCTCCACAACAGGCGCTCCTCTGTTGTGCATCTCTTTGCTCTCGTGACGGCGACGTATCGTCCCCTCCCAGGGTCGACACATCGAGGTGAATCACACATCCCCCTGTTAACGGCGCCACTCTGAGCTGATTTAATCCCTCAGATCTCATGGTTCCTAATCAACAACACAAACATGCATGGAGCTGCAGCGTCTCACTAAACCAACGAGCACGAATATTAACATACTGACATAATATATTCCAACAATTACTCGAAACAAGTCTGAGAGCTCAGGCTCCCTCCAGCAACGCTCACTAAATATGAAAAAATCAAGTAAATAACCTACAATGAGACAGAAGTTAGTTAACAGAAGTTAAACTATAGAATAAAATATACAGCATCATCTGAGCTTTACTGTAATTTACAGAGAGATCTTTAGCGTAGCATCTTGAAGCAGAAGAATGGTTTATGAATGGTTGACATGGTAACACCACCATCTAAAAACCTCCAGATGACACGCAGATTTTTTTCACCCGATTTAGCCTGTTGAATGAAAGACATCGCTCTGATTGGTTGAATCAGTGCAGCAAAAGAGAAGCAGGAAGTGGAGAAAACGAGCTAACGATTAAGGCTTTAAGAACATATTCATTTTCATCTCATCTGATATTTTCGGGTGGCATCTGGAATGAAGTTAAGTGGTGAGAAAATGGTCGTTAAACGCTGCTTTACATCTCAAAACGTAGGTGGTAGTCGGGTGTTGGTTAACTCCTTGGTTAAGGTTAGAAAAAAGGGTCATGGTTTGAACTTGAAAGTTTGTCCGTGATGTAACCTAAGCTAAGCTACGTAGCGTCACATGACATAAGCTGTGTTTGTGTAATACCCACACACTATAAAAAAAATGCTAACTAGCTAAGCTAGTTATTAAGCCTCTACTGACTACCTTCTTGTTCAAAATGTGACTTCATGTGACGTCTTTAAACCTACCCAGAGCAGTTTTTGTGTTTTGTGACAGCCGACCTGACAGATGCTGAGTGGAGGTGAGTTTGAACTTGTGAATTATTAATCCAGAGAAGGAACAAACAGGTAAACAACAGGCCTCACTAACACCACCTGAGGCAAAAAGGTGGGTCATCGAGCTCTTTCCTGGTCTGAACTCAGGTTTTTCAGTGTCACACAGCTGACTCACATTTAACCAGGGTAGAAAATCACTAAGATACCCTGTGCTGCACAAAATAAGATAAATACCTGCCGACTACTGACCAATCAGATCACTGGAACAACCTGAGTCATTCCTGACACTCTACATGAATTTAAGCACTTTAGGCAAGGTCACACATATTCGCAAAATTATCAAATACTCATCTGCCTGTGATAGTGTGTGAGGTTGAGTCAAGGACATTTTACAAAGCAGCCATGCTTACGACGGCAATTTTTTTTGTTTTTTTTAACAGAGATGAACTTACCAGTCCTCATTTAAAGCATTAGGTCTTAAAAGCAGTAAAATTATCTAATACTGTGAGAAACTTTGACAGGAATGAACGCTGTAACCAGTTCTCTGGATAAATCTGTGGGCTGACACCACATTCAGCACAAATATGGCCTCGACAGTAGGCCTGTCATGATAACCAATTTTACCAGACGATATGTTGTCCCATCACTTATTGCCAATAAACAACATTATTGTCAGTATTATTTTGAGACCATTTTTTTCACTAATGTAATGACAACATGGCACAATAATGCAAGTACACCCTTTTCATTTCTCAAGAGTATTTAACATTTTAATTGTAATGTAAAGAACTTTCAAATATCCTAAAAAATAATAAACTGGACTCTCAGTCTCTTTCCTCCTTCCACTGAGACAAAGATAGTGGATGACTGACAGGAGGTCTCACTCTGTTCATTCTCCATGGAACCAATGACCCCAGGTGTTGACAAAGATGCACAGAGTGAACCCTCCTGTTATTCAGCCTCTTTGGTAGAGAGAGACGAGGAAAACAAACACCATGCACATGGCGATATATAGAGGCCAAAATGAATTATTGACTTCTTTTTCGTTTATCATGTGATTAATTGCTTTATTGATTACTGTGACAGGACTTCACTGCAGCTCAGACCACAAGAAGAGGCAACTTTGTGATCGATAACTATTAATAAAACCCCCTTTTATAAGGAAAATAAACCACAAAGCTGTACAGCTTGCTCCTGAACAACCCAGCCAGTAGAGCCGCAATAACTAATGGAAAAATCAATTAGTTATGAACTATCAAATTGCCAATGATTTAGATATTTTCATCAGTTAATTGGTTTGAAAACTTTCTGTTTGGAGCTTCTTCAATGTGAATATTGTCTGGTTTCTCTCCTCCTCTATGATGGTAAACTGAATGTCTTTGAGTTTTGGACAAAACAAGAGATTTTACGACGTCATTTTTGTCATTTTATAAACTAATCGATTAATCGGGAAAACAACAAATCAAGAATGAAAATAATCTGCGTGACAGAAACAACAACTGTTAAATTTTTAATTTTTTTAGTTTACTGCTCAATGTAAACACCATCTCAGTCAGTATGCTATAAATCATTCATTGGACGGTATTAATAATTATTGTGCTAATTTAGTGAATCACACACACAACTAACACAGTTCGCCACGACAACGGACAGACAAAGATAACGTGTCAAACGCCTCAAACTGTGTCCATATGGGGGCGGAGGGTGGATGTGTGTTGGTTGCAGCGAGGTCACAAACACAATACCATCAGTGTGCCCTAATAATTCAATTAACAGCGGTCTGGTCCCATCACTGCTCCATGTAAACAGTTTAAACTGATTATTCCAGATGACTTAAAACCCTAATTAGGACACATTTAACCAGGTTACTCATCAATCACTGAATTAAAGCACAAAAGAGCAGTGTTGGGGGAATAGCACCAACATCAATACCATAATAAAATCAAAATAATTAAGTTTAGATTATTATATATATATAAAAATATGTTGGAAAAAAGCCAAACGAAAGGCTGAAAGACACTGAAATCCCTAAATAACCACAATGTTTTGTCAGTAATGGTCTCAACATGGCAGATCCAAAGTTCAACATGACTTCCAATAAAATCATATTGTGATAATATATTAGTTTAACCAAGAGATTAGTGCTGGGGAATATCCAAAATCTTCCATCATGTTTTAGGTCATTTCATAATATGAAACGAATATGAATGTTTTCTGGTACTGGTAAAGCCTATTTCTGTATACTCATGTGTAATTACATATTTGACAAAAGAGAAAAATATTCTGATTTAAATAACTTGACTGAAAAACTAAAATAAGTTCTAAGTGGAATAATAAAGGAAAAAAGAAATAAATATAGACGTAGCCTTTATTACAATTGAAATGAGAAAAATATATATATAACAGACATATATGCTCTATATATATATAAATGTTGATGGCTTGTCTAAATTAATGATCTGGCCGAACATCATTTTAATTATGTTATGTGAATTTATTTTACAGGGATTCCCTCAAGAAATGGTTTTGCAACTAAAATCTTACGTCTAATATTGTTGAACCTTGAATTTATATGTATATATATATATATATATATATATCTCCACTGTGATTATTTTTTAGGGCACAGACAAAGCTCAGTAAAGTCTTACAGGGTCACTAATTAGAAGACTACAACTAGATTATTTCCCTCTTGGAAATTTCCAAGAACTACTTTTGAGCAGAGAAAAATGGAGCAGGTGTGGTGTAACCAGTGTGATATCCCCTATGTGCTTTTATTGTGAAGGCTTGGGGAGTGACCAGAAGTCCTTTTAGCTATGCAGTTTGGCTAATGATAAAGATGTTTTCAGCGATAATAACTTGCCACAGGAATCAATCACATGCAACATGACACATGCAGTTTTTGGCATTAGCCACCATTATTTTTTTTTTCTCTTTTAGTACAATCCAAACTAACCTCCCCAACTTCGGCATCTTCGCCATGTTTGCCACTTCCTGTTTTGTGCTGAGAGAGCACACCCATTGGTTGTCTGTCTGATACGACAAGCCTTAAGACTTATGAGAAGATCAAACATAATTAATATTGGTGTAACACCAGGACGCAGAAAAGACGAACTCAAATCGGGTCGTACGCACACCTTACGCCAAACGATCAACTTCAGCGAGAGGGTAAAGATTTTATTCCGACTTTGGAATTTTGTCTGTGACATGAAAAGTCAGTAGGTGTAAGGCTGGCATTAGTCGACTAATTAATATATTGATTATTAGTCGATTAGTCATTTTCCAAGAAATGTATCCTCACATCATCTCTGGTAAACATGATTTAAAATGGTGCTGCTGTGTGAGAAGCTCAGTTTCGCAGATTATTGTATTGTTCATTAATTGGATTATTATTTTCTCCATTAATCAGTAGTTGCTGTTTTGGTCGATAAAATGTTGATGATTTCCCACATTAATGTCCTGAAATGTTTTTTTTGGTCCACACTTGAAAGATATTCAGCTATACCGTCACAGAGGAGGAAAGAAAGCTGAAATTACTTTTTTCTTAAAGAAAAGTGGGTAGAGTGGCCGGAGGGGTCACTGGTTCAATGTCGTTCATGTCGAGGTTTCCCTGAGCGAGACACCGAACCCCTAACTGCTTCTGATGGTTAACGCCTTGCATGGCAGCTTCTGCCATCAGTGTGTGAATCTGTGTGTGAATGGGTGAATTTGATGTATCATGTAAAGCGCTATATAAATGCAGATCATTTACCAATGACTAAAAGTGATTAATCAATTATCAAAACAGTGGCAGATTAAGCTAAGGATTTCTTTGTTCGAGGGCAGACCTATTATTTTTTCTTATTAGATGACGTCCTGAACAATGAGCACATTATATATGACGTTCCTCTGCGCCTTGTGTAAGTCATAAAAGTTAGCTGAAGCGTATTATCAAAGATGAGAAAAACTTACTGCATGAAACCATGTATTGATGACGTGAGACTGAATTCAATCTTAGGCTAAGGGTTAGTCCAGCTCTGTGGGTCTCAGATGACTGACAGCATCACTGCTGTTCACCCTCCGCTTTAGTCCAGACTGAACTTTCTCCGGGTTTTAGGTCAACGTGTGCGCGTGGAGAAGGGTTTGACGTGTCTATAAGCTTTTCTCTTGAGTGGACAGTTGGGACAAAAAAGGGCCAACTTTCAAGTTTTAAATGGGGAACAATGGCAGCGTCTGTGGGGACAGATGCTCTGGTGGGATGGTGCATGCTAATCAGTTTGTGTGGCAGCAACAAAAGAGGCCAGCTGGACTACAAAGAGCCGGACAGACCGGCCTGACAACTATAACCACTGCTGGAGCCCCGCTACGAGAACACATTACACATTTACAATATGCAACAAAACACATATGTGCACACAAGGAGTAATTTTACATAATCACCCTACAAAAAAGCTAAATTACAAGTCTGGATTCAGTACCACACACCCACTTAACGGAAATCTAGAAAATAGTAATGGAGTATTTTATAATATACTGCATATACCTTACGATAAATGTACAAGTACTAGTACTAGTAATTACTCTGTAGAGGTTATAAAGGCAACTTTAAAGGTTTGAGGAAACATAATTATTGTACAATACATTATATATAAATATATGATTAAAAGACAAAGAAAATCAAGAAATTTAGAGTATTATAATTTACTGTATTATCATAAAACTCGTTTGTAAGGTGTTATCTTATTTTTTTTACTAAGAATAATAGTACAATATACCAAAATACCAGCAAGAAACCCCATAACATTAATGTTAACGATGAGGGATGTATTTAATATTTCATTAATGTTGGTAATGTTTAGATTCTGTGTAGAAAAATTAATAATTTAACGTCATTAGTTAGTTACAACAGTAAATTTAACGAATATTGGCTTTTGGTCGGTTGAAAAAGTACATAAGTCGTCAGCTAACTAGCTTAGTTAGTTAGCATTTAGCATAGTTATTCGGAGGCTAATAATGTTGATAAATGCAAAGATAGCGTTCAATAACTTTTGAAACAACAAGCTTACCAAAGTTACTGGTCGTCCTAAAGCCTTGTCATCTCCGGGATGTGTCCGGTTACGGTTACCGACGGTGGTGGCTGTTTCTGGGCAGAAAAGAGTGTTCGCTAGCTGGACGATGACCGGCAGTTTGACAGGTTTTTAACGGCAGATGAATCGTTAAATTTGACAGAAAAGTCATCGAGGTTCGGCTTCTGCTCTGCACTGACTCCAACTGAACAGATCCCAGAACGAGGCTCCGGTCAGGACTGTCCCCGTGTTTCCGGTGAGGATTTCAAAATAAAAGGCTGATTTGACGTATGGAGCAGAAGTGGAAGAAGTGATCAGTGAAACATCACTGTCAACAAATACTGCTTTGAAAATGTCGTTTAAGTAAAGAAGTATTAGCAACACAACATAAAAAATATGATCTTCTTGTACAGAATTGCTCCATTAAAAGTGTTATATTATATTTTAGAACATATAGAATGATTGGTATTGTGTGTTCCTTTGACCTTTGTTTTTTTTGTCTGACTGACACAGATACAGTCAAACTTAGAGTTAAGATGAATGTTCAACCATGATATTAAAAAAGGAAAATGATTCAAGCCTTTCTGATTTGAAAATTTCAGTTTCAAATCTCATTTTTACTGAATCAGTACATCTGAGATATATTCCCAAAATATCCTATATATAGCAGCTTATGTGTACACTGATATAACTTTTAATTTCCACTATTAATAGAATTAAATATAACTGTTTTCTCTGTGTTTTCTTACTATTTGAGGTCAAGTATCCTACAGTTGTTTTATTGTGAAAGGTCAAAGCCAGAACTTCCTCTTTCTGCTCCAGCTGGTCTCTCTCTGACAAACAAACAAAAACACACACGCACCATTACCAGAATAAAACACTCTGTACTGTACATTATGTGCTTGATACGACATCTTTCATAAATAACTTAGGATTTAATACATAATAAATCATTTACTAATGCTTCATAGCTCAATTATGAGTAAATCAGGGTGCATGACAACAACTACTGGGTTACAAAGACGTCATAAATACATTTAGCTGTACAGAATTTGGGAATAAAAATTCATATCTGCAGGTGAACTGTCCATTGAATGCCATTAAGGTCTGCAGGAGTAAATATTAATAGGCTATGTTTTCATCATTAAATTAGTCCATGATAAATACACTGCTTTAATTCACCAATTATTTTGAAATATAACTAGATAACAGCGCAGTTCATGTTTAAATATCCTGTGGTTTATGCCATCTCTTTACTAAAAGTTTGTCTCCATGATTTGCACTTTTAATTTCAGGTGTTTGAAGTCTGATTTCACGAACGCTGGGAAAACTTTTTTACTTAACATGCATGAAATTAAGAACAAACGTGTATAACTAACACATGCAGTAACGTATACGTGCAATAATCTTTAACTGAATTAATCTTTAATAACTGTGCAATAACCGTGAATATTCACTGTACTAACTGTACTAACATCACACAATATTTTTTTCATCTGTTTCTACTACAGTCTTTTTTTTGTAATTGTACAAAAAGCAGCGCTCCTGATTTAGTTGTATTCACTGGAGTAAAATGGCAATAAAGACTTTTGATTTGATCTCACTGTAGGTACTGCAGCACAGTTATACACTTCCTCATGTCAGCTGATCTGAACATCAACATGGGAAACTTTTGTTGGTCTTAGTCAAACATGAGGAGCAGGAACAACCAGCCAGGCAGCGTCTTTTATCTCCAGGAAACTGTGTCACATCCTTCATACCAACACTAAATGTGTCACTTGAAGGAGAATTCAGTCGAGTTACCTTTCCACTGAAAGAAGGGAAAGGTTCATGCTTCCTCGTCTTGCTCAAATTACAGCTGTTGACATGATGTTGACCCACTCACATATCCTGTATTTATACTGAAGTTGGAAGTGTGTAAGGCCATCTAGTGTTAAAACTGTGAAATCACAACAAAAGAGCACCTGAGAAACAGGAGAAGACAATTATTAGCAGACTGATAAAATTACACATTTCAAACATGAAAAATACACATAAACGTATCTAAACAGCCTGCTATATCTTTTGCTTTTAAAGGTGTTTGACTGAATGACAGAAAGACACGAAAATCAACACATAAATTATATTTGTATTGATTATTTTTTGTTATATCCAATGTAAAGTGCTAAACAAATAATCATTAATGATTAGCCCGCCTCCTTCACTTTAACTGGACTCTTTCTTCCTCACTGAGTTCACTACTCTTCACCATTTTGAACAGGAGTCAATAATTTAAACTGATTTCACCTTTTTAGACACAAATTTGAGCCAGAACACTGAAGTCACAAATGAATCCAGAATAAACAAACACTAAACTGTTCAGGGATGACAGGAAATATGTATTAAATTATAATTTGGTAATGTATATGTTGACGAAAACCTGGTTAACTATTATGAACATAATTGAACACCTGAATAATGACCTGAGACTACAGCTGGGTCCCAATTCAGGGTCTGCATCCTTCGAAGTGCGCATTTGAAGGCCGCTTACGTCACAACGCTGCGCGAAGGCTGTCCCAATTCCTTCAAACTCGAAGGATCCTCCAAATGCAGCCTCCAAATGCGTCCTCCTTTCCCCCGAATTCGGAGGATGCACCGCTACTATCCTTCGCGGCCTCCCATATCCCGAGATGCTTTGCGCGTCTGTTTTGTCTACAGTGGCGGCTAACGACAGCAACAGCAGCGGCACTAGCGCGGAGTTCACTTTTAAATGTTTTTCCTTAACGCCAGAGTTAAAATGGCTTTACAACTGTTAAGGGACAATTGTTAAAACACGTGACGTTAATAACGCTAACATCAAAAATCAAAATCATCAATTTCTAGGTCCATTGTTGTCGTGTTTTAATTGTCTTCTGTCTGTTATGTGTCCTGTGATCTGTCCGTTGTCTTTTCGTGTGTATTTTGTCGCGAGCGTGTGTTTTTCCCGGGCTTGGGGAGCAGACGTTACGACGTCGTGACGCAATCAGGAAATGCTCCGAAGGCTAGACCGTCCCATTTACCGACGGTTGACGCGGTCTTCGGAGGTGCCTTCGGAGGATGCATCCTCCGAAGACCGCTAAGGCTGGGTCCTCCGAAGGATGCAGACCACACGTCTTTGCTTTCTACATCAGGGCTCTGCGCACGTGTTGGCAGAGCTCACATCCGGAAGGAAGGAGCTCGAGCTTCTCGTAGTAACACCCGCGCGCTCAGCGCCTCGTTCATTCATTCATTCAAAGGAGCGAATAGGATCACCTGTCCACCTGTCTGACCCGAGAGAGAGCCGCTCCTGTTCCCAGGTGAGTTCCGTCTGCCTCGTGTTCTTAAATCTGCTGATTTTCAGGTGGACTTCTGCATGGAAACACTTGTTTTACTGACACTAAAGGCGCCACAATGAGGCAGGAAGGCGCCCAAATTCAATATTTCAGCTGATTTTAAAGATATATGTATAGTTTTGATACACTATACAGACACCTTTAGGCTGCTGTAGCCAAATATGTTATATTTAGTATCATAGAAAACGGGGCACATGTCGAGATAAGCTTAATACGTTTAGGCTCATTTTGTACTTAGATTATTATTTGTTGTGTTCAGGTGCTGCTGCTCAGAGAATTGTGTTAATAAGGATTATGACAAGCTTCTGTACAAACAGATAATATAATAAAATATAAACCATAGGTTCTATGTTGACAGGAAATATCTAGAGAATCTGATGCAATAATGAGAGACGACAATGAGTAACCCTTTTTTTTTTTTATGATGTCATTTTTTTATTTTTATCTATTTTTTTTAGGAAGGGGGTATATTTTTTGTATTTGTACTCATTTATAAAAATAACCGGAGACTGTTGCCTCCAGTCTTCTGTTTTTATATAGGCTACAGATCTAATTAAAACAAGTAAACACGATTAAGACAGATTTATTAAACATCTATGCAATAGAATTAATAAAATAAGTATTTAAGAACAGATTTAACAGATTTTAAACACAGAATAGGAGATTTTATTTTACAATAGCCTCATAATAATAGCCGGATCATAATTTGTAATGAACTGGAATTAAACTGTTTTTGATTAATTAATGGGATTAGAGACAGCCTAACTCTTTGTTGGGGCCAAAATGACGTTAAAAATTTCCCCTAGATGATCAAAACCCTGCCCAAAAACGGTTTTACCCGCCTAATTAAATCAAATAAAAGGCGGAAAACACCCCCCCAACCTGGCAACACGCCATGTTCACTCACCAGATGAGTCAGATCACAACCCGCGGGTTTACCGGCACTATAAACTGTGTGGAAATATAAATGCATTTGTGGAGGAGGGATTTAGTTTGAATTCATATATGAAAATAACAAACTATTACTTCATTTATACATTTATCTTTAATTAATGCAAATTCTCAGTAAAAGTTTTTTTAAGTAATGAAATAATGAGGTAAAAGTATGAATGAGCAAATTGTTAACGTTAACATTTTTCCCCCACAGGCTAGAAACTCATAACATGATGGTATACTTTAGAATAATTAAAATCATCAAATTAAAAGGCTGCATATACATCAGAAATAATAATAATAATACTAATTAAAAATAAGAAACTCTTAAAGTCTGTAGAGTTTCTTTCCTTTTTGACAGTATTCTTACCACTCCTGCTGCTTCTATACTTCTGTGGCTGTGAAATGTTTACCTGCTCTTTGTTAAGGTTAAACTGAACATCATGTCACAAACCAGCAGAGATGCTGATGATTACCACTAACTCAGTGATTGTGATCTCCTCCGCAGCACACGGACAGTAAACGCACCACGTTCAGCAGCTTCTCTCTTCACTTCAGAGCAGAAACCTGACAGAAGCAACAGGATGTGGAACGAGAAGAAAGCGAGTCCACCTGCTGACCGGTGAGTTGGATTTTGCTCTGGTTTGTTTTTGTTTTTTTTTGTATAAAACAGAAGTTCAGGTCATAGATGATGTTTTGTTTTTTGCACAGCGGTCAGGCTGTAGCCGTCATCATCTTTGTGCTCGGCCTGGGAACTCTGCTCCCCTGGAACTTCTTCATGACGGCCTCTCAGGTTTCACTCACTTACTTCTCCTTAACTATGATTTTCTTATCGTGCCCTTAAGGGAACAGCAATCAATATCTGTTGGAAACCTTGCTCACCATACTGTTACAATATTTATAAATATACATTTTTATTCCATTCAGGGGCCAACAATCAATATGAGACAAATGAATGTCTATTTAACACTATATCAACTCACAAAAAGCATTTAAAATATGATTTCACAACTTTATAACTGAGATCCGTAGGATGGAAATGGAAACGCCATCGGAGCAGGGCTGCAACTAACAATTATCTTCAATGTTGATTAATCTGCTGATTAATTTCTCCATTAATCGGTCAGTTGTTTGGTTCATAAATGTCAGAAAATGGTGAGAAATGAACTTTGTCCACAACTCAAAGGCATTCAGTCTGTTATAGAGGAGGAAAAGAACCAATTCAAACTGATTAGTTCAATAATTTACAGGTATCTGATTAATTGTCGCAGCTCTACATGATGATATGTACCGATGTTTTCGCTTTGCATCGGATCGTTGATCACTTTAATTGATATATCGATTCAGATCAATGTCTCCTCACGCCTCTACACTCTAAATTTCACTCAGTTTGTGAAATCAGAGTTTCTGGTACGGATCTGGTTTTTAGTTGCTCTCACTGTAAAAACACAGAACAAAAGTAAACATAAAGCTAAAACACAACTGAACACAGACAAGCACAAATAAATATAGAACTATTATGAAGGCTGAAGGTAAAAATCACATGGATAAAAGTATGAAACAGCTTTTGAGACAAAGCTTCCTCTTGTCTAATAGCACAAATATTTATGATTTTACTTGATATAAAGACACTGAAGGTTTCCTCTTTGTTAAAGTATTTCAACCAGCGGCTCACAGCTCCAAACATCACCTCTAACGTCACGTCAGGCGAAACCACTAAAGACTACAACTATGACAGCTGGATGGCCTTGCTTTCCCAGCTGCCCCTGCTGCTCTTCACCCTGCTCAACTCCTTCCTGTATCAGTGGTGAGTTAATTATTAGATAATTAATATTATTGACGTGACCATCACACCCAGTCTTCTTAATTGTTGGCTAAAGATTACTTCTATATATTACTTATCAGTCCTGCACATAACTTTTTTAATGCTTGTTTTTGGTGCATTTACTTTTCTACTTATGCTACATATTTACTTATTTCACTGCTTTTTATTTTTTATATAGGCCCTTATTATGTTGGTGGCACGAATAAAGTTTATCTTACCTTATTCATTAAATATTTTAGGTGAATTTAAAGTTATTTATAGGTTTAAAACATTAGATAGGCAGCAATTAGGCTTCTATAACCAAACACATTGTGTTTAATGTCCTAACTAACTGACCACACTGACAGAAATGTGACTTTTCGACATTTAGGATTAATACTAATGACTGATTATATATATATACTGATTATAGTATGAAGCACCCCTTCTAGTACCATCATAAATCTTAAATGCACACAAACGTTTTCGCTCAACAAACAAATTTTAAGTGTAACATTTGCATTTACACTCCTATGTTTAATGAACACTGCACATTAAACAGCTTATTGAGCAGCTAAAAGTAAGAACGTTTGTGTGTACTTTACATTTATCCAATAACTTTAGTGACTCTGCAGATTCAGATGAATAATATAAAATATAATCTAAATTATGATTTATTATTACAGGTTAACATAAAACTACTGAGCAGTACCACCAGCTGCACCACTGAAGTCATATTAATGTTTAAATAATTATAACCCAATAGTATAAAAAATTGTTATCCTGAAATAAGCCATTCTGCACTATGACTACTTTTACTTTAAGTATATTTTGATGCTAATACTCTTAAAATCTATTTTTTCTTTGTTTAGTACATACTGTAAATATTTCTTATTCTATTTTTTCATGAGTGACTTTACCGTACACTTTGTAACATTCCCACTTTAACGTCCACGCACCACAAAGTTGCGTTTTGTAAACAACAACAACATGAGCGACTGACCGTGGGTTGGTCTCTCTGCAGGGTGAAGGAGCGTCTCCGTGTGGCCTTCAGCCTCATCGCCATCCTCCTCCTCTTCACCCTCACGGCTGCTCTGGTCCAGGTCCCCATGCAGCCGGACACCTTCTTCTCCATCACCATGGCAACCATCTGGTTCATCAACAGTAGGTCCACACACACACACACACACACACACACACTTGTTATTATCACATGAAACCCTTCTAACGTTCACGCTGCAGGTCACATGAGCTTTCATGAACTTTCAGCCCCAGTTTTAGGGGACAAACTTAAATAAAACAGCAGCGGTAGCTAATATGACTGCTGTTAATAACGTTGTTTTTGCCTCACTCATTGTAAAGTGCAGCTTTAAAAGTTTCCTCTTCTCTTGATGCTACTTGTTGGAGGTTTGAAGTCAGACAGAGAAGGACAAAAACAGTTATCACATTTCGTATTTACTAAATGCTGTAATAACTTAGTCTCTACTTTAATGTGACAAAAATGAGCACCAGGGTTTAAATTGGAATTAACAGTATAGCAGAATAGATAATTTATACATTGTGCTACACAAATAACAAGGATGACCACCGTTATAACGTTTAAGGGTCGACAGACTCATTCTGGAAGAGGTTCCAGCCCTTTATGGCTTCCGAACTCGTCTGTATCTCCAAAAGATAAGGATTTAAAGACTCTTAAATATTCTTATATTAGTTATGAACATGTGCCCAGAGTTTTTGGAATTTATCACAGACGCACATTTTAGTAAATTGGTATGTCTGGTATTGCCTTTATGTTTTTTTTATTTGTATATTTATTTTTTTTTCTCTTATTTACTTATTAAATTAACTTAAAATACACTAGGGATGGGAAAAAATATTGATATGGCAATATATTGCGATACTTTTTCTTCTGAAATATTATAGATTTTTAATTCCTTAATATCAATTTCCCCCCCAAAAAAGTTATGATTTGGGCTGATTGTTTATCCAGAATGTCTTATAATAAATAAAAAGTTAAATAAAAAAAAAAAACAGTGCTTAAGCTGTAAATTCAATATCCCTAAAATGTATATATGTATATATGAATATGTACATACATAAATGTGTGTGTGTGTGTGTATATATACAGTATATTAAGCTGCATTTTTAAATTTCTCAGTGATCGATGTAGAATATTGCAATATATGGCAATATCACAATACTGCAATATTTTACTTTAACAATATTTTAATTTATATATGTTTCTAATGTGCTTTCTCCTTGCAGCGTTCAGCGCCGTGCTGCAGGGCAGTCTGTTCGGTGTGGTCGGCATGTTTCCTCCTCGCTACAGCACGCTGTTCATGAGCGGTCAGGGTCTGGCTGGGATCTTCGCTGCTCTGGCGATGCTCTTCTCCATCTTAAGTGAGTGACAACCTTTAAATAACCTGACTGACAAACGATTATTAAAATGTTTACAATTCACACTTCTACTGTTAAGGCATCCTACTCATTTCTACAAAATATACTTATTATTATCATTATTTAGCTGGTGACTTGCTGGGAACTACACAAAGGATAATAATTTTTCCTCGCAATGTGACCAAATGTAATTAAGGGGGTGAAACAACTAATTATTGTTTTTATATTTGATTAATCTGCCAGTCATTTTTGTAATTAATTGGTTGCTCTTGTGGTGGAAAATAGTAAAATAAATTGCCTCCACTGTTTCAACACAGCAATCACTCACACATTTTGAGCATTTCTTTTCTTAAATTTTTTTTGTTTTTAAAAATTGCATATTAATTTGCTGCTTATCGATTGTTTAATAAAGTTTAAAATGTTTTAAAATTTAGTTTAAAGCTGATGAATTATCAGCCATTATCAATTTATTGGCCTTATTTTTTTTTAGTAATGAAGGATATTTATATATTTACAGTACAAAATAAATCTACAACATGTAATGAAAACTCAGTTTCAAACACACATTTGATTGATTGCTGTATGTTGATCTGTAATAAGTTGGAACGGGTCAACGATAACGTCATAAAAAATTAAAAATGGTTGAAAATCTCACGTCAGTCTGGTCCACAGCCCTCAAATGAAGCTCAGGTGTTTCTTCGTCTTGACAGGTAATGCAGAGAAAAGCTCGGCTGCGTTGGGATACTTCATCACTCCGTGTGTCGCCACTCTGGGGACTCTGATATGTTACCTGCTGCTGCCTCACCTGGTGAGGTCACAAACAAACAATCAACACAAACAACACTCATAAATAATGAAACAATATTTAGCTCTGGAAATATTAGTTTTTAATTCTATTTGAGATTAGAGATTTCATCTAAAAAAAGGTAAATGTCAAGAATAATAAACAGTATCATAATAATGTCATATATTACATAACCGGAAGGGCTAGTGCAGCTATTGACTGGAGTTATTTTGAATTAAATTCAAAGGCTTTGTTGTCATCATCTGTGTGTATTCCTTGACTATATATGTATCTATTTTTTAACAAACAGTTTAACAGTGTTGCCTCTCCTCTGCAGGAATTTGCTCGTTTTTACCTGAACAGAAGTCAGTCTGATAACGTGGAGGCGACTCTGGGACTCCTCACAGGTCAGTTCTCATAATAATGAATAATAATGGACAATGTTTCATCAGTCATTTATTCCCTCACATTATTATAGTCCAGCTGATCTAGGGCTGGGTTTCACCAGCACTAGTTTTCAAACTTTTGGGCTGAACTACTACAACTTAGAAAAGGGCTCAGCTGGGATAGACTTAAGTAATGTGTAAAACTGGTTGCTAGGAAACCTGGTTACGTTTAGTTATGTTAACACGTTACATAAACAACTAAAATAACAGAAAATAAGACCTATTTATAAGTGAAAGAATTAAAAACAGTAGAGGCAAAAGATCTGAGAAGTATAAAACTGTATCATCTGTGTATCTATGTGTGCACATATATATATATATATATATATATATATATATATATATGCATATATAGAACCAATAATTACAGTTTTAGAGGCACAAACCTTTGTTTTATTTGTCTGCATAATGTACATGGAGAAATGTGTGTGCGTCAGAGTTAGTAGCAGTCCTACTGTTTATAATTAGTTTATAATGAGTGCAAAATATTATATCCATAACAAGACATCCATGATATGACAATACAAACTTATTTGACTATTACTAAATTAAAATAGATTATTTATACAGTACATCCAGTTGCTTAGCAGTTTTAAAAATATGTAATATTCTTATTATTATTTCACTACATGTTGTTAATTGTTGTGTTTTATCACTATATTATTTTTATACTGTAAATTTTAAATTGTTATTTACACTTATAAAATTACAGAAATGATAAAAATGCTTATAAAGAAAGGGAGATATCTGATTATGCAAACTGATGTTATTTACTCATTTAGACGTTCTTGGCACAAGGTTTCATGTTGAGTTACTTAAATGAAATGAAATTTTCAGGTCAGTTACACCTGGCAGTTTATGGCTCTAATTAATCTCTCTGTAATAACTAGTTGATGAGGTGCAACCTGTTATAATTTAGTGACACGTAAAACTCAAAGCTACGCCTTTCTTTTCTTTTAAAGACAAGAATGTGTTAGAAAGCAGCAACAAGAAGAAAGAGCTGGAGGCCAACAGGAAGTCCGTCAGTGAGGCAGCAGAGAACCAGGAGCGCTCGTCCGTCCTGAACGTCTTCAAAAAGGTGAACGTCTCACCTCTGTTTCAGAAAACAGAGTTTATACTAATGTCTGGGACATCATTGACGTGTTTCTTCAGTTACATTACAATTATGTCAAATTATTTGTTATATATATTTGTAATTAGATTCACATCACAGGAAGTCATAATAAAAACTAACTGACTAAAAACCACGAGAACAGAATAATAGAGCATTATTTTATTTATTTCAATTCTCAATTTCCACAGTTTCCATTCGTTACTTTCACGTTTTGAAAGCTGGAAGCTGGTTTGATAAAAGACGAATTGATTGAATCACATTGTGATTTAGTGTGGATTTCTCTATGCACTTTAATATTATGTACATATATATATATATTTTTTATTATAGTTTTTTTTTTTCCACAGCATGTAGTGAAAATCTGGTCTGATATGATAAATAAATTAAATAAATCCTTGTGTGTCCTGCAGATCTGGCTGATGGCTGCATGTGTGACCTGCGTGTTTGCCGTCACCCTGTCGGTGTTTCCTGTCATCACAGTCCGAGTTCAGACCGTCTACAAGGACAACACTGCCTGGGGTGAGTCGTCATCATTTAATTACAAAAGTTTTATTCCCAGCAGAGTATTTTGGAGTGGAAGTATTTAAAAAGAAATATGGACGTTCTTACAGACAAAGTGTTCACCTGCATTTGCTGCTTCATCGTCTTCAACGCCATGGATTTGGTCGGCCGCAGCGCCCCGTCTCTCGTCCAATGGGTGAGTCTGCCGCCACTTGGCGATTCCTTGTTTTGCGTCATCACATCATTGACTCCTAAACGCTGACGTTCGTGCAGCCTTCGAAGGAGAGTCGTCTGTTTCCCGTCGCCGTGTTGTCTCGTCTGGTCTTCATCCCTCTGTTCATGATGTGCAACGTCCACAACTCCAAACTCACCGTCCTCTTCAGACACGACTGCGCCTTCGTCATCATCATGGCCCTGTTCTCCTTCTCCAACGGGTACCTGGCGAGCCTCTGCATGGCCTACGCTCCACAGTGAGTCTTCCACAGGAAGAGATGTCTTCTTAAAGCCTAAGTCCATGAGATGGACAAGAGCAAAACAATGGACCGAAAAACAGATTATAGACACCTAAACATATTTATATCAGTTTAGTATATTTAGAATGTTTTAGTGCTTTACCCTACCATCAGACAGATCAAGCTCTCATCACCAGACTCCATTAATAAAAGCAGTAATTTTATCTCTCAAAACTCAAGGGTTTGTGGTCAACCACTTCCTCGATTGATTCGTTTGTTTGTGTTGTTTTGTGACTTTGCAGAATGCAAACTAACCTTTTAAAACAACAAAGTCACAAAATAACACAAACTAATCAATTGAAGCAGTGGTAGACCACCAACTCCTGTAATCTGTGAGGTTAAATTGCATTTTTTTTTTCAATGGAGTTTGGTAGCATGGATAACTGCTTCAAGCTGTCTGACAAATAATAATAATAAAACATCCAAACTATCCCTTTAAATGTTGTAAATGTGTGTTTGTGTCCGTCAGGTTGGTGCGGTGTAAAGACTGCGAGACAGCCGGCTCTCTGATGACCTTCTTCCTCGTTCTGGGTCTGGCCCTGGGAGCGTCTTTCTCCTTCCTACTGGGAAAACTGGTTTAGAAGACTGGGAGGAGAGGACCACCTGAGACTCAGAAAGAAGGAGAAACCTGATGAAATGTCAGTTCCCCCCGTCATGAAAGAAAAAAAAAAATCACGAACCCAAGTAAAAGCACTTTGCATTAGGACTCTTATTTTGTCACAACAGAGATATTTATATATCAGAGCAAAGTGAAGAGAAATTACGGTTAGAGCCCCTCAAGAGTCACATAGTTTGAAAAAAATAATTATTATGAGATTATTTGGGCTTATTAAAGAGTGTGGCTTCACATAAATGCACAGAAATCAGATTATAGTTTAAGTTTATAATGATCTATTTAGACAACATGAGCATTTTGAAACTTTAGGATTTTCTGTGTTAAAAAAGAAAATAAAATAGAATAAGTGAAATACATCTATTAGTAAGATGATACAGTGTACAAAATGTAACACGTGAAAGAAGTAGTTACATTTACATACAGGAGTACACAGAATTCACAGATTTCTTAATGTCTCAATGAAATGTCTCTCTTAGAACCTGGGGACAAAAGAAACAGGCACGCACCCATAAAAAAAAAATCATTAGCCGTTCACAAGGGTATTGGAGGGATTCCAGACAACATTACAACATCCCTTACGCACTAATTCCGCTGTACAATCCGGTAAGAAATTTAGGAAAGGTGTCCACATATTTATAAAAAAACCCTCATCACCCCTCAGAACTGAACTCAGGCGTTCCATTGGTAGGACTTTAAAGATTTCCCCAAGCCACTGATTAACCGTTGGAGGTCTGGGCTTAATCCACTGAAATAAAATGCACCTCCTCGCTAATAAAAGTAACTTATTCAGGAGTTTTGACTGAGCATTAGACAGAGAAGGACTCTCCGCTGGAAGACCCAACAGGAACAGCCCAGGATTCATCTGAATATTTTTATTAAAAATTGAATTTATTTCCTGTGAGACCCTTTCCCAGAATTTAAATATTAATGGGTAACTCCACATGCAGTGTATGTACGATCCCACCTCCTTCTTACATTTAACACAAAGTGGTGAAATTTCAGGATAAAAAGTATTCAGGGCTTGGGGGGTACGTTCAATCTATGAAGAATCCTGTACTGACTCTCTGTCAGCCTGTTGCACAGAAAGACCTTCCCTATTGATTCCACAGCATCAGACCACTCTTCCTCACCATACTCAGACCCTAAGTCCTTATTCCATAAACTTTTAACCCTGTCGATATTAAAAATATTAAGGGACTGTAATTTGTTATAAAAATAGGATATGATTTTTTTTATTGCCCTGGAACTGTAGGAGGGAAAAATCAATGGACGAGGCTATAGGCTGATTTTCAGGGGGATTAAGACTGCATACAAAGTGCCTAACCTGAAGGTAACCATAAAAATGTTGGGCAGGTATACCATATTTCGCCCTGATTTGCGCAAATGACAAAAGTTTGCCATCCTCAAACAAATTCCATACAAGCTTGATACCATGGTCATACCAATAGTGGAATATATTCATATTCATTCCAGGAGGGAAAGCCTTATTATGTATGATTGGATGAAAGGCAAGGAATGAACCCTTCTTCCCTCTGAATTTCACAATCCTCTCCCAGGTTTTAATTGTGTTCATCATAATTGGACTGTTTTTCACTTCGATTGGGAGCAGAGACCTGTCGTTAGTAATAATGCTGAGTAAGGTCAGAGAGGGACAGTGCCAGGCATCAATGTGGGTCTCCTGTCTGGAGTCTAAAAAGTGTCTCATCCACCCCAGCACTGTGCGTAGATGGCAAGATCAGTTGTACAGCATAAAATCCGGCATCGAAAGGCCGCCCCATCCCTGGGCAGACGTAACGTTTTAAGATTGAGGCGTGTTTTTTTCCTATGCCAGATAAATTTAGAAATGGCTTTGTCAATATCAGCAAAAACTGACTTATTAATCCTTAGAGGGAGCATTTGTATTGGATAAAGAATCCTTGGAAGGACATTCATTTTAATAAGGCTAATCCTTCCCATCCAAGAGAGGGGGAGATCAAACCACCTAAGTAAGTCATTTTTAACTGAAGTTAGAATGGGACAGAAATTAAGTCTGTATAAATGGATTTTCTGTGTTAAAAGAAGAAATGTACTAAGTGTGACATCACAGCGCTACTACTGACCCCAAATTAAAAAAAAATGTGTCTACATCTGAGAGTTACCAACCACACTGATGGATTTTATATTTTATTTCATGTCACCTTATTTAAAAATTCAGAGTGTATGTCACTCACTGATCTTTTTCTGTTTGTAATTTATCTTTTATTTTACAGAATTTTTCCATTTCAATTTTTTAACTGTTTTGATGAGGGATTGTTTTTATGTTAAATATTATCTTGTTGTTATTATTATTGTTATTATTACATATTTTATGTCATACTGCTGGATCCTTTTGAACTTTTTATAACTTTTTAATTATTTGCTTTTTTTTGTACCATGATAATCCTGTTTTTAAGAGGATTTTTTTGAACTGAAAAGTCATTTTCTGTCAGTTTTCGTAATAAAATGCCACTGTTATGTGTTTTTTTTTTTACATGTCCTTGTATTTGTACAAACCATAAACTTCCTAAAAATTTCTTCTGGTAAATGAGTGAAAACATCAGATAATGAGATAAATTCAGTAATTATTGTTAAATATTTCAAATGAACGCATACTTTTCAAGCACGGAGCCTCCGTTGTTTCCTCTTCCTCCAGCTCGGCCCTTTCCTTCGACCTCATGTCCTCCTGCTTCCTGCCATTCTTCTGCTCTTAGCGGGAAATGAAAAGGAGAGTTGAGACACCACAGTGAGATTATTCAGCGCGTAAAAATTAGAAAATTAGAAGCAACGGTGGAGAAGTTGGAGGTGAAGCTACAGACTGGAGAGGTGAGTGTTTCTGGACTAAATTTCATTCTTTACCTGATTTATTTTGTGACCTTTCAGACGAACATAAACTGAGATTGTCGTTGATGACGTTAAAATGGTGGTAGAACGTAACTAAGTACTTTACTCAACTTCACTGTGATGGTCTGTCCTTTTGAGGTATCAAGGAGCAACGTAGTATAGTTATAAAATGTGGTAAAAATGGAAATATTGCAACTATATTTACAAAAGCAGTGTTACAATGGTTTAATATTAGTCATTTATGCCTATTTAACTAAAGACATTTAATCAACTACAGTTTATACGTATGTACTTTACTTGAGTTCAGTTTCCTGCTGTTTTGTATTTATAGTGCACTACATCTCCACTTATTACGTGAAAAATATCTGATTATATTTTCTGATATGATGCAGTACTATACTACTAATCCACACAGTAGTATATAAAGTTACTAAACTGAGGAGGAACTGCAGCAGTAAAATGAATTTGTCGGTGAGAAAAACTGAATAATATAATATCCTCTCTACATTTATTGTATGGTGCTGATAATACGTCTTTCACTGAAGTAGTATTTTTAGACTGTGGTATTTCTGCTTGAACTGAATAAACTTGTGTACTTCAAATATAACTTTCTGTCAGAACTATGGCTCATCTGCTTACTTTTACTTTATTGATTATTTATTTATTTCGCTTATAGCAAACATCATAACACAATGACAAGCCACCAGATCAATAAAAATGAATAGAAATACGAGAAAGTAAGCTGATCTCATCACCTCACCAGTAAATGATTCAATCAAATATAAAAGAACAGTAAGATAAGATAATCCTTTTTTAGTCCTACAAACAGAGAAAGTGGATAGCGCAACAAGATAAAATGGGCTTATGAAAATATAAGAACATCAGTAAACGATGTATAAAAGTGTAAATAAGCAACAAGTCATCATAAAGTCAACATAAGGGAACACAATGGGCCAACACAGGGAGCATTTACAGAAATAATCTGTTTTTTAAATAAATGAAATAACCTTTTTTTACATTACTGGAGTGAATAATGAGTCTGAGAAACTTAAATTTAAATAAATTAAATGGGTTAAAACACTTTTGATCTGCTGAGAGAAAACCTGTAGAGGATTTAATATTTGGGGGTTTGCCTGCAGTTACAGCCTCACAATAAGCTCTCTTGTTGTTGACCTGAGAGCGAAGAAAGGCATGCAGGCAGCTGATTAACAGAGCAGTGTGTGTGTGTGTGTGTGTGTGTGTGTGTGTGTGTGTGTGTGTGTGTGTGTGTAGGAGTGTAATGAGGCAGGTTGAGGCTTCTACGTCAGCATGGACTCAGTCGACAGGAGTCAAACTGGAAAAACCTGCAGCTCATTTTTTCTTTTGTTTGTTTCCCTCAGATCAACATGGCTGACGCACAGAGAGTGACACTGGGCAGGAAGGTGAGTTTAAACACACCTGAGCGACAGGAAGCAGGTGAGAGGCTACCTAAGCCACCACAGCAAAGAGGGAATCCGGTCTATGATCTAGCTCACTGATATGTTCACTGACTTTTCTGGTTTCACTTTTATTTCTCAGGTGAGTGAAAACTAGTTTAGTTTTAAAAAACAACCTGCTGAACTGAACCGGTGTCAAGCTGCCCAGAAGGAAACAACACAACTTCCAGTCAGAATTAACACAATAAAAGCTCTAGTTATTGATGTATCTTTACATTTTATACGACACAACATTAAAATAACTTCACTGCAGGTTCAGTAGGAAAGTGGTAACTTGGTGCTGGTGTTATTTTGTACACCTCAAAAACATAATTAAATATATTTACTCAGGTTATGTCCTTAAACACCGTTTTGAAGTATTTGTACTTTACATTTTCTGCTACTTGATAGGAAATATTGTATTTTTTTTTTTACCACATTTAGGTGATAACTTTAGTGTCAAATTAATAATACAAAATGAAATTTTCAATATAAAGTAATTAAAATTAATCTCGACCCACTGCAACATTAAAATGATAAACACATGAATGCATCAATAATTATAATTCAGTAATATTATATGTGTTATTCTCATTCTGCATCATGAATGTATGTTGGTGCTCTTACTTTTTATACCTTTTAATTGCAGGACTTATTTGTGACAGAGTATTTGTACACTTTGGTATTAGTCGTACCCTCTCTGGGATTAACAAAGTACTGTTACACAAAGGTTATACATGGTGAGTGTCGTTTCAAAACTGATAACTGATTTTTTGTAAAAAAAAAAAAAAAAAAAAAAAGAAATATAAAGGGGTTTGGTATTCCTTCATTTGGTCGCTCAGGTAGGGAGATCCCTACTGAGAAGATAATATTCAAAAAAATATCAAGAAAATGGTACATGGTATGTGGTGACTGGATTTTTAGAGACTCATGACCTCAGTATTTTTAAAATAATTTGGGTGTGTTTTTTGTCAACAACATCATACTAAAGATCTATCATTTTCACCTCAAATCCAAACATGATCTGTGAACCTGTTTAGCGCCTTGTTCACATAAACTGCTTTTATTCTGAAGGTAAAATCTGAACTCATTCAACTTCCTGTCGTGTTCAGACGTGACGCAACACGTGACGGTCACATAACGTGAGACATCACGCTGTCACTGATGTTTGATTATGACGCTAAACAGGTTCACAGTGTAAGGGACTGAATGAATTTATAAGTACTATTATATTTATTCAAGTGCGGTAGTTAATTACAATTTTGATATACTTTTACTCTGCTTGAGTATTTCCAATCTATGCTACTTCATACTTAAACGACATTAATACATTTTATATTTTTTACTGCACTACACTTGTGGTATAAAAAACACATGGTGCGTTTACATATACCAAATTAATAAATTCACAAACATGCAGGCCTCTTAGCTGCTGCACATGTAAAACCATGGTGTTAGCATAGCTGCTACACAGTCATATGCTAAGGTATTAAGTAAATATTTTATAGAGAAAACGCACAAGCTCAGCTAAATGACATAAACTAACTTAATGATATAACTATCATAGCTAACCGCTATGTTGGCAACCTGCTAACCATTATGTGACCGAACTGCTACTTTAGCAAACTGTTATATTTGCTAACTGCTATAGTGGCTAACCGCTATGTTAGCTAACCGCTATGTTAGCTAACCCTTATGTTAGGGCATAGAGTGATAAACACACAACACTCGCAGGATTAAATTAAATACACAACACATATCGGCATACCTTCGAACAATTACTCCTTGTAACTTTACAGAAACCTTCAAACTCACCTTTCTGTTGCTTCTCTGCTTACTGTATTATTCTGGGGTTCACTTCCTTTCTTGTTTTAGCTAGCTATCGTTCTGTCTCCTTCACAACAGGTAGCAGCTCCCTGATGACCTCCTGACTGTTCCTCTAAATGCTGGCAGAAAAAAAAACTTAAACAAACGCTCTTTAAAAAAATAATAATCGTCAAAACTAAATAAAATATTGGAAAATATGTTCAGAAAATTACTATTAAAATAATCGAAAAGAAACACTAGTAAACTATTCAAAAAAATGTATGTAAATGCAAAAAATAGAACATTTCAAATATTTGCAAAATATATATATTAGTAAAGTATTGGGAATATGTGTATATTTTCTTATATTTGTATATACTTCTCAGGGAGTGCCATTATTGTATTGTTGTCTACAGCAATATAATGACAATAAAGGTCTTGAAATCTTGAATAATTAGAAAGTAAAATATTTGGTAACATGAATTATCTTGTTTTGTCTTATGATTCTGCATTTGCATTTTCCCATAAGAAATGATCAAGTGGATCTTAATAATCAATAATTCAATATTTCAAGTTGTTTATTATGTTGAATTATGGTTGATTATATGTTTTCACTTTAGACTATGAATATATTTTGATATTTAATAGACTAAACAATGATAATAATTAATATATTTCATTAAATTTAATATTTATATATTATATCCATTTTCATGATTTCAAACAAAATTATCCTCAGTGATTTTAAAAGAAGTTAAAATTGCGTATATATATTTTTTCTTTTCAGAAATGGGCTGTTCCACAGAGAAGTGCGACTGACGAAAACAAACCCAGTGTTCGTCCTCCTGACAGAGATGCTGAGAGAAATCTGGTGACTTTCTTTCTCAAGATATTTCCCTCACAGTGGCCTTTAACTTGCTTGTTTTAGCAATTTAATTATAATCAATCACATTCAGTGTCTCTTTGCCTGGCAGGCAGTTCCTTTCAGAGGTCACATCACAGGTGGGATGCGACCGGGGAAGAAGATTGTAGTGGTTGGTGTCGTGGATTCCCATCCTGACAGGTAAAAATAGGTTCACATAACTTCCAGTTGCCTGTATTAATGCTTCCTCATCCCCCTCAGTATCACTGACTACTACTAATATCTGTATATTATTATTTTACTGATATTCTTAACTCAGTCATATTTCAACGACCTCCTGGCCTTTCTTCTAGTGACACCATCAGGCTAAAATTTGTATTGGACCGACATTTGTTCCATGATCTGACATTTACATTTACTATTCCTTACATATCATTGTCAAGAGTAAACATTCATACAATAATTATAATTATAGAAAAAAAGTCAGCTATAGAACTTTTCTTAAGAATCAGATCAATCCAGTGTTAGCTGTCGGTACATCCTTGGCTACACTGCAAACAGGAGCTGCTAATTCGCACTTTTGATGACGCCGATTTGCTGAACTGTAAATACCAAAACATATAGTAGATGACATTACAGCAGTATGTTTGATGAGGTTTTATGTTAGTGTTAATATGTACCCATCCACCAGATTAGTAAAACATTTTTATCCTCCTACATTTTTACATAAAAGCCAAACATTTCTGACCCATTCTGAATATTGATAATATAATAATAATAATAATAATAATAATAATAATAATGTTGTTTTATTTTATTTTGTGAGTATTTGAACATTGAGGTATTCCTACTTTTACTTAAAATATATTATATATTATGAATTGTTTTTCCCACCACTCCAAAACAAACAAGTAAAAACAAAGTGGAAAAGGGCTGTTTTGATTCTGAACCATCTGCATTTAGAAAGATTTTCCTGTTGTTTTAAAATAAATACTAGATATTATATCTGTAAAAGTCTAATTTAAAACAACATGGATATGTGTGAATGGGAAAAATAGATATTTATCAAAATAACGTACCATCCAAAACTGTTTCTTCTGGCCACAGCACACCTGATTTAAAACTGAAAAAATCTGTCATACATAAATAAATGATTTCATACAGTTCAGGAGCTGTGGGTTAGTTCTCTCTTAATGTTCTGGCTGCTCTTTGGATCTTGTCAGGTTCTACGTTGCCCTGACATGCGGCCCTGGATTCAGGGAGCCTCCACCTGACGTGGCCCTGGAGCTCTGTGTTCGATTCATGGACCGACAAGTCCTGCGCAGAGCCTGTGAGTCTGGATCCTGGGGAGGCGTTGACAGAGCCGTGCCTTTCTTCCCTTTCATCAGAGGCCAGCCCTTCAAGGTACCGGCAGACTTCAGTGTCTCTGACATGTGGCAGTGACCAGCTCTACCTGAAAAATAATACATTTACTGAGCAAAACCAATGTCCCAAAGTACGACACAACTTTTTTAAGACCGTCACACATATTTGATCACCACTGCTCAGTCTCAATCGTAATTTTTTTAAGCTGTGATGTCAGATTTCTGTTAACATTTGTGGACAATACAGAGGTTAACAAACAGTATACATGAGAACATCAAATATCCTCCAGCATCATCTGCTTCACTTTAACTGGACTCTTTCTTCACCATTTTGAACAGGAGTGAGGAATTTCAACTGAATTCACCATTTTAGACCCAAATTTGATCCAGAATTCTCTGAGTAGTCAGAAATGAATCCAGGATAACAAACAACCGCTAAAACACATTTTTTCAGTTCTTTGTTATTATTGTGCTTTGATGTTTTTTCTGCTTTTTTTGTAAAACATGACATTTAAAAAAATGCTGGATAACAACAGTAATTATATTTTAGCATAACAGATATAATTTTTGATTAAATAGCTTGCACGTACTAGTGGATTAACCATTGTTGAAATATTAAAAAATATTTTGGTAATCAACTGTATTGATAATTTAGGGCAGTGGTGCTAAACACCTGACACTGGAGGGTGGAATAATAAATTTGTTAAGCACTGTATCTGACTAAAGATGTTCTTTTCTGCCAGGTTTTAACATGTAAAGTAAAACATTCATTTGCTTCTTCTCCCAGATTGAGATTCACTGTGAACAAAGTCGGTTTCGTGTGTTTGTGGACGGACAGAAGCTGTTTGACTTCCAGCACAGACTGACGTCACTCAGTGACATCGACACGCTGTGGATCAAAGGCAGCATCACCATCACTAAACTGGCCTGAAGGAAAGGACCTTTGTGAAGACATGGATCTGAAACTGTTTTGACTCCAGGACTCACCTGGTCTGAACACACTCTGTATTCACTCTGGACATTTTGGTACCAGATGTCTCATATGGAGAGAAACCGGTCTCCATGTTTGGGACAAATATTTAAATACATTTGTGAATATGTAGAAACATTATTTTGGAATCTATATCCTTTATTGTTTTATTTTTTATTCCTCTTCCTGTCATTGGAGACAAACTGATTTTAATGCCAAACAAGGGACTGATAAAATTTAGCTCCAGTCACACAAACAAAGCATACAACAACTGTAAATATCATCTAAAAGTATAGATTGGGATTAATTAGATGTTAATCATAATTATACAACACTGATAAGATAAAACACTGAGGCCTGCGTGATCGGAACGTGACAACCACCTCAAAGCACAGAGTGATATCCAGCTGCCGAACATGATTAAAAGTATTGTTTAAACTAAGCGACTATTTTTATATTAAGTGTACATTTAACATCCAATAAATAAACTGTACTTGTTTTGTATAATTTCCAAAATAAAGTTTTTAATCATTAAAAAGTCCACATTGAAAAAACCAAATAGTGTATAAACAATGTATAAATATTATAGAAATAGTATCAAGTGTGTGTGTGTGTGTGTGTGTGTGTGTGTGTGTGTGTATATATAAATACAAAGTTTGTAAGTCAATGTATAATGCTGACTTACCTGTTCAAAATTACGAAGTTGTGGAACCACAGAGCAGAGAGTCGACCGGCCACAGCGGTGCATGCTGGGTGATATTGAGTCTGACTCAACCCTCAGTTTCTGCTCCACTTTCAGCTTCTCCTGATCCCTCCTGCTGCCTCAACCTGGCAAAAAATGGAGGACACTGTCTCTAACTGAGTCATGGACACCAGCGGACAGCGTATCACGGTCAGATCACCTGTTTTCTACCGGTTACTGATACACCTGCTGTCAAACCAAGCTAGATGATGAGAATCGGCTAAAGCTAAAGCTAAAGCTAGCTGCCGTTCGGGAAGATGCTTGTTGTTGTCGTTGCTGTTAGCTGTTAGCTAGCTGCGTAGTTAGCCGATGTGGTGGACTTCTTACTTACTTGTGTGTGATCGTGTCACTTTGCTGGCTCTTATAAACCGTTGATGGTCCGTGTTTGATATGGTAAACGACTGGGCAAAGTGGCTGAAAACAAATGAGACGCCAACTGGCGACATTGCTCCTAAATTAGCTTGTCTTTTGGGTTTTCTACACCGACCAACCAAGCTAACTTAAGCTAAATTAGCTGCCGTTACACCCCACCTCGGTGGCCTCGTAGTTAAATGAGACGCCTTCCAGTTCAAGCTAACTCAGCTGTTAGCATCGTGTCAGATTAATCCCAGTCGCTGTTAGCTCTACACAACCCTACTCAGCTGTCATGTTCCTACAGAGCTACCAGTAGCACTTGCTGTTAGCCTGTTAGCTTGCTAAGCTAGCTAGATGCTCATCGATATAGCTTCGTTAGCCTCCTAGCTTCACTAAAACGTCAGACAAGTCAGGAAAACGTGTGAAACTTGCCTAAAACTCGATAGATTGTCTAATCCGTCTGGTTTTAACAGTGCAGAGTATGAGATGAACAGCTGTGAACAGAAGCTAACCTTGTCATGAAGGTGACAGCTCGTCATAATAGCTAACATATTGTGTTTTACTAATCAGTCAACTTAGACTTACTGTTGTAAACAGCTGCTCTCACTAAACAGCAGTGATGGAAACACTATTCAGATGTTTTACTTTAGTTAAAGTAGCAACAGTGTTCACACCATAGTGTACAGTAACAGTACTGCATTTTAATAGGCAAGCTAAATATACTTAAAGTATATAGAAGTAGAAGTACTCTTTGTGCAGAACAGCCAGTTTCATATTAATGTATATGTCATTGTATTTGTGGTCACTGTTGCACTTAAAGTGTGTGTTATTCAGACAGGAGGGTGACTCAACCTGAAGGGTGCAGTGAGTTCCACAGACAGACAAATTAGATCGTTAATGGTGACGAAGGCACACATCACACTTTATTTTCCTTTGGAGCAACAGTAGGAACAGGAAAAACATTTTTGTTGTTATCTCTGATATACTCTTTTGTCCTCAACTTGTCTTTCTGGACTTGCATGTCTGTGGTCCAAGTCAGCGATGTCAGGGTGTAAACATACCTGAGAGAGATATGGCCAACAAAGCAAATACATGGTTCAGACGCCACCCACTGCTCCGGCTGGTGTTTGAGAATGCAAACAGAGTTTCTTCTTTCAGTTACAAGGCTGGTTATGCCTCTCCTGAAATCATACAATTTATGTCAGAAACTTTTTTTGGTCACACAGGCTTGTGATTTCCTCATAATTTCTCGATTTTATTAATGGAAACTCTTTTTGCTTGACTGAAGACTTTAACGATTGACTGATCATAAAGGTAGTTACTAATTAACTGTCTGGTGTCAATTAATTGATTAATCTGCAGGAAAATGAACAAGTAAACACATAGAATCAGTAAAGATTCTGATAATAAATGGGCAATGATTAACTATTTATTTTAAGGTAATTATTCTTGAAATAACTGATATTAAACTTGATTGCATTTCACTCAGTTGCTTTTTTTAAGTAAAATTTAAATCAAGACATTTAACAAACCATAGCTTTAGGCCATACCTTTTATCATGATGAAACAAATACTTCCTGCAGGTAAAAATTGTACTGTAGTTTTTTTTTTTTGCCATATTAGAAAAGGTCCTGAGGATCATGGACACTTTTTCCAAAGTTCTGATTCTGTATATTTTGAGCACTGAAACAAAAGATACACTGACTGCAAACATACAGAACACACACAGTATCTGGAGGAAAAAGTTTACAAGGACATGTTCAAGGAAGAGCAGGAAGTGATGATAACATCTGTCTTCAGGCTCAGTAAAAACATGCAAGAGATGTGAATCCAGAATAAAGTCAAGACTGGTGAGGAAGTGTTGATTTTTTTAGAGACCACAGTGTTATTTGATGTTATTCATGAGCTCATTACAGGGATTTAACAGTATATAAGATCTACTGATGCTCTCATTAACTCACTGTTTGTTTACATCCCAGCACTGGCTTCTCATTACCACTTTATTACTGTCAATTTGATTCCAATCTGTCCTCTTTCAGTGGTTCACTAATTCACTTTCAAACCACACATGAAGAGCATTGGCCCTGCAGCACCGTGGGAGCTGCCCTTATTTACGTCTTGTGTTTAGGAAGCCAGAATGAGGCTCTACCACCTGCTTTTTGTTGGTAGATCTGCTGTGGTGGGTTATTTGTTTCTGATGATGTCTTGTCTTTCTGTCTCAGTTTTAGCAGAGAGGATTCATCGATCACCAGAGAATCATGGAGCCAGATGTGATCCGCATGTACTCCTCCTCTCCGCCCCCGATGGACGATGGCGTAGAGGACGAGGATGAGTTCGGTGACTTCGGCACCTTCGCCGGCGTCCCGAACAGCATCAGCTTCACAGAGTTCGACACCCCGACCACTTTCAACCAGAGCCAGGCTTTGACGGCCACTTCCCCGCCCGAGCTCCTTAGCAACAGGGGGGTGATGGGATTCAGCCACGGCTACACTAACGGCCCAAACGTTGAGCTGTCCAAGGCTAATGGCGTTGTGCCGGCGAGCCACCTTGGCAGCAGTCCCTCAGAAAGAACTGAGATGAAGAAGGTCCTCTCCAGCTCCGTGGATTTCTCGGGGAGTGACATAGCTGGTGGCGAGCCGGCTGATTGCAACGGCGGCGGCGCGGAGGTGTTAACAAACGGGTTTGCGACCTTCGAAGTTCAGGGAAGTCCTTCGTCACAGAATTCTGTCCACTCTCATATAAAAGGAATGTCTACCGAGGACACGGGCAGCGTCCCCGCCGGCACACCCGAGGACGACTTTGCAGACTTTGCTGCTTTTTCCATCTCTGAAGGACACCTCAGCCAGACTGTGAACGAGGACCCGGACAATCCCACAGGGAGCAGCTGCCATGACGAGCACTGTAATGTAGAGCAGGGAACGACTTCAGAGGACAATGTCAGGGACACAAACAGAACTGGACCCAATGCGCCCAGCTCTGATTCCATATCTGTCCCCGCTGAGGCGCCGGTCACGGACGCTGACTCTCAACAGAGGGACGTAGCCTTTGCGCAGGTTTGCACTAACAGGCCTCTCACGCTGAACGGGGTGGATGTAGCTGGCGAGGACGATTTCAAAGAAGCTGTAGGCTGCAGTGAAGTCGACCTCTCGTCTGACGTGGAGGCGGAGGGTGAGGCGGGACAGTCAGATGGAAAGGGCTCCGGCAACGAGACGGAAACGGAGACAGAGACGTCGTTGGGCCGACCACTGTCGACAGACGCTCTGGAGGAGTTTGGGGACATGAGCACCACCGGCTCGGTGCCCTCGCCGCCCCTTCAGGGGGAGACCGCCACGCCCGCCGACCACAGCCAGCTGGCAGAGGACGATGAGGACGAGGACTTTGGGGACTTTGGAGACGCCGGCTCATTCGGAGGACAGAGCTTTGCCGACTTTGACCAGCTGGATGTCCAACAGGAGCAGAGCAGGACGGAGAGCCCCGCTCCTGCACAGGAAGTCACGAGCGCTGGAGACGACGTAGATGACTTTGGCGACTTCAACTCCCCCAAATTTCACGCCAGCGAGAAGGAAGGGGAGGATGGCGGCACATTTGGAAATTTCCCCGTCAGTGACAGTTTTGGGAATTTCAGCTCGGCTGCTGCAGACGGCGAGGCGGACGCAGAGTGGAACGCCTTCGGGGAGCAGCAGCAGCAGGTGGAGGACGGCGGCGAGTCGTGGGCGGCGTTCAGCACGGAGCAGGGCGCCGCTCCTCCTACAGAGAGCAGAGAGGAGGAGGAGCAAGAGGAGGATGAGGAGGAAGAGTGGCACGAAAGTGAACTTCCTACAGTCAGTGAAGAAACCAGCAGGACAGACAGACAGTCGGTAAGGAGTGTAGGAAATAAAGTGGCTGCAGGGTTATGATGATCAGGTGATCCAATTTACCCATCATGAGTTCTTATCTGGGTCTGTTTCACCAAAACACTTGAAAAACGACGTTTGAAACGTTCACCGGCGACAAGCGGCGTCCCTGAAAATCCACAGATCCAAATAGTTTCATTGACAGTAGTTCCCTTAAAAAGTGATCACAGTGAGGAGTCAGTGACATGAACGTCACCTCCACTTTTTTTCTATCAGCCATAAAAGATCAAAATCACACACTACTGACAGTCTAATAACAAAAAGTTCTGCTTCCACAAACCAAGAAGAGGAAGTTCCTTAAATCACTTCCTTGTGTTTGTTCACATTCAGCCGAGTCATCGCTCTTACAGCATGAAACATGAACAGCTCAGATTCATTCACAGCTGCTACAGTAACACCAGAACTGACAGCCAGTACAACCAGTGTGACCAGCAGCAGGAAGCTGGTGACCAGTGAGCGAGTGTCTGCTCTGAGTGGCGGCTGGACGACTTGAACTCTGACCTTTTTCCTTTCTGTTAGGGAGCGAATCATCACCATCTTTTCTCACTGTCCTCCATGAAAACACATTTCAGCCAAACAACTTCAGCCACCTGTTGTGATTTCTTTAAAGTCTGACCTTCCAGTTTTCTTCTGTCCAAAAAAACTATAGTTGAGAGCAGACACAGACTTTTTTATCAAAGTTTTTTTTTTTTAATTCTCAATAATAAAACATTACCTATTGAATAAAAAACTGAATGCAATTTTCTGCACTGCCTCTCAGAGTAAAAGCGCTCCAGATTACAGATTACACTATGCCACACTTCATTTTACCCTGCTGCCTGATGCGTTATTAAACTGCATACAACTTTAACATTTTATTAAGTGTTGTGGTGGGGACCAGAATAAGAAAATTTTCTATATTTGTTCATGTAAATATTTTATCCTGACAGGGCACACATAAATAAAGAAATAAAAATGAAGATTATAAAACATATAACACCCGTATTTACAGAGGAGATGTAATAGTAACAGCAGAGAGATAATATTTATAGTGGAAATGTGATAGCATAGATTTAATATTTATGGCAGAGATGCGGCAGACGTGTGACATGAAGAGCAGAAATGTAATATATGCTGCATATTTCTGGATGAGTCAACATGAACAGGCCAGAGCTCAGCAGTCTATCATGCAGCGTATTTCAAACATGCTTTCTCCTCACAGAGATGTTGCGTTTAAGGTTTTAAGACAAAATGAGCAGAATTGTCAGATCAGCCGTCACAGCGACAGATCAGAGCCTGTCGGTTGGAAAAACTCCTGGATGATGCACAGATTCATGTCCTCAGGTCGTATCTCTGCTCTCTGCAGGCGTCGCTCTCAGCCCGTCTGGAGAAGCTGTTTCAGGGCAGCTTCCCTCAGACCGCTGCCCCCCCGGTGGAGGACGAGGTGACGTCCCTGAGGATCCTGCTGGGACCTCCAGAGGACGAACCACAGCTGGGGACCGAGGAGGAGAAGACGTCACCATGCAACAGGTGAGCCTGAATTTAATCGGTGTCTTTTCTATTAGTTCAAATGACTGCCACTTTTTATATTTATTTCTTCATATACAGATTTATGAGAGCACATGCAATAATATTTAATGTTATTTATCCAGTGCAATACAGTTTTTGACATTCCCAGTATTTATCCCTGTTGTAAACCCATACTCATATTGGCATTTATATATAAGACAAATTTTCATACTTATTTTTGCGTTTACATTCTAAGATTTCTATTCTTATTTTCATACTTAGTTTTTATACTTACTTTATTCTTCTACTCTACAATTTTCATTGTATAACTGTATAATGCCACTAAAGTGCATTCTGTTCTGTTCCTGTTAATATGCAGCTGTTGATTTGGAGCAGCGGTGGTAGTCTGATGAATTTGTTAAGCTCTGTATTTATTTTAAAGCTACAGATTAGTCTGCTGAGATTTAAACGTTGCGTCTGTGAGCCACAGCGTCAGACCTCCTACATGCTTGTCCTCTGTCTCTGCCTGTCTTGGCGTCTCTCAGGTCGGCTCGTGGCGGCGTCTGGACGCAGCTTCAGGACATCCACGAGGCGCTGGGCCTCAGGTACCAGTGGGGCGGCTCCTACTGCAACAAAGCACTGCTCTGCTGCCTCGGCATCGACACCCGCAACATCGTAAGTCCCTGCTGCTGACGGCTCACTTTTCAGCTGGAAAGAAATGTAGCGTGCATTTAAACTGGAATGAATTTCTATCAGATGTGCTGAAACTTGTGCGGTTATCACCCTTGTGAATATGAAAATGAT
The DNA here is from genome assembly GCA_029721515.1 of Synanceia verrucosa. Classification (NCBI taxonomy): domain Eukaryota; kingdom Metazoa; phylum Chordata; class Actinopteri; order Perciformes; family Synanceiidae; genus Synanceia; species Synanceia verrucosa. Next base: position 1,718,007 of record CM056555.1, on the reverse strand, counting down.
CTGCAAACAGTGGATTATTGGAGGGATTTAATGACACTTCAAGAACTTAATGGACCTCTGCTGGCAGCCAACAATGAAGTAAACATCCCACATGAGCTCATGAGGCAGCTTGTTGTTATTTTTTTTCTTTTTTCTTTACAGCAGGATTGTGTTCGTGATGCTTGAGTTGTTCTAACCTGCTGCTTTAATGTGTGCAGCTGTTCACTGGGCAGAAGAAGCAGCCGGTCATCGTGCCGATGTACGCCGCCAGCCTGGTGAGTCGACCTCACCGGCAGCCACACTTCATGTGTTTACTCATGTTTACTCTTGATCATCCAGGTAGTGACATTATTAACTCACTGAGTTCCAGCCCTTTTATAAAACAAAGTGTCTTGTTCCAGTGTTTTTGTCCATTTTCAGTCATATTTCTAGACCAACAGAATATTGTCTATGTCTCTGAAAACAGTGAATAGCTCAAATGAAAGAAGAGACTCTCTATTTCATCATGAACTCACAGAGTTGATAATGTCACTACCTGGATTAACAGGTCATTTTCAGTGTATTTCCACTTCATTTGTCCAGACTGAATCACACTGTGGCTCTTTAATGCAGCAGCTGTTGGATGTTATTTCATTTAACAACAACAGTGTTTGTTTGTTTGTTTGCAGGGGATGCTGGAACCAACCAAAGAGCCTGTGAAGCCCGTCTCTGCAGCAGAGATGATCGCCTCTATAGCCCAGCAGGCGTCTCCGGTGGCTCCAGAGAAAAGCTGCTGTCCCTCAGAAGTGCTCCAGGTCGGCTCTGAGTCTTTACAAACACAAACATATTGTCACTTAAAAAAAACAAAAACAGAACAGCTGCTCGCTGTAGTTTTTACCAAACAAACCAGAGGAAAAGGAGCATTTTTCAGGGACTATTTTCAGCAGAGGATTACCTGCTTTTGGTGCTGTAGTGCCCAGACACTCTCATGCAGACCCTAAAGTGACGACTATTAAAACACAGACCCTTCTTTGATAGGATTTTGTCCCAAGATGCCTCATCTGAGGACAGTTTTTACAGAAAGTGTCCTCAGCCCATGACTAAAATCATAAGATCATAAGATAAGATAAGTTAGTTATTGTGTGTAATTTCATTTAATTTGCCTTTGCTTCCATTTTTTTTTTGTAGTACACTGTAAATATTTATTATTGTTACTACTTATTCTGTTGTTTAATTACTGTTAGTTTTTTTCTTATTGTACTCTTACAGGAGTGAATTTTAAAAAAAAACAAAAAAAAAAAACTATTCTCTTGTTGTATTTCTGTATGAAGTGACTGACTCCTCTGTGGCTCGTCCAGCAGGAGGCGCTCCCACCCGTCCAGTTTGACTGGAGCAGCAGTGGCCTTACCAACCCTCTGGACGGTAGGTGTCCCCTCCACCCTCACCTGGTCTCCTCACCCTTTTCTAAGCCTCCCAGTGTTTCCTGGACAGCCTGCAGACGCTGCTTTCACATCCTGACAGCATGGATAGATTAATAACACATAGAACAGTTCTGTAGAAGCATAACGAATAAAACTTTCCTCATTAAAGGACAGATCCGCTCTAAACGTCACAGCACTGCTGGACAAACATCTGGTCATCCAGTGAGATGTGACTGGAAATCAGACATCCTGCTGCATCACGGACGTCTTTAATGAGCGGATCTTCCCTTTAAACCTGTTAGTGAAACCAACATGGCCGCTCTGCTAACATGTAGCCACTCTGATCACTGACGCTGCTGCATGTCTCTGGTGTCTTCTCTGTCTCTGTCTCTGCTCTGTGTTTGTGAACTCTGCAGCGAGCGGAGGCTCGTCTCTCTTAAACCTGGATTTCTTTGGTCCTGTGGAGGATTCAGGCTCCACCAGCTCACCCTCCATCCCAGGTGAGCCTCCTGCTCCTCCTCCTCCTCCTCCTCCTCCTCCTCTTCGTCTTCATATTAACCTCCCACCTCTGCTTCTCGCTCATAACACTCGTCTTTCAGAGAGAACAGGACTGATTAGACGGTTCAAATGTTTGTACTGGAAGAAAAAAAGCTTCACTTGGGTCAGAATCAGAAACAGTGTTCCTCTGTATCGTGGCACACAAAATAATATATAATATTTTTTTTTTAGTTAAATTGCTGCACATTAATTGAGTCTATTAGACATGCAAATACTTGAGAGCATTAAAGTGGCAACAAACAGTTAAACATACAGTCAAAATAAAAATAAATAATAGTAAATAAATTCAAATGGCTTCTCAGTGAAACAGATTATGAAAGACACTTAAAACATGAACAACTGGTGTCAAAATAAAAGGTGAAAGCATAGCAAAAGTCACAAATTTAAAATAAAAAATATAATAATTAAAAAGTACTTAAGTTTATTTATTCTTTTCATTTAAATCGCTGCAAATTAGTTGAGTCTGCTAAATGCAAATACTCGACCAAAATATAGTTTGACAGTTTGTTAACGTGGTAAAAAAAAAACTTACTAAAACAGTTGAGCTCGTTTGAATCTGTTTTGTTTTGCTGCCTCCCGTCACTTAAAGGTGAGCGTCGTCAGCTTTAATCTGACATCTTCCACGTTTCTTCTTCTTCCTCCTCTGTGACTTTTCTTTCCGTCTTCTTTGTTTTCAGGAGTCGACCCGGAGCTGTACGAGCTGACGACGGCCAAGATGGACCCCGGCGGCTCCAGCAGTCGAGTGGCCGATGCCTTCGCCCGTCTGATGTCCACCATGGAAAAGACCAGCACCTCCACCAGGTCAGAGGACAAAGTGTCAGGAGGACGTCTCCAGCTGTTTCACTTTCACACCTCATAATGTGAAGGAAACGCACTCTCCTGTCAAAGCAGATGTCAGATGACTTTGATTTTACTGTCAGTGAAAATACTTCTCATGAAGACTCAGCAGCAACAATAGCATGGTAGCAGCTACATGCTAATATTAGTTTGTTAGCAGCTGCATCCATGCTAATATTAGTTTGTTAGCAGCGACATCCGTGCTAATACTAGTTTGTTAGCAGCGACAATCGTGCTAATATTAGTTTGTTAGCAGCTACATCCATGCTAATATTAGTTTGTTAGCAGCTGCATCCATGCTAATATTAGTTTGTTAGCAGCTGCATCCATGCTAATATTAGTTTGTTAGCAGCGACATCCGTGCTAATACTAATTTGTTAGCAGCGACAATCGTGCTAATATTAGTTTGTTAGCAGCTACATCCATGCTAATATTAGTTTGTTAGCAGCTACATCCATGCTAATATTAGTTTGTTAGCAGCTGCATCCATGCTAATATTAGTTTGTTAGCAGCTGCATCCATGCTAATATTAGTTTGTTAGCAGCGACATCCATGCTAATATTAGTTTGTTAGCAGCTGCATCCGTGCTAATATTAGTTTGTTAGCAGCTACATCTGTGCTAATATTAGTTTGTTAGCAGCTACATCCATGCTAATATTAGTTTGTTAGCAGCGACATCCATGCTAATATTAGTTTGTTAGAAGCGACATCCGTGCTAATATTAGTTTGTTAGAAGCGACATCCGTGCTAATATTAGTTTGTTAGAAGCGACATCCGTGCTAATATTAGTTTGTTAGAAGCGACATCCGTGCTAATATTAGTTTGTTAGCAGCGACATCCATGCTAATATTAGTTTGTTAGAAGCGACATCCGTGCTAATATTAGTTTGTTAGCAGCGACATCCATGCTAATATTAGTTTGTTAGCAGCGACATCCATGCTAATATTAGTTTGTTAGCAGCGACATCCGTGCTTATATTAGTTGGCGGCATCATCTGTGTCACTTTTAGTTGGCGATTACATCCATGCCAATATTGGTTGGTGGCTGCATCCATGCTAATGTTAGCTAGTTAACAGCTAACTCTTTCTAATATTAGCTAGTTAGCAGTTACACCCTTTCTAGTATTAGCTTGTTAGCAGCTACATCCATGCTAATATTAGCCAGTTAGCACCGGCCTTCATGGACACAAACACTTGTTGTGTATTCCTGAGGTGTGTGCGGTGACACTGTGTGTCTGTTCACTTCCTGTTTGGCAGGAAGCCGAAGAAGGAGGAGAATCTGAGCGACGAGGCGTCCAAAGTGATCGCCGGTCTGCCCGACCTTTCCTTCATGCAGGCCAAAGTGCTGATGTTTCCTGCTACGCTGACGCCACTCGGTTGCCAAGCAACGCCTGACTGAAACCCTGCCCTCATTGCTGACATCATACCTCCTGGCTCCACCCACCAACTCGTCTCATATTAACCACTTTTTGTCTTGTTTTTAGTTGCTCTCTTGCTGCGGCTTAGTTCCTCCCGTTCGTCCATTTTTTTTAATTTGCGCTTTTCAATTTATAATTTTTTTTTTTTTTTTTTTTTTTTTAAGAAACAAAGCATTTATGGTCACAGGAAAACAGCTCGGACGAGGAGGAGGGCGACGACCTGCACATTGAACATGATAGAAGATGAATTAATTTATAGAGGAAGGTGTAGACGTGTGTGTTCATATCTAGAATCATTGTGTACATAATCAGGGATTAAATGTTTATTTTCCTTTTTTTTTGTTTTTATTCTGAATGATTTCTGGATGATTTTACGTCTCTGTGGTGGGAGTGTGTTTGTGTCTGTGAAGGAAACACTGGCTGAAGCTCTTTGAATCAAAATGAAGTTTAACTTAATTAATACATTTATATGCATATATAAGATCTCTCTCTATCTATATATATATATATTTATCGACTTGAAACCACACTGCCTGCAAAATCCAGCTGAATGTTTTGTCCCCTCGCCTTCGTTTTTACCGGCAGTGTAAATTTTAAACTTTCTTTAATCCGCAGCATCTGCTGTCTTTTTTTTTTTTTTTTTTGTAATTTAAAGCATCTTTTTTTTTTTTTTAAACGCATAAATTATGTCCCATACCTCCTCGCTGCTGCTGTCCGTCCACAGTCTCCAGAATGCAGGAGGACTGTGGTTATTTTAATCTTTAGTTTGGGAAACGTCCACCGGCCAAACACATGTCCTCACTTCTCATTTTTGAGGTTTTTATTTCCGTGTTCGTCTGTCTGTTACACTTTTTTTTCCAGCTGTGGTGGCCGGTGGATGAAAACAAGTTTCCCTCCTTGTTCGTGTCCACTCTCACTGTTCTTATTTGTTGTTTTCGGGAGTTAAAACCACTGAAACTTTAAAGTTTCTCTGACTCACATCAGAAGGGAATTAAGGGACCAATTTCTGCTTCCATGTGTTGGGTTATGTACTCTGTTCCTAATATGAAGTGCTTTTTTTGTTGTTGTTCTTGTTTTTGCGGCTCTTTCTCGTTCTTTTTTTTTGCGATTTATCTTTATTTTTGCTCATACTACTGTCAGCCCTGTCTCTCCCAGGAGGATTTTGCACATTGTAAAGATGAAATGGATGTAATCATAGTTCACTGTGGCTTTAGACTGTGTACAGTTAAACTATGGACTGTAAAATGTACGGGAAAATTCCTATGGAAAAAAACTGAATCACTTGAAGAGCCTGTCAAAAGGTTATTGTGCATGCCCAGGTTCTTTTGAGACTATAAGTGTGTAAATTTTACTTTTAGTGTACACAAGAAATTAAAATAGTTATCTTCTCTGCTTGTTTCCGTTTCTTTCGGACAGATGCAACATTTTTTGCTGCAGATTTAAAAAAAAAAATTCTGGCAAAACATTTTTCAGTTTTAATTTATGAAAAATAAAATGGTAAAATATATAATAATGAAAAACTAAATAAATTTGCATTTAAATTTTCATTCTACTTCCTAATTCTGCCTTTAAACAGTAACATTTTTAAAAGGCTTTAACTTTTCTCCTTCATATTCATAACACAATTCATTTGTATCGTTTCTACCAATTTGATATTTTAAGTTGAATTAGTGAATGGCAAATAGTGATTTATATTATACATCATTCACAGTTTTGCCTTAATTAAAGTTTAGGAAAATGCATAAACTGAAACATGACGCAGTTTTTAAAAATGTTTGAGTTGAGTTTTAAAGAGCAGCTCAGAGAAACTCACAAAACTTGACTTCTGTCAGAAACAAACCAGAAGAGAAAAGATGAGATAATTTCCTTTTAATGTAGAAAATAAAACTACTAAAGTGTAACCTCCCTCCCCATCAGCTGAGTCCTCCTGAATATTACACATTCAAATATAATCGTCAGAAGAAAAATGTGATATTGCATAGGACAAGGCACAGATTCATGTAACGACTGATCCATCCCTTATATTGATGTCCAGTGAGGAGGACAAAAAAAACCCTCGTAGCCACGGCAACGCTACAAACCACAAAAAAAAAAACAAGGAGAGCATTTGGTTTGATGAGAGAAGGTCTGGATGAAGAGCCTGGAGCCAGTTTAAAAAAAAAAAAAGAAATCTAAAAAATATGATATGTGTTCTTTAGGTGAAGTGGATCAGAATTATATTATATTGTGTTGTATTAATTTTTAAGTCTCACAGCTGTAAAAAGAATTAAAATAAATTGTAAAATGGTTGTGAAACTACTCCAGTATTTAAGTTAATTAGTTGTAAACAAAATAGATACACATATCAATAAAAACAATATCATGTATAAAAACATAATTGGTGTGTAATTGGGACTTGGTTCAACCTGCTGTAGCAACATCTGTCCAGCAGGTGGAGACACAGCAGTTCATTCAGTTTTAATGTTGATACATCAGAACACGATCGATCGATGTGATCCATTAAATAAACTAGAAACAGACAAACCAGGAGGGACTTTGAGTTTTTTTTTTAAAACTGGCTCAGAGTTCATCCAGTCATCACTTCCTCCCTCACACATTAGAGCTGTCATGGGTTGAATTGAGGGCGTTTGCATTGCTGAAAAATATAATACATAATGTAAAAAAAAAACTCCATCATTTATTAAATGATGGAACATTCCGTAGAAGAAGTTTCCACCAAAAATGACCTCTGAGTTCATCTTCATTGAAAGTCCACAGAGAGCTCAGTTATGGTGGATTAGTCCTTTAAAAGAATACATATTTATGATCTGTACAAACAAAATATTAGTGTCCAGAGTTACAATAAATACACACTGAGAGCTGAGAGACAATAAATAATTCATAGAGTTATTTCTGTGTCATCACCATGGTTACTGTCGCATTAAATACACACCTTGTTCTTTCCTGATAGTTTGAGAAATCGTTTCATTGCTTGAGTTTAAAATGAGACACACATCTGAGCTGTTGTTGCCGTGACGATTAGCTACTACTACCGCTTTCTGTGAACTTCAGTGTTTTTACACGTCAACGGCATTAATCTGCACTTAAACTCAACCAATGAGGTGCTTCTAAAACCAGACAGGTGCACAACAAAAACAACAACGACGACAAAAACAACAGTGGCGTTCAGACACAGTGTGTGGGCAGGAAGTGAGACAAACAAATAAGCTGCTTTGACATTATGTGTTGCTTTAAAAACGTTTTGCAGGCTGGATCCTCTGGATTTTAAATAAATACAAAAAGAAGGAAATCAAACTCAGTTGGAGCTGCTGAGCTTTTTAAAGGCACTGGACTGTTTGTTTCCTGCTCGTCTGCAGGAACACGCACCGACGGTAGAAAAAAGTCGTTTTTTTTACAATTTGTCGGACAGCGGTAGAAAAGTGGACGGAGCTTCACGCTGGTGTTCCTGAAGCTGGAGCTCACTGGAAGACGACGTTTTGTTTGAACGTGCTGGAGGCAGCTGGCCTGGCTGCTTATCACACAGTTTACCGTCCGGTTTTCTGACGGCTAACAGTCCTGAGAACAAGTTAGAAATGCTAAAATGAGACGACTGCTGACCTCTGGACAGATGTTAGCCACTGGTTAGCTACCTGCAGCTCTGCACACTTTAACCCCTAAACGACGCCGACGTTTCGACATCTACCAAAACACATCAACAGCTTCTATTTTTGTCGGACGTGGGAACACGGCGCACAGAGCAGATCACGTGGGACAGGAAATCATGTACAGACACAAAATAAAACATGCGGTTTATTTTCAAAATAAAATAATCCTTCTTCTCAGTGGACACAGGGTGGTTCTTTCACTGACGCTCGGCTATGAACTGCTATATCACGTGATTATACGTGACTTCGCGAGATCTCGTTCTTGTGATTCCAGCTGTGCAGCGGAGCCGCATCAGGCGGATGTGGTGCATTCTGACGGACGATGGATGAAATACTTTGTAATTTGCTTCCGTCATGTCTGAAACCTTGAGGAACAACAAGTTTCTCTGTGTGAATAAAGTGAAACTTAAAAGCAGCTGGAATCTTCCAGAATAAAAGCAGCGTGAAGCACGTCTGGACTTTCAAACTGTACAAAGTCAACTAAACGTCTCGTGGTCCTCTCAGCTGCCCACCAGCACCTCCATGATGTGGTCCAGCTCAGCCAGGTCCATTTTAAAAGGCTGGTTCTGGGCGGCGCCGCCCGCCGCTCCGTACCCAGACATCGACCGGACGAGGTCGTCGGCCATTACGACGGGGGCCATCTTGGATGGAGGAGCTCCTGATGGAGGCGGGCAGGGGCCGAGGTCGTACATGGACGTGTCAATGTCTGTGAAGAGGACGTCGTCCAGGGTGAAGTCAGTCAGGAAGGAGCCCGGGGAGGACGGAGAGGGAGGAAGAGGAAGAGGAAGAGGAAGAGGAGGAGGAGGACTGGGTTTCTCCGACCTGCTCTCCACCTCCTCCTTCATGACGACGTCAAACAGAACCCGAGCAGGAGGAGGTGAGGAGGAAGACGAAGAGGAAGGACAGAGCTCCTCGATCTCCTCCAGGGCCGAGGAGAAGCTGTCTTTGGGTGACGGCCAGGGCGGCGGCGGCCTCGGGGAGTGGTGCAGGTGGTGGTGTTGGGGGGAGGAGGAGGAGGAGGAGGGCGGCAGGGTGAAGAACATGGGCAGATCCTCCTCCAGCAGTGAGGCAGGAGTCAGGCAGGAGTCCAGTGGCGTCAGGCTGGACAGCGGCGACGACAGGATGCTGAAGGAGGAGGGAGGAGGCGGAGGCTGACGGTAGCCTTCGTCCTCACAGGCGGCAGCAGCGACAGGAGGCGCAGCAGTGAAGAAAAGGGCGCCGACGCCTCCTTCCTGTTTGAAGTCGTCGTGGATGCGGCGGATGATGTTGTTGATGAGGACTCGGCGCTGCAGGCCGAGGTCGGCGCCCATCCGAGGACCGTAGAGCTTCATGACGGACATGTTGAGGACCGTCTGGCGCTGCAGGGTGTAGGACGTCTGTGACATGCCGCCGACCGCTGGAGGACGCCGCTCTTCCTCCAAAACGTCCTCATCCTCTTCCAGTTTCCGCTTCACCCCGTTACCCAACATAAATCTGTGGAGGGAGACGTTCAAAGTCAATAAAATAATTCAGAAGTGATTAAAAGTAAAAGCTCTTCAGCAAACGTTCTGAGCGGTGCTTGTTTGATATGAAAATCTACCATTTTCAAAATCATATTTAATACTTTTTAAGACAACTTTCAACTTTTTTCACAACTTTCAAGAACAAAGAAGTGAACTTTACAGTAAATCTGAATACTGTGTTTTCCTATTGGCATTAAACGCACCTGAATCTGAAAATTTAATACCTACTGCAAATTTACGGTAAATTTAAGACAATGTCAGACCTTAATTACCCGGATTTTAAGACTTCTTAAGGAACCCTGATCTAAAGTCAGCTGTTGGGACATCCAGTTGAGAATCAGGTTTCATACATTTTCTTTTTTTCCGCCTCACTGATGGGAGGAAACGTTTTAACACCGATGCTCTTTTAGAAACAAGACGACAGGAAGCTAAAATGTCAAAGATCCAAAGTGCTCAAAAACAGAGAATGAAAGACAAACTTGAGATGTCAGAGATCACCTGAAGATCCCAGATGGAGTTCAGAAACCCTGATGTACAGGAAGTTTACTTCAGGAAAAGAACTAATATGAAAATACTCCTGTATTACCAGCAGAGTACTCACTGTGCTCTTGGTAAAGTGTATGAAGTACTAGAGTATGCAGTACTAGAGTATGAAGTACTAGAGTATGAAGTACTAGAGTATGCAGTACTAGAGTATGAAGTACTAGAGTATGAAGTACTAGAGTATGAAGTACTAGAGTATGCAGTACTAGAGTATGAAGTACTAGAGTATGAAGTACTAGAGTATGAAGTACTAGAGTATGCAGTACTAGAGTATGAAGTACTAGAGTATGCAGTACTAGAGTATGAAGTACTAGAGTATGCAGTACTAGAGTATGCAGTACTAGAGTATGCAGTACTAGAGTATGAAGTACTAGAGTATGCAGTACTAGAGTATGCAGTACTAGAGTATGCAGTACTAGAGTATGAAGTACTAGAGTATGCAGTACTAGAGTATGCAGTACTAGAGTATGCAGTACTAGAGTATGAAGTACTAGAGTATGAAGTACTAGAGTATGCAGTACTAGAGTATGAAGTACTAGAGTATGAAGTACTAGAGTATGCAGTACTAGAGTATGAAGTACTAGAGTATGAAGTACTAGAGTATGAAGTACTAGAGTATGCAGTACTAGAGTATGAAGTACTAGAGTATGCAGTACTAGAGTATGAAGTACTAGAGTATGCAGTACTAGAGTATGCAGTACTAGAGTATGAAGTACTAGAGTATGCAGTACTAGAGTATGAAGTACTAGAGTATGAAGTACTAGAGTATGCAGTACTAGAGTATGAAGTACTAGAGTATGCAGTACTAGAGTATGAAGTACTAGAGTATGAAGTACTAGAGTATGCAGTACTAGAGTATGCAGTACTAGAGTATGAAGTACTAGAGTATGAAGTACTAGAGTATGCAGTACTAGAGTATGCAGTACTAGAGTATGAAGTACTAGAGTATGCAGTACTAGAGTATGAAGTACTAGAGTATGCAGTACTAGAGTATGAAGTACTAGAGTATGAAGTACTAGAGTATGCAGTACTAGAGTATGAAGTACTAGAGTATGAAGTACTAGAGTATGCAGTACTAGAGTATAAAGTACTAGAGTATGCAGTACTAGAGTATGCAGTACTAGAGTATGAAGTACTAGAGTATGCAGTACTAGAGTATGAAGTACTAGAGTATGCTCTGAAAAGAGCAGCGTGACACGACTGACAACAATGACGACCGAAATCAAAGTGTGTGTGTGTGTGTGTGTGTGTGTGTGTGTGTGCTGCGGTCAGCTGACCTGCTCCATGTGAGCCTCATCAGCTGATGCTGGAGTCAGACAGTCGACACCTTCTGACTCCCTGAGCAACAAAACACAGGAAACAGGCGACTTCCGTCCTGACGACGGGCCGCTGCTCACAACAACACGCTGTTTATTCTGCATAAATGATTTGACTTCAGGACTCTGGAATAAAACTCACTGATGTGACATGAGTGGGAAGTATCTGAGTCGTGAATATGAGAGTTTTCTGGGAGCAAATCTAAAAACAAACCACTCGTTTAGCAGGTAGAAGCTTCTTGTGCACATTAAAGCGACCTGCAGAGAACCATCATCACTAACTACTTCATTTATTCAGGACTGAATCTATACAGTATTTACTAATTCATATCACTTCTCACATATTTTCATCAGACTCTGTCTCTGCCTATTTTTCTACTTTATTCTACTCTGCTTCTTATTCTGTATACAGGCTCTTATTGTCGCTCTGTTTGTGGGACACATGAAGGATTATCTTATCTTAAGTTTTATTTCATGCTACTTTATTCTTCCACTCTGCTGCATATTTTTGTTCCACTTATCCATTTATTTATCTGGCAGCTACACTTAGATTCAGTACTGGAGTAAATGCAGGGGCTGATGAAGGCAGCTGGGATCTGAACCTGTGACCTCTGACACACACACGCACACACACACGCACACACACACACACACGCACACACACACACACACCTCCTTATATATGATTATTCATCAGCTCCTCCTCCTCCTCGTCACTACTTTAAACCCTGTGGGGCCCCTCAGAGGAGCCATCTGCTCCAACACCCAGAGAGGAGGAGGTGATGGGGCGAGAGACATAGGTACAGACAGACAGAGAGAGAGAGAGAGCGACATGGGAATAGACAGAGAGATAAATAATAATAATAATAATGATGATAATGATAACGTATTCTATCCACTGACTGACTGAGGTTCAGGTCAGGGTCGCCAGCTGTCAGTGTGATGAAATGAAAAAAAAACAAAAAACAAAAATAGTTTCAGAAACGCTGCATTTATGAGAAAACGTCATTGTCACTGAGACCTGACAGGTGTGTGTGTGTGTGTGTGTGTGTGTGTCACATGCCTTTCCATTGAGTAAACCATCAGAGCTGGTGTTGTGTTACAGCAGCTGAAGCCTCAGTATAAACCTCATATAACCTCATGACCACACGTTACAAAACAACTACTGTTAGTGGGTTTGACTTTAAAGGTGCATTTAAGGACTTTTTTTTCTTCTTTTAACAGGTTGTATCTAAAGCACAGCTGCAACTGCAATTTATTTTGTATTAGTGATCAATGTGATTATTTACTCCCAAAGAAATGCTTTGTTTCGTCTAAAACCCAAAGATATTTAATTTACTGTTTGACATTTAGCAGAAACCATTTCACTGAAAAATGACTGCTGCTGATCTGTTGATTTTCATGAAAGCTACACACAGCTACAGACAGCTACAGACAGCTGCAGTACAGGAGCTACAGAAAGCTACAGAAAGATATATGAGCTACAGAAAGCTACAGTACAGGAGCTACAGGAGCTACAGAAAGATATATGAGCTACAGAAAGCTACAGTACAGGAGCTACAGGAGCTACAGAAAGATATATGAGCTACAGAAAGCTACAGTACAGGAGCTACAGAAAGCTACAGAAAGCTACAGGAGCTACAGAAAGCTACAGTACAGGAGCTACAGAACACTACAGGAGCTACAGAAAGCTACAGTACAGGATCTACAGAACACTACAGGAGCTACAGAAAGCTACAGTACAGGAGCTACAGAAAGCTACAGTACAGGAGCTACAGAAAGCTACAGACAGCTACAGAAAGCTACAGTACAGGAGCTACAGAAAGCTACAGAAAGCTACAGAAAGCTACAGTACAGGAGCTACAGAAAGCTACAGAAAGCTACAGACAGCTACAGAAAGCTACAGTACAGGAGCTACAGAAAGCTACAGAAAGCTACAGACAGCTACAGAAAGCTACAGTACAGGAGCTACAGAAAGCTACAGAAAGCTACAGACAGCTACAGAAAGCTACAGTACAGGAGCTACAGAAAGCTACAGACAGCTACAGAAAGCTACAGTACAGGAGCTACAGAACACTACAGGAGCTACAGAACACTACAGGAGCTACAGAAAGCTACAGTACAGGAGCTACAGAAAGCTACAGACAGCTACAGAAAGCTACAGTACAGGAGCTACAGAAAGCTACAGACAGCTACAGAAAGCTACAGTACAGGAGCTACAGAAAGCTACAGTACAGGAGCTACAGAAAGCTACAGACAGCTACAGAAAGCTACAGTACAGGAGCTACAGAAAGCTACATGAGCTACAGAAAGCTACAGGAGCTGGGACGATCACGTTCAACCACTAATAACTGACTGCACTGACACCATTTAAAGTGAGATTAAACCGCTGACACACCTGCAGCTCTTCCAACAGCTGACCTCAATCACACTGAAAGGATTCAAACTAGGCCAACCACACAGTCATGTGACTCCTTTGAGGAAACTTCTCTCATTTAACACTTAAAGGCTCTCTTCAGGTGGGATTAGACGACTAAAGAGACGTTTTCAGGTCTCAAACCTGTGACTTTTCAGCGGCCTCCTGCTGGTCCTGGATCAGTATTGAGGTCAGCCTGCTACCATCACACTGTGGGGAGCTGCAGCTGCCTCCTTCACAGGAATTTTCTTGCTCAGCAGGCTTCAGTGTTTAGTCACGATCCTGACGACAGCCAGCAGCACGCACGCCGCCGGCCGGCCGCCATCTTTCTGTCTTTTTTTTTTTTTTTTTTCCTCGCCTGCAGTGCAGAGCTGCAGGTTGTTTTAGTCACTCTGCTTCTGGAGATGCAACAGATCAAATCCAGATTACACACAAAAGCTCTTCTGATGGTTTTCCCTACATAAACTGGAGATAGTGCGACGTGTCAACACTTTCTACAGGTTTCTGATCACTATCTGCTCTCTGGGCAGGAGGCGTCAAGTCTGCAGAAGCTTTCACTACAGCTACTTCATCCACGTTAAGTCAACGGCGTTTCTCACTGAGCTTCTTCAGAGTGGATAAATATAAACAAAAAAATAAGCTAATGGACAGTCTAGTTTGTTAATTAAATAACCATTTAAGTATTTTTCTCGCCAAAAAGTGGGCAGCTAATACTTTTCTTTGTCATTCATGGTTATAAACTGGATATTCGTGTATTGGAGGATGTCGCGAACTATAAGAATTTAATTTTCATGACAGACAGAAAAAATAATGGGCGGATTAATCTAAAAAAAACTCTTAAAACTTTTGGTGATGTTGTGATGTAGTGATGACGTAGTCTGGTCAGTGTGTCAGGCTGCCTGATTTTCAAAAAGAACTAAGTATGATGATTTTGACTGATAATGCAATTTCCATATGATTTACCATTTTTTGGGAGCGGGTCACCAATCATGGTCTCCTGCAGCCTGTGAGTAATGCTGGGGCTTCTGGGAGATGTAGTCAGAGCATAAAGAGACGGTACACACCACAGAGATCAAAACAGGAAGTGGAGACGATCGAGATTAGAGAGCAAAACAAACAGAATGTGGAGAAAAAGTGTTGATTTTGGTGAAAGTGTCCTCTACTCTACCTCTGATAAAACAAGAATGGAACAAGATAAAAACAAACATTATTTTCATGATGAAATAGAGAGTCTCTTCTTTCATTTGAGCTATTCAGTGTTTTCAGAGACATAGTACAAAATATTCTGTGGGTCTAGAAATATGACTGAAAATGGACAAAAACGCTGGAACAAGACACTTCCTGTTTTATAAAATGGCTGGAACTCAAATGTCATTTTCATTGAAAAGCATATTAAAATGAAAGTATGTCAAAGTATTGTTTCTCTATCTGTATAATAACAATAATTAGTTTGTCTGTTGATTAATTTCTCTGTTAATCGATCACTTGTTTGGCTTAAAAAATGTGGCTCAGTGTTTTCTAAAAGCCCAAGAATCCTCAAAACCCAAGGATAGAAACCATAATATTCGCATTTAAGCAGCTGGAATCAGATATCTGTATTTGAACATGATTTTCTTGTTTTTCCTTGAGTCAGATCTACATGTACAACACACACAATGTCTTTTTCTCTCTAATATTTGAGGTTTATGGAAAGAAAAGAGGCTCAGCCTGACATGTACATGCATGTTTCTGCTGACTGACCTGTTTAAAGAGACAGTTATATTTACAGCACTCTGGGCAGGCAGACAGAAAGATATTTTCTATCTATCTATATTCTCTGGAGCTCCTTTAGCAAACAGCTTCTTCTCCTCCTGTCAACTGAAAGTAAAATAAAAGCTGGACTTCTTTTGTCAGTTTGCAGCCTCTTGTCTAATTTTAGTTTGTATTGTGAAGGGATTATTTTTCTTTTCTGTGTTATTATGAGTAATAACTGTGAGCTGTAAAAATAGCCTGTTCCTCATTGCTGCCGATAACTAAGGCTCCAGGAAGTGAAGGAGGTAGAGGTATTCCCCACCACGGTTGACTCATCATGGACACTAACTGCTCTCTTTCTGTCACTAAACTTTACACCGCATACACAGTGAGTGCCGGGGATTATGGGAAATGTTCGTTTGTTTGTCTGAAAAAAAGGAGCAGGTTGCATGGTTGAGTAAACCATGACAATAAAAAAAGACTCTTAATAAGGAGCTGAGAAGAAGGAAGAGCAGCAACAATTAAGACTCAATTTATTGATGAACAGAAAACTATTTAATAAATAGTTAAGTGACAAATCAACTCCAGTTTATTTGTGTTCTTCCCTGTTAACAGTTTATATTTCTGTGCATACTGTGAATCTTTATTGTTAATGATGATTGTTAATTTCCACTCTATCCTGCTTTTTTACTGCAACTGCTGCATTAAAGGTTTCTCT
Source organism: Synanceia verrucosa (assembly GCA_029721515.1). Lineage (NCBI taxonomy): Eukaryota > Metazoa > Chordata > Actinopteri > Perciformes > Synanceiidae > Synanceia > Synanceia verrucosa. The sequence goes on along the minus strand of CM056555.1, from coordinate 1,701,946 downwards.
GCATAAATACATGAGTTGTATTATTATTATTATTATTATTATTATTATTATTATATGTTATTAGTTGTCAACTGTTAAACTTTTTGATAATTGATTAATTTTGTTGAGTATTTTATTCTGAAAAAAGGGTAAAACTTCTCTGATTCCAGCTCTTTAAATGTGAATCTCTCCTGGTTTCTTTGCTGCTCTGTGACAATAAACTGAAAATCTTTGGGACATGTGAGGACCTCATCTTGGGTTTTAGGGGAACACTGATGCACATTTTTCACCAAACAACTAAGTGATTAATGAAGGAAATTAACAGTAAGAATGGTGGTTATTTGCAGCCCCTGATCTGTTGATCAGCGCTGTTCGCTGAGTGTTTAGAGTAACTGCCGTCCTGCAGAGTGAGTCCAATGTCGAAGTCTTACATAAGGCACACAAAGTGCTGATTGTACTGAGAGCAGAGTGAACGTCTGTCAGCTCGCTCTAACTCCGCCTGTTTCACTTTTTTAAAACTGCTGCTCCACCGACCACATTCTTCCCTTTAAACCTCGACTCCAGGAAGCAGACAGCGCGCTGACCTTTGACCCAGCCCCCTCCACCCAGCTGCCGATCTGTGTCACCAAAACCTGTGTAAACACAACTGTGGGAGACCTGACTTTACATGCTGTCTTCATGTAACTGCTGCAAATCATGTCTGCATGATGCACCGTCTCCACACCACTTCACTTCTAGTGTTCAATGCTTTCTGCCAAACTGCTGCATTCACTACAAACTAATTAACCAATCAGTGCACAATATTTTTACAAATTAAATTGAAAAAGCAAACATTTGTTGGTTACAGCTACATTATTATATATTTCCAATACCTAATACGTAATAAATATATAAATAATAAATAAATAGATAAAAACTGAACTGAAAAGATAATTACACCATAAAAGAGCCTGATGTGTCACTGGATATTATTAGGTGACTTTAGTTCTATATCAATATACATGATTGTTTTAAGGTAAAATGTGAGGCAATTAATGTTCATAATACAGACCATGCCCACACCATGTTTATAATATTATACTTATTATACTTTTGAAAAAACGTTTAAGGTCTGTTTAGATATGTAACTGATAATAAATGAATTTTCCACTAAAAAGTGTGTATAGCTCAGTTACTGTGTTCTTCAATATCCCAAAAAGTAATTGAAAATCTGTAAATACAGTAGTTGCCCTGGCTCAAATCAATACTTTAACATCAATTACTTATTTTTAAAAAGCTGGTGACATGACAGATGTTTTGTTGATATTACAAATATTAACATACATATTAATATAATTAAGTAAAACACTGAGTATGACTATAAATGTGATCTATAAGCCCCTATGACAACATTAAAGGACATTTAAAGTCACCATAACCAGCTAAAACAACACTAGTGCCATTTAAATGCTGTTTGCATTAATTTCAGTGCACAGCATGATGTGCTCACATCTGATGGTCAAATCACTGCTGCAGACCTGGGAGCTCTGCATAAAGCTGTCAAAGCAGCAGCTGGTTTCCAGACCTACCGGGACCTCCAGGCCACCGGCTGCTACTCGCCACCTGCCCGGCCACCAGGCACCCGCACCCGGTCACAGCCACCACACAGGACCGGGGAGAAAATACTGGACTTTCACACAAAAAAAAACTCAGTAATTCAGACATTGACTAGTTTCTATGTGCATAAAAGCTGTAAAATACAATAGTGATATTCTATTTGTCACTGAAAAACCGTTAACAACACACAAACGGCTCGTTCTGCTTGTCATAAGTTAACCGCCCAGGCTGCTAACGGACAAGCGGCTCCCCGGTGAGGCAGCACGGAGACAAGTTTCAGTGTGTTTAAAGGTGTCGGTGTCCGGTCGGTGCTGGTCTGTCACTCACCACATGTAGCTAGTCCCGTCCAGGGTCTCCTCTGCTGCATGGGTGTCGTCGGTGAGGCCAGGAGCGGGAGCGGCGGACGGTTAAGAGGAGGAAGAAGCAGGAGAAGATGGAGGAGAAACCAGCCGTTAGTCCCGTTTGTTTGGTCGTTAGTTTGTTTCTACTCAGCCATCGTCCCTCCGGCGGCTGCCTCGACCTCAACACTCACCGAGCCCCACACACAATGGCGAGGCGGAGTGGCAGCAGCGGCGAAGGAGGAGGAGGAGGAGATGTGTCACCAAGAACCGCCAGTCAAGACAGCTAGAACCGCCAAAAGCACCACTTCCTGTGGCCAGCTTCAAAATAAAAGCGACTTCCGGCTTTTCTGCAAGTTATTTTCATTAAAACTTTTTTGATAAAATTATAACAACTGGAATTTAACGACGTATATTTACTCAAGACATTTCATGCAACTTTATTCTTCTACTCCTCAACATTTCAGAGATTCAAGATTCAAAAATAGTGTTGTGTGAACAGCAAGGAAACATGTTTCCCTTCACAATAAAATACTTCCTTTACGATACACAATAAATGCTGAGCAATGAATCAAAGTGAAAAACAGATAAAAGATAAAGGCAGCAATGTGATAAAAATACTGCATACTAAAAGAGGTGTATACAGAGGTACATATTGTACTTTTATTTGTATATAACATGTAGTCATAGGAGTGCTATAATCTACCAAATAGTATACACGATCTGAAATATATTATTTAATAGTAGTGATAACTAATAATAACTACATATTCTATATAATAATAATAATAATGTTAAAAGGAATAGTTTTTACTTTTAACTCTTAATTTTGCTGATAATAATGTACTTTTATTATTTACACTATTACATTATTAGAGTAACAGTATTTTGAGACTGTGGTATTTGCAAGTCAGTATTCTAATCAGTTACACTAGAGCTGAGAGCTATTTCAGTTGGAGTAAAATAAATAAAAAATAAAAACGAACACATAAAAGAAGATATACTGATACAAGTGAATCATTAACAAAATAAATAATAAAAATTTAAAACACTGAGTGCAGGGTTTACATACTAAAAGGTACATGGATGATATAAAATATATCTTGTAATTTTAAATAAAAAACAAACCATCAATATATATTACTACATAATAAGAGAATAAACTAATACTAACTACTGTATATGAGTGTCAAGAGAGGCAACTATAGAAAAACAAGTCTGCATTATTTAACATGAGGAATCTAAAGTTTTATTTTGAAGGCCAACCGGAAGCGTCCAACATACTTTTCTCATGCACACTGACAGAATAATGGTACTCTGTGGGACCTTCCTAACACAATAAATATGACCCTGTCACTGTTCTACTATGATATATTACATGTCATTGTTCAGATTGATTACTATTGATTGGTTACAATGCAGAGAGATGTTCATCACAATAACCCACAGCCCAAAGTGAATGTTTTTTTAGCCCAAAACTTAACATTATTACTAAAACAATGACATTAACATTATTAAAATGAGCCGTGAAATGTTTTTACCCCTTAAAGGAGCCGTTTGAAACTCACTGCTATAGAGAACCGTTAAGGTTAAAGCTAGCACTGTGGTTAAAAGTGTTTTAACGAAGGTTTCAGTCGTTTTAATTTAAATAACATGATGATGAACAAATTTAAAGGTTCACCAGAGCAACAGTTTTTTTCTGGTTGCTGCCTCACAAACATCCGCCTCTCTCGTAGTAAATATCCCTCAGTCCAGCGAGGCAGAAAACGTACCATCACTGTCAACCTGCTGCTAACTGTGGAAATAAAACATGGTGTTTAAACACAGAGCTCTCAGCTCAGCCTGAACATCAGTCTGTTTATCCGACCGACTGTTTTCTTGCTTCTGCTGCTGAGTGAAAAACCACAACTATGTGAAGCATTTGAGTTATTCAACGCTGGGCATCCCAGTCATATTCACACAGAGAGAAGGAGTCCTTTACTCTCTGCTGTGCACATTTAGACAGTTTGATCTGCACTCAAGTGCATTCGACTCAACCGAACCCAGTTTTTGTAGCAGGCTGTAAACATTTATTTCTGCTGTGGGCATTTTGACATGAGACTCTGTGGGGATTAAGTGAAGGAACACTAAAACAGAGAGACGGTCAACGGGGACAGGACCAGTGGTTTATAGATGCATTCACTTGATTCACTTACAGGCAGGTATCAGGAAGGCAGACGGGTGATGTAGGGTAAACACTGAACACTACAAAACAAGAGGAAAACAACTAGGACAAGGAAATGATCTGATCATAAAGGTCTGGAGGACTGGTGAGGAAAGAGAGGATGTGAAATAAAAAGGCAACAAAGAGGATGAAGATGGAGAGGAGTCATAAAAGTTTGTGACAGACAGACAGACAGATAGATAGATAGATAGATGACCAACACTGAGAGGGTTAAATCCTGTACAGCGAGCTGACTCCTCTGGTGTCACAGCTGACAGAGGAAAGTCAAACTGGTCAGACGAGTTCCTCCAAACACGCAGATGTTGCTTCTCCTTCTGCCAGAAACCAACTGGAGTTCACTTCTTCCAGCAAAGTTCACAGTGGATGGTGTGATGGGACGGTCCTGCTGCAGCTGTTCACTTAGAGTGAAGTTAGGCAGAGCGGACATAATTGTAGCCAGATGGCCAGAATAAAAAGCAGAACCGGCAGCTGAGGCCCTTTGAATGAACATGTGGGCAGAGATGTGGAGGTCCCATCTGTGACCGCCGAGCTCCACGCCATCGTACCAACACTGACGGCGTTCCCACAGCGGGCAGGTAGACTTCCACTCTCAGCTGGTCGCAGAGGAGGCAAAAAAAAAACTCTCATTCTTTACTTAAGGTAGAAGTATAGATACTCAAGTAAAAGTAGAAGTACTGATTCAACTCTTTTACACATGAAACAGAGGTGAGTCAAGGCAAAGTTAACATCAACCTTGACCATTTCCTGAACCTAACTAAGTGGTTGTGATGCCTAAACCTAACTTCCTGTGAAAATGGATGTTTATTTTGAAACACACCGATCAGGTATAACACTATGACCATCTGTCTGATATAGTGTTGGTGACCTCTGACCCCTGAAGGTTTATTCTGTGCTATCTGACTCCTTTCTATCTTCTCTGCTCTGTTGGATCAGACCACCAGGACCAGCCTGGATCAGTGGTCCTTGTCCTCTCATGACCCTGTCTCTGGTTCTCCACTGGTCCTTCCTTGGACCACTTTAGATAGATCCTGACCTCTGCAGACCAGGAACAGACCACCAGAGCTGCAGGTCTGGAGATGATCGGATCCAGTCCTCTAGACATCACTGTTTGCTTCTTGGTGTCAAACTCCTGAAAAATCCTGACGCTGGAACATTTTTCTAACATCAACTCTGAGGACTAGATGTTCATTTGACACCTTATATGTGCCGTGATGAAGAGATGATCAGTGTGACGTTCATGTTTTTGTACGGACAAGCGTCAGTTGACTGTTAAGTCAAATTTATTTCTAAATGGGTGTTTTTAGCAGTGTTGCATCTATCTATTTATCTATCTATCTGTCGATACAGAGGTGTCCACGTATTTTTGGCCGTGCTTCTATTTAAGCAAAGGAAAATGAATGGAAATACTGACAAACATGATTAACCTGTTCCTGTCCTCCTGTATTTACTCATTAAACAGTGTGTGTGCTTGACTGTAAACCATGTCAGGCATCACAAACCACTTCATGTTTACACCGTTGCCATGGATCAAAGGAACACCTCATCTCTCCAGGAACTAAACCACCAAGAAAGAGGTGACGAACGCTGCTCTCTGCAGAGAGTGGAAAGCAGGAAAGCAGCAGTCTGTGGTTAAAGAGGGCGGGCGTCGACCATCACAGGGTTTTTCCCCTTTTCTCACTTTGGGTCACTGCTTCAAACATGGCGTCTGTGACACAGAGCACTGAGGTGGAAGAAGTACTTTCTTTAATGAAATAAAAGGAGAAATACCATTGTGTTAAAGTCCAGCAATTAATGTTCATGACTGTCATGTTGCTGCTGGTGAAGGTGGAGCTATTTTTACTTCACATACAGTAAAGTTTTTTATCTATTATCTGCAAAGCTCTCAGATGAATTTAGTGGAGTAAAAAGAAAAATATTTCTCTAATTTACTCCATTCACTGCATCTTTATTATTATATTTAACAGTCGGTCTACTGTGTTCACTAATTGCAGGGCACCTTTTTAAAGTCAAATTGAATACTTTTTAAGATCTCAGAAAATACAATTTAAGACCAAAAAATGTCATAACAATTTCTTTGGTAGAAAATAGTCAATTTATTTTAGGGCCCGACTAATATGGAGTTTTTGAAGCCAATGCCGACATCAATATTTAGCAGGAAAAAAATCCGACAACCGAATATTAATAGAAATATAAACTGAAGGCATAACTCTTAACTTTTTCTACTACTTAAATTTCACAACTTTCAAGAGCAAAGAAGTGAACTTTGTGAACAAAATAATGTGCAAAGTTTCAGTAAATCTCTGAATACTGTGTTTTCCTATTGGAATTAAACGCATCATCTGAAAATTTAATACCTACAGCAAATTTCTGGTAAATTTAAGACAATCTATTACACAGATTTTAAGTTCAGACATTTTAACTGCAGGAAACCTGAATTGTCCACTATTTTATTCACTTATGTTGTTTATATGATGCCTTAGTTTTATCTGCTTCTTTATTTTTCTACTGATGTTTTTATGTTTAATTTTTATTTAGGCCTGTCTTGTAATGTTGCTCCATCCAATTTGCTACTTTAACGATGAAAATTTCCCCTTTTGTGGGACCAATAAAGGATTATCTCATCTGAAATGCAGTGGAGTAGAAGCATAGAGAAGAAGAAAATGTAAAGTACCTCAACTTAGAGGTAATTAAAGAAGAGTACAGCATCTAATAATGTGTCAGTGCATCGATCATAAGGCCTCCTGGGCCTTCACCTTCAAGTATAAATACAGCATACTGTGTCCATCAGACAGGGAGTGATGTGTTCATGGGCTGAGGAAAAGAGGATGTATGCGGCACGTAAAGCAGAGTCGACAAAACAGAGAGTTCACGCCGGGTCTCGTTGTGTTTCTGCTCGACCTCAGCGACACCAGAAAGCAGCTGTCAGTCAGTCGCACTGAGACGTCTGGTTCAAACAAGTCATGTGAGGATCTGCAGGATCTGCAGGATCTGCAGGATCTGGGCTGCAGAGGAGGAGGACTTCAAAGATCCAGAGGAAGGAGCTCTGGACGTTGTTAGATATTCAATAACAGTGGTCCAAGATCTAAATCTGATTCTCAAACACCATGACAGACACAACATCAGACCTCACTACTTCATACAGACAGCGCATGTTTTTCTAGTGCACCTTAGTTATTGTTGTTTGTGTCTTGACAGTGAGTCATCAGAAGAATCAGCTGGTGGGGCTGAACTTCACACATGGACTCATAGTAGTAAACTAACCATAGTAACCTAAAGCAGCAGCAGCAGTGGAGGAGGAGGAGGTGGTGGTGGGGAAATGCTTCAGCCTCTGCAGCTGTCACAGACCACCACCCCCCTCCACCACCATCATCACCCAGCAACCAGCAGCCGGCAAACAGACCCAGCTCCTCAGAGCCTCCTCCCCCATTCCTTCACACCAAAGAGAGGTTCAGAGGAGGGGAGGGAGGGGAGATCTCATGCTCCCTTTCTCCTTTTTACTGCTTAATATAATCAGAGTGTGGCTGCTTAATGAGGGAGGACAGTTCACACAGTTTATGAACACAGACTGGACCAGTTCACATCCTGACATACTTCAGTATCAAAAGCTCACTAAAGAGAAAGTACAGAAACAGATATTATCAGAGCATCATTAGATCCTCCAGCATCATCTGCTTCACTTTAACTGGACTCTTTCTTCCTCACTGAGTTCACTACTCTTCATCAATTTGAACAGGAGTGAGGAATTTAAACTGAATTCACCTTTTTAGACCAAATTTGATCCAGAACACTGGAATTAATCCAGAATAAAAAACAACCACTAAAACACATTTTGTTCTGTTCAGGAATGACAGGAAATAAGTGAAGAATTTAACATCTCAGAACGTGCTTTGAGATTTTTTTTTGTTATAAAACAGTGAATTTGAAAATTCATGGATAACAACAAAAATTACATTTTAGCATTAAAGATAGAATATTTCTTCTGCTTTTCTGTTGTAAAACAGTAAATTTGAAAATCCCTGGATAACAACAATAGTTATTATCCTTTCTTTAATTTTATAATTAAAGGTATCATTCTGATTAAAGAGCTTGCACATACTGGTGGATTAACCATTACAGAAACATAATAAAAATATTTTAGTTATCAGTAACTGTGTTAATTTAACTCCTTACACTGGTGGTGGGATAATAAATGTGTTAAACTCATTGAAGTATGAAGCATAACAGTAGTTATTATGCAGCAAAATGTAAACTACAGCACCGACAGCTTTAGTTCTTTTAGTAACTAACAGATGAAATACTATATTGAACTTTAAATTCACAGCAAAATATATAAAAAATTAGCTCCACATTTTAGCAGCAGCAACATTAAAGTGATGAACAGATTAATGCATCAATAATATAAACCAGTAATGAAACATATTTTATTCTGAAATGAGACATAATAAATATATACTGCTCATCATTCAGGACTTTTACTTGGTTCTTAGTATCCTCGACGTACAGTGAGTAACATATCTGAGTACTTAATATTTTCTTCAGATCAACTCCATAAATAAATCCTAATCTTTAATTAATTACCTGCTCTGTTAGCAGGAAGTAAACACTGCCATCTGCTGGAGACCAGCTGTGACTAACATCTGAGTTCATGAGGGAATAAAATGACAAAATGAAGCCCTTAAAGGACAAGTTCACACCTTTTCTCATCATACAATACCACACATAATACTTCATATATTTTATAATACAATTATCTTTCAGTATCATACTATGTATTGTGATATAGCTTGAATTTCCCTCGGGATTAATAATTTACTTATTTCTACATTTCACCTTCAATCAAACATTATATCCAGTACTATATTATATCAATATTTTACACTGTTTTATTACATTATATTTTGTTAATTTCTAATTTAATAGAGACAAACTAATACGGTGTACCCTGTTAGATGGTATTTTTTATTACATTTCTCTACTCATCATCACACCACTGTGTCGTTTCAAATGACACCAGCTGCAACTAACACATATTTTTCACTGTTTATTAATTTTGCTCGATAAAATGTGTTTCCCAAAAGCCCATAAACACGTCCTCAAATGTTTTCTTTTGTCCACAACTCAAAGATATTCAGTTTACTTCCATAGAGGAGGAAAAAAACAGGTAATATTTACATCTGAGGAGCTGGAATTTCCCTTAAAAAATAAAAACTCACATAATTATTTCAGCTACAGGACAGCTATTTGATTACTTGTTGCAGCTCTACTTGAGGCACAACTCCCCTTCACCAAACAAATATAAACTTTTTATTTTGCTCCCATTTTTCACAAATTGAAATAAAAGATGTAAAACTTTTCTTACGCACACAAGCGTCTTATTATTCCTCTAAAATTATTGCACAGGTACATATATATTTCCTCTTGTAGCTCTGGTGGACATTACTGTTGTCAACATGTTGAGACCAGTCGCAGACACACCTGTGTTATAATCATGCTGTTTAATCAGACACACCTGTCAGGTAGAAGGCTGACGTGTGCTCGCTAACACTGATTTAACTTTGTAACTTTAAAATATTTCAGTATGAAAGCAAACAGCGGAGTGGACGAAACAAAAATGAAAACATATCACCTGCAGAGCCAAAATATTAAAAAGTCTGAATTTCCGTATGTATTTTTACTGTATTTTACTCGTGAAAATTGTGTCTCTTGTTAATTTTGTATAGCTGTATATTTTTATTTTATGTACTTATAATTACTCTGTACTCTTGGCTATTCATTTGTCATGTGGGTTATTTTCTCAAGTTAATATTTCTAATGTAAAAATTACTATGAATAAATGATGTCAAGGGAAACACAAAGTTTTAATTTACTCCCAAAAAAAGTCATAATTTTGTGAAACAAATATCCAAATTAATTGTGTCTTAAACTTCCTATTAAAATCTGCACTTCTGGTTAAAAATATTTTGTTGTAGCTCTTTCTGGCTCAATTACATTTTTTTTTTACTTACCCTGCTTTTTCTGCCATTTATTTTATCTGCTGTTTTTAATGTATTTCCATTCATTCAAAAGAGGCCATGATAATAAAAATACCTCAATAATAAAAGTCATAATGATAAGCTAAAGTCTGTGGACAGTCGAGTCACCAAAAATAAATGTCAGCAAGTTTCAGCAGTTTAAAAAGCTGAAAGTTTAAAGCCACTGAGACGTTGTTTGGCTTATTCACTCAAACTGATCAAGAGAAATGTCACTGTAAAAGACTGTAGACATTGTGAAGTGTGACTAACGTCTTCAGGGTAGTGTTTTATTTTGATAGCCTGAATAAATGGTAGTTTATTGTCACTGGAGGCTCTGTGAATAAAAAAGCTGCTGTGTCAAACTGCAGCCGCAGAAATCTGGGCCAAAGATCATCATTCCGCTGAGCTTAAGGTCTGAAACAAAGGTCGAACTGAGACCAGTGTGAATAAAGTAAGTGTGCAGAAGAGTAAAAAAATAAAAATAAAAAACACCACGAGGACCAGCTGTTATCAAAGATCTCCTTCATTGTTTTAATAGTAGACATTGTGCCACAAAAATGTCATGTCTGCAGCCACAAATCACGTGCCGAGAGTACTAATTCCAGCTATTTATCATGTCATTCGCTTCGCTTGCTTCTCTACACGATTCGCAAATCACCTCTTACATTTATGTATAAATATATACAGTTTATAGATTATTCTCGAGCTGGGATGGTGGTTTCGTTGGTTGTGCTGTTGGTTGAGGAACGTTAGCAGAGAACCCCCCCCCCCAAAAAAAAAACAAAAAAACAAAAAGAAAACACACGGCTGACGTCATGTTTCCCAATGTAGCACATGCTTATTGTATGATGAACACCAGCAGAGCGCACACACAGCTGAATAGATTTATATATACAGGAATGTTGACTGCTATCATACAGAGTCACTGTGGGCATATTATGAGGGGAATACGTCGACAGCACAAGAGCACCGAAGGCATTAAATGTCACGTAAATCTCCTGCCACAAAGGCACTGGCACGTCGTTAAGTTTTTTTTCTGTTTTATTTTTCTTTAAAGGGGGCGACACTGTGACGGCGTCGTCGGGAGCGTTTCCTGTTTGGAGCAGGAAGCCGTTCGCTCTGCGGCGGCGGCGTCACGGCTGCAGCCGAGAGACCGTGTAACCGTCTGAGCATGCATGATGCTGGTTTAAGCATGTGCTTCACCGGTTCCGATAAATGTGAGGAGATTGGCTGCTATCCACAGCTAAACTAAGACAACTGCGTGGGTGTTTTTCTTCAGTTTTTTCTTATTTTTTTTAGAAAAGTGACTCGTTTAACAAAAGGAAGAGCAGGGCAAACAAAAACAAAAAAGACGTGTGTTCTCTTTCATTGATTAACTTCACACACTGTTAAAAATTTTATACATTTTTCTTTCCAGTATGAGTTTTGGTAAAATTAAGAGAAGAACAATAACCGCCCGGTGTGTTCTGTGGGTATGGATGGGCTTACCGTCCTGTTGCTGACTCCTACAGGGTGGGATCTGGTGTTGTTGTAGCTGCACTCACTTCCTAACCGCTCAAAGTCTTCCTTTCCCTGCCTCTCTGCTTCTTTCCCTGTTATCATTGAGACTGGTCGTGGGCTTGGGGGTGGATTCAGGTCGTGGCTGTGTTTTGGGGAGGGGGGGGTCTCAGCAGCAGCCTCCAGATGAGGTGTTGACTGGCTTGCTCTGGATCTTGACATTGGACTTCTCTGAGGACCCGGCCGTGGCCCCGGGGCCCATCCTCTTCTTGATCTCGGCCGCCATGGTCATGAAGGCTTGCTCCACGTTGGTGGCGCTCTTGGCGCTCGTCTCCAAGAAGGGGATCCCCAGGTTGTCGGCAAATTCCTGGTGAACGAAAAGGAAGTTTAAAAAAAAAGTTCAAAGTTCAGTGACAACAAGCTGCTGACCGACTGTTTCCAAGGTCACTTTCTATTATTTCTAGGGGTGGGATAAAAATATTGATATGGTAATATATTGCGATACTTTTTCTTTTGATATTACATTGATTTTTAATTTCTTAATATCAATTCCCCCCCCCCAAAAAAGTCATGTTTTAAGCAGATTTTAAATCCAGAACAACTTCCGCACATTGAAAGAAAAGGTTAAATAGCCACATTTTAAATAGCTCAGTGATCTATCTAGAATATCGCAATAAGGTATCGTGACTGATGTATCGCAATACGTATCATACCGTGAAGTCCTTGCCAACACCCACCCCTAATTATTTCTGCTATTTAATTAATTCACTTGTTACAATGAGAAAAAAACCAATAATAGTGGAATAATAGAATAACTAATAAATATTTACAGTATGTACTAAAATAATAACTACATTTTAATGACAAATGACATGAAATTAAATACAATATTTAGACTATGGATATGACTTATAAAACAATAAAAAGTGGGAATTAATTATTGATGAGTGGAGATGACAAATGATTTGTTTTCACCACACATCAATAACTAAATACTCTAAATATTCTCACACGATAAAAGTCTTCAGTGTCCACTAAAATAATAATCCAGCTGCTTGCTTTTCCCACAGCTTTCAACCGAATCCCACCGTCTTCTTTCAGTGTTACAGAGAGCAAACTGAGCAGTGAGACTGAGGTGAGCATGGATGAAGTTAAAGGAACAGTTTCCAGTCTCTATGCTAAGCTAAGCTAACCGGCTGCAGGGTCATATTGACGTGAGACCATTACTCTCCATCTGAAATGTTTTCTGTCACACCTGAAAGTTAAAGAGTTGTCACAAAAAAGCAGCTGAACAGAAAGGCTCAACTGAAAATAATATTTAATCGTCCACAAAATGTACAAAAATAACAGTCAAACAGTTGATCGCTTTATCTTTTCTAACAGGTCAGTATTATCACTTTAACTACATTTTTCTCTTTTTGCTTCCACTTGAGTCTTTATGGTTAAAATCCTCTTATTCCACCACCTGACACCATCATCCACTGAAGCTGAAATAGTTTAACCAAATATTTTATGGATGCACCATTACCATCAAATGGAAATATTATTTTTTTCTTCATTTTGCATACATAACATAAAAACTGCTATGTGATAAACTTTGGGATCTCTGCTCCAGTATAAAAATTAAGTTCTGTACAACGTTTTGCTCCACAGAATTAGTTTAAAGACTATGCTACTGTTTATTATGGTTCATAAAGATATGATAACAGATAACAATGTGTGATATTTTACTTGATCACTGAATAAAAAGCAGTGTACACAGCCATGTTGTAGTGTAAATACTGTGTTTTGACCACAAATGGACAGAGGAGAAGTGATCGTGTTGCTCTTACTATGGACATGAAGTCACTTTTTCTCTCTCCATCAAACTGCTTTACTAAATCTATTCTGATCTACCAACATCAAGCTTTTTAAGCTAAAAGAAAAGACCACTAGAAACCTTTTACAGTCACTTTCACTTTAGGTGGCCTAACACTTTATAGCTCGAATGTAATTCCACAATTATAAAGTTATAAAATATTTAGGGTGTTGCCAATTACTCCTATAAGCAGAGGCGACAGATGGATCCTGACACACATACGTTTAAATTGGTTGTTATTTACATCAAATATTAATTTAAGTGGTTCAGTAGGTCACTCTGAGGTGTCACCTATACCTCATTTTGTGTCCTGAAAAACCAGCGTGGGTGTTGTCTGTACACGGAAACTGAAAGGACTGAATAAACAAGGTAATACTTGTATAAATATCATCCAAACGGGCACGTTACAGGACACCAGCTGGATGCTAAGTTTACCTTTTCACTCTGATATCTCACAGCAGCGAGACCAACCAGACCACATGTTGTTTATCTCATCGTCATTTTAGCGACACAGGTTTGGACAATGTGACGGATACAAAGGAAAAATTACTGACATCAAATATCCTTGTCTGCTCACCTTAGCCGTGGTGTAGTCAACAACCTTCTTCGTTGTGAGGTCACACTTGTTGCCTACTAGCAGCTTGTTGACGTTCTCGCTGGCGTAGCGGTCGATCTCCTGTAGCCACTGTTTGACATTATTGAAGGACTCCTGAGGAAAGAGGACGCTTCAGTCAAGAAAACATAAAGAGGTCTGATGGAGAAAATGCAGACAGGGCAGTGATGCATCTTGTTTACTGATATTACTGAAATTAAATTTACTGGAAACCGCTGGCAGCAGAAAGACTCCACAGGATTTCTTTGACATCTGTATTTGAGCCTGACTGGTCAATGTGATCAGCAAATGTTACCACAGATAAATCAGCAGAAATGTCAGAACAGAACAGCCAATGATGAGTTTATGGTGTAATATTTATATATGCACTTTTACTTCACACACCATTTGAGCACATCACAGTCCTGTCCATTATTTATCTTTATTTGTCCATAGATATGTTTAAAGAAATACATAAAATACATTTGTAGATGCTACTTTGCCCCTGATCTGAAATACGCACAAACTGCAAGTCACATTACGCACATTTAAGTACACTGCCTGTAGCTTTACTTTAATCCCTTTTATAGATTTTTCTTTTTAAAATGTAGACAGATAAAACTGCACATAGCTTTTCCTTTTTATTTCATTTTGTTTCTATTCATGGCACACTTCTCATGGTTTTTATTTCCTATTTCTTATTTGCTATCTTATTAAACATATTCAATTTCTATAAGCATTACTGTGAGTTTCTCAAGGACCAGGGGGGAATTTTAAAAAAAAGCCAAACATTAAACCTAACGTTATTCGTCCTGGAGCACTACTGACCTGATCTGTCACGTCATAAACTACTATGATGCCGTGAGCTCCTCTGTAGTAACTGGAGGTGATGGTGCGGAAACGTTCCTGACCGGCCGTGTCCCACTGAGGAAGCAGAGCAGAACCCATCAGTCCAAAGTTTAGCGCTATTATCTATTTACAGCCCGATTACACAACGGTCTCCTTCACTTACGATCTGAAGTTTTATGGTCTTTCCGTCCAGCTCGATGGTCCTGATCTTGAAGTCCACACCGATGGTACTAATGTAACTCTCTGTGTATGTGTCATCCTGGGATAAAACACACAAAAACACACAGGTGAGTGCTGACAAGGGAAGACATAAAAGCCTGTTATGTAACTGCAGCTGAAAAAAACATAAACTTACTGCAAACCGGAGCAGTAGACAAGACTTTCCGACACCAGAATCACCGATCAGGAGCAGTTTGAATAAATAATCACTGTGAAGATACAAGGGAAGATAAAAAATAACTCAAAATTATAAATCACATCTGCAGGGCACTAACACGCATCATATTTTGCTTGTTAGACTCAATTGGCAAGGTTCTTTCACCTGTTTGTTTTGACCTGATATTGTTTTTCATAATCTGATATTTTGTATAGTTGTTAATTAACTGATTGATGGTTTTGAGTGGTTTGCTTTAAATGTTTTTGTTACTGAAATGAATTAAGGTATCATAGTGACACTGACTTTTAATCAATGATAATATCCGGTGTCGCATCTCATTTTCCCAACGCTCAAGGTGACTCAAGGTCTTTCTTTGTTCGAGCAGTGGCCCAAAACCCAAAACAAATTCAATTTACAATGATATAACTGAGACAAAGGGGCAGGAAATGCTCACATGGTGAAATCTGGAAGCAGCATTTTGGCTTGATCAATGTCTTTAATGTTTGACCACTTGCCATGTGAAGTGGAGTAATAACACGATAATTACCCTCATCAAAACTAAGCCAGTTGTAACGCTGTTGTTAACAACAAAACAATTTAACAACATTTGATAGGACGAGCAAAACAGCACATTCAACTGATTACCTATTAGAATAATCTTTTATCAGCTTTAGCTCTGGGAAGTTATGATGGCCATGTTTTACTATTTTAATGACATTTTAGAGAGTAAAAATCAACTTATCAAAATAATCTATAGACAGATCTATAAAATAAATATGTTAGTTACACATCTTTAACAGTGGAGGACTCAGAATACTCTGAGTTCTGCACATTTCCGCATCTTCTCAGATGTATATATAATGTACTTTTTACACCACTAAAGTTACTTTGCAGATTTTGATCACGAGCACAAAATTCCATTTGTATAATATATATGAAACTGAAGTGGGCCATTCAGCATAAGGAATAGTTTTACTTTCTGTACTGTAAGTGTATTTTGATGCTCATACTTTTGTACTTTCGCTTACTTAAATGAAATATCTGAGTACTTCTTCCACCACTGAGCAAACGACTAACCCATCAATCGAAACAACCATCATGAATGTTGTTTGGTCGCAGCCCTTCAGTGCAGTAACAGACTGGCATTACCTAACTAATCTCCACATCATCAGCAGAAAATTCAGTAACTTCCTGTTTACGGTAGATGCTTTACACTAAACCTACACCAGATATATCCAGATACATTGATTAGCGTCGTATTTACTGACAGCCAGGGCTGCGAACTATCAAACTGTCACTATGTGTCCAACTATGTCAATATGAAAATCCCCAACAGTGTCCGGTAACGCTACGTAGCTATCCCGTTAGCTAGCCTACTAGCTACTTATGCTACTTCCATTTAAGTTGCTATAAGTGAGCTAACGAACATTGTAGGCGGAAGACAAATAATTAATCATTTTACACGGACTTATATTGACCAGAAAATGTTGACAAACGTGGGTTTCGCGATACATATACACGCTGTCATTTGATAGTGCGTACTCCCCACCACAGCCCTCAGCTCGCTAGCTTAGCACCGAAGACAAAGCAGCTGACGTTCATTTTGTACGGTCCGCCTAACTAGCTAACGTTAGCTTAGCGTCCCCGGTTAAGCTGACAGCTCAACCGGACCTGTCATAATCGACATTAAAAATGAACACTTACTATTCGGGATTCATCGTTGACTATAGGTTATAAACCGTTGTTACTGTGAATGCAGATGGGCTTCGTCGCAGATGAATCAAAAAACTGGTCGCGTAGTGAAGGAAAGACCGTTTTTTTGTGAAGAACTGGCTAAACTGGTTGTCGCAGCCAGAACAGCATAATCGAATCAAATATGGCTGTCAGCAATATCCACCCGGAAATACCAGAGGATATGAATCATGGGTAGTGTAGTCTTGTGTAAAGGGGCGTTTACGCACAGATACATTTTTCCAGAAGCAGAGGAAGTATGCAGGTCCTGTAGATAAGTAGGTAAACGTATTAATACTACACTGTGCAACACAATACTCTATTACTGATACATTACTCTACTGGTGATTTCTATTGTGAAAGGTAATAATATAGCTGCAATCTTTTCACAACTCTTTTACTTGTAGTGGAGTATTTACACTGTGCGGTATTATTGCAATAGCAGTTATACTTAAGTTAAGGGAACTGAATGCTTTTTAAACTATAATTCGATTTATGGTATGGGAGATGACGCTTTTATTTTGAAGGAGTTGCACTTGAAATATGTGTGTTGCTTCCGGCGGTTGGTTAGCTTGATGCTAGGAGTTCAGGCAGTGCTGCTGCTGGTTTTAGGGAACAAAGTATGGACAGTCAAGGGAGAAAAGTCGTGGTTTGTGACAATGGAACCGGGGTGAGTTTGAGAACAGCGATTATCTTTAAATCTTGCACTGTGTCGCTCTCAGTGTACCGACGGTACAGTTTGATAAGAAAACGGGGAGACCTGGAAACAGGAAGTAACAGAGAGCTAACAGGCTAACGTGCTAGCTTGTCTGGGTGGGTTGTGTGAGGAATGTGTCTGTCAGCTGGATTCAGCTCATTCATCTGCAACAGCTGACATATTTGCAATGCTAACGCTCCTGTTTGATTTTATCAGTATTTCATCGTCGTTTAGCCAAGACAGACTGACAAAAAATCTTGTTAAATCTGGTAGCTAACGGTTAGTATAGCTTTTAAAAGTTAGCTTTGGTTAGTAACTTTACAGTAACGGGTCGCAGACAGTTAAACTGAGCACAATTACGAACACCCTTTCATATACACACGTAGGTTAATGTATAGTTTAAATTTCTAAATAAGAATGTTAAGTAATGTAAATTATTAACATGTGGTAGAGTTACACTACATGCTCAGGTAACGTTAGCAGCGATAGCTAGCATGGAGTAATTATTGTTGATTAATTATAACTATTCAGTCTTTGAAGCAGAACCACTAGACACCAACTGAAAGGACAAGCTAGAGTTAAACGATGCGTCTTTCTTCGACAGAATCACCGGTTTCCTTTATTTTTTTCAGTTAGCTATGCTAAGTAGGTTAGCTCAGTAGCTAATAAAAAAACGGCCCCGCCCTCAAACACAGTGTAAATACAGACGTAAACATGCCTTTAAATGGTCTATATGTATGTAGGAGTTTTACAAAATATAACATGATTTAAACTAAATGGGCCAATAATAGTAAAGCGAACCACTGCTCCATTGCGACGCATTGGTTGCGGAAGTTCAGGCAGTTCTTCCATGTAAGGTAACTTGTCAGATCTGCAGCTTTCAATAGTTTGAATGGACATTTGCACAGCGGTGGAAGAAGTATTCAGACTCTTTACTTCAATAAAAGTATTAATACCACACTGGAAAAACTACTAGTTGTATCCTGCATTGTGAACCTTACCTTAGTAAGTAAGTAAGTATTATCAGCTGAAATGTATTGGAAGTATGAAAAATAAAAGTAGGCCTACGTCTTGTGCAGTGAAGTGTTTCCTGTCAGTGTTTTGCTATGATATATGATGTGGATTGATATTACTGCTGCATTATTTTTTGTATTTTTCATTTGACTGAAGTTGGTGACATTTAAGGTTGTGCAGATATCACAGAAATTTAACATCAGCACATCTGGAGACTCACTGGACAGGACTGGCATGAAAAACTAAAACTGCCAGTCAATTCTCTGAGCTGTGGTAGAGTATAGTTACATTGTATAAACTCAAATAAAGTATGATACAGTACTCGAGTACATTTATATGGTCTGGTCTTGATCAAGCACTTTGGTAGGATTACTCAGGGACCTCTGTTTTCAGTGTAAATCCCAAAATATATGAAATATAACAGTCTGGAAAATGTAATAATAAAAAATACATAATAGTGAATTGTAAAATGGGCAATACTTTTTTATGTTGTTTCACTGATTAGACATTGACCAGTCACACATGATTGATCCACCTTGATTACAGTTTTCTGTTCTGCACAGCTCATTTACTGTGTTGGGCTGATTTGAGTTCACAAAGCTACCAGTGATGCCTTTCCTGTCTGGGCTACAAATCAAAAGCTTTTTAGTATGAACGAACAGTCATTTAGAAATATTGCATGGATAAAATACTTCTTGTAACATATCGAAGCAGAGCGGCTTCATAAAAATACCTCTGATATAACATCTTAGTAACGAGGAACGTCTAAGAACTGGAGAAAAAAACATGATTGATTGACCAAATCATGACATGATTTGGGTTTGTGAGGGAAATATGGAGCCATACACAGATATCAATTCATAAACACTTGAAACCATGTAATAAACTGGTTCACAAGCCATAAGGGGTGTTTTGATTATGAACATTCACATTAGTATTTAAGAACTGATGTGCAGTTACAGCCTCAGGCGTTCATTGTCTGTTGGTCATATTGTCACAAAGTTCTCATCTACAAGGTTATAAAGTCTGACTCGGTGTGTCTTATATCTGTCTTTACCTACAGGGTTGAACATGCTTTGTACTTTACCATATTAATTTCAATATTCTACTCATTTTCCTTCTTTTCTTCTTTCAATCCTGTCCTAGTTTGTCAAGTGTGGCTATGCGGGCTCCAACTTCCCCGAACACATTTTCCCAGCGCTGGTTGGCCGGCCAATCATCCGCTCCTCAGCTAAAGTTGGCAACATTGAAATCAAGGTAACATTGAAATCTTCTTTGCATGGCTGAATGAATATCATAATTATATTAGTATTTGCTGCCTTTAAAATTGCCTGATTTGCCTTTTAAGTTGTCTTTATTTATTCTTATTGTTTATCCATTTTACGCTTTAATGTATTGCTCTGCATTTGCTGTGGATAGCAAAGGAAGTATTTCATTGTACAGGGAGATATGTTTCCTTACTGTTCACAGGACAATAACACTGTTTTGAACAGGGATTTTGGCCATTTTGCAAGATTACATCTCAACCAAACACTGCAGCAGTTAAGTTTAGCGATTTGCTCCTGTTTAGTCAAACAAGAGGAAAATATTCTGGTAGCAAGCAGACAGCCACCACTTCATTGTACGTCTCTCAGCCTGCTGACCTTTTGACCTTTGACCTCCCACAGGACCTGATGGTGGGAGACGAGGCCAGTGAGCTACGCTCCATGTTGGAGGTCAACTACCCGATGGAGAACGGCATCGTCAGGAACTGGGACGACATGAAGCACCTGTGGGACTACACATTCGGCCCCGAGAAACTCAACATCGACTCGCGCGACTGCAAGATCCTCCTGACCGAGCCACCCATGAACCCCACCAAGAACAGAGAGAAGATTATAGAGGTGGGCAGAACCATGTGAGGCACTCCTGGTGGTTTAAGTTTTGTCCCGAGAGATGATTTAGTGTGAAGTGTAAGCCAGGTATTGATCATAAAACCATGCATGTGTAACTCTAAAATATAAATCTGTGTTGTGCTTTTGTTGTTAACTGACACTTTCTGTTTGCCTCCTGCCAGGTGATGTTTGAAACGTACCAGTTCACAGGAGTTTATATCGCCATTCAGGCCGTCCTCACCCTCTACGCTCAAGGTTTGTTTGTCTGTGTAGCACTCATGATCACTGCTGAACAAGACAAACCTGAATTCCTTGAAAAAAAAAAGTCATGCATACAAAAGCGCCAGCTCAGTGTTCTGCAACCATCACTGTCCATTACTATACTCCTCTTCAGCCAAGTAATATATACATTTACATATATTACATATGCAAAACTACATTTGTACATTTAAGAGAATGTAGAACAGCATTAAAGAAATTGATGACATTTACCTCTGCCAAGGAGGTTATGTTTTCACCAGGGTTTGTTTATTTGTTTGTTGGTTTGCAAAATAACTCAAGAAGTCGTGGACGGATTTTGACGAAATTTTCATGGTTCAGCGGTACCACCAAAAATTTTAGTTTTAAGTCAGGCCACTTCCGGCCAATCCTGAAAAAATTGTCAAAAACTGTCCATAACTTTTTGAGTTACTTTGAAAACCAACAAACAAACAAATAAACAAGCCCCGGTGAAAACATGACCTCCTTGGCGGCGGGGGTACCTTTAAATAATAAAAAGTCGCCGCCGCCACCTTGGCAGAGGTCTGCGCTCTCTGAGTGTTTTTCTAGTTTGGATTTTATCTGCTATGATAAAGGAAAACACCAAACTGTAATGACATGTCAGTCATGTTAATGAGCAGTAGTTATTTGTAACTAGTGTCATATCTCCACAAGCACTGGCTGACACACGTCTTTGCGTTTCCTGCTAGGACTGCTGACTGGAGTGGTGGTCGACTCCGGTGACGGCGTCACTCACATCTGTCCGGTGTACGAGGGCTTCTCGCTGCCTCACCTGACCCGGCGTCTTGACATCGCAGGGAGGGACATAACGCGCTACCTCATTAAGGTACTGACGGCCTCACACAGGTGGTGCTCAGGTGGGGAAACGTGCAACAGAGTTTGTGTATTTATGAGGTGATGCCTTGATTTTTAATCCCCAATATATAACAGGGTTTTCTTTCTGCCTTCATGTCGATCTTCCTTTTTATTCTTTACCATCTTCTTGGGATCTTTATCAAGTTCTTGAGAAACAAGAGGAACGTGTTTGTATTTCATGATAACGAAGTGTCCCGTCTGTCCATCAGCTGCTGCTGCTGCGAGGTTACGCATTCAACCACTCCGCAGACTTCGAGACAGTGAGGATGATGAAGGAGAAGCTGTGCTACGTCGGGTATAACATCGAGCAGGAGCAGAAGCTGGCGCTGGAGACAACGGTGCTGGTCGAGTCGTACACGGTCAGTGACGTTCATAAACGCCGTCTGTCCCGTCACTGATCGAACATCGTCACATTTCTGAAGGGCATGGATTGTGTTGTGCCTCCTCAGCTCCCGGACGGCAGGGTGATTAAAGTGGGAGGTGAGAGGTTCGAAGCCCCCGAGGCTCTGTTTCAGCCTCACCTCATCAACGTGGAGGGAGTGGGCGTGGCCGAGCTGCTCTTCAACACCATCCAGGCCGCAGATATCGACACCAGGTGAGCGCTTTTATTCGATGGAAAAGTTTCCTCTTTGAGCCACACGTTTGTTTATCTGTTCGACGCATTAAAACTACAAGGAAGTTTTATTATAGTAATAGTTAGTTATTATAGTATTATTTATTAAAGTAGGATGCTCACAAATTCTGACATGAAAGTAGACATCTGGAAAATATTGAGTTAATATTTACTGATGACTAATATTTTGAAATTCCAAGCAGCAGAATTAACAGAGTGGACCACCTGTCCTGTTTGTCTCAAAGAGCCTCCAGCATCATTTCAAAGCTTTAAACACTAAATTTTAAAAATTCCTGGGTAACAACATTAATATATTATGATACATATTTTAACATTAAAGATATTATTGTGATTAAAGAGCTTGCACATACTAATGGATTAACCATTACAGAAACATTAAAATATTTTGGTAATCAGTAATACTGTCAATTTAGAGCAGCAGTGATGATACTGGGTGGTGGAGTAAAACATTAATTAAACTCTGTAAATTATCATAAGACACTGAGAATGACCACAAACATGCTCATACATACTTTATCGAGAGTACGACCTCTCACAGGGAGGAGTGATATAATAATAATAAAAAACATCTTTGTTTCTCCGACAGGTCTGAGTTCTACAAACACATCGTCCTGTCTGGAGGCTCCACCATGTATCCCGGCCTGCCGTCCCGTCTGGAGCGAGAACTGAAGCAGCTGTACCTGGAGAGAGTGCTGAAGGGAGACGTCGCCAAGCTGTCAGTGAGTACGAAAACTAAAGACACGAGGCCTCTAGTGGGAAGACGTCACCAATCACCTTAATGTCAATTTTCTCTATTGTCATCTCTGCGTACGAGTACACAGAAAGGAAATGCAGCTTGTTCCAGACCGAGGTGCTAAATGACAACAGTTAACTAAAAAAACAGACAACAGAACTGTGTATATATATATATGTACAGCATATAGCATACAGTCTATGGTTATTATATTGTAAGAGAATTGTGCAACAAGTAATATAAAAAAAATACAAATATTTTCATGCCATTTTTTTCAAATCCAGACGGTTTAGTTGATAGAAAGTCTCTCTCTCGTGGTGAAGTGATCGCGAGTTGAAAATAAAAGGTCACTGCTCCTCAAGAGGAAGCTCTGCTGCTCCTGCAACCTGGAATTAAAAGATAATCTGTTTTAAGGGTTATTATCTCCTCCGTTACTCTGTTGACCCTCTCTCTGCTCTCCTTATCTCCACCACAGAAATTCAAGATCAGGATAGAGGACCCCCCTCGGCGTAAACACATGGTGTTCCTGGGCGGCGCCGTGCTGGCCGACATCATGAAGGACAAGGACAACTTCTGGATGACGCGGCAGGAGTACCAGGAGAAAGGGATGCGAGTGCTGGAGAAGCTCGGCGTCACCGTCAGATAAAACACAAACAAACGAAAACACCCCCACATCACGTCCCTCCATCTGCCTCCTCAGCATCTATTAGCTCGATGTGTCGGGAAGGTCACTCTCATTTAGAACAGCAAAGGGAAGGATGGAACGACAGGAAGGGAAGGAGGGAAGAAAGATCTGGGGTAAAAAATATCTTGGCGAGGGCAGGGAGGTAAAGTTCTTGAATGTTTGCGGGTTTTTTTGGGCCAATAAGTCTCCATTTAAAGGAATAGTGCCATGTTTTGGGAAATATTTGTATTCTTTATTGGCAAGAGTTGGATGAAAGAATGACACCACCCTCACATCTGTCTGTTTAATAAGAAGCTGTGGCCAGGAGACTGTTAGCTTAGCATAACATAGCTTAGCTTAGCTTAAAGACTGGAAGCGGATGGAAACTGCTAGCCTAGTTCCATCCAAACTAACAAAAACAGCACCAGGATGTGATTTCCAGACATTGTACCAGACAAGAGAAGGGAGGGTTAAAAATATGAATAAGCTCTCTACAGGTGCTGATAGGTGGATTACTGTGACCTTCAGACAGAGCCAGGCTAGCCATTAGCCTTTATGCTAAGCTAACCAACTGTAGCTTTCTGTATGTACCACCCAGACATAACTGACATTTAACTCTTACAAAGGATGAAGAAGAGTGTATTTCCCAAAATATCACACTATTCCTTTAAGGATTAAATCATCATTTATGGTATAAAAAGTTAAAAATACACCCTGTCCTGTCCATAAAGTGGACATAGCTTCTGGCTGTTTTCAAGTTAAAGACGCCGCCTCTAATTATTATTATTAATATTAGTGATGCATTTTGAGTTTCTTTCCAAAACAAGAGCCCTGCTAAACCCCCAAAAAAACGTACCACCTAATCTGTGAAAACAGATGCTGGCATTAAGAGTGATGCTGGCAGTGTGGATGGAGAGTAACAGAGATTAGACATCAGTAGATCCCGTCTTTTAACAAACTGATCTCACACACACTTCCTGTTTAGTGTTTGAGAATGAGTCACTGCTGAAGGTGCAGGAGGGCAGGCAGCCATCTTAACTCTTGTTTGTCTTCTCTCTGCTTTGTTTGCTCGTCGAGCACAGAAGTTGATCTGAAAATGGAGATGTGAGGTGAATATGTGGCAAAGTCTTTCAGTTTTCCTTCCCTCTTCCCGACACACAATCCGTTTTTGATCCAAAAATGCAGACACTTCTGGCAGCTCCATGTCTTATTTCAGAAATGCATTTCTGTAAACTGTTGGCATAACTTTCAAAACAAGCCGCCATGTTGTTTCCTTTCTGAAGGCGCCGACTGGTCAGTTATCTGCCACTCGAAGCCTGACCTGATGGATTTTCTCGTGACTTTGCGATAATCGCCACCATCAAATCACCCGTCGTAGATCACGGAGAGCGTTTCCATTCCTGAACGATTATAAAGTCATTCCTCAGTCGTGATGCAGGACCGTCACATGACATCAACGCCCTGCATCACCAGCTCTGGTTCTAACATTTTGACTTAAGAGTATTTTAGTGACTTATAAGGTGGGAAACTTTGTTAGTTAGGATGCTGAATAACAAAACACATGCTTTACCCTGAAACTTCTCTTCCATTGCTGTAATTTAACGTCAGTTATTTGAACGTGACATAATGTCCTCGACATGCAGTCGGTATAACCGCCTCAATTATTGACTTCTGACTTCGCTTTTTGTTGTCCGCCTTCAGGGTTTGGAAGAGACAGTCTCTCAGTTTTATAAATTAAATGATGAAATATTTGATTTATTGAGAAAATAATCAGCAAGATTGATCGATAATATGAAATGTTAGTTGGAACTCATCTTTGATTTCACCGGACTTTTATTTAACAGTAAAGGAAGCAGACCTTTCTTGGTTAAACTAATTGTGTTTTGTTACTTTAAATTCACTTCATGTAGTTTTTTTTTTTTTTTTTTGCACCTTACAGAAGAAAGTTTACATTCTCTGTGCTCACAGCATGTGTTTATGAACCGCTCAGTGCAGGACTGTGACGTTTATACGACGGTCCTGGATCATCACGGCTCTCTTGTGCCAATAATGCACCATGCTCTCAGTTCCACTGAGGCTCCATTAGCTTCTTCCTTTTTTTATTAAAGCGTTTCTTTTGTGTTTCTTTTCTCCGTCGACGTGCAGCTCTTTGTTGACTTCTGTCATTCCTCATGTTCTTCGCTGCGGTCGACACTCATCTGGGTTCAGACATCACAACCTTTAAAAAAATGTGGTGAACGAGTTGACTGGCTGGTCCTGGGTCAGATGATGGTGGCAAAGTGAAACATTTCCTGTTTTAAGAGGGAAACGTCCAATAGGAGACAAGTGTTGGTCTAGAAGGAGGAAACAGAGGTGAGGATGGTAGAGACGGTGTTATTTGATGATGCAAACATTTCTGGATCCATGCATTGGTTGAGAGAAATCCCAGTGGACGGACAAAAATAATGATTAGAATAAATAAAGTTTTCCTAAGTAACATAAGAAACTCGCCATGTTGAGAGCCATGCAGAGGCATTAGAAATGCTCCCAATGGTGCGTTCTGCTGTTACTTATTTTTCTATGTCCATATTTGCAGATACAGGCATGAAAAAAGATAATAATAAACTTTATAAATACAGCACTTTTCTGAAGCAGGATAAAATATTTCAGAGAAAAAAAATAGATGATTAAGAGGAATAAATTACCCAGCAATAAAATAAAATAATCAGTTAAATAAGATAAGTATGATTGAACTGTGGCTCTTAACTTCACATAAATAATTTAGTGCCATGTGAGGCTCTGTTCAACCAGTGAGATAATTCTGGGATGTTTGTCCATCTAAACTTCCAGTTTTCCTTTTCCTCATGACCACACCTCCCTCTTCTTCTCCTCTCGGCTGTACTGAAGATGAATTTGTGGGTTTGGGGTTTCAGGAGAAGGTGATTTTTTTTTTGTGGGATATTATTTGTAATATTAATAAGAATCTGGTGTCAGGAAGCGGAGGCCACATGAAAGCTGGTATTTGTGGTTTTCTGTTCTCGGTGCTTGTGTGTATATTGGAGGCTTTTGGGTCGCTTAAATAAATATAAATGTGTGATTTCCTCTTGAGAAACACGGTCATGAAGTGCCAAGTACAATTACTGTCGTTGGATATTATTTTTGGTCGTCCTTTTTCATGTTTTGTTTATAGCATAACTGCCAACTGCTGATTGAAATAAAGCAAAGTGATTTATAGATGCCTGGCGTTGCCGTGTCTTCATGTCTGATGTCTTTTATGGTGACGGCAGCGTCCCCTGCAGGAGGATCAAATGGAAGTCTGAGACAGAAGCAGTTTGTCTCTTTTTCTTGTGCTTTTTTTATGGATGAAACCTGCTGCTTCAGTGGGTCACTGTTGCACAACCCAACTCCAAACGCCAGCTGCTTTTGATGTGGGACTGTTTCCTGGACACTGAACGAGGAATTCCCACGCGCTGTGGTCTCCATGGTAACGGGATTCAAATGCCTCGTTGCCATCACCATCGTCTCCGTGTGTCCAGGAAGACGCCTTCACTGTCTGAGTTCTGTTATTGTCAACATACAGACCTGAGCTGACCTTTGACCCCTGAAGGTTTCTGACTCCTTTCTATCTTCTCTCAGGACCAGCCTTCACTCCTTGTCCTCTTATGACCCTGTCTCTGGTTCTCTGCTGGTCCTTCCTTGGACCACTTGATGCTCTGATCCAGTCCTCTAGTCATCACTGTTTGCTTCTTGGTGTCAAACTCCTGAAAAGTCCTGACGCTGGAACATTTTTCTGCTTCTAACATCAACTCTGAGGACTACATGTTCGTTTGTTACTTACTTTGGTGTTGTGTTTCTGATTAAACCCACCACAAGAAAAATGCAGCAGCAATCAAATGTTGAGCTGAAGATGGACTCAACAATAAACAAACAAACAACAACAAAAACTGTCTAAACAAGGTTGGAAAATCACCCAGCCTCCCCAGCAGAGGGAGGAATCCAGCGGCTCTGGTCTCTGGTCTCTGGTCTGGGTCTGATTTACCACGGCCCCAGTGAGTCTGCCGGCCTCGCTTTGTTTACAGGATGAAATGTGAAACACATCTGTGATCGACCACATCTGACCCATCAGCATCTGTCTGAGACGCTCTGTTGTTTTTAGGCTGTCAAAGGAGGATTTCAATTACTTTTAATCACCTTTTTTTTATTGGACGTTTAAATTTCTCCTGTCGGTCGTTTCTCAGATCAGATCATATTAACAACAATTGTGTGAAAAACATCGTCTTTGTGATGTTGACTGGTCTGAGGTCAGCTGTCACCCATTTAACCAGCGCTGTGGTTAACGTCTTCATCTAGTTCCACCTTCAGGTCTGTGGAGACTGGATCACTGCTGAACAGTTAAATGTGTCCAGAGATTACATGATACCCTGCAGATGTTTTATTTCTCACAAAGTTGTAATATTGCCCTCCAAATCATCAAACGATGATGATGATGATACTTTATTGTAAAGTCTAAAATTTGCATCACAGCGGCATCCACATAATAATATGTTCAAGGCCCTTTAACATGCATTTGATCTGAGATCAAGATCAACATTTAATTTTAGGACTGACTGCTGCACAAAATGTTTTAGATGTTTTTATTTTTTTAAGTTGACTGTATTGTTTTGAAATCCCTAAATTTATGATATCACCTGTCACATTTATAAAATATATCTAATTATTACCTAATTGTCCATTGAGTCCACAACAATCAATTGTAATTCTTATTATATTTTTTTAAATTTACCATCCCAACGATCTGATAAAGTGCTTTTCAAAACCTAAAAATATGGAGTCAGAAATGATAAAACGTGTTGGGGTGTTTGAGGATGATTGTCAGAAACAAACACAGTGTCAGTGTTCCCGTCCAGACTGCTTCTTTAGTTTCCAGATGATGTATTTGTATTTATACACGTCTCATTTTCATCTCTTTTTCTCTTAGAATAGATTTACATCCATCATATTAGAAACAATAAAAAAATAGAACTGAAAATGTACATCATACACTTGATACATATACATATATATATATATTCTGTTTTTTTTTTACATAGGTAAAAATGTGAATTATATAAAAAAAGACAAACCAATGAATACAACCTTGTTGTTTTTTTACACAGTTATTGTTTTTGATACATAGATCAGGACGTAGATGAAGAGGAGGCTTCAGGCACTTTCCTTTAAAAGCTGCAGTGAGCGCGACGCACCGACTGCTTTTGGTTCATGTTCCTCGCCACAGATAGAAAAGTTAATGTGGGAATCGTCTTTAGGACGGATGGCAGCGGCGTCACGAAGCTTCATTGACAGGAAACACAAACGGATGTTCGGACGGACGCTTCGCTTCAGCCTCCAGTCTCTTATTTTGAATCAAAGGTGCTTTTAGCTTTAAGTGGTTTTATACATGTTCATGTTTTACTGTCTCTTCCGAACTGTTATTATTAACCTTATCGTAGTTATTTTAAGTGATTTCACACCATTCAGGCAGCAACTGGTTTAAAAAAAATCAAAGACTTGAAACTTGCTTCAGATGGATAAACCAAAACCTTTTGTCCCATTAAAGGACCCGTACCCTGACTGCTAATCACGTATGCTAGCTATTTTTGCAAATCGTGCTGTTTTAATGTATATTTTCTGCCATTCAAGGCTGTTTACATTTCTTTCTTAATTATGTAACAATACTAAGGGACTACATTGATGCTAGCAGCTAGTGGGTGGTATTTCTTTGGGCTAACTGATATTCTTACCCTAACCCTAACCAATCTCACTCTTCACACCTAAACCTAACCAATGAAGGTACGAGCCAATCAGAGGAAGAATGAGGCTGTTTGCGACTTCGCCAAACGCTGCTGCTAACATCAGCATGCTAATATGCATGTTAGCATTTGCTAACTTGTAGTAGATGTAGAGAGCTGGGGCTGATGGGAAGGTCATTAGTTCTGCAGGTGTTTGATCATCAATATTGCTGTTTTATTTGAAAAATGACGATGCCAGCGGTGATACCCTTCCCCTTAAAGTGACACACCTGGAATAAAAAATAAAAAAACATACATCCAAATGTCTAAAACTGTATCGACTTGACTTCAAATGCTCAAAATAGGTTTAAACTCTGACAGCTGGATGAAAAAGAGCAAAAACACAGAGAGTTCACAGAGTTCCCCTCGTCCTCGTGGCAGCCATGTTTACGTCATGAATGTAAATCTGATTTCCTGACCACATTGAACGCACCGCCAAACTAGTCCCTCCACGGAATAGTGGAGCAACACCATGACAGTTAATATAAATAAAGCAAAGAATTAAACGGGTAATAAATGAAGCTCAAGTAAAGACCAATGATCCAAAGCAAGTTTCAAAATAAAACTGAACTGAGACCAGTTGCTGCCTCAGAGGAAGGAAATCAGACAGAAGACTGAAGTTACGTGTTCATCACAGCAAACTGTCACTTCAGGTTTTCTGAACATTCAGAGGAATTTTGAGACTCACGCAAATTAAACAAAACAGCAAAGGCCGCACGACAAAGTACAATAAATAACTGATCATGAAGTTTGTTCTGATGAAAGCTGAGGTTTAGTTTTCAGAGCTGCTGCAGCTTATTCGCTAGTTTTAGCTTCACTGTGTTTCTGTGAAATGAGCACAAAGTCTTAAAATTTGGACTTGAGATGAATTTAAGAGAAGTTATGAGCGATGGTGGAGCATAACATACCATAAAGACTTCAAGACTTTAAAAAGATGTTAAGATTGTATTTATTTACACAAGAATGGAGTTAATGTCTGTCCATCCTGATTGATTTAGAATCAGAGGATTTGTATTGATTTATTGATTACTTTTGATTTTTAAGAGGGGATCTGAGAGAGAGCTAAGGTTTCCAGACTTTGTGCTCATTTCTCAAAGATTTGTTCGACAGGAAGTGGTTGCTACCTTTCTCTTTATGTTGCTGGTTTTTATTACTAATTTCTTAAGGTTGGCCGTGTTTTTTTGACACGTTTGTTATTAAAAAAAAGTTTTAACTGTGGGGCTAACATTTTCTGACAACATTCAATGATTTTTAAGATATTTGTACCGATTAAAGGATCATTTTTGATACCCAGCACTCACATTAAGCTTATATATCTGAAGCAGAGTTCTGTTTTTGTTCTTCTTATTATCACACAAACCACAGACCAGTACGACCAGGACAGCAGGGATGATTCGATGAGCTCCAACTGTGCTAATAAAAAAGTTTGATTGATCCACACAAATCTCTTAAATCTGCTGGTTCCCACCAGCTTACTGGTCAGCCAAATTGGTTCGTCTGAACGTCAGGAAACCACAGCTGCAAACCATTCAAACCTTCCATGATTGAAGTAAACTTAAAAGAAATCAGAGAAACAAACATGTCGGCACGTTAAGTACAGAAATTAGTCAGGACGTGGTTAGCTTAGCTTAGCATAAAGACTGGAAGCAAAGGGAAACTGCTAGCCTGGTCATTGTTGCGTTTACATTTCTACATATATAACATGTTAATTTGTAGCTTTAGGGCTTTGAACAGACTCACGCTAGCTGTTTCCCTCTGCGTCCTTTATGTTAAGCTAGGCATCTTTTTATTTTTTTACTTTTTTTAAAATATTTTATTTAAATAAAATATATTTTAAGGTAAAATGTTTGGCAGCTTGTCGGTTTCCTCTGCAAACACAACAGCATTCATACTGACCTCACACAACTCTGAAGAAATGACAAATTCAAGCCTTTAAAACACATGAGTGTAAAAATATAAAGTACCTGTTTGTTTATATACTGTATATCAATAGTTTTTGTTCAGTCTTTTTGCTCTCCAGTGTCACAAAAGACATAAAAAGCAACAGGGATTTTTTTTTTTTCCGTCTGTTGAGATGAAGTTATTCTCCTCCTTCTGGAAATCGGAGACGAGACAAACAACAACAACAACAACAAAATCACAGCGGCCTCCGTTTCCCATGAGTCCTTGCTGTCTGTCCTCAGCCCACAGCTTTGTGTTTGCCGCCGCAGCATCGGCAGGCCACGCCGCAGCGGTAGCACGCCCTGAGGGGGGCGTAGCAGCACATGCAGGGCGCCAGCAGCGACAGGCCTACCAACGCCGTCCAGCGTAGGCAGAAGCGCTCGTCGCTGGTGTCGCACGAGCACGGGTCCGAGTAATCTCCCTCCGGGTCCGACATGCAGTGATACAGCAGGCTGTCTGCGCACCACATGAAGCTGACCCGCCTGATGCAGGTCTGAATGGGGTCGGGTGCTTCCTGGCAGCGCCCCCGCCCATTGTCCTCGTGGTTGAACATGTCCTGACAGTAAACGCAGCGTGAGCGCTCGCCGTCCACCTTCCGCCGCTTGCCTTTGGACTGCAGAGCTCTTGGCTGCACCGTCACCACCGCCCGGCGGCCGCCGCCCAGCTCCAGGCAGCCGGGTTTCCCGTCGCAGCTCAGCGGGTACGGGTAGGTGTAGTCGCTTTTGGGTGGCTCGCTCTTGGCGAAATGCACACAGGCGTCGACGTTGTCGGGCTGTGCGAGTTTGTCGCGTGTGGCGTTGGCGTGACGATAGTCCTCATAGCCGGTGAGCCAGGTGCGCTCGCGGGGGTTGATGCGTACGATCTCTTCCTCCTCTACCTGGAAGTTGACATGGCGAGGGAACATGTGCACCCCCTGCAGAGACACAGAGGACATGGACACAGGCTGTCCTGATTTCCTGGCTTCATGGACTCTTTGTGGTTTTTCTACAGATAAATCTCTACAAATGTGCAAAATTTTAAATAATGTTTCTGTACAATCTGGTACAAGGAGGTTCATGATGTTTTGTCATGTAATCTACCTTCAGCTGGACTTTTAGTGTCAGAACACAGAGCCCTCAGCTTTTTATCAAAGTTGGTTTCAAAAATCACTTTTGCAAATGTTTCTGTTTTCTTTCTGAAGAAAGAGAGATAGAACACACAATGAGTTTTGAGTGAGTAACACTGAACGTAAACATTAGTTTTGTTTAAAAGAAAACCTAACTGGGCATCAAATGAGATCTAACTTGTGTATCCAAGAGACAAACCAGTGGATGAATCACAGAGGCCAGCTGGTTTGCAGAGATCTCTACTTCTTATCTGATGATGTGTGCTGTATCACTTTGTACTTGTAGTCCTTGTTATAGCGCCCTCTATGGACCGATTGGTTGTTTTTTTTTGTCCCCCCCAATTAGGTTCCAACTTTTGATTTGATTTTGATTGACTGCATGAAATGAAACCAAGCCTGACTCTCTGCCTCACCTGGTCCAGGAAGTAGTGATCGGAGGGCCGGTGGTGCTCGTACAGATGGCCCAGGATGCAGTGGTGCCGCCGGGCCTCGTAGAAGTTGTGCGGTGCCAGAGTGTGCATCGCCGGCTCCCTCTTCTGGGACGAGTTGGATGAGCTGTCAGTGGCCGTCTGGAGGAAAGAGACGAGACATGATGTTCATGGCCAAAACATTAAGGTAAACATGAGTTTATGGTCCCCTTTAGAGTCAAACAGACCATAAAGCAGGGGACGCTTTAGGACAGGTCGTTACCATGACATTGTCCTATCTGAGAGTTTAACATCAACCCTTTCAGTGTGTTTTCAGTTCGTCTTTAATGTCATACTCATCTTATAAAAAAAAAACATCAGTGATCAGTTATACTTTGCTCCTCCTTCTGGTGTCTCTTCTGGTTCCAAAAAACCAACATGGCAACCGCCAAAATGTTGAAGTTGAGGCTTCAAAACCGCAGTCAAACCAGTGGGTGGCATCATGGAGAATACGTCCACCTCTTAAATGCGGTCTGTGGTTTTGGTTTTGACTGATGTGGTGCTAGATCTTTTAAGGCATTATAAGGCTTTCTCGTTCATGTCGGCTAAACATTCATTGTCTGGAAAACTCCACCTCCTCAGATCGAAAGCTTATGCCAAACAACGCGACTCCTCTCTGAAACCACCTGAGCTTCACTCCCCCAGATCTCTGTCTGCAATTAGACAGCGAGCGAGGAGGAAAAAAGGAAAAAACACAAGCAGAGCTCTGAAGTCTTTGTGTTTTTATTGGGTCTGTCGTAAATGAATCCCAGCCCGGCGTTTTTGCGGCCTGCGGCCCTGCGAGCGCTCGGCGGCGTGCGCTGGGTTGCGTCATCCTCTGAGTCGACACAAGCTGCAGCTTTCATGTGGCTCAGTGGGATCACACAAGAAGACTTCATCCAAGCACCAGAAAACTGAGGAACCTGCCGAACTTCACAGCAGAACGACCAAACCGCTTTCTTTTGCTGGTATTCATTCGATATTTCAGTAAATTTCCAGATTTCTCCACATGCATTTTAAGAGGTCACCGGTCTGATCGACAAACGGCGCCTGAAGCAACCAAGTCACCAGAAAAAAATGTTACCATTGGGTGTTTTTGCGAATCACAGATACGTTGATAGTACTGCTCCTATTCCTGTATTCTATCCATCCATCCATGGAGCAAAATCACTTGAGGTAAGGCTGGAGGAAATATCAGGTTTGTGTTGAGATAACGACATCATAAAGCAACCAAACCAATGATTAGGTTTAGGAAAGAACAGCATGATGCTTTGTTTGAACAGAAGTTCAAAACCTCCACAGTTCCATAACTGGATCCTTTAAATCTCCTTCAGAGGAAGTGCTGCATCATGACAGGGTGGCTTTTATTTACTCCAGACGAGGGTCGATCTACATCCTCATTGTCCCGAAAAGCGCCACAGAGTCCGAGGCGCTGAAGACCGTCCTCTTCCTCTTCCTCTTCCTCAGGACGGATGGGAATGACGGTCCAGCCTCGTTCCCCCTCAGCCAGCCACATGAGGCCAGCTATGTACAGGTCAGGTCAGACTCTCCTCCTCTGGACATCCCGTGGAAACGACACCGCCTTTTTCTTTGAAAGCAGTGGAAAGACTGAGCTGCCAAGGGACGTTTTTTTTTCATAATCACAGCGCTTGTAGCTTTTAAATATATATTATGCCTGTCAAAATTAGCACGTTTCTGGCAACACATTTCAGCAGGTTTGTCCGAGTAGAGCATTTGTTGTGCAAATTAGCGCATTAATGTGTTACCTTCAACAGCCCTACTTTTAAGTATTGTGGCTTTACACATTAAAACTTCTGTACAAGATATTTACAGCATGATGATGTGTCATATCTGGGTGGTAAGCACTTTAAAACTATACCTCCATGTGTCATAAAACAGCACGGACAATGTCAGATATTTAACATTATTAACAAGTTATATATTAAATGAACACTGAGTGTTCACTCCCAATTTTGCTGTGTAATGTAGATAAAAGGAAAAGTTGTTTCTGTGCCTCAAAAAAACAGAAAAATAAACTTATAGCTTTTTTTTGTGTGCTGCATCAAATTAATAAACTTTTAGAGCATCTTAAATGAGCTAAAATCGTCTGGAGTTGTTGACACGATGGCAGCGAGGTGTGCTGTTTTTGTTTTTTTTGTTTTTTTTTTGCTGCAAACAGGACGGCGATGTCTCGCCTGAAACTCCACAGGATACCAAACCTCTCCATCCTTCATACAGTACTTCCTGTCTGACAATCCCCCAAAGCTACACACTCACACATCTCCTGTCCAAACAAAAACAGCTTCCTGTTTTCCCCTGATATGATATAATATAGAAAACAAAAAAATTAAGGACAAATGAGTCACAGGAGTGAAGGATGGGGAGGAAGTTTTTCAGTATTTAAGCTTTGCTCAGATAAACCATCAACATGCCAAACGAGCTGCAGCACATTTACTGGAGCTGTCCTCAGTGTTTTAACAGCTGCAGGACGGAGGTTTCTCACCGTGAAGACGTCATCGTCTCCGAGCTCCGTCTCATTCTGCAGCGTCGATGAGGACGTGGTCGAGCCTGGAGGACACACAGGAGAGCTTCTTTTATTTTTATGCTCCGGACCTTTCGGGCCAGATTTGGGTTTTAAAATGTAAGTTATATTTGGACTGTAGCCGGTGTGAACAATCATTAAGATCAGTTCAATTGACTTTAATGATGCAAATCCAATTTTTATTTTATATACTTTATATGTATATTTCAGATAGGCTTTGTTCCACTGTTGATGGCCTAACACCACAGGAACATCTGGAAAGATGACCGTTGACAAATTGGGGACTTCGCTTGACTCTCATGTAGCATATGTAGCTTAGCTTAGCACAACAACTAGAAGTGAGGGGATAGATTAGCCTAGCTTCCATCCACTCCAAAGCTGACTGACTGACAGGTTATACACAACACAAGCTAACACATCCTTCTTGTTTTTCTTTGCGGTGACGGCGTGTACCTTCCGTCAGGTCTTCCAGGGCCTTCCTCACGCCACGGTCGAAGGCTCTGGCGTCCGACGGGCTCTGGAAGGTCAGACCGCACTTCCTGTTGTCCACCTTCCAGTGGTGGAAGGTCGGCGTGGCCTTCGTGTAGACCAGATCCTTTTTCAAGAAACATTCCAGAATCACCTGGGAAAAAAAACGCATTAAAAAAAACAAGATGTATACATACGTAATATTCTAATATTTTGGTAAGCACTTTACACTGGGTGGTGGTCTAATACATTTGTTCAGTACCGTGTATCAATAAAAAGGAGAAATGTACCATCAACAGGAAACTGGGTGTCAGAAGATGTGACACTTAAACAAAAACAGGCTCTTTATTAACAGGAAACGGCGGCGCACCGACCTGCTTGTCTTTGAGGCGTTCGCCGTGGATGAGGAAGGCGTTGCGTCCCAGCAGACCGCTGGGCAGCAGCCGGCAGACGCCCACTCTGCTCAGGCAGCCGTCCTGCGCCAACCAGCCACCGCTCGAGTCGTCCCTGGTCATCACCACCGCTTTGACTCGCACAATGTAGCTGTCACTGCAACGGAAAAGAGACGAGTCTGTTGGCATGGCAACCAGTCGGCTGAAGATGACGGCAAAATATTTATTTACTTTTTCTGATTAGTTAAAATCTCCATAAATGAGGAGCAAGCAAATCCTGAATCAAGTCCCAAGACAAGTCCTGAGATAAGTCCCTAGTCAAGACCTGAATCAAGACAGGCAAGTCCCATATCAAGTCCTGAGTCAAGTCCTGAGTCAAGTCCTGAGTCAAGAGCTGAGTCAGGACAGGCAAGTCCTGAGTTAAGTCCCAAGTCAAGTTCTGAGACGTGTCCCAAGTCAAGTTCTGAGACGTGTCCCAAATTAAGTTCTGAGTCAAGTCTGGAGTTGAGTCCCAAGTCAACTGAACTTTCAAAGTTTTTCAGAAAGTCCCAAATGAGAAACGAGACCGCTCACTCTGAAATCTGAAACAGATCATTGAAGATGGAAATCGAGACTTATGGATCTCTCTAATGGCTCAGTAATGACAATTCTCGGATCTATAAATGACGTCACGAGCAGTAAACAGTTGAGAAACTCTGGATTGCACCGACCGACGGCGAGCGAGTTCATAAAGGTGACGTTGTCCAATCAGGACGTGCAAACCCCATCCATCGCCTGAGCAGAAACTCAATCCTCACATTCAGAAAAAAATGGAGGCTGAAGCATGTCCAGGTAAAATTCAAAAATAAAAACCTCTCGCTGTCTCTCTCCGCCTTGCCTTTTGTACTCAGACATCTCTCGTACATCCTGTTTCCACAGTCACAGAGTCACGGCGGTCTCCGTTGACGACAGGCTGTCGAGCTCTGCCGCCACATCCTAACTGAACTATGTGATTCAGCCTGCCTGTCAAACAGATGGTGTGTGTGTGTTAGCATGAGTCATCACTGCATTTGCCGGCAGTGACACACACACACACACACACACACACACACACACACACACACAGGAGGGACTATATACTTGAGTTTGGTTCCAAAGAAAGAAAGATCCTCCATTTGCGAACAGTGACACCTTCACTTACAAAATGACTGACGTTGGAAAATGTAAATGTAAATCGAGATCATCTCTGCAATGACTGGACAAGACAAGAAGTTTGAGGATGGTTTAAGGTTTATTACATTGGTCTTTGTTTTTAAGTTCTGTGCATTATTGCTCTGTTATTATTCATAGGAAAAATACACAAATCTACATTATTAATGTAATATTCCCTTTTCCATGAGATTGATTCAAGTCTCAAGTCAAAACAGTCAAGTTCCAAGTGAAGTCTGTCTTGACTTGGCACATATTAGTTTTGACTCTGGACTTGCCTGTCTTGACTTACAAGTCCAGAGTGAAGTCCCAAGTCAAAACTAACAAGTTTCAAGTAAATTCCCAAGTTAAGACAGTCTTGTAAGATAAGTCTTGAGTCAAGACTGACAAATTTCAAGTGAAGTCTGTCTTGACTTGGGTTGCAACTTGTCAGTCTGTTTTGACTTGGGACTTATTGGTCTTGACTCTTGACTTGCCTATCTTGATTTGGGACCTGACTCAAGACAGGCAAATCTTCAGTCAGGTCCAAAGTCAAGACTTACAGGTCCAGAGTAAAGTCAACAGTCAAGACCGATAAGTCCCACATCAATTCCCAAGTTAAGACAGTGAAATAAGCCCTGAGTCAAGACTAACAAGCTCCAAGTCAATTCCCAGGCAAAGGCAGAAAAGTCTTGAGTCAAGACTGACAAGTTACAAGTCAAATCCTAAGTCAGGATAGGCAAGTTTAGGGTGAATTCCCACATCAAGAGAGGGAAGTAAAGAGTCAAGATTGATAAGGCCCCAGTCCATCCCCAAGGTATGACAGTCAAGTCTTGAGTCGGGTCCCAAGTCAAGACTAACAAGTTCCAAGTCAATTCCCAAGATAAGACCGACAAGTCTTGAGTCAAGATCCAAATCTAAACAGGGAAGTCCAGAGTGAATTCTCAAGTCAAGACTGACGAGTGAAGTTCCAAGTGAGGTCAGTCTTGACTTGGGTTGGAACTTGGGACTTATCACCCTTGACTTGCCTATCTTGAATTGGGACCTGACTCAAGACAGACAAATCAAGAGTCAGGTCTCAAGCCAAGACAGTCAAGACTTAAGCATGGTTTATGCTTCTACGTCGCCGCAGACCCCTACGCGGACCCTACGTCGTAGCCTGACGCGCACCTCCAAAAAATCCTGACTACGCATCGCATCAACGCGTTGAGACGCGAACGGCAAGGACTGTGATTGTTCCCCTCAGAAGGTAATTTCCGGCTGTTGCTTTTCCGGTCAACAACTCAACAACACCGCTATTAGCGGAGTGGCACGAGCGGTACGGAATGGTCGGACAGACCACCTCCACAAACGTCTTCTGTGCTTCAACATTTGTAGTAACAGCATTTCTTTTTCAATTTTATGAGCTCCATCTCCAGAAACGCTCCATCTCAGTTGTCATTGTTTACTGTCGGAAAAAAACCAAGGAATCCGATATGAGCCCCCAGAAGGCACACAAAGACACAGACACACCCCCCTAGCAGCTTGGCGGTGAATTGCAGAGCAATGCGTTCCCTCGACGCAGAGCTTCAAATGCTCAACGACGGTGTCGGGTCTACGCCGCCGACGCAATGCAGAAGCATAAACCAGGCTTTACAAGTCCAGAGTGAAGTCAAGAGTGATAAGTCCCAAGTCATTTTCCAAGTGAAGGCAGAAAATTCTTGAGTCAAGACTAAAAAGATCCACGTCAATTTCCAAGTTAAGACTGACTTGAGTCAAATCCCATGTCAGGTCTAACAAGTCCCTAGTCGGGACAGAGGGTGGATATATTGTAGGTATATTCAAACACACTAGGAGGAAAAACAATGTGTGTTTTTTTACATTAAAGCACGTAAACATGTTCTAGTAGAAACACAAAATACAAGAATGGACCAGGAAATGAGCAACAAGATAAAAAAAAAATACACATCCAACCAACAGTGTGAAAGAAATAATCTTGAACACCTGGTCGATTTAATATTATTTAATTTAATTTTCTGCACACAAAACACAACAGCAGTATGTTGACCCTAAAAGATGCAGTAGTCCAGTCAGCATCTATGTACATTTCTAAATTCATGTAATTCATTCGTGTCTCTGTGATGCAGCTCTGTGAGTGTTATATAATATCACAGCACACACAGCAGGTCTTCTCAGGTTAGAAAATGTAGGTTGGCTGTTAGTGGGAGGACTGCGCTTATCAGCAGTGTGTGTTTGTGTCAGGCTCATAAAGAGAAGGTCAAAGGTTTATGGTGTGCAACGCCCACCTCTACCTGCACAGGTGTGGTGATGTCATCCATCTCTCAGATAATAACCACCAATGTCGGTTTCTACCGACCACACTCTTAGTGATGACACAGTGATACATAAAAATGGTCAAAACAATACAAACTGTAGTCGCCGGCCTTGGTGATCGCTTGTTCCTGGACTCCCTTTGCATGCTTTCTTTCCCTTTCTGATGTTTCAGACGAGCTCCATAGCGCCACCATGGCACACTTTAAGTTTCAGCTTAAATCCCTAGGAGGAGTATGCAATTGAAATACCTTAAAATCGGCTAAAATCCAGAAAAACTGTTTTTCATGGCAGTGCCACGGCCACGCCCTTTGACCTACTAGCCTGATTTTGGATATTACGTTCCCCAACATCTAATTTACATCCCTAGGAGTAGTATGCAATTGAAAATACCTTCAAATTGGCAAAAATTGCAAAAAAAAAAAAGAAATTTCAAATAAAAATGACAAACTTCCTGTTGGGCGTGGCCCATTTTTTTGTTCATCTTGGACTCTTACATAAGCTAATAATACAGGGGCGGGGCTTAATTTTTGAAAATTTCTAGGGGGCACTATCGAGCACACACAGCTAAATATTGCAAGAAAGTTTGCAGCGCTGCATTAAGGGGCCCATTTGAAATAAAATCTGTCCAAGAATAATGATTGTGATTATCCCAAATAATACAGTTTACATTGTGACTTTATCACAAATAAAAGGAAGAAGCCTCAGGAACCCACGAAAAAACAGATTCATGCAGACATTCAGTTCAGATGTAAAACAGCTCTGAGATCAGCACTGCTTCAAACATTTGGTGATAACAGCAGCTTCACCACGCCTGAGTCATACAGGAACACAAACCACGCTAACGCACCACATGACCCACGCTGAGCCCTCTCTCTTTATCTCAAAACTACACATACTGTGTTTTTGCAAACTTTGATGTTCCAGTAGCAATCAGAGGTTTCTTCTAATTAAAAAATAGGAGAATAAATGTGATGGTTCTCTGTTGATTTTTTTTTTTTTTTTTTTTACTCCTCCATCCCTTTGTTTTTTTTCCAAGCTGGACAGGAAGTGGTCCTCCCGGTTCAGCTAATGAGACACACCTGATTCACACCCACAGTCAAGCCCACCATAAAAAGCCTGCTCTCAATCACCTCCAAGCTGTTGACCATTTATTATTTTAACTTAAGTAATCAAACGTCTCCTTTCCTGTTTGATCAACTTTCATCATGACTTTGACTTTAAACTTTATTACAATATGGAGCTTTACTTTGAAATTATCTGGTATCTGTCCTCCTTTTATTACAATACGGAGCTTTACTTTGAAATTATCTGGTATCTGTCCTCCTTTTATTACAATACGGAGCTTTACTTTGAAATTATCTGGTGTCCCTGCCCTCCTCAGAGGACGCAGTAATGAAACGGCTGCATGATATTTTTTATCTTTTCGAGTGGTTTCTTTTGGTCAGAGGATATGCGGCACAAGTTTGCACCACAAATGTTCGGATGCCACATCCTAAACTCCACCCTCACCTGCTGCTCAGGTGAGGGTGGAGTTTAGCAGCCAGCTTGTTGTTGTGCTGAAATATGAAGCAGTGCATCTGAGATTAAGTAGAAAAGATATGCTTAAATAACAAGGTAAATAAGTAAACTAGTGTGTGTGTATATATATATATATATATATATATATATATATATATATATAGACAATATATACATAAAATAAGTAATCAATGTATTTAAAAGTATATAAAAATATATTAAATACATAAAAACAGTGATTAGTCAACTAATAATCAGAACAGTACAGAAGAATATTCATAAACTCCTTTGATACTTGTTTAATCCTGACGTAAATGTCAGAAAATTGCGTTGCAGATGTGGACATTTCCTGTTTTTTCTGCTTTCTATCATATTAAAATTGATATTTTTGGCTCATAGCCTTCAGCACACAGTGTTTTACAAATTTATTAGACCACCTGATCACCTCTGCTATTTTTTTCATTTTCCTGGATAACAACAATAATTATATATTTTATCATTAAAGATACCATTTTGATTAAAGAGCTTGGTTTACAGAAATATTAAAAATGTTGTGGTAATCAGCTGTTCCCACCTGACACTGGGTGGTGGGATAGTCCTTTTTTTACACTCTGTATAGAACCGCTGAATCATCACACTTGTGTTTTGTTCCTCCAGTGTCCCGTTTAAAGTGTTTTTAGCTGAAGGAAGTTAAATGATGAACCCAGCAGCACCAGCAGCTCAGATGGAGGTCAGCGCTGATATAAAATCGATCCAGTGGGGGGGCTGGTGAAGTGGGATGCTGCTTCCTGACGACCTTTCCTCAATGTCACTTTAAACGCCCTCCTCCCCTCCGGCGTTATCGACGGCTCTCTGCTGGCTCGTTCGATAGAAAACACCCCCACAAAAACACCTCTGGAGTTTCAGCCCCACGCCGTCCAACGAAAGCCAAGAACACTCCACCCAAAAAACAAAACAACACTGAGCAGGTAGCAGATCAGATCAGCGTCACAGAGGAGGAAAGAAACCAGGACATATTCATATTTAAGAATCAGAGGATTTTCACTTATTTTTTTCTGACAAAAAACTTATTAATTAACAAAATGGTTGGTAAATTGGTTAATCGGTTAATTTAATAGTTGAGAAGTAATCGATTAATCGGTCGAACACTGCAGCTCTGGTTCACAAACCACAAGGACTTGTTTTTAATTAAGATAAGATACAACTTAATTTATCCCAGAGGACACTGCTGTGCAACAGAGCCAATACAAACAGAACTATTACATTAATCGCCAAATATTTTGATAATCGATAAATTTGTTTGAGTATTTATTTACAGAGGAAAAAGCTCAAATTTAAACAAAAACTTCTCTGATTGCAGCTTCTTAAATGTGAACATTTTCTGGTTTCTTTCCTCCTCTGTGACAGTAAACTGAACATTTTTGAGGACAACGTCTTAGGATTCAGAACATTTATTATCATTTTTCACCATTTTTTTCTGAATGAATAATGAAGCTTAATCAAGGAAATAAACTATTTATCTGACTGGATTTTCTGACCTTGAACAACATTAAGGAAAACCTCTAAATATGATTGATTATTAAAAAATGTAACAATCAGCTAAATAAAAATTAAGACAGCAGTTAATCCATTAATGAGTTGATTTGTCAATTATATTTTAATTAATCAGCGATTGTTTGGTTTAAGAATGAATTGATTAAAGGTGCAGTGAGCAGGCACCGAAATATATTAATAAAGTTCAGTAAAGAAATGACAAAGATATGTTTGAAGGCGTTTTAGTTTATAGCCATCGCGTTTTAACATAATGATAAAGAACGGCTGTAGAAAAGCTTTTTATTGATAAATAAAATACGCGTCTAGACTCTTTTTAGGAGAACATCACATGTATATTGACCAAACTGGAGCTCATTTCTTTACCTCACTTGTATTTTATCAGCTCAGAGGTTTGAGTCAGAGTGCATAAAACTGGAGCTAAAAGTGTAGGAGGACTTTAATAAGTGACCACAGGAATAAAAGACGAACAGCCTGCTTCTGTCTGCTGAACGTGCCGCCATGAGTCATGTGTTTACCTGCAGGGGTGTGCACAGAGCGTCCAAAGAAAAGACAACCTGCTCCGTCAGGTTACCTGCTGGGACAGACTGCCTGGTTACCTGAGGACACCATGCCTTCAAACTCACGGCAACTTTTAGTGCCGCCTTACAACCGAGCGTCTGGAAACGATCCACATCTGAGGCAATACCGAGTCAGCGTCCCTAACTGTCTCAGTATGCTTCAACCCAACATCAGAAGAACTAACGGAACTTGCCTTGCACTCGAACGCACCACAAAGATAGTACGGCTGGGTATCACCAAGTACCCCGCGATACGATACTATCACAACATATTGCCCGCGATAACGATAATATCACGATATAACGATTCTGCGATAATCAATATGTCGTAAGAAATTTCATCCACGATACATAACGAAATTCAGAATTTATCGACTACAAAACATTGTCAATCAATTTCACATGAATGACAGCCAAGTGAAACAAAGAGCATAC
This sequence comes from Synanceia verrucosa, assembly GCA_029721515.1. NCBI lineage: Eukaryota > Metazoa > Chordata > Actinopteri > Perciformes > Synanceiidae > Synanceia > Synanceia verrucosa. The sequence goes on along the minus strand of CM056555.1, from coordinate 1,657,900 downwards.
TGCATAGACATATATATATACTGTATGTACGATGTGTCTTTTTTTAAATTGATAATGAGAAATTAAGAATTTATATTATATCACAAGACAAAATACTGTGATATATCACCATATTAATTTTTCCCACCCCTACTAGGTAGCAGCTGTAACTCTCAATACCAGCAGGTGGCGATAGTCCACGTTCGGCATTCAGAGAGGGAAACAGGATCAACAAGCCGTTGCCGTGATACAGAAGTAAAGACAATTTTTTCCCTGCTGCAGATTTAAGGCCGAAAACAAACCTCTCAGACGCAGATTTTTTTTTTTTTTTTTTAAAAACTCACCCTGATCTCTGTGACAAGCCTTCGACCAGCAGTGACCTGTAACGTTAGTGTACATTTCCCTGTAACAGTGCAAAGGGACTCTATATTATATTATATCGCAGTTGTATAAATAACAAATTTGTTGTATTTTTGTGCCAGGTGGATCCATGTTACGATGACAGGAGGTGAGTTTGCAGCTTCGCATGAAGTTGAACTTTCAGGCAAATTTACGAAAAGAGGCAGGAAGTTTCTACAAGGTTCTCATCGGTGAGTCTTTCAGTCTTTGTGTGTCAAAGTCGAATTCACACATATTTTAAAATCCAACGCTAGATGTACAAATATGTTCTAAATGACTAAATGTTCAGCTGATGCCTGAAGGCAACCTTTTCCTTCTGTCTAAACCTAAGTACGTGGTTCCTGCCCATAATACCAAGGTTTATTTTGAAAAGAACATGAAGAAATTAAAACGTGTTGCTGGATATTCGTAGGAAACCAAAATTAGGAATAACATCTCGTAACACATGTAAGTGTTACATGAGGAAACGTTACTTTTTGGTTAAAGATTTTATCGTCTCATCGGCACCTGAAACTTCTTGAGTGTTCTGGGGAGGAACGAGCAGCCTTAGAGTGAACTGGTCACATTATATATCCTGATGATGAGTCACAGCATCCAGCGGCCTCATTTCAAGGAGTCATGAGGCAGAAAGACACAGGAGGAACTGCTGCTTCATGCTAACCCTGCTTTTATGAATGAAGGACATCAGACACACATGGCAGCAAGAAAGACAAGCAGGGATGACGCAGAAAGTCCACTGTGGAGCCCATCATCATCCTCATCTTCATCCTCATCATCGTGATGTTCTGACCCCACATCACATCTGCAGGAGGCTGCTTCCTGTGTAATCTCCCCGACCTCAACCAACCTCCCCACCATGAGGAGGAGGAGGAGGAGGAGGCCCATCTTCATCACTTGAGCCCATAACAACACATCACCACTGGTTTCCATGTGTTCAACGCACAGACCTCGGCGGCGGCCAGAAACAATAATTACAGAATAATGATGATGATTATTATTATTGTAAGTATAAGCCTACAGGTTAACAGGGGTGTGAGGGTACTCACTCGTCTGGACGCGTGTCCTCGCTCATTTTTTCCGTTTCACCTCCGGTAATAACAAGCTCCCGCCGCGGCTGCACGGTGCGGTGTCTTCATGTTTCCTCGCCCTTCAGAGGCAGCAGCGGCAGGAGCGGCAGGAGCGGTAGCAGCGGCAGGAGCGGCAGGAGCGGTAGCAGCGGCAGGAGCGGCGGCAGATCCAGTTCTCTCCCGACCTCCGCTCGGTTCTTGAATCCCGTTGTGCGTTCAGTGTCCTCGTATCTCCGTCTCCTCTCCCTCCTCCTCTTCTCCTTTTCTTCCTCTTCTCCTTTCACTCCTCAATTACTGGAGCGCATCCGAAGAGGTGCGACCTCCTCCTCCTCCTCCTCCTACGCCTTTTCTTCCTCTTCTTCCTCCTCCGCCGCCTCCTCTACCTCCTCCCCCGCCGGGTCCGGCTGGAATGCGGTGACCGAAAATGGTGCGCTGGTATCGGTGAGGATGGCCCCGGACGAGCCCCATCTCCTCCTTACTCCATGTTGGATTCACTGAGTGCAGACAGAGAGGAGCGAGAGGAGCAGGAGGAGGAGGAGGAGGAGGGCGGTGACGTCAGACCCGAAGGACTGCAGAGTCACGTGCTATTACCATATAATAATAATAATAATAATAATGTAGGCTATAATAATAATAACTACTAAAATAATAATATTTATTTCATTTTATTAATTATTAATTGTTCTTATAATTATTTATTATTAACACTTTTGTTAATAATAATAATAATAATAATAATAATAATAATAATAATAATGTAGGCTATAATAATAATAACTACTAAAATAATAATATTTATTTCATTTTATTAATTATTAATTCGTATTATAATTATTTATTATCAATACTTTTGTTAATTATAACAATAAATAACAGTGTTAAAACTGGAAAATTGTCGCATATTATTTGCAGGCCTTGTGTACTAGACTAGTAGTACTACTAGCAGTTCTAAGAGGAAGTGGTACTTCTAGTGGTAGTATTGGTGGTAATGGTGGCTGTAGTTATAGCAGGCTGTCAGTAGCACTAATCACTGTACTGGTAGTTGTACCAGTAGAATTAAAACTATAAATAGTAGTAGTGTGTACTAATAGTAGGCTACTGTAACACTGGTATCTGGTGTAACATAGGTACTTTTATGCAAGTACACTGCAGTTTGAAATCTGTGAACTTGACTCCTGTTTTATTGCACTTTTTACTTTTGGAGTTGCAGGAGAGGAAGATAGCTGTTCATAATGTGACAAACCTTTTAATTCTATTTATCCATTTACTTCTCTCTCAGGTATGACATTATACTGTGTTATATTGTACTTTGTAGTATTTCACTCTCAGATACTCTAAACACTGCAAACTGTGTTCAAAATATCCCTCAGCGGCTTCTGTCTCATTTAAACTCTATGTATTACTGACACCTAGTGGTCGACTCATGTCACTTCAGCTGCACTTCGCAGCTGTTCTCCCACAATAACCCGCTGTTTATTTTATTATTTTATATCCCTTAGACTTTATTTACCTGTGAGTCTGTGTCTTTATTTATTTGTATAGTCCAGTGCAGATACTCGGTGATTTTAATGTGTTGCTAAAAAAAATCTTCTGAGCTTTAGGTAGTATTCAGAGGTGTCAGGGTAAAGGTTCATCACTCTCTTATCTAAAAGAATGAAATATACCCAATATGAATTTATATATACTGACACTCATTCTGACTTAAAATGTATTTGAAGACACATTTTTACCTCCGCCAAGGAGGTTATTTTTTCACCGGGGTTGTTTATTTGTTTGTTGGTTTGCAAAATAACTCAAAAAGTTGTGGACGGATTTTGACGAAAATTTAAGGATTGGCCGGAAGTGGCCTAACATGAAACTGATTAATTTTTGGTGGTGATCGGATCCGATTTGATGACACCACCAAAAATTGAAACCTGAAAATTTCGTCAAAAACCATCCATAACTGTTTGAGTTACTTTGCAAACCGACAAACCAACATACAAACAAATAAACTAGCCCTGGTGAAAACATAACCTCCTTGGCGGTGGGGGTAACTTTAAATAAAAAAGTCTCTCACTCTCTGAGTGCTTTTCTACTCACGTGTGTTTTAAATATATTTGACTTTCTGTTCTCACAGCATTTTGTTGTGTACTTTTATTTTGAAGGTTTGGGTTGGAGGAGGCGGGGCTTCTATGCGTTTCTGCCTCCCATTGGATAATTACACAAACTGGCGGCCATCTTGTTGTGTATATAAAAGCTGCTGCTCGCTGTCCTGTAGAGGATCGTTGATCGTAGGAGGAAGTGACGGCTTTTAAGTCTGTCCAGGTTGTCTCTTTTAAACCTAAAGCTGACCTTAAACCTGACCTACAGTGAGCCTGAACACTTCAGCAGGTATGTAACCAGCTACCTGTTCTACTTTACTTTAGCTGTTTCTTATCCAGAGCTCTTGTCTGAAGCTGGCAGTAAGAACAGCTTGTCAAGCTGTCTGAGCTTCTATTAGGCTGTAGAAATAAAACTGACTCGACTTGACAGCTAGCTAGCAGCCTTTTTCAGCTCCTCTCCTAGCATCCTCCTGTGAAAATAAATAAAGGTTTGTGTCTGCTCCTTACTGTTACATAACACTACCAGGCTAGCAGTGTTGTGCTAGCTACTGAATAATAGTAACTAGTTACAGTCACTAGTTACTTCATTCAAAAAGTAACTCAGTTAGTTTGTTGATTGCTTACATTAAAAAGTAACACGTTACTGTTAAAGGTGTCTTTTCAGTTGCTCTTTAGGACCCTGGGGAGTGAGAGTTTGTCTTATGGTGTGTTCACTGGAAGTCAGAACTTGGAGCTCTGATCGTCTTAACCTTAAAGTTTAGTGCTCTCAGCTCTTCCAGCCTTACAGACGAACAACAAAACATGTAGCTACTGTTTGCATCAGTAATAATGTTACTGCCCAATACTGCAGGCTAGTTGTAGCTAATGTTAGCGCATTAGCCAGCTATGTGTAGTGTTGGTGTGTCACATTTATTGCTCATACTTTGAATTTATCATAAGTATGAGTATAAGCATCTGTTTGAAGTGGAAGAGTTTGTGCAAAGGTTGACAATATAAAGCAATAGAGAAAAAGTCAAGATGTCTGCATGATGATGCACAATACACCTGATTTTAATGCGGCATCTCCAAACTAAAGTACAACAGGTTTAAGGCTTGTTTGGAGTGGAATTGCACAAATATGAGAGTGAACTGGGCTGCAGGAAGTTGTACAAACCACTAATGTTACTGTGCTGCTGCGTTTGAGGACACAAAGCTTCGTTTATCCACCTCTAGGACTGATTGATTTAAAGTGTCATGTTTGGTGAATATATTAACAGCAGCCATGCTGTTAACACTTCACAGACACTAGATGGGGCACATGGACAACAGTCCAGCAGTTAAAGTGATTTTTATTTTCTCTCCCCAGTTAAAACAGATTTGTCTTCTTGGTAAACTGATGGCATGTACATGTGTAGACAAGTTACTGCGCCATCCCACAGAGAAGTGAAGAGAGCGAAATAATACAGTGAAATCAGAGGGGAAATGAATGATGGACTTGTTACAGACTGTTATTATGTCATATGGGACCAGATGATTTAATTATGCTTTGTCCATTCAGAAACTCCTTACTGTGTTTAAAAGGGATTTCAAAAGACATTTGTCAGATGTGTTTTAATATAACATTTATTCTTGATCTACTGCGGGTCCCTGTTGATAAGGTGCGTTATTTATTCATTATTTAGTAATTAATTCGTAGTCCATTGATGACATTCTTATGCAGGTAAGCACAATATAAACTAAAAGTCCTAAAACTAGATTTAAATGTTAAACTGAACAGTATTTCATTTTCATCCCCAGTTTGAACTTTTAAATGGCTTTTATTCCATTGATATCTTCTTTCACTTTAGAGTACAAACACCAAAGTGATAATTTACAAAGACTTTAGCAGACAGCTTTGTTTCTCTACCTGTTGGCCTTCTTACGTTCCCTCGCGGTGACGCGCCTTTGCACGTCTCATGGAGGGTGCGTGGACGCGCAGGGACTCTCTGCTCCTTTAAGTGAGAGAAGAAACTACTCGCTCCCCTCCTCCTCCTCCTCCTCCCCCTCCTCCTCCTCCCCTCACACCCTGACGGCCTGCTCGGAGGGAGGAGGAAGCCGCTGAGCCGGAGCTGCGATGGGGATTTGAACGCACCTCCGCGCAGAAGACAGCGCCGCACGGCCCGGCTCAGAGCGCAGCGGACGGGTCCACTTCACTTTGTCCCCCCACCGGCTTGGATGTAAGCTGGTCGGATTCGTGCTGCTGACAGATCGGTCGCTGCTCGGAGCTGGAGGCCGGGAGCAGGACAGCGTCTGCCCGGTGCTGCTGCTGCTGCTGCTGGCGGAGCGTCGCCGTCAGTCGGTTCCCGTGGAGAGCGGAGAGGAGCGGAGCCCGCAGGGACCCGCGGCTGCTGCTCTCTGCGTGTTTGTGCCTTTCTCCCCGCGGATACACACGTTACACACGGGATTAACTAATTAACGCTCCTGTACCGGGGAGTTGGATGTGCGTTTTGCCCTGCGGGAATCACCTGGAGTCCAGGCGGAGAGACGCGGCCGATGGCGCAACGGGTGCGTAAAAATCAACTTTTGTTGGAGACACGATGAGACACGGAGAGACGGTTTGTCTCCAGGTCTGACTTCAGCTGCACAAGTTAAATAAACTTTGTGTTTGTGGGAAAAAAAAACAGTTTTTCTGAAACTGACCCCAAAACTCAGAGGGGAAAAAGAACAAAAAAAAAACAGAATAAAACTATTCAACTTACTAGTAAATTGTATTTTTTAGTTCTGTAATCGTTCTGTCAATGTAGCTAATTTAAAATTTACTACTTTTATGTTCACGAACTAGTAATAAAGCAAACTTTCTTCCGTGCGTAAAAGCAATTAAACAGGAAAGTCATTTCAGTTTTCTTTTTTTTTGTTGGTTTTTTCTCAACTAATTGAGACAAATTACCATCAAATTATATTAACATATTTATATGAAAGATATTTACACACGTGCCCAAAACACGTTTGATTTGATAAATCATAAATGCAGCAGTGAGACAATAACGGAGCTTTAATTTAATTATATTAGTTCCCAAAGAAAAACAATGTGTGAGAAAATAAGAATGATTTCTTAGGTTGTAAATTGAGTCTTTTATGGATCAGAAATAATTATAGTTTTCATCGTAAAAGTTGCTGTGATTTGTAGAAACTGTAGCTTGAGATTTATTTCTTCATTTTGAATTGTAGGCCTTCGTTTTTTTTCAGTTGATTTATGACAAAAGTTTTTTTTTTTGTTTTTTTTTTTTTAAAGAAATTAACAAAAACTAAGTTTTTAATTCAACTAAATATGCAAACTTTTTTTTTTTAATTTTTAATCTTCAGACTAAAGTCTTATTTGTGGTTGAAGTATCTGAGGAAACTTCTCTCTGCACACTGTTTGTTTCGAGTCTTTTTTTTTTTTTCCCTTTTTCGGCCGTTTGTGCTTCAGAATAAAAAGCTTTTATTTTGTTTCTTTCACGGCTGATTGACTCTGTTGAACCGGAACTCAACACACAAACACATCAATGAACTTTTATTCCATGAAAACATTTCCATTATTAAAACACTTTTGTTCAGCGTGGCGGCTGTTTATCCAGGTCAAAGTTTAAACTGAGAGTTTTATTGATTATTGATTTTATTGATCAGTCTGATCTGAGCGCAAATACACAGACACGCTTTAATGAGAGCTTTTAATGACTCTTTATCACATAAAACTCTTTATAGCTCGAGGCTAAATATCCGACAGATTATGTAACTGTTTGGAAGCAGTGGAGACCTGTGGCTGTGTGTTAAATTAGGAAACAAAAAATAACGAAACCAACAGGAAAGAATAAATTCTAATTGTTTAAATGATAAAACAATCATTATTGTCTTTTGCTTACAAATCACTTTTTGGCCTATTAATGGAGATAAACATTATCATACAGTAACTATGGAAATACAGCAGGTTCTTTATAGGAATAAAACAAACAAAAAAAAAAAAACATTTAATTTTGAAATAATTTTTTTTTGTTGGTTTTTCTTTAGTGTGAATTACTGTGTAATAAAAATAAAATGGGTGAAATAAAAGCAGATGGAAGTTACAAAAACAATCATTAAAAGAAAAAATATGAACAATAAACTTCAGCTGTTTCAATTAAACAACAAATTGATTTCCTCTGGAATAAGTTGATTTATTTTTTCTATTGATTTATTTTAAATCTTTTGCTGATATGTAGATAAATATGCAACGTTTAAAATTTTAAACTTGTTTTGATTTCTTTGTTTCTTTCTTTGTGTTAAGTATCAAATGTTTTTGGCTGCAGAGTGAAGTATTTGAGGAGGCTGGACAGTATAAATAATATTAAAAGGGAGCGATAGGAGCGCTGACGGTCCGCTAGTTAGGAGGTTTATGAAGTTTGAGACGTCTTGTTTGGACTCAACAGTTGTTGTTTTTTTCCCCATTTGACTCTTATTTTTTTTTTTTAAAGTGTTCATGATATTTTGTCCACCCCTGTATGTAGAATCCTCCATGTTTTGTCTCTAGTGTGATATATTTTTTTTTTTTTTTTTAAGGAAAAGTTGTCAATAATTTACCTTTTCTTACTTTTTAAATTTAGTTTTCAGATAAAAACTTTTACACAATAAATAAACGGTGGGTGGACATAACAAAGTTCAGTTTTAGTTGACAGAGACATTTTAATTCCTCGTGTTGTGCGATAACTTAACTTTATTTTTTATTTTCACTGTAATTCATAAGTGGAACGCTCCTCAGAGTAGAATGATTCTTTTACTTCAGGTTTCACTGTTTTTATTTTGAAAAGTCACAAACAATAGGTTGATTAAAATTGTGAGAATCAGTATTTTTAAAAGATTATTTTCCAAAGCAGCACAGTATTAGTTATAAGGGGGTGGACATAATAAGAGGAACACCTGTAGCTTTTAGACGTGACGTTGACTCTTTGAGGTTCATCATACTGCAGAGTGTTCCAGATATTTCTACTTGTACATGGAAAAAAATCACCTCATTCTTCTATGAAGAAGAGTCTTTTTTACGTTTAGGGACAGAATCAGTCACACTTGTGTTTCTTTTTCACAAATTCAGTGTTTGTTGTGTTTGCTGCAGCCCGTTAAACATCTGATAAACGCCGCACACAGTTTGGTTTTATCACATTTATCTCGACCTCCCGTCAGGTCAGCGATCAGCTCCAGAGGTCAAAAGGTCACACGCCTCTTATCTGTTTTTCAGTATGAAGACCTGGCCCACTACGGGCTGGAGGGGGTGGGTGGAGTGTATGGAGACCCACACCACCACCACCACGCCGCCGCCGCCCGCTCCCTGCAGGCTGTGCACCTGGCGGCCGCCGCCACCACCAGCCCGTACCCGCCACACCAGTACGCCCAGTCCACCCACACCAGCGGCAACATGGCCGCCACGACCGGGGACGCCGTCAAGAGGGACAAAGACGCCATTTATGGGTATGATGAGTAAAAAAATGTTTAATCTGTGCGTGAAGAAGTGAAGCCTGCTGCTTGTTCAAAACGGGAAAAAAAGTAGATTTATGTCCTTTAATTTGAGTAAAAGAAGCAACGACGATGTAGAAAAAGTGCTACTAAAGTGCAGTAAAAATACACGAATGAGCAGCAAGTATCAACAGTAAAAGTACTCATTATCCATGAAGTGTTTTCATGTCTGTGTCCTATGATAAATTCATTTGTTTCAGCCATGGCTTCTCCTTTAATCTTTAATCTCTAATGAGAGTCAGCTAATTTACCCATAGATTGAACGTTAATGATACTAAGCTGCTTTAGTGTTGTTTTTGCCAAACCCCCAGTCTTTTAATTTGAAAAACACTAAAAGTGTAATATCTGATTTTTATGTTCCTGTCCAGATTACTGTTTTTTTTTTATTTTCATAAAGAAAATAAAGTCTGTTATTTTTTTTATTTTTTATAACTAGCTTGTAACAGTTTTTTATAATGTAGACTCAACAGATAATATATGTATTTTTTAAATTTGCATGTACCTTGTGCATCATGAACAGCGGCTTTGTGTTTCACTACAGATTTTGTTTTTACAAACCATTTTCTCACTCCCTACAGGTGCTGCCATGCAAATAATTGAGGTTTTCATTTGTCCGGGTTTTGCATTTCTGCGTTTGCCTCAGTACAATGTTTGTTTTCCACTGATTTGGTTTTCACTTTCTACTCCTCCTCTCTCTCTCCTTTCCTTTCAGACATCCTTTGTTCCCTCTGCTCGCACTGATTTTTGAAAAATGTGAATTGGCGACGTGCACGCCCAGAGAGAGCGGCGTCGCCGGGGGAGACGTCTGCTCCTCGGACTCCTTCAACGAGGACATTGCCGTCTTCTCCAAACAGGTACAGGAGCGTTTCGTCCACGTGTCGAAGTTAATACAGAACAGATCTGCAGGATCAGAGAGAACCAGGGCCGGATTAAACCTCCAGGGGGGCCCCTGGGCCTGTGTGAGCCGAGGGGCCCCCCTGCTGCCACCCCATTCATCCCACTTTCTGTGAACTGTGTGTTTATTAGTCTGCAAGGAAAGAAGAACAAAACGTAGAGGTATAACAGAATTTTCGTGATCACAAATACCAATAAAAGCAAATAACTTGAAGTGAAAGAATTAACAAATTTTGAAAGTGTCCTCTACTCTACCTCTGATAAAACAAGAATGGAACAAGGTAAAAACAAACATTTTTTTCATGATGAAATAGAGAGTCTCTTCTTTCATTTGAGCTATTCACTGTTTTCAGAGTCATAGTACAAAATATTCTGTGGGTCTAGAAATGTGACTGAAAATGGGCAAAATGCTGGAACAAGACACTTCAATGAGTTGATGTCTCTGGGTTTTGAATTTTAAATAAATTGTAATGTTTTAAAGGGCCAGTGCGTGTAATTTAATGGGATTTATCAGAAGAATATAACATCAATAAATATGATTTCTTTAGTGTATAATCTGCTAAAAATGAGAGCCGTTGTGCCGTTTGTCGCTAACGTTGCTCGTTGGCAGCTTTTATTTAACGTTTCGCCTCATATCTCAAAGCTAAGCTAACTTCTGCTCCACTCGCGCACACATTCGCCACCATAGTCCTTCATGCTTGGCACACTGAAGAGGTTGAAATCCACATTTTGACTAAAAACATATTTGTTCTTTTAAATATTTCATCGAAAGGTGATGGAGGAGGTTCATGAGTTCAGTTAACTGCGGGTCCTCTCTTGGCCTGAGGCGTCTGTGACACTTCCTGACTTCTTGGTTCTTCTTCTCAGGACTTTTTTTGTTTGCACACCTCCTGGCATTTTGGGGAATAGTGCGTTGAGCATAAACACCATCTGTGGGAGGCCACACCTCTCACAGGAAGCCTGCAGGTTGGCTGCATCGTTTAATAATTATAATATTTTTTCCTGTTTAGATCCGATCAGAGAGGCCTTTATTTTCATCAAACCCAGAGCTAGATAATTTGGTGAGTTACTATTATTATACTGTTATGATATTAAATATCATTGTATTATGAAAGTCTCACTTGCACGTTATTATAGTATTTATTTTGTTTTTGAAGATGGTCCAGTCGATACAGGTGCTGCGTTTCCACCTCCTGGAGCTGGAGAAGGTCAGTGACCTTTGACCTTTTAATCATCTCTACTTTAACCAACGTCTGCTGTTGAATATATAGTGATTAAGAAAAAAAACCCAATTATAATCCTATAATATTTCAATAATATCACTCTTACCCTCCTAGTATTTTATGTATGGATCTGCTGACAGTTTTAAATATGTCTTGTTTCATTTTCCAGGTTCATGAGCTTTGTGATAACTTCTGCCATCGATACATCAGCTGTCTGAAAGGGAAAATGCCGATCGATCTGGTTATAGACGACAGAGACGGAAACAAGTCGGACAGCGAGGACTTCATCAGGTCATCAGGGAACATGGATCAGGTGAGGTCGCCATCACTTCCTGGACATGTCTGAATAGACTGAATAGCAATAGTAATTTCATTTTAGCATTTAAAGATATAAATTTGATTAAAGAGCCTGCACATACTGGTGGATTAACCATTGCAGAAATATTACAGATATTTTGGTAATCAGTAGTTCTGTTAATTTAGGGCAGAGGTGGTGAACACCATAATAACTCTGTTGGACACTGACTGATCAGTCCTGAGTTTATCTCAGGAACATCTTTAGGGAATTTCTTAAAATTTGGCACAAACGTCCACTTGGACTCGAGGATGAACTCTTTAGACTTTGGTGGTAAAATGTTGAAGATCAAGGTGACTGTGACCTTTACATCCTTCCCCCTGAATGTTAGGCTGAAGAGCTGGTCCACTGATCTCCTCTGTGTTCTTTACCTTTACTCACGTTTGATGTGGAAAACTTCACTTAAAGTTTATTACAATATAAATACGACCAGAGAAGCTCTTGAGTAGAGATAAAGTAGCATCACATTTCCTACAGAGTCACGTCTTTTTACGTCACCTTGAAGGATAAAAATGATGTCTTTACTGTGGGAATCGGGAACATCTGCAAGGTGCTCGTCTTCTTTTAACCTCCAGACACCCAGAGCAAAGCTGCCCAACGTAAAGCATGTAACTGTGAAGGACTTGAACCAGAAAACTCAACATATGTGCTTATTTTGGTTGAAAAATGGTATTAGAGGAGACCCTCTCTTTTCTGGCTTACATCCACCGCTCTGCAGGACTTTGGTTCCAGATCCACAAGTTCTGGTTCCTTCCTGTCAGGGCGGTGACGTTCCTCATCTCTAGACGTGGTCTGTGATGCCAGGCGTCTGTCTGCACACCTTTGTGTTGAGTTAAGACTGCTTTGTCAAACTGTATTATTCCCTATTTTGGCTGCAATCGAAGCTCTGCAGCTTTTTATGAAACAAATCCCCAGAGAATCCTGGGATGTGAGCAGATAGATTTGATCATCTAGCTGCAGGAGTCACTTTTAAACCGTACACATACACAGCGTTTAACAAATTTATTAACCCACCTGTGCTGTTTGTCTCAGCATCACCTCCAGCATTGTTTCATTCACTTTAACTGGACTCTTTCTTCCTCACTGAGTTCACTACTCGTCAATGTTTTTCTTTACCCGTCAGGACTTTGCTCTTTTCCCAGAGAAGCAGAAATAATGGAGGTGAAAAGTCAGGTTGTCTGTTTTCCAAGTCGGTTGAGCAGCTTTTAAATCAGCTCTCAGCAGCCACTTGTCAGGCCTTTAACCCTTTAATCGCCCAGAGGTGTGAAGCCCAGCAGCTTAGTGTCGGATGACCAGCAGCTCCAAGTCTCTGGTTTCATTTTCAAGTGTTGGTCGGATGATACACTGATAATCCTCCTGCTCCTCCTTGTTTTTTAGCCTCCTGTCTTTATTACCGAGCGTTCATTGATATTTATGCACTGATCACCTGTCAATCAAACGTAAAGGATGGGACAGTGACTTCCTTTAGGTGGTGCTTTCAGTAGGCAGGTGCTATATAAGTGTTTTATTATATCTGTTTGCATGGTTTTGTCTTGACACACTAGTCACTCTCTCATAGTAGCATCTGAGTTTATGTGCCAGTATAAAATATATATATTTTTTTAATTTTATCTTTATTTAGGCCAGCAGGTTACAAACAAAACAGAACATTTTCCTTTCTTTTTTTGTTCATCTTTCTTAACATAGCTTCCAAATAAAATGACAGCAAAGAAAAACACAAGGAATTTCCTTCCATATTCATCATAGCAATGTTTTCTTTCCAGGCCTTTTTTTCCTTTCTACATTTCTACATACAGTATTAACAGTTCGAACACGGGTGGGTTTCACATTACTTCATGGAAAAAATTCAGTAAGATTAAAAAAAGGACATGCAACTACATCAACAGTTACTAGAAGATGCCTCAAACAAAATCTGATCTTAACCCTGTTTGTTCAACATACCCAGTCCATTTAGACCATATCCTATGAAAAGTTTCTGTGTGTGTGTGTGTGTGTGTGTTATGAATTACATCTAACCATTCTCCCATTGTAGGAGGGTCTGATTTTAACCATCTTGTTGATATGCCTTTTTTGCTTGCCACCAGAAGCAAAAGTAATAACTTTTTATCTCTGTAAGCCCATAAATCAAGTGGAATGTTTCCTAAGTATAACGTATCAAACCTGCAGGGAATGTTTACTTTAAAAGCCGCCTCCAGGTGGAGGTGTATTTCTTGCCGGTATGAAGTTAAAACTGGACAATGCCAGTATAAAATAAATATGCAGTTTGACCCTAAAAAAGACAGTATCTTAGTATCTGAGCCCAGATGGAGGAGAGTCTGGATCAATGAGGCGACTGCTTGCTGCTCTGTTTTGTTGTATTTTATGCCATTGATGTGATCCGTGTCCTGCCTGCAGCTCTCGTGGAGCAGAGATCACGATGACGCAGCATCGATCCGGTCAGCCGGGACGCCGGGACCGTCCAGCGGAGGACACACGTCTCACAGCGGCGACAACAGCAGCGAACAAGGTGAGCTCCATGTTTGTACGTCTTCTGGTTATACTGAGTTTTCAGATCCTACATCAAAACCTCTCTGAAGTTAAGCTTAGTGTATATATAAAGTTAGTTAGTTATTGTGCAGTAAAATCTCTATTTATTTATATTATTTATATTTATCTCACATCTGATGTTTCTGTTGGGTCGCTGTCACTTTTTCACCAGAACTTTATCTCATGATGTCAACCTGCTGCTGCTGATGTTACAGTTACATACATGTCTTTCTGCATGGTGTTAATGGTACATAAATGGGGAAATTTGCTTAATTGCTCTGTTTTATTATGTACCTATTTGTATGTTGATGTATAGTATTTATTATTCCTCCACCCAGTGTCAGGTGTTTACTACCCCTGCCTTAAATTATCAGTATTACTGTTTCTGTAATGGTTAATCCACCAGTATGTGTCAGCTCTTTAATCAAAATGATATCTTTAATACTAAAATATAACTATTGTCATTATCCATGAATTTTAAAATTTACTGTTTTACAAAAAAAGCAGAAAAATATCAACATCAGAGCCCTTTATTATTATTATTTATTGACTGAGATGTTAAATTCCAGTTATTTCCTGTCATTCCTGAAGAGTAAAAGCGGTTGTTCTGTCTGAAAAGTATGTTTTCAGGTTTGTGATGATGCATTTTCCAGGCTTTTTGCAGTTTATTTAGCTTCAATAAGAACAAAGATTTTCTCAGCACATAAAGGAAAAATTCATTCTCAAGTTTATCACAAACACCCAGCATCAACACATCGGGAAGTACGTCGTTTTCACCGGACAGGAAGGAGATTATAAGAATTTTCCTCTGAGATGTGGCAGAATAGAAGTATAAAGTACCTCTAATTTGTACTTATTAAGTACCGTACATGTAAGTGTGTACGTGTGTGAGAGTTCATGAGGGTTTTTTTCGTCATGTTGGACTTGATGTGAGTTTGAAAATAAAGGGAGACGGCGGAAAAAAGAAGGCGTGAGAGAGTGATGAAGGCTGACAGACGACGTGAGCAACGAGTTGAGCTGGAAGAAAGAGTGCTTTATGTCCCGAAACACACACACACACACACACACACACAGGGGGAAACAGAAATAACACAGCATGCAGCGAACACACTCACACAGAAACATGCTTTAACAGAATTCATGTATGTTCATATTTTAAAGAGTATAAATACACAAAACGTAGATTTAAACTAACAGACTCACTTTAAAACACACATATATGCAGAAAAGGCCACCAGACGTTCACAAAGTGTGTTTCCATCCATGTTTAATTCAAATTAATGCTTAAAAACAGAAAAATACCAAAATATTCCCAAAATGTCTTCATGCTCAGCTGAGACTGATGTACTCATGTACAAATAGCACTTAATCTGGTTCTTTAGTTTTGAACACACAAGATGACAGCTGATAATATATTATTTGTAAAAGATTCATAACTTGAGTAAAACAACAGACCTTTTGGGACTTCGGGGAAGTCATTAAAATTTTAAAATTTGCTCAACATTTGGATGGAAACGTGTCTCTAACTCAAATGTTTGTCTTTCCTTTTTCGCAGTGAGAAATAATATCACAGTGATGTTAAAGTTTGTCGATATTCCTTTTTTTTATTGAAAGAAGGAAAATACGTGGTCTTTGAAGGAATATTGGATGTTTGGCTGAAATTGCGGCAGAAATGCGGTGTGACAAACTTGTTGTGGAGACTTTAGCGTACATGCTAATATTTTGTTAGCGTTGTTGTTAAAGAATGAGGAACATTTAGCACCTGATCTTATTGATTATCACAAACACAGATAAGTTAACAGGCTGGTTTAATGTGCAGCCAACTTTTATTAAACTTTTTATCAAACGGTGAATGTTTGTTTGGCGGCTCGTTAATTAAGCTAGCACCAGACCTGTGTTCGTGTTAGCATGAAGCTAATGAGGGTTGTTGTTCTTGTAGGCATCTTAAAAGTCAATTTTAAAGACAGCAACGTGAAAAATAGAATAAAATAGAGGAAGTGCAACATCAGTGTGTGCAATATTGAGCCATAATAATGATAATGGCGCCATGGCGATGTTATGCAAATATGTTTAATCTGGAGTGATTTGATTTGGTGCATGGAAACTGTGTTCAGGCTGTAATAAATTCCTCCCTTTTGATTTTGGATTTTTCTCAAATTGAGGCTGAAATGACAAGTTGATTGACCAATTATTTGATCGAATAATTGATTTCCTTATTGGTGGATTTTTTTTGGGGTTGTGGCTGGAACTTTGGGAAGTTGTTATCAACGTTATTTTATGATGTTTTACAGACCCAAACTATTGTTTTCTTCATTTATCAGGAGATTAATTAATGAAAATAATAACTAGTGACAGTCAAACTGCACAGATAATGACACAGTAACAGAAACACATGTGCTGAATTGTGATGATAATAGTAAAACTGGAGCACAGACGGACCGACGGGGGTCCAGCAGCTCTGGCTTCATGCTGCTGGTCTCAGGCCAGCCGGCTCTGCTAGCATGCTGCTGTTAGCGGGCCAACTGAAACAAGCCCTGTGGTTTCTCTATCTGCTGCCCACATTTACAGGTTCACACCGCCGCCGGGTTCACCTGCAAGTCTGACCTTCAAAACAAGAGAGGCAGCGTTTCATTTACAACAATATTTGTTTATGTAGCATATGCAGTCAGCTTTAAGAGTCTGATAAACTCTTTAAGGCTTTTTTTTTTTCATCCTTCGTTCTGCAAAAATCCTGTTTTTACTGCAGTTCTGCACAATAACATGTGAACAATAATGTGAACATCAGTTCAAATCAGAGACTGCAGTTATTTTGTGAGCTTTCAGCAACTGTGTTGGGGTTTTGAACACATGCCTGTGGTTATTAAATGCTGATATTATCATTTTTTTTTTTTTTTTGGAACCGACCGCCCAGCCCACTGGTTGACTGGATGTCTTTATTTCCTAATTTTCAATGACATTACATACAGGCTCTGTGACACAACACAAGAGAAGGATTTTTCCAAGAAAAAATAACTGACTTCTTTCATAAAGTAAGAAGTTTGGACAGAAAAGGTTAATGATTTGAAACTTCAAAAAGATATTTCACGCTGTTCATCATCTGTTTTGATTGATTGGTCAATAATTGTTAACTTTGTCAGAATTAACTGGTCTGGCCCACTTGAGATCAAACTAGGCTGAATGTGGCCCCTGAACTAAGATTGCTGTCATTGGTTTGGTGACCACTGTGGTCCAGACTGAAACGTTCGTCACGTACAGTATGAAGATGAGATTTCCTGCAGACATTCATGGTGCACAGAGGATGAATCTTACTGACTTTGCTGATACACTGACCTGTTTATGTAGTGCCACCGTCAGGTATCAACAGATGTTGAATAACTCACCGTAAAATATAGTTCACATGTTCATGTTCCCCTCAGGATGAAATGAAATAGCCTTGGTCACTTTTCATCAGGTTTTATTGTTCTTAATAGTCTGGTTTATGACCAAATACCTGCAAGTAATGACACTCCCATCAGCTTCAGCTGTACCTTGTGTTTACTGCTAATTAGCGAATGCTAAGAAGTGTTAGCAGCCTCACACAACACTGCTAGCATGGCTGTAGGCTCTATGTGTTGTTTCTTGTCATATTTGAGCCAATGTGGAGGTGAAAATAATGGAAATAATTATTGACCGTCACGTTTGCTGTGAGCTTTCGTCAGATCTATAGAAATACTATAACCTGGTTCGATAGTCAGGGGTTGGATACGAAGCTGTGCTCACTTGTGTCGGGGTGAATCTGGAGTACACTATGAACCTAAAGAGAAACTGTGTCCCACCTCCATTTAGAAACCAACGTGCATGATCAAACTGTTGACTCTTACTGGACGTATCAGCAGCCAGACTTCACGCTGCTTAAGCTCGCTCTCTGTTGGCTGGTAGATGTTTAAACATCACTTACTCTCAGCCAGCTCCTCGGCTGAACCCCATGATGGAGCCAAATGTGGTTAATAAGAGATTTCATTGACGTTTACTCAGAAACCTCAGTTCAGCAGGACTTCAGATGACATCTGTTAACTGTAGGCGAAGTCTTTGGCCAGTGCTCGGCGTTAATTTGCCATCCTGGAGAGCAGAGAAACGTGTCATCGGCGTAGAAGACCATAATACTCTCACTTTGAGCGAACTTTTTCCATTGTCGAATGGACTTAAAAATGTTATCCTAATGTGGTCAAGTGTAATCTTGCACCGTAGAAGTTTGTTGCAAAAAACAATATGCAAATGGTGTTAAAGGAGTGTATGTTGGTGTCTGTGGGGTTTGATTATTTATGAGTCACATTGAGAATTGTGTGATTTCACTGCTATTGATATTCACTGCTAAATTTCTGGTATTACTATAGATGTTTTTGATCAATTCAGCAGCCGGTGCAGTGTTTTGTTCATGATAACGGTGATGAAGTTGTTTTTGAAGAGGTCAGAGATTATATTTTATGGTCTAAATATCCACATACTTTTAGTTTGCTTCAGATTTTCCTGGTATTTTAAACAATCATGCACAAACCTCAATAAAGCTGTGTTTTTGTGTTGGACTAAACTTGACCTCAACCCCATCCTGCACATTTGGGATGAACTGAACTGTGAGTCAGACCTGATCAGCTCACTAGAGCTCCTTTCTTTCCAGTCATGTTCAAACATGTGGTGGAGAGACTGAAGCCAGATGGCCGTCAAACATGGCTGCACAGTTCCAGCGTCCACATACTTCTGGACACGTCGTGTCAGCCTCCTGTATGTCTTTAAAATCTCTCAGCTGGATACGTTCGGTTTCATCTCCGTCCTTCGACCGTCTCTGTGTTTTTGTTCCAGGTCTGACCTCAGCAGTGAGGTCACTTTTCGCGGCGAGTCTGATTGGCTTTTATTCATCTGACCCCTCCCACTGGAGAAATGGTCCGTGGTGGAAAATAAAGACTCTCTCCTCATCGCTCTCTCTCCAGTGAGCGTCCTTCCAGTGGACCATGGATAATAAAATTTTGTACAAGCAGTTCTTAAAAAGCGCAGCGACGGAGGAGGCATGCGGCATGACTGGACGGCTTCATGTGTTTGCTTTTTAAAAATCTGCAGAGGCGACAGAGATTCATTCATTTTTATTTTATTATTCGCCAAAGCTTTGGTGGAATGAAGCCTGGCCTCCTTTAGTGTTTGGTAGTGGAATATTTGGGCGTTTTCTTTTGTGAAAAGACAGATCGAGCTGCCGCTGTGATGTCTTGCTGTTGGCTGAGATAAAGATTTTAATTTCAAAATATCTCTTTGTCTTTTATTCTACTCTGTATTTTCTTATAGCACCTTTCATAAGGGATGAGGAGTCCCAACAGAGTGATGAAAACAAGAGTAAATAAAAACAGGCAAATTGGACATTTATAAGGGACAGAAATATGTTTTAAATTATGTTCATATTTGCATCTTTTAGCAGGGAAGTCCACAGTTTTGGTGCGTTCAAAAAAAGTATTAGTATTATAGTTTTATTTCCATTCATCTGTATTTTTAACTCATTGAGTGTATTGTTCCAGCATTTTTGTCCATTTTCAGTCATCTTTCTAGACCCACAGAATATTTTGTACTATGTCTCTGAAAACACTGAATAGCTCAAATGAAAGAAGAGACTCTCTATTTCATCATGAAAAAAATGTTTGTTTTTACCTTGTTCCATTCTTGTTTTATCAGAGGTAGAGTAGAGGACACTTTCACCAAAATCACCACTTTTTGTCCAGATTCTGTTTTGCTCTCTAATCTCGATCGTGTCCACTTCCTGTTTTGATCTCTGTGGTGTATACATCTCTTTATGCTCCGACTACATCTCCCAGAAGCTCCAGCATTACTCACAGACTGTGTGAGAGCGCCCTCTTGTGCCAGCTGCTGAAAAAATACTTGGACGTGTTTGTGTCAATAGCTCTCAAGCATTGGATTTTAAATGACGTATAAATAGGCATTTACAATGTTTGCATCAAACTAATCTGAGCAGAATCTCCAGGAAAGTGAAGGCAAAAACAAACAAACACTAAATTTTGTGAGAATGTTGAGATGAAAATGTTGAAAATGGCCGACTTGAACAGGTTGATGTTTTTGGTGGAAGCACATATAAGCAGCACTGAGTGTCATTTTGGAAACAATACGCTGGTTTTAAGAGAAGATCTCAGTGGCGACGTTCCTCTCAAATCTCTGATCTTACAAATTTTACGCCTTTCTATTTTTCAAGCTCGATTGATGACGTGAAATCATCACATTCTTTTGGATATTCTTATATTTAAACAGGCTGTGGAAACGATCGCTAACTGGGGAAAAAAATTCTATATTTACTTTGGATGTGTACAACGTTTTAATGCAAACATAATTCATATGAGAATATCTGCCACATGGCTGACCGTGCAGCAGCTTTTTATGTTATTTTAAATATTTCCGGATGTGATCGCCTTCCTCCTCGTGTCCTTTTGGTGAACAGGTTGTTGTGAAGCCCAGTTGTCACAAACCATTAGCAGGTTGAGTCGGACCTCTCTTTCCTCGGCTCTCTGAGGAGCGAGGGAGGAGGGATGGAGTGTAAATCAGCCTCGGGGAGCTTGTGGTTCAGCCTAATGAGGCTGAGAGCTTGTTTATGGAGTTACGCATCATTTTTATGATTATTTCCACCTTTTCGGGCTCTGCTACGCGGCAGAATCCTGCCTGTGTTTCTGGGCGGAGGGAGGCCCGGGTTCCTCCGCTGACTCCGGGCCTGGAGCTCCTGCTGCCGGGCGCTGTCGCCCTCACCTTGGCCCGGCGCTGTTAAAAACACTGAGGAGAAAATGAGCCTCATTAAAGAGGCAGGCAAAGTGCAGTAAAAACACCAGGCCCGGCATCTTTTAGCGGTTTTCAGTTGAAACGCGGCATTATGCTGCCACGGTCCAAAACCTGCGGGGGGATGGTGGAGGGCAGGGCGGCGTCTCTGCAGGGTCTCCAGTTTGAATCGACTCATCGACTGGTGGAATATGTGCAGGGAGAGTACGAGTAGAGGCATGTGTTTACTGTGAGAGGCCTCATGTGCACTGGGTGAAATGTGCTAATGTTAGCTAGCAGCGCTCTGCAACCACATATATAACATAGCAAATATATTTACAGTCAAACCTACCAGCCATGTTCAGTGACTGGCAACGTACGCTGCATTATGAAAAGATCTTTTTTTTCCTGTTTTAGTCAGTTATCTGTGAGATTTCAGTCCTGGTGGATTCAGAATTTTTATTTGAGTGGACTTGTGATGAGAGTTCAACAATTTGAGTCTTTTTTTTTTTTTTTTTGGACAAGTGACACAAATATAGTTTAGAAATATTTGATTTCGTCTCAGAATTTTGTCCATTTTATTGAATACAAAAACTGCAACGCAGCATCCTATTCATAGACATGTTTTAATAATAAAATATATAAATAAAATTCCTGTTGTAGATTCATTCTCATATTCATATCTGTATATGCAACAATTTTTATACTTATTTTTATGCTTATATTTGTATTTTACATTCCAAGATTTTTGTACTTATTTTCACACTTCTCTCAGATTTTCATACTTATTTTTATTGTGCAAAGAAAAAGGGAGAAGCTCTACAATTTCGTTGTACAATTGTATATTGACAATGAGATGCTTTTGTCAGTGGGGCAGACTTAATCTTCATTATTTTTCCTCCATAACAGACATTTCTTTAAATTAAAATCTTATTAACGGTATGTCTTTGATTTGTCTTGAGGAAAAGGAAGTTTTTTTTCTTAAAGTATGTGAAAAAGGACGCCCTCTTAGATGAAAACTGTTCACACTAGTCAGATGTGTGCCAACCACCCTGACATGTTTGAAACTTTCTGTTTCTTGTCGATAACTAAATCTTCCTTATCCTCCTCCATGTGTTGATCAGGTGACTGCCTGGAGAACGGCATGGCTTCCCCCAGCACAGGAGACGACGATGACCCCGACAGAGACAAACTGCACAACAAAAAAAGAGGCATCTTCCCCAAAGTGGCCACCAACATCCTGAGAGCCTGGCTTTTCCAGCACCTGACGGTAGGAGCATCAACCTCATTCACATTCGCTGCTTTTTGGGCACTTTAAGTTACATGGAAGTCTCCGTTTACTATTAAAGTGAGAGCAAGGCAACGTCTGTTTGGTCGGCAGTCACCTGTCGTGTTCTCACAGCAGAAATATTTCACCCTGTTCCTTTAAAACATGTTTGTGATGGTACATTTGAGGAAGGTGTGATTTTTACTTGATTGTGTATAAATGGCTTAAGAACGGCTGACTGTAGTTTAAAGGGTCCCAGGTGTGGAGTGTGTCTCGCTAATAAACACTTAATCACCTAAACACTTTTTTTGGAGCGTTGAACCCGTGACCTTCAGCTTCTGTGCTGATATTTCTGGCCACTTTGAAGTTGCGTTGACCTCCTCGCCTCCTGTTCGTCCCACCTGCTCACAACCCGAGGACGTTCTCAGTCCGGGGTCGTGACCTCTGACCTGTGCTGTGGTCCAGGTATTTCACCTGTGGGCTCTTCACAGGAGTCCTGACAGGAAGAGAGCGGAGCTGTGGCTTCATACGAGAGGAATGCTGCTTGAAATCAGATCATGATGCGCTCTGTGGACAGATTATGTTTGTCATAGGTTTGAGGCACTCTGTGGTCATTTTGTCGTGTTTTTAGTCATTTTGAGTCTCTCTAGTTTCTTAGTAGACGTTTTGAGTCTGTTTATTTTGAGTCCTTGTTGTTGCTTGAGTCTCTTTGTGTCTTTTCTGTAGTCATTTTGAGTCTTTTTTTGTGTCATCTGTGGTTAATTTGATTGTTTTTCATAGCCAGTTGTCTTTTTGTGTTTCTTATTAGCAGTGTTGGGCAGGCGTTCGGCGTTTGTGTGATTAGACTCATGGTGCATTCAAGTTATACACAAATGTTGGAATTTCCAAGCTCCAAGTCAGAATTTAAATCGGAAACCCTGTGAAGTCAGATTAATCTCACCATCCAGACACAGAATTCATGCTATCTGCTACTGATGTAAACAGTAGCTCCATGTTTTGTTGTTCGTCTGTAAGGCTGGAAGAGCTGGAGCACTAAACTTTGAGGTTAAGATGATCTGAGCTCCAAGTTCTGACTTCCAGTGAACACACCATAAGGTAAACTCTCACTCCCCAGGGTCCTAAAGAGGAACTTAAAAAAGTTACTTTTTTTATTGAATACTTTATCATCACCACCAATAATAATAAAAAATACACAGCTGTTTTGTTTCTCTTCACAGCAACAATGAATCTGTTCAGGTTTAAGATGAGAATGAAGCTTATTCCCACCACATCTTTCTGTTTATCAGCATAAAACATAAATCAGTTTCCAATCATTCTAATAGTGAGGACCTCCAAAGGGAAATATTATTTTTTACGAGCGTGAAGCTGAAATGAATCGTCCAGTAAAAGAGGGAGGACCGGCCCCGTGCTGAAAATCCCAGTCGTGACTGACTCATAGTTTTGGCCAAGGCAGGCGGAGCGACCAAACACCCCGCTCCACCACCTCCACCTCCACCGCCAGCAGTCCTCCCAACTCCCCCTGACTGCCTCCAAACATGGAGAGGCTAAATCGGTCCCTGCTCGGCGGGGGTCGGGCCGCTGCCAGGACTCTGAGCTGAACCTGGAGGACAGTGAGTCCTGCAGCAGATGGGAGGTGAGAGGATCAGTGGGGTGGGGGAGGAACCACTGGTACCTGAAGGAGGGAGAGAAGGAGGTAAGGAGCTAGCTGCAGGAAGTTAAGGTTGAATGAAGGACAACAGCGCAGGAACCAAAACACAAAGCAGAGAGAATGAGTCGACACAGGATTTTTCATGTTTCGTGTTTGAAATATGCATGTCACAAGACACCACATTTAATAATGAAATATCGAGATGAAGAAATTAATTTTATCAGCAGTAGGGCTAGGTATCGTTCAAGATGTTTTGCTACGATGCCAATTTAGATACCTTTCTTTCTACACTGGTTCCAGAACAATACTTTTTCCAATAACCCAATAAGTTATGTTTGTGTAATAATTATAGTCATCATCAGTATTAATTTTGATTATTCATCCATCCATTCATCCGTTATCTACCGCTTATCCTCGTATAGGGAGGGGGGCTGGAGCCTACCCCAGATTTCAACTCACTAAGTTATTTTTGTGTAATTTGGTCTTTATCATGGAAGGCAAACTAGACAATGCTCAGTTCCTCTTTAGGACCGTGTGGAGTGAGAGTTTGTCTTATGGTGTGTTCACTGGAAGTCAAAAATTGGAGCTCAGATTATCTTAACCTCAAAGTTTAGAGCTCCCAGCTCTTCCAGCCTTACAGATGAACAACAAAACATGGAGCTACTGTTTATGTCAGTAGCAGATAGCATGAATTCTGTGTCTGGTTGGTGAGATTAATCTGACTTTCTGAGGTGGAGATGTGACTTCACAGGGTGTTCTGATTTAAATTCTGCGTGGAAATTCTGACATTCATGTATAACTTGAACACAACATGAACCTAAACACACGCCTGGCTCTCAATGCCTGTAATGACATCAGTGCTCTGTTTTAGTGCCAATGTTTGTCTCCTTATGCTGGAAAATGGTGGACAGATCAGTGTCTCTATGAATTTGAAGGGACATGTCCCCCTGTCCATAGAGACATCTGAGAACATGGTTCACAGACACTTAGGTATCAGAATTTGGCACCGAATAATTATTCATTTTTTTGATACCTGATAGGATCAGAGCTTTTGGGTCGGTGCTATATAACATCAAAATTCATATCCCAGCCCTAATCAGCAAAGATCATCCAGCATCATCTGCTTCACTTTAACTGGACTCTTTCTTCCTCACTGAGTTCACTACTCTTCACCATTTTGAACAGGAGTGAGGAATTTAAACTGAATTCACCTTTTTAGACCAAATTTGATCCAGAACACTGGAATTCACTGAGAAGTGAAAACACTACAAAGATCCCTGGATAACAACAATAATTATATTTTAGCATCAAAAATACCATTTTGATTAAAGACTTTGCACATACTGGTAGATTAAGCATTACAGAAACATCTGTAATAGTGTTAATTTCTGACACTGGGTGGTGGGATAATAAATGTGTTGAGCTATCAAAATGTCAAGTTAATATGATAATATCCTGTAAATCATCCAGTACCCCTTAAATCATTGTGGTTACAGACTCGCTCTCTCTCTCTCCAGCTCCTTAACACAAAAATCACACATTAAATGAAGCATTAATTTGACTGATGGCTTATTTATTTTCTTTTAGCCACGATGATCATTTAGTGAAAATCACATATTGTGACAGCTTGAAATGGCAGATATTAACGAAACACAAAATGGGACCCCTGCTGCTGCTGTCTTTATTTATGTTGTTATTTTATTTGTCGATTCAAATGACTGGGTAAACATGTTTACGTTAATGAACAATCATCACTAAAGTAAAGCAAAAACCTTTGAAAAAAAGCCCACTGCCATACAGGAAAAGAAGAGATTTCTTCTGTCTGACTTTTTGTTAATGGCTTTGCTTTTAATCCTGATGGATGTGGTTACCATGGTTACGCAGAGCACTAATGGAAAAAGCTGTGGAAACTGTCTGATTCAGAGAGAGGAGGAAAAGACAATTTTGACAATTTGTTTTCACTCATAAACCTGCTCTGCTCACCTGGGTGTGCGTGTGTGTGTGTGTTCGGGTGTGTGTGTGTTTGTGTGTGTGTGTGTGTTGTAAACAGCATGTCGGCTTGCGGCTCATTTTTTTACGAGCTGTGACTCAGAAGCTGCTGTAGTTTCAGCGGCGGCAGCGATAACGCCCTCCCTGCTCGCTTCACCTCTTTTTATTTTATGTCATGTAAAAGAGCAGAAACTGGAAGGCGTCCTCGCTGTTGATGTAATTAGTGTGTAATTTACCTCCCTCACGCTCACACATGTTATTCGCCTCCTCGAATGACTTCTTTTGCAAACAGGTGGCGGATGCTTTGTGTGCGCTACCATTTGTTTACAGTCACCCAACTCATTAAAGAGCTGCTTTGGTTTACAAATTACACATGTGACTCCATCAAAACAGCTGGAAAGACTTTGCAAGTCCAAAGTGCTTCTCAGCACGAAGACGACAGAGGGAAAAAAACAAAACACAAAAACGTCGGTATGAAGAGACGAGAGAAACGCCTCCAGAGCTTCAAAGCAAGCGGCACAATTACAGAGAAGGACTTCACCCTGCTCGCCTGTCGGCCGGCTGAGGAATGGGCCTCCTGGGCCGAGCGGGACAGATGAGTTAGCAGGAAGCCCCGGCGCTGACCTCACAGCCCCCCCACCCTCCAACCATCGGGGGTCAGGGGTCACCGGGACACCTCCATCCATCCATCAGCAGCTGTTTACAGCCACAGAGCTGCAGATGTAGGTGACGCCGAGGCCACGGCGAACTGGCGTCAACACGTGCTCGGTCGCCTGCCAGCGTCATGGCCGTACAAGTCAAATCCTCATCATCACATTCACGTCATGTCGTGTTTGCGGCTTTTTAAATTCAGCGAGGTAACAAATGAATCTGGAACAACAACAACAGGAATGAAAATGTGCGGTTACGGAGAATCACAAGCGTTCGATGCAGGAATGTTTTCAGAGCTGGCGTCCTCGTGTTCCTCTGGAGCTCTTTTTCTTTTCGTTTTTCTTTTTTTGATTAAAAACACAAACACTGCACATGAACACACTGACAGCAAGCCTGTGAATAATTGCTGCAGTGTGAGGGATGTGAGGAAAAGTCAACCGACCTCTTAAAGGGAAGCTGCCCCGTGCAGATCTGCTTTTTTAAAATTAAAAAAACAAAAAAAAAACACCACACAATCAAGAAGTTTAGAAAAGACACAAATCCATAAAGGTGTCCTCTTAGCTCTGACCTTTCAGGGAAACAGACACCGTCCGTCTTTATATAACAGCTCTTATTTCAGACTGTTTGCAATCGACGGTACATAGATGGTTGTTGATTGAAGTAGCTCGTGCGATAACTAGCAGTTACCATGACTGTGACTGGAAAGCGCAGGATTTTCTCCTGGCTGGTTAGCATGCAGACGTGTAACGCCTCTACACACCGACTCTTTGGTGCAATTAATGAATATTGGCAGATAAGTTCTCTTTGAGTGTCACTGACACAATAAAACATCAAAGTGTTTTTCTGCAGCGGGTCGCTGATCACGCTCTCACCCAGTCTGTGATTAATGTTGGGGCTTCTGGGAAATGTAGTCAGAGCATAAAGAGACAGTATACACCACAGAGATCAAAACAGGAAGTGGAGACGATCGAGATTAGAGAGCAAAACAAACAGAATGTGGAGAAAAAGTGGTGATTTTGGTGAGAATGTCCTCGACTCTCTATTTCATCATGAAAAAAATGTTTGCTTTTACCTTGTTCCATTCTTGTTTTATCAGAGGTAGAGTAGAGGACACTTTCACCAAAATCACCACTTTTTGTGCTCTTTACGCTCCGACTACATCTCCCAGAAGCCCCAGCATTAATCACAAGCTGTGTGAGAGCGTGATCGGCGACCCGCTGCCAAAAACACTTTGACAGTGTAATACATCAGTGGCACTCAAACAGTTAAGGTGGAAAATAATCTGAACTGATTTTCCTGGAACAATTGATAATCTCTGGAACAGTTTTTTAGGAGCAAAGGTCAAAGATTCACAGGGTGTTTGGACTTTAAGGTTTTCTGTGAACTAAAATCTTTGTCTTTGTTCGACAAGGAGAGCAAAAGGACCGTCTATCAGGACTGTAGTTGGCTAAAATCTCTGGTTTTGGTTAAAAATAAAGGCCTCTGTGCTCCAACGTTCATTTCCCTGCAGTGTGAGGAAGGCTGTTCTGCAGTTTCACCCTGCAGTGAAAACATCATCCATTACCTCAGTGACAGGCCCCCCAGGGACCCGGCGCTCTGTGGGGGTCGCCTTTATTGACCCCTCGCTCCCCCACACACACATAGAGAAGAAACTGTCCAGCATGTGGTCACATACATCACGGAGCAGCCTTTCTTCCCTGACAGCGTAAATGAGCGTCCGTCAGATAATGAAGCGAGGAGGCCGATCAGACGACAGATGGAGGGAAAGATTCAAGTCGCCTGAAAGATTCACGGATCGTTTATTTCCTTTAATCGTCACTAGAGCTGCAGCGATCAATCGCTTAGTCATCAGCTGTTGATTTAATCACAGACTGTTTTGAGAACCCACCAATCTGTATGAGCAATTTTTAAGAGAATAAAGTAAAAATTCTGAGTCCACCTTATGAAATATGAATATTTCCTCGTTTCTTTCCTCCTCTGTGACAATAAACTGAATATAGTGGACTTAACGAAACACGGAGCCACATTTTTCACCATTTTCATCATTTTATAAACAAAACAACTCATGAATTAAATGAGGAAAATAATCAACAGATGAAACAGACAATAAAAAAATATTAGTTGCAGCCTTAATCGTCATCATTCATCAAACTGAAATGCATCATATGGACTCAGGACCGGTGCTGACATGTTTGTAAATTGCTAACACACACACACTAAATGCGTAGTAATTACAGGCTCTTAACAGGTTTACTGCACCACTAAACAACAACACCTCCTCTGCATCATAGCATGAAATGGTGTGTAACATGCATCAGTGTGTGCATGTTGCATTTCATTATCAAAACCGTGGAAGGAAAACTGCAGACTTCATTTCAAAACGTTGCTAAAGAACGTTGACACCATGCGATCCTGCAGAACCCCTGCTTACGTTCAATACTCGCACACGGCAGCTACGCTACTGCTGAACAGTCTCAGTATTTTACTGCTGTCTGTGGCTTCAAGTCTGTGATGACAGCTGTGCTTCGCTGCACCTGTAGCCACACCCACCAGTGATGTCACAGTGCACTGGAGTGCACCTGTGCATCACTGCAGCAAGGTGAGGATTTGAATCATGACAGTTTAGCTACAATGAGGAACCAGAGTCCCTTTAGAAAGCTGCTCATTTTACTGCAACAAGGCCTGACAGTCTGAACCACATAGTCCTGGTTCTGGTTTTCCAGTAATAAGTCCAGAAGGGACTGGTGGAGCAGTCTCTGGAGCTGCAATTGAAGGGTGTTTTTTTTTTTTTTTGCATGACAAACATCAACTATATAGAAACACCTCGTTTACTGGTGTAGGTCATAATGTAGAATAAAGTGTGGTCTTGGTAATCATGTTTAGCATAGCATAACTCGGCTCGTACGTAAATTCAAACATTAGTAGCTGAATTGGCTGTTTGGTTGCTTTCTCAGTCGTCAGTAATGTTTAGCGACATCTCCGACTGATCTGCACCGGTGTCACGATTTACATAAAACAATTATCAGCTTAAGACGGAGTCAAAACCAAAACCAAGTGAATCCTCCAACCCTCGGCACCAACATGGAAAATCCAACCACCTACGTCTGTGAAGTTGGAATTTCCACATTTAATGGGCTGAAAACAAAAGCAGCAGAACCGGATCAATGTGGACCCTGACATGATACTAAAACGGTCCAGTTTTGGAGTCACACATTTCTTCCCTGATGTCTCAGAAAAAGCAGCACCATTCATTCATGAAGACAAAACAAGGTTTTTTTTGTCAAACTGTCATTTAATTAGGCTGTTAATACCGCTGTTATTACTGCAGATAGATCAGGTGGTCCCTGAGTTACAGTAACTTTAGGTGTCCTTATTAGTAATCTGTACAAACTCAACACTGAAGTCATGTCTTTTACTGTTATCATCATTACTTTGTTTATATACCTTCACAGTGAGACAGTAAAACTGATTCCAGACCAGCTGCAGAGCTAACAGGGTTATAATTTCATAAGGAGCAGGTGGCTCCAGATGAAAACCCCGTACAGTGGAAACTCTGAAAGTAGATCATGAGCTGGACTGTGCTCCATGTGTTTCTACTCTCGCCTCATTTGACAGAGGAAAGGATTTCTTTGGTTTCAGACGCTGAACTTGCTTTCGAACTGCTGCTGTTTTTTGTGACCCGGTGGCTCCTGACCCGGCGGACCAGGTTCAAACACTCTCTGGTTCACGTGACGCCCCGAAGCCCCTTCGCTCGCTTTGTCTGGTCTTGTTTTCGATGAAATCGTCGGCGGGACAATTAAAGGCCTTCCCTGGAGAAAGCTGTGATTCTGAGGCTGAAAATGTGATGAAACGACCTTGTGATTATCGCTCTTTGTGGCAAATTAGATGCAGTTTAGGCCAATTACCTGCTATCAGATCACAGGGAAAACATGGCAGTTTGGGCAGAGGGATGGGCCGGCTGGAGGAAAGACAACATCAAAGGCTTTCCCTTCTCGCCAAAGAGACATGGCGAGTGCCCTGGTGTCGGCCTGAGGCTGTTTGATTGACTGGCGAATTAGAGCGTTTTATAGGAAAACCAGGAAGTAATGCATGGTGCAGGAATCTCCCTGATTCACATGGATTTACCCCACTTCTATGTTCATATATTCATATAGAATAGAATGAAATAGATTTACTTTATTGATCCCAAACTGGGAAATTATGTTGCAGCAACAGCAAGAAATGTAATCTCAATATTAAAAAGCAACATTTTGTTAACTGAAATAAACTAATTAAAACTAGTAAACCTGCTCTAAAATTGAATTAATTCTGACCGGATTAGAGAAAAAGTAAAAAAAAAAAAATCAATAAATAAAAATTAAACTACGATGAAAAATCCAAACTATTATAACCTTTGTCTGAAATGAACAAATATTCACATCTGAGATCAAAATATATTCAGCCTATCATCACTTATAGGATAAAGAATATATTTAACCTTCACTCTGTTTAAGACACTCAAACTGTCGTATACTTCCTGTAGTTTGACATTATTGTGGAGAAATCTGGCAGACTATTTATTTGTACTTCAGGCCTGCAGCGCTGTTCAAAAGTTCTCTTAAATCACTCGTACGAGCCACTTAAGAGCGAAGTGGTTCCTGCATGAGGCCAAAATATTTCCATGTGAGACACAGAAAGTCTCCAGAAATGAAGCAGCTCTGCAGAATTTAACGAGTCCGAGGTTCAGCGACGCTGCATCGCCTGCATCAGTGTGAAAACTGCACGTGTGAAGATCTGCAGCTGGATTCAGTCAGCAAACCAAGAAACATGTCAGCTGGTGCAGAGAAACATCTTTTCCTGTTTTTACTCTTTGACTCTCTGCTACTTACATTACTTTAGTATTACTCTGAGCTGCCAGGTCATTTCAGAGTAAAGCTCCTTACTGTAAGAAAAGGAGGACAGACAGCAGATAATTTCAAAGTAAAGCTCCTTACTGTAAGAAAAGGAGGACAGACAGCAGATAATTTCAAAGTAAAGCTCCTTACTGTAAGAAAAGGAGGACAGACAGCAGATAATTTCAAAGTAAAGCTCCTTACTGTAAGAAAAGGAGGACAGACAGCAGATAATTTCAAAGTAAAGCTCCTCACTGTACAGACACAGATAATTTCAAAGTAAAGCTCCTACTGTAAGAAAATGACAGACAGCAGATAACAGTAGCAGAAAGCTCACTGTAAGAAAATAGACAGCAGCAGCTCTTACTGTAAGAAAAGGAGGACAGACAGCAGATAATTTCAAAGTAAAGCTCCTTACTGTAAGAAAAGGAGGACAGACAGCAGATAATTTCAAAGTAAAGCTCCTTACTGTAAGAAAAAGAAAACAGACAGCAGATAATTTCAAAGTAAAGCTCCTTATTGCAATAAAAAGACACTCAGCAGATCTCTCTTATCTGCTCTTTAACATCACCAAGCTGACAGGAAGTAGTGAACATCAGTCCTTCACAGTAAAAGTCTTCTCACTTCTTGTTCCTTTAGGTCAAGTAATCCTCAGTAATGTTCATATTTCCATCATCTAAAAACGTCTTAACAGCTCCTCCATCTTTGTTCGTCTCCTCTTCCATGAGCTTGAGTTTCTACACTTTTTCTATTTCTATCTTATGTGTCAAAGCTTTTGACACCAAGTCAAATTCCACGCTCACTTGACGATGGCGCTCCTCTTGATTCTCATCAATTTGAGTATTTTTGTGCGAAAAAAAGTTTAAATTCTCAGAATCCAGCTACTTAAATGTGAACTTTTCCCAGTTTCCTTCCTCCTCTCGGACAGTAAACTGAAGACGTCATCAAAAAAAAAAAAAAAAAAAACGTTCCAGAACTGCGTCCATAGCAACGAACAACAGAGCGGAGAGCGCCGTGCTCGACCAATCAGAGCGGAGCGCTCAACAACAAAAGAGAACACCAGAAAGACAGATAACAAGATACATAGTGAGCACAGATCAAGGACTCCAGGGAGCCTCGGGTCTGTTCTGGTCCTGTTAGAAACACACACACACACACACACACACACACACACACTAATTAACGCTGCTCTCTCTCCACTTGGCTTCCCTCTCTAATTGGCTCGCCATTTCTTCCCATTAATTATGCTCCATTTCATATCCTCTTAATGAGTCTGGCCCCGCCTCCCTCCTTTGACGCTAATTAGCAGCTTGGAGGCCGGCGCTAAAACAAGAGCCCGTGATGTTTCACAGCGTGTTGATGTTTTTGTTTGTCCCTCTGCAGCACCCGTACCCGTCAGAGGAGCAGAAGAAGCAGCTGGCTCAGGACACCGGCCTCACCATCCTGCAGGTCAACAACTGGTGAGTCAGCGTTTGGTGTTTGGTGTTTGGCGATGCCATCCCGGCTTCCCCACCCAAGAGGCAACGTAATGATTTGAATGATTAATTCCTGAGGGGTTTCCCTGTCTACAAATATCATCCAATTACAGCTACAGGGGGGCGGAGGTGGTTAATTGGAGGGTTAATTGGAGGCTGGAAGGTGGAGGTAGAGACCTGAATTTTTCTGTTTACTGATACAGAAATGAAGACGTCAGCAAATTGTCATCCCCACGGTGTCTAAAACCAGGGTTTTTGGTTTTATTTTGTTGAACAATTCTGCTAAAAATATTTCGTCCTTTAAAATGTGCATCACTTCCTGTTTCACTGGTCAGCTAATCTTGAGTTTCCAAACCCTCTGAAAGCCATGGATAAATTAAAACAAGGAAGATACATTTTGTTTTATCGATTTTCCACAAATATGAGGAGCCCTCAAATAGTTCTGTGTTTAATTTGTTAGACCTTCACATTTTTCTCCACTTCATAAAAATTGTTTGTTAACAGATAAAAATAGTTTGTTATGTTTTGCAGCTCCTTGTTGTGTTTTTTGGTTTAAGAGGAGGCTCTTTTGATATTAAAGGCTGCAGACTTCTGAGCTGAACTAAAGGAATAATATAATATGTTCAATATAAGCATTTTCCAAACAAAGTTTTTTGACTCTAAATGCACAAACAACTATAACAAAATTTCAGCTGCATTTCAAGCTCTGATTCCCGTTTTGATTCGATTTAATTTGAGATTTTCATCGTCTTTCATATCATGAATCAGCTTAAGTGCTGGATAAATACTGTGAAAGTAGTGGAACTTCAGAGAAATCCTCACATATTCAGTCGCTAAACTTTTGAAACAAGGCTATTCGTCCACTTGTGATGTCACCACTCTGCAATATTTAGACCATTTCACAGTTTTAAAACCATCTAAATGTGTCCCACTTTATTAGTTTATTTCCTGTTGCAGTGGATGTGAGTAACAGGAAGTAAACATGGACCCAAGCTGTTGCTGAGCAACATGAGTCTGTCACAAGTTCATTGAAAAGCACTGTTTTAACGAGTTAACGAGTCGGGCCACAGTCATAAACCACATAACATGACATGATTTATCTGTGTTTCGCTAATTTACATCAGACAGCAGTATAAAATGTCTAATTAAATTTGTTAACGTAACAGAGGACTTTGATTTGGACACAGATGAGAAAATTAAACCACACTTGATCCTGAAAAAAAAGGATGTTTCACGTCTTACTAACATTACTGCATGACGTCATTAAACAGGTATGATTTTAACGTTTGCAGAGAAAAGACAAAGAGTCACATTTCAGAAACGTCAGATTTTAAACAGCTGCTGTCGCCTCGATCCGTCCTGACGATCACAGCCTCGCCTCAGAGCGGCCATCTTGCTTTTACAACTTCCTGAGTGAATATTTCACATGGTTTCAGACTGTGGTGATGTGCTGGAGCCTCTGGAGCCGCTAGTCTGACCCGCTGCCTCTGAACATTTGGGTGTTGCCGTGGTAACACCTCTGGATTAGCTTGCAGTGTTTTTCCCTGATTCTGCAGATTCAGAGATGAAGGCTGGATAGACGTTCGGCTCTACACAGGGCCTTGTCTCCTTCCCTTCTTCCCCTCCTCTCAGAGTTTCCTTGTTTCCTTTCTTCTCTTGAATTTCTTCTTTTTTTCCT
Organism: Synanceia verrucosa; assembly: GCA_029721515.1. Taxonomy (NCBI): domain Eukaryota; kingdom Metazoa; phylum Chordata; class Actinopteri; order Perciformes; family Synanceiidae; genus Synanceia; species Synanceia verrucosa. The sequence goes on along the minus strand of CM056555.1, from coordinate 1,623,539 downwards.
TCTCCTGGTTCCTTCCCTTTCTTCCTTACATTTCTTCTCCTTCCTTCATTTGCTTCTTTATGGCTCCTTTTCTTGTTTCCTCTCCTCCCCTTGTTCCCTTCCCTTTCTTCCTTTCACCTCCTTGTTTCCATCTTTTGTTCCCTTTCATCTACTTGATCCCTGCTCTCTTGTCCCCTTCCATGGTTTCCTTTCCTCTCCTCTCCTTGTCCTCTTTCCTTGCTTCCTTATATTTCTTCTCCTTGCCTCCTCTCCTCTCATTGTTCCCTTCCCTTGTTTCCTTTCCTCTACTCTCCTCGTTCCCTTCGTTCCCTTCTCTTGCTTACTTATATTTTCCCTCCTTGCTTTGATCCCTTCGCTTACTTCCTTTTCTCTCCTCTCCTTGATCCCTTCACTTGTTTCCTTTCATCTCATCCCCTTGTCCCCTTCCCTTGCTTCCTTGTATTGTTTCTCCTTTACTTCTCCTTCTTCTCATCTTTTATCTGAACAGATGAAACTGTTTTCTGTTCAATTTTGTCATTATTATTAGTAGTAGTAGTAGTAGTAGTATTTTTTTGTTGGTCAAACTGTCAGATCAGTTGTAGTTTCTTCTACATGTGTTGTTTTTTTTGTTTTTTTTAAACAAACCTTGTGTTTGTTGATTTATGGAGTGTGTGTGGTGGAGGCAGTTGGTGTAAATGGCATTTTCATGGCAAACAGCTGGACTGGTTTATTTAAACACACCCTTTGTGATGGGGTGAGGTGTGTGTGTGTGTGTGTGTGTGTGTGTGTTGGGGGGGTAGTGACCTGAGAATGACACCCAGGGTGGGCGGGGCTTAGTGACTGTTTTACAAGCAGTGTGTGTTAGTGTGTGTTTAGAGGTTGTGGTTGTGTAGCAGCTTTGTTTAAAACCTCAGTAGAGGAGTCTGACTGTACAGAGAGGAGCACCTCCTCCTCCTCTATTCTGAGGGGAGGTCGGAGGTCCAGAGATTCATTCCTGTTTAGCTTCTGCATATCTTTTCTCTGAGGTTGATGTCGTCGTGATGTCTGACAGAGTCCAGCGAAGTCGTCAACGAACAGAAAATATTAAAAGCTTCAGTGAAAATGAGTGAGGGGATCTCAGCAGTTTGTCCAGAACCCACCATGAATAAGTACAGTTTTTGGGCTGGAAAATTTAGCAACTAAAAACAGAACAAAACAGGTGATAGAAAGAGGTGAGGAGTGAGCCATCTTGTTTTTCTGCCTATCTCAGCTGAGAGTTACACATGAGCTGCACTAACATTTTGAGCATCATCTGGTCCAGAGGAAGTAAACGGTTCTAGTTTTATCACTAATGCTCCATGGTGCAACAATCTCTTAAATTTCTCTTATATTGTCCCTTAATTTAGTCACCAACATCACCGAGCATTCTTCACCATCCAGATCTGCTCTTACCCAGGTGTTTTCTTTATTATTAACACAGGTAATAAGGGCAGCTATTGTGCTGTGTGAAAATACTCTGGCAAGAAGCACACGCTATCATTCAAGGCTTTTGTATTCTTAATCAAGATCAATAGTATTTATTTAATAATGACTTTGATATAATTGGCATAATAATCTGAATTTCTGCCGAGTGTTTGGAACTGGTGGGTCTTGAGATGTGTCTGAACAGCCTGTCAGACGACTCTGAGGGAGAAAAAAAATAAAATAGAAGTGTGAATCCTAGGTTTCAATGTGTGCAATAAATACAAATATTTCACCTCCTGCATGAAGCTTCCTGTTGCAGCTGATGCACATTTACCCCCTCTTAAAAAAAATCTTATGTATCCTCCTCCTCCTGCTTGCCTTTTTTTTTTTTTTAACTCCCTGAAAAGACTGCTATGGCTTTTGTTTTCCTGAAAAGGAAACAGGGTCTTCCCCCCTACTCTCTTTCTTTTTTGCACACCCCGCTCTCCTCCCTCTTTTCCGAACAAGTTGAAATGGAACCGTCCCTCCCTGGGGTTGAGGAGGTGATGAGGTGGGGAGGTGAGGAGGTGGGGAGGTGGAGAGGTGGTTGTAGGGGACATAAATCAAGTGGGAAACCACAGAGCTTTCACTCCGGGGCGGGTCAGGAGGGGTCGACAGGCGGCTCAGAAGGCTTTAAGCTGAGGAAGACCAGAGCGCTCCTCTGCAGAGGGGAGGCGTCAGGGGGGAGTATGGGGGAGTTAAGGGAGCGAGGGGGGGGTCACAGAAGGTGCCGGGTCGTAGGTCACGCATACCAGGATGATGGCTTTTAAGAGTGTACTTAGAAGGGGACATGTATGAATGCACGCCTGAAGCATCACACACGAGAAGTTTCCACTTTTCTCCCACAGTGTTAACCTGATAATACTGTGGAAGAACACAGGGAGATGTAGTGAAATGGGACTGAAAATAGCAGATGATCTCCATCCAGGAACAATCATCACATTTATCAGGACCTGTTTTAGCTGCTCATTTGAAAGTGACGCTGTGGCGACTAAAAACCAGACAGCCTGTTAACCTTCACTTAAACTGCATGAAACTGGTTGAAAGTTTTAGCTTTCATAAATATTTTTTTTCATAAATGTTCTTTTTTCTTTTCATAAATAAAACTCAGTTTTAGCTTTCGCTGCAAAACTCGACTCTTAGCGAATAAACCAAACGGTTTTAGATGCTAAACCTGACTTTTTCAGCTAATGGTTTTAGCCGCAAATCTTAACTTTTAGCTATTTAGCTCACTGATGCTCAGTTATTATTGTATTAAAAACAATGACATTTTGATGCAGCATTGCAAAATCTTTGGGTCTTTCTCCATTTGGTCAAAAAAAAGCTTTTTTTAATTTTTATTTATTTATTTTTACAAATTATAGATAATTCTGTCTTTGTGGTTTTTTTTCTGAAACATAATTTATCGTATTTTTACAGTTTTTCAAACCTTAAATCATTTCAAAATAACATGTCAGTGCTTTTCAGACATTACAGCAACTAAACAACAAAACCTCAGCGACTACATTCCCCTCTGTGCTGATTAGATATGGACGTTTTAACGATGGTTGCTTGAAGCGTCTCTCTTTTAGGATTTGAACCTTATTTTTTCTAATATCATTCAGAAAAAAGAATAAATGTCATAAAATAAGAGATATTCAGATCCACCATGAACCAAAGAACTACTAGAAGTTTTTCTGCAGTTTTACAGAGTGAACATTTAAACCCTGCAGCTCCACCTCATTCATTAACTGTCTGTCTGTGTCTTCACCTCCTCCTGCTCCTTCTCCTCCTCCTCCTATTTCACCTCCTCCTGCTCCTCCTCCTGTTTCTCCTCCTCCTGTTTCTCCTCAGGTTCATCAACGCGAGGCGGCGGATCGTTCAGCCCATGATCGACCAGTCCAACAGAGCAGGCAAGTGTCAAGATTTTAACATATTTAAGCTCCAGCTTCATTCACATGTCAAGGTTTATTTTTGATCTTAAACATCAAAGACAAACAATTAAATCAAAAGCCAACAAATGTCATCAAAACAATCAGATACAGTTTCTCTGATTTCACGTCACATTGAGTTGAACATTCATATCATGTTTTTTACTGGTGTGATGTATTCAAGCTAAAAAACTAAAACTTTATGTTCAGTTTTATTTTTTTTTTCATATATATTTTATATATTTATTTTTACTTTTTTACCCAGGCAGTATCATTTCAGTTTAGTTTAATTTTTTCTGAAAGGATATTGTTTTTATTTAGTTTCTGTTAACAACAATAATGCTGGTATTTCTGTGCACGTTAGTATCCCAGGTTTGAATTTTACCCTGGTGTTTATCTTACTCTGGGTACGACATTGACGTCAAAGATGGATAAACCTATTTATCTACGACACCCAGGGTTTCTGATCATTTGAGCTGATGTAACTTGAGGTTAAAATCTCTTTATTTTTTATTTTTTAGCTACGTTTATCTGCGTTTAGCTTCACAATTAAATTGGACTCGATGACAGGTGACAAGGCGGCCTGGATGAGGACTTGAAGTACTTCAGCTGGCATGTAGTCCAGCATGGATACAGGTTTATTTTTGATGTCTTCATGTGTAAAACTGGGGCCAAACACCCGATCATAACTGGAATATGAAGTGCATGTGAACACACTGCTGCAGCAGTAAAAACGCCTCGCTTCCCTCCGCTCGCTGTGTCTTTTGCTCTCTTTGGCTCCTGCTGTGTTAAAGCGAACAGAGAAGCTTAAACTCCAGGTTTGAATGGCCTCTAAACCCCAGCAGGATTAGCTCCAGACAAAGATGCTAATCGCTTTGACTGACCACTCCATTGAGCATTTTAACCCGGGATTAAAACAAATAGGAGCTCGGCTGAAGAAGGCTAAAGTGCCCGCTAGCCTTTTGGCCCCTGAGCTTTGTTAGCGTTTAGCCGCAGCTGACTTCCAACACAAAAGCATCGATACACTGCCGAATGACGGCGATGAGAAACTGTTAAAGACCTGAATGCTGGGAATGTGGACTGAAAAAAAAAATGATTCCCTCATTTCCCCTGAAGATGAAACTTTATGGAGCTAATTTCCCCCACGAGGATGAACACGTTTTACTTCAACTCATCTCATTATAGATTAATGACCGACTCGCTCCTCCCTCCGAAGATCAGAGGAAGATGAATAAACTGCAGCATAAACAAGTTTAGAGAAAACAGGAGAGTTTTTATTCAGATTTTATGCAGAGATTTGATAAATAACAACCATAAAAGGGTTACAGTTTGTCAGAACTGTTAAAAGTGAAGCTTCTCTTTCATTGGTTTCTGTTGACTTCACTTGTTTTTCTTTTAGGTTCATTTGCAAGACAAAGTACTTTCCTACCAGCATGTGACCAAAAACATGGCTCAATGCTCAGTGGCTCCTACTGAAGAAAAACACAAATATATAGCTTCATTTTTTATTTTATTTTATTTTTAAAGTGTCTTTAATTCACACTAATTTCATTTTAACAGGATGAAATAGTGCATTTGTTAGGGACTGTTTTTAACAGCGGACAAAGTCTCAAACTCACATTGCAAATACTTTGTGTATTTGTTGAAAATAGTCAAAAGACAGTTTGTAGTTTTTATTTTGGATGAAATAAAGGTCAGAGGTCACACATGCAGCACAATATTCATCTGTAGAAATACACATGATATATATTTATCATATGATATGATATATGAACACTGTGACATACTAGTGACTCAGTCAGTTAGTTAGTCCATTAATTAGTTAGCATGTTTGTCAGTGAGTGAGTGAGTTAGTTGTTAGTTAGTTTGTCAGTTAGTGAGTTAGTTTGAGGTAGTTAGTTTGTGAGTTAGTGAGTTAGTTGGTCTGTCAGTTAGTCAGTGAGTGAGTGAGTTAGTAGTTTGATTAGTTAGTTTGTCAGTGAGTTAGTCAGTGAGTGAGTTAGTTGGTTTGTCAGTGAGTGAGATTTGTGAGTTGGTTTGTCAGTGAGTTAGTTAATTAGTCAGTTTGTGAGTTAGTTGTTAGTTTGTCAGTTAGTGAGTGAGTTCGTTGTTTGGTTAGTGTGTCAGTTAATTAGTGAGGGAGTGAGTTGGTTTGTTGGTTAATCAGTGAGTGAGTTAGTAGTTTGGTTGGTTAGTTTGTCAGTGAGTTAGTCAGTGAGTGAGTGAGTTCATTGTTTGGTTAGTTAGCTTGTCAGTTAATTAGTGAGGGAGTGAGTTAGTTGGTTTGTCAGTGAGTGAGATTAGTGAGTTGGTTTGTCAGTGAGTTAGTTAATTCGTCAGTTTGTGAGTTAGTTGTTAGTTAGTTTGTCAGTTAGTGTGTGAGTTAGTTGGTTTGTCAGTTAGTCGATGAGTGAGTGAGTTAGTAGTTCGGTTAGTTAGTTTGTCGGTGAATCAGTCAGTTAGTGAGTTAGTTGGTTTGTCAGTGAATGAGATTAGTGAGTTGGTTTGTCAGTTAGTCAGTGAGTTAGTTAATTAGTCAGTTTGTGAGTTAGTGAGTCGTTTGGTTAGTGAGCTAGTCAGTCAGTCAGTTAGTAAGTCAGTGAGTCAGTCAATCAGTCAGTAAGTTAGTTAGTCAGTCAGTCTGACAGTTAGTTAGTCAGTTATTTATTTGTTAGTAAACACTAACGGGAGGTTGATCCCTCTGAAGGACTAATTTGTGCGACAGACAGCAGCTGTCTCTCAGTGTCAGAGTGATGTCATCACTGTGAGATAATTAAAAGGAGGAACTAACGAACCCCTCCCCCTCCCCCCCCACACACAGTGAGCCATCCAGGACCGTACGGCCCAGACGGTCAGCCAATGGGAGGCTTCGTTATGGACGGACAGACACACATGGGAATCAGAGCACCTGGTAAACAAACAGTCCAGACTCTTTGTGTCTGTGTGACATGTTTAATAAAGTTTAAGATATTCAAGACAATTATTAAAGTGCAGGAGAGGGGGAGGAAGAGAGGAGGAAGAGGAGGAAGAGGAGAGGGGGAGGAAGAGAGGGAGGTACAGTAGGAGGAGGAATAGGAAGGAATGAATTAGAGGAGGATGGTGAATCAGAGCATAGATTGACAGCAACCAGAGTTTTCTGACTTCCTCACTGATAAAGAAAAAACAACATGTCTTCATGACTGTGACTTCATTGAACTGATCTCTAACAAAGCGACTCTGTGCTGCAGGTCCGATGGCTGGTGTTGGGATGGGGATGGGAGTGGAGGGCCAGTGGCACTACATGTAGCACCACCTCCTCCACCCTGCAGCCAGAGGACCGGCCCGAGTGCTGGGAAACCACCGTGAGTAACGTCCCTGTTAATGCTTCTGTTTGCTATCTGCTGTGGTGCTCTGAGCATTCAAAACATAACACAGCTCATGTTTTCACCACACGAGGGATTTTAGAATTCACATGAATTCAATATTATCATAATATATGTTAAAAAAAACAAACATGAAAACAACTAATATCAGCCAGATTCATCTAAAAAAGAGAGGAGAGAGATGGAGAGTCTGCATTTAAGATTATTAACACTATATCAGTATATATAGTATACAATATAGTATATCGTATGACGCCCTACATTCATTATAAATGTATATAATGTCTATAAATCCACTGAAAAATCACAGAAAAAACTATATATTTGAGTTTCAGGCATTTTTAAGCATCAGAAGCAACAAACGAGTAGTTTCTTGTGCTTAGAGTGCAAATATTAACCACTTTCTATAAATGCAGCGTGAATTTCTATGGTGCAAGTTCACTAAAATATAAAGAAATGTAAAAAAACAATAATCATATCACAGGATAGTGTGGAGATTTCAATCACATCACATTTTTTTTAGGACTTCTCCTTCGTTTAGAGACCTAAGAGAACCAGAAGAGCAGTGATGGTGGATCCTCCTCTCAGCTCCTCCTCGCTAATTAAAGCCATTTCCATCTGATTTAAAGGTCAATTAATCCTCTGAGATCCTCTCCACATTCTGTCCAACGAAGTGATCATTAGCGGGAGACGCAGAATCTCTTTATTTGATTACACAGAGTCCAATTACCCCGTAAGCAGTTTTCATTATTAAGCCGAAGGGGAGGAGGAGACAGTGAACGCAGCATAGGGAGGGGAGATTAAGAGGATGTTAATGTGTAGACGGGAAGAGGTGAGGAGTTAGAGATGGCGGCGGTGAGGGGGTTCCTCCAAACTGTGGTCAGTCAGACGGCAACATCACTGAGACCGAAGACAATTAAAGAGTCCTCAGAAGACTTCCTGCTGCCAACAATACACCTGTCAGCTGGGATCTGACGCAACCATGCGTACACACACACACACACACACACACACACACACACACACACACACACGTTGTGTTGTATTGACGTTATGGGGACATTACATTGACTTACATTCATTTACACTGAGCCTCACCATAACCACCACTTGCAAAAATACTTATCCTAACCCTAACCAAAACCTAACCTTGTCCTAACCTTAAACCAAGTGTTCACATTAAAAAAATAACAATTTACATTATGGGGACACGTTTTGTCCCCAGAAGGAAGGCGAGTCCCCACAGTGTGATTGTATAAACAGGTGTATGTCCCCATAATGTCAGTAATATCTGTATGTCCCCACACACTCCCTATGTCTGCATTCTAAACTGTTTAATAAACTTAAAGATATTTCATTTAATTAAGTACATTAGGAGGGAACAACAGGGGGGAGAGGAGGAAGATGAAGAGTGTGAGGAAGAGGAGGAAATGGTTACCATGCGTCCAGCTGACAAACAATGAAAAAACAAGTGTTTTTTTTTTTTTATAAAAACTTTATTTTACCTCAAACTCATTTTACAGCTAAAAAGTTGACTAAAATATTAATTCTGAAATCATTTTAGTGACGAAATAAGCATCACAGTAACAGCGTATTGATTCATCTTTGGTTAATCTGAATATACTGTGGATAGTTTACTTGTTGATTATATTGTCAGCTTTACATATATTGTGTATATTTTGAATTTGCGCCTTTTATTTCCTACTTTGCCTTCAAACTGCTGCACAGAATTTCCCCCAGGATAAATAAAGTTGTATCTTATTTTGATGAGATATTTCCGGACCTCACGATGACTCACATCACATCACTGACCATCTGTTTGTCGATGAAAGAGTTTTTTTTTTCCTCATCATTTCTGTCTCCTCTGCAGGACTCCTTCAGCCGCCGTGGAGCAGGACCCTGCGCCTCCTCCCGCCTCGAGCTCCTCCACCTTCTGGGCATCTTCTACCTGTAATGGCACACACCTGATGGCCGCCGTCTCCGTGGTAACCGGGGACGCTTCGTGGCTTAAGATCACAAACACAAACAGAGACTGTGGGGACAGAAGGAAGGAATAATGTTCACCAGCTGTCCTCACTCATGACACTTGGGAGGATTTTCTTCTTTTTTTTTTTTCTTTTTTTTCGTCAACGTGGCATTTCTGGATCATTTCCTGTGATGTCATCAGCCCAGAGCGCCAACTGCTGCCTCTGGTGGACATTTTGGCCGCTTCCTCTCCAGCGGTTGAAGTCGCATCGACACAAAGCTGATGTCTGTAGGCGTTCTTTTCAAACGCGCCAAATTTTATTTTCAAGTCGCCGAAACTCTGAAAAGATGGACGGCAGCGGTCATGTGACCGAGCGCTGTTTACCGAGGACTCTCAGAGGACGAGAGACGAGTCGTCACAAGTGCTCTGCTGCTGCCTTTTTGCATAATGTACTGTTTCACTTTTCACACTGTGTGTGTTTGTCTTTTTTTTTTTTTTTTTTTCTACCCTCGAGCCCCACAAACCTTTGAGTCCTAAAATAATAAAAAAAAAAAGTGAAGCAAATTTGTTCTTCGACTCATCAAAGTTTTTCATTATTGACGCCTGGAGGTTTTTAGCTCTTTGAACTGAAAAGTAGTGCTTTACAGGTTCACACATATTAGCTGTGTGTCACTCTGGGCCGAAATGTTCTGGTTTTTACTCAACTCCATTTACTGTTTGACAGCTGCAGTCACTGGATTCTTTAGAGATTCATATTTTATAGTCAGTATCATCTATCATTATCATCTTTCAGCATCACTTCATTCTATGGGTCTTTTACTACTTTTACTGAAAAACTCGTTGAGTTCCAGCTGTTTTATAAACCAGAAAGTGTCTTGTTCCAGTGTTTTTGTCCATTTTGAGTCATATTTCTAGACCCACAGAATATTTAGTACTATGACTCTGAAAACAGTGAATAGCTCAAATGAAAGAAGAGACTCTCTATTTCATCATGAAAAAAATGTTTGTTTTTACCTTGTTCCATTCTTGTTTTATCAGAGGTAGAGTAGAGGACACTTTTACCAAAATCACCACTTTTTCTCCACATTCTGTTTGTTTTGCTCTCTAATCTCGATCGTCTCCACTTCCTGTTTTGATCTCTGTGGTGTATACCGTCTCTTTATGCTCTGACTACATCTCCCAGAAGCCCCAGCATTACTCACAGCCTGTGAGAGAGCGCCCTCTTGTGCCTGCTGCTGAAAAAAACACTGACGTGAAAGTAGGTCGATGGCACTCAGTGAGTTAAAGGTGCTCATGTGCAGATCAAAAAGTTTACGTCCGTCTCAGACTTTTCAGAAAGAATAATTTATGCTTGAATATTTCCACCTTGTGGAGGATGAACAAACTCTGGAGGACACATTTTCAGATTTTAATATCTGCTTAAAAACAACCAACATGTCAGACTCAGTGTTGTTTTGTTAAAGTTCCTTTAATCCAACATGGATGAGAAGTTTAGACACAACAAACATAACCTGATATGATCGCTCTAATAATAAGATTCACTCAACGGGTTCAACCAAACATCATTCATTTCACTCAGGCATGACTTCTTTACTTCTTCAATTCCTTCTTTTCTTTCTGTCTTTCCTTCTTAACCTTTATCTTTGGATACTTGAGTGTACTTTGTACTGCTGTACTGTGTACTTCTACTGCAGTATTTTTCCACTGCACTGCTGCTACTTTAAAAGCATTTCTTCCAGACAGCAGTAGAACTTTAAAACTATGAAATACTGTATATTCTTGTAGCCTAAGTATTAGTCACCATTTCATTTATTTTCCATTTCTGAATGCCAACATGGCAACTCAGAAAAATTCACCTCAAATCAGGCCAAAAAGCCTGCAGCAGAACTGAAAATTACAACTTTAATTTCATGTGTAATTTTCAAGAGCCACTCTGGATTGAAGAGGAAAAAGTGGTTCAGATGTGATGAAAGCGACCTGAGAGAGAGTTTCTAGTTTGAAACTCCTCCTCAGGAATTCAACCGAGGAGGGAAAAAAAAGGCGATTTACGTAAATCTGCTGCGAACTCTTAAATGGAGAGATTAGTTCCCCCTCACGCTCCAGTTGGCCTCCTCAATGGATGTGCTCTCCCAATCCGCTGGGAGTTTCCTAGATACACCTCATTTCAAAGCTGGCGACCACAAAAGAGATCATTTATCTTCCTCTTAAAATCAATTACTAATTTATGAGTGGAGGAGGCTGCAGGACGGTGGCGTTTTTTCAACCAACTGGAGATTATTATTTATTTATTTTGAAGCGAAAACATGCATCCTCCTCTGCTTCTTCCTCCTCTGCGCTGAGCTGACTGACAGGACTGATGTTCTGATGCCCTCTTTAGGGGATTGAGCAAAGTGCTTCATCTCTCAGCCAGTCACCCAATCAAACACTTTAAAAAGACTGATAAAGAAACGCCGAAGTGAGGAGAGTCTCTGGAGGAGGTGACTGGTGCGACCAAAACAACAGCAAAATAAACAGCATCATCGTTTTCTTAAAATGACTCTGATGTGCTGTAATTTCCCACAGATCGCTCTGACAGTGAATGCAACGTGTGCATTTAGGTGTCATTTATTACTGTTATTAATACTATTCATAAACAGAACAAAATAACACCATGAAATACTTACATTTTTAAGAATTTTTAATAAGAATATTTTCATAACTTTTAAGCCTTTGTGTCTTTCTAAAGGGGTCAAAGGTCATTTTTTTTTGCTAACTGATGCCAACAGAAGCTGTGTTAATAACAAAGTGGGATGTAACTAGGTACATTTATTCAAGTATTACATTGAAGTACACACATGAGGTACTTTTACTCAGTGTTTTTTTTAATGAAACGTTCTACTTCCCTACATTTATCTGACATCTTACGGTTACGTTTCATTTTTGCATGTTCAAAACTGAGACAAGTCGTTGATTTTGCTGTTCGTCGTTTTGGAGCTTTATGCATAAATATTTTCAGATAAATCCATCCAGACTGTTGAATCACCTCATAAGAAAAATCTGCAGCCAGTATGTAGGTTTTTAGCAGGATCCACTCACTGATAGTTCATGTTCGATTAGTGTGAGCTCATGGTGAGGCCCAGGGGCGTCACTAGGTTTTAAGGATGGGGGGCTTGGCCATGAGGTGAGGCTAATTTAACCTCATGTATGTGTATAAAGACTTTTTTTTAAGGGCACTTTAGCGCACATTTTTATTTAAACATATTTTGGCCATTTTTATTGAATTTGTCAGCACTTTTTTGTTTAAAATAAATAAATAAATAAACACCAAATTATTTAGGGAGGCTGAAGAACATGTTTGGGGGGATTCGGCCCCCTAAAATGAGCCTAATGACGGCACTGGTGAGGCCGTCACTTTCCTGCCTCAGTGTTTCTAATGGTTTGTGTGTCTTCTCTCAGCAGGAAAGAATGCAGCAGCGACGCTGATAGACGGTGATAAACTGGTGCTGGAGCTCTGGTGCCCAGCAGATGACCCTCCGTGGCTGCAGGCAGCGAGCCCACAGAGGTAACGAGGTTTATCCAAACAAACCCACTCCTAATTTGGACTTGAGTAACAAGCGTCAGCCTGAGCAGACCCAGATTCCTACGAGACATCAATCTGCCTCCTCCAGGTCTGGACCCGTGACCTGCCGCTCCATCAATACTCAGCCGCCATGAGCTCACTGGCCTTCACCCAGATCCAGATCTGCAGGACCCACGAGGACCGAAACACAAAGTTGGATAATTTATTGCCTTTAATTAAATTCTTGCTCCAGGAGGGATTAAATGTGTTTCCCCGTGTGCGGGGCAAAAGGGGAAGGTGTTCAGTGTCGGACAGAGGATCCAGAGACTGGAGGAGAGGAGGATCATGGTTACCTTGAGGGAGGAAGTGGAGGAGGGTCATTTTACCGGGCGGACAGGAAGTCAACCTCGTTTATGGCAGACAATCATCGTCTGTTCACCTGGACATGCAGCTCATTTAAAGACCGATTATCTGCCGCCTATTGTTGGTGTTACTAATGTAGAAGTGTTAAGAATAGTGATGGTATTATTTTATTTTTCTCCCCTCTGTATTTAAATATTTTTAAAATTAGCATAAATAATACATAAAACAACCCATTTATATAGTACTTATATAGACTCTTTAAAATGATCATAAAAACACAACATTAATTACACAGAAACATAAAACTATCACATTGTATAAAAACTAAGTTAATAAAAAAAGTTTGAAAATTAATAAATTTAAAATATATAAAACCAGTAAACTAAAACAAAAAATAAAACAATGTTGACTAAATAATAATAATTTTGCTTTTAATTTTTCAGCTTTTTATTAAAAAAAAAAAAAAATAAAGTAAATACTACATGTTGTTTTAGTAGCTTCAGCTTCTGAAGCTTTTTTTTTTCTAAATCATCAGTTTCATTTTGCTAAATGAGCGTATACAGGCAGATACTACAGGATGAAGGTATTATTGTACGGTGGTCTTGAAGTAAATAAACTTAGATCAGCTGGAAAAAGCATCGTCACAAAGCTGAAAAATGTTTGATTTTCAACATACAAACCGTGATGCATAGCTGTAGATTAAACTAATAAGTAAAATCCATCCATTAAAATCAGATAAACCAGTAAAGCAGGGACAGGAACGTTTTCACAGTGTTGTATTAGTACTTTTACTGAAGTAAATCATCTCACTACTCCTTCTAATGCTGCATGTAAAAAAAAAAAAAAAAGACGCCTCCATCAAAGTGATGGATTTTCTCAGTGAAAACATGGTTTGAAAGTCTTCATCCATTTCAGTGACGATTCTTCACGTCTTCCTGTCTGAAGGTCTCAGGTCACATTCATTTCTCCCGCTCAGAGGAACGTGCTGACATGTAATCTGTAGCTGTGAGGAACCTCGGCATTAATCAGGTTAATGCTCGCCTGCAGCTTCGCTCATTCACCACCACATTCACCTCAATTAGCTTAGCTCGTTAGCGAACGGGGGGGGGGTTTAGTAAACACCACATCCGACATCAAGACGCCAAGCTGAGGAAGTGTGAGGCCTTATGGGAATCAATCAGTGCTGCTTATTTACGACAAAGATAGTCCACTCAACCTCCTGCATTCACCGGTCTGAATTATCAGGAAATGTTTCTCGTTCTTTTTATTACCACATCATCCACAAACACTGAACATCAACACATCTGGAGATGGAGTGGTCTTCACTGGACAGGGAGGGAGTGAGCTTCAGAACTCAGTGAACGTCCTCACCGGGAGGGAAAAACTCACTGAGGCTTTGGTGTGTTTTTGGGGGGTCGTGGAGGGTGAACGCTCAGACTGGATGCTGCCTTGTTTTTTGGGATGTTGTCTGCTCTTTTACTTAAAACATAACTCCAGCTCAGGCTTTTACTGTTGTCATTTTCAGGGACGGAGTATTTCAGTCGTCTAGGTGGAAATATTTGTACACTTGAGTCTTTTCATTTCATGCCTCATTTATCCAGCAGATTAAGGTACTTTACAAATTAAGAGTTTTATGCACAAATTTGTAAAGTAACTAAAGATAAATGTAACAGAACAGAATACATGTAAAACATACATTTTCTATGAATTGAACTACCCAAAAGTTTATAGAAGTTTATCTGAAACGACTCGTCCATTAATCATATTTTAAGTTACTCTTAAATATTTCATGTTCACAGCTTCACAGATGTGAAGATTTGCTGTTTTTCCCTTTAATAATATTAATGTTTTGGACTAAACAAACATCATGACGGAGACGTTTATCTCTATTTTCACTATTTTTTACAAACCAAACAATTAATTCAGATTAATCATAATGAAAATAATCATCCATTAATATTTCAGAATGAGCTCCAACTCAACCGACCACAACAAAATCCTGCTTTTACATTAATGATGAGTAATAATAAACTATTTTTTTGTACTTTTTTTTAAGTATACTTTTACTGAGGTAAAGTTTTCATTGCAGTCATTTTATTGTAACAGAGTATTTAACAGTGTGGTGTTAGTATTTATACTCTTCCAGTACCATAAATATAAAATAATGCATTAGAAATAGAGAAAACTGTTGGGAGCTTCCACTGATTTGTGAGATGTTTTTTTTTGTTTGACCACAAGAGAAAATGATCAACCAAATTCAATTTTTTCATTTTATAGTTAGGTTCCTGCCTCCACAGTTAAACTGGGCTAAACGCACCCAGGATTATTATACGAAGCCCAAATGTTCCTTTAAACAACTAAAAAGGTGCAGATTCTCGTAATTAAACATATTAATGAAGATCAACTGTGTTCATTTACAGCAGGCTGAGACTGACCCTTTCAATAAACAGCCCTTCATCCGTCTTACGAGTCCAAGAAGTTAATTTCCATGAACTTTTTACTTCCCCCTGTGGCCTCACATATTCCCCCTCCCTCCACCTCTTCAACTTTTAACACCAGTTTGTCTATTAAAAAGTGCAGCTGGAGGATCGAGCTGTGTCGAGTTTTCTGATGCAGCACAAATCTCCCCGACCTGGTTTGAAGCCCGTTATGGCGGCAGAGTAACGTCAGGGTTTCACCTCGGTTCCCAACAGTCCAGTAAAGCTCGACCATAAATCCAAACAATCCTCGCTGTCGGATGGCGAGGGGATTTCTCCACGAGGAACGTCCAGTGAACGAAGGGAGACCAGACATTAAGTGTTTTGGCTGCATGTAGACTGAGCTGACGTGGTTTACTAACGGTACTGTCATCCTGGGAAGAGTGCTGGCTTCACTGCTCCGCTCAGATACTGGACTCAGAAATGCTGTGTGCAGCAAATGAAAGCATTCCTGTGGGAGTCTTAGATTTGGAGAGAAACCAGACCAGCTTGATAAATGCACAAATGCATTAAGTCAACACAATTAGCTCTTGAAAAAAACGCCACCACTTTAAAGGTGTGCAGCGTTTGGCTCTGGGATTCGTCCTCTTTGTTTCGTTAGATCTTCTGTTTCACCTCCAGAGAGCAGCTCTGGTTCTCTGAGAAAGCCGACAGTACATCCCACCACAACAAGGTGCTTCTCCACTCGCCTCCACTGAGAGTCACAGACTGGTTCAGAGCTCTTCACCACCTCAGGACATGATGGTGTGTGTCTTTAACCAGTGTCACCACTTTGATCCACACACAAATATCTCGACAAATGTGGGATGGATTGCTGAAACCTTCTGCAGAGATATTAAATTTAAAGGATTTTGATTGGAAGTGGACATAGTATTCTCCATGACACTCTTTGGCTTGTGGACTACAGATTTGAAGCCTCCAGTTCGCTATTTTAGCAGCTGCCATCTTGGTTTCTTGAGGAAGTGATGACATTAGGTGGAGGTAAAGACACCCGAAGGCTGAGTAAGGCATTTTTAAACTGAAAACACTGAAAACTCCCTGACTGGTAACGACCCGTCAATCAGCAGGTAACCCCATGTCCTACAGCATCCCCTCCTTCATGGTCTGGTTGACTCTAAACAGGACCATAATTCACTCAATGAACATCATGCTGTATTGAAGAAGACTAGAAACTAGAGACTGAGACCATAAAACCATGCTTACAATGTTTACTGAGAGAATAATTTCAGAGAGAAGGAGGCTCATTTTCTAATAGGCTGATATACGACCAGAGGAGTCGCCCCCTGCTGGCTGATAAAGAGAATACGTTTCACAGTTTGACGCCTGCATACCTGCCAAACGTACATTCCCATCAGCCTCGGCTGCATTAGCAAATGCTAAACTAAGATGGTAACGATGGTAACCATCATCCCTGCTGAGGAACTACTTTTTCTTCCGCTGATCCACAGTCATACAAGATATATCTGCATAAATGCGTCCCATGATTGTAAACAAAGCAGTGTGAACGTAGAATATTTGTGTTAAGATGTTCATGCAAGCATTTTTAGATATCCATGTTCTGCTGTCTATTAACAAGATGTCGTCTTCATTATGAAGCTATAATTTGAAATACATATTTATTATTTTTCTGAACACATTAAGACTTTGTTTGAAGAATCGGATCGGTATTGTCGATACCAGTCTGAAGTACATCACCACTGTGTGTATTTTAAAGCTGCCATTAGCCTTCTGGTCAAAGCAATGCTGCACCTTCTAGCTGTTAAGCTATTTAGAGGCTAATGGAGGCTAATCCAAAATGCTAATGGCAGTAGGCTATAAAAGTGATTTTTTTGTGAAGTGATATGCATGCTTGTTTTATTTTATTATTGTATTTTGTCAGAAAACTTTGGCGAAAAGAAGGCAGACAGTTGTTGATTAGCTGTAACAACCAGCACAGTTTGGTATTTTTTGACAGATGGTGAGATCCAGTAGAAATGTCCTGATGGTGGGACTGCTCCACCACTAACGGGGAAAACTACTATGTAGAGGCTTTGTCAAAACTATGCGGTTTAATGCAATAAAAATCTTGAGGATCATATAACTTTATCGTCAGAGGTGGCGGATCAGAAAACTCTTCGGCGTCACGTTGGAAGGCAGTGATCTTTTCCGTGTGAGGAACTTGTTTCTTCTCATTTCTTTCGGTTTCTCTGCCGTGACCTCAGACCACGAACAAAGCCTAAACTCAAAAAAAGAAGCGCTGCTTTTCCTCTTCAGCCCCTTGGACTCTTTGTACTCCTCACGAAAACAAAAAGCTGGGACACCATCTGATATAAATTACGGCGGGGCAGTCAGTGGCAATAAGAGCAGCATTAAGTTCAGCCGAATTCAGGCAAGCCGCTCGCTGGATCGGCCACTTTGTGGGCGACGTCTTGGACGGCTTTCAGATGGATGTGACTGAGCCACTTACCGTAGAGTTTATAGGCCGGTAATGAAACGGTAACCGGAGTCGTTTGCACGCATTAAAGTGAGTGTTGAAGTGGAAATGTGAAGGGAGGCTTGTGGAATATTAGAGTTGAAGTGCGGCGAGCTGTAAACTGTGTACTTTGGATGAGCAATGGAGGAAACGTTGGTCATCTCCATCTGTTCAGCGGCTGCAGCTCGAAGAGAAGACGCTGGACGCCTGACGTCACGTCTGCCTCACTTTCCTTCAGTTCACAGTCCAGTTTCACTTTCCTTCATATGTGCTAAAAATACTCCCCCAATCCTTTGTCTTCATAACTGAGCCACATCTGCACTGTTTTGAATTAGACATCCCATCCTGTCCACATCTTTGAGCTCTGGAGTTTTTTTTTTTATAACTCTATTTAAGGAAAAATATGCATGTATAAATACCTCAAAGCAGATATTTTCCCAGCAGATTCAAGGAAAGAAACAAGACACTCTAGTCTTACACAAGTGTTTCCACAGAGTTGTCTTGTTCTTGTCTTATTTTAAGCCCCATTTTGTGTCTATTAGGAACAAAGAGGCACCGAAATGAAACCATCTGACGGTTCTTGGAAACACAAAGTGAAGGAAAAACAGCTTCATGGAGCCGATCAGGTACAAACAGTATTTATACCTTTTACTGCAGTAAAAGTACCAATAGCAAGTAGAAGCATTGCATTGAAAATGTTACTTCAGTAAAAGTTTGTGCACTGGACATACTATACATTAAGTATTATGTAACTGTTTTACTCTTATATATTTAATCATCCCATTATTATTGCTTATCATTAATGTAAAATCAGTGTAACGACTGCATTGAACTCAAATACCTGACTCAGAAAACAGGTCTTCAAAAATAAGTGTATTTGTTTTAATTAACAAAAGACACTTTCACACACAAGGAATAAGTCACATAAAGTCTCTCTAATAAACAAGGATCACCAAAGACAGGAAATAAACTGAACTGAAACAAAAGGCGCTTTCTGGAAGGATGATACTAAGAGACCGTAACAAAAAACACTCATGAGGAGGGAAGACTGCACTAGAAAATGTTAAGGGCAAAGTAAAAACCAAAAGCATCTTAAGGAGGAAACTACTTAACACTAGGCACAGTTAAAAATGAGGAGTGAAAGACACTTAACATGTAGCAATGCAACCTGGTCTCCTGAAATATTCGTACAAATCAGTGCGAAAAATATTGTACTAAAATTCGTACATAACCCACGTAATTCGGACATCAGGTGACGCTGGATGCAGGCTGCTCCGTCTGTGAAAACATGTCGGACATTTCTCACATTGTCAGCGGACATTCATTATGTTTTCAGTGGAGTAGTTTATGAGTTCGGGTGCGTTTTGATCACATTTCTAGTGGGAAATATGCATTTTAGTTCCATAAGCCTAACCCTGTAATCCTATCCCTAAACCTAACCATCACTGGAAGTGTTGTCGGGCGTATTTCAATGCGTACTGTAATGTTACGGTTCCAGCTGACAGTGAAAGGAATGTCCGGCATTTTTAAGGCTGTCGCCTCCGGGTTCTTTTCGGGGCTCGCGCATGCACTGATTGGTCATTTCAATGGTATGAAAACGTGGAGAAGGACGGTAGACTGACAGGTGGTGACACCAAGATACAAGACGAACTGGCACTGGACAGAGGGTGACAGGACTATTTAACATGAGGAGGAAACCACAGCTGGAAACAATCAGGACGGACGAAGACAAACACTGACAAGAGAAAACAGGAAGCAAAGTGATCTGAAAGGAGAGGAAACAGACATTACTACAAAATAAAAGGAGAAATGTGAAAGACAAAAATGGTGAACTTAACTAAAGGTGAATAACGAAACATAACAAACAGGATTTCACTGCTGTGGCTCATTCTGAACTAGAAACTCAAAATTAGTATCATCACAGATTAATCCACTGATTATTTTCTCCATTATTTAAGAGAAGAAGAGAGAACAAAGCAAAAGTGCCACTTTCGTTTTTTAGTTCACTGAGTTCCAGCCGTTTTATAAAACAGAAAGTTTTAAAATTTATGTTCTATTTTGAGTCATATTTCTAGACCCACAGAATATTTAGTACTATGACTCTGAAAACAGTGAATAGCTCAAATGAAAGAAGAGACTCTCTATTTCATCATGAAAAAAATGTTTGTTTTTACCTTGTTCCATTCTTGTTTTATCAGAGGTAGAGTAGAGGACACTTTCACCAAAATCACCACTTTTTCTCCAGATTCTGTTTGTTTTGCTCTCTAATCTCGATCGTCTCCACTTCCTGTTTTGATCTGTGTGGTGTATACCGTCTCTTTATGCTCTGACTACATCTCCCAGAAGCCCCAGCATTACTCACAGGCTGTGTGAGCGCCCTCTAGTGCCTGCTGCTGAAAAAACACTTTGACGTTGAAATACGTCAATGGCACTCAAAGAGTTAAGAGGAAAATCAGCATGTTTGTCAAACTGGAAACATCAATTGATTAATTGACTAATCATTTCAGCTGTGCTTTTATAAACATCAGATTTTATAAACTGTATTTTTTACGTGCAAAATATTCAATTTGTAAAGTAACTAAAGCTGTTGGACAAATGTTCTGAAGCCCTAGCATGAAAATAAAATAACTCAAGTAAAGTTCTACATGCAAGTGCAGCACTTGGGGTAAATAAACAAAATACTAGTCAATGAAGTGTTAAAAAATAATAAAGCTGTGTGTCTTTGTGTCTGCAGAGCTGCTGAATATTGTCATCTACCGTCAGAAATTTCCTGACTGAAGCATTAAAAACAGGACAAACAAAAAGGAAATTTGTGCAAAATGAGCCGTCAGAAGTGTTGGAAGCTGTCAGGTGGAGCGATGATGCACCGAACGACTCGAAACTTGATAGAAAACATCCACAGACGCCCTGTGAGAGCAGTAAAAGGCCAGTAAAGGACAGCAGCTGCGTTTACATGCACCTGAAAGATGTGCTGGATGTTATAAAAGTGCAACAACAAGGATCAGCTTCTTCTGCAGGAACAGGGAACCTTTGTTTAAAAGAGTGCTATGGTCTCATCTGTCCCATTGTGTTTCTATCAGTGACGTGATGCTGAGCTTTGGAGACATTAAATCTTTCAGTGAAATTGACGTTTTTTTCTGCAGCACTCGTGGTAGATCAATGTCAAAGTGCTCCCAGGTGTAATTCCACCACACATTATAATCCATCCTTTTTATCCGCTGAGAAAATCACCACATTTTATTTTGTGCAACCATACTTGGGTCATATAACTACTCACATAGCCTTATTTGAATAGGGAAAACGTGGAAGTGCTTGGTTGCTTCTAACTTCACTTCTGTTTGGATCCCAAGGAAAGTACTGGGCTAGGCTAAATGCTAACAAATTAGCACCACGCACCAGAGCTACTGAAGACGAGAGAGGTATGTATCAACTCGTCTGAGATGAGGGAAGTTTATATTTCAGTATAGAACAACGGTAGCGTGTTTGAGTTCAGATGATCGTGATGCTGCAGTTTGTAGTTTGCAGTTTGTAGTTTGCATCCTGGAGGCTCTCTGGCACTTCTAAGCAGACAGTGATGGATTGGTGAGATTAGAGAGCAGAATATCTGACACCACTCTCTGATCCAGTGGCCTGAAAGAGCTCAGACCTTTTCTAATGAACCTCTGCCGGAGTCCTGGATCACATGTCAAAGACAGACAATGTCTGCTGGGGGAAAAAGGGCCATTTAGCCTTCTGCCACTGTAATGTAAAAGCCAGGTAGCTGCCTATTTCCTTCCTGACAGCTCGGCCATGGATTCCTTTCTCAGTGCATTGAAGCTCAGTGTTTTCTTTAGAGCAGCAGGGTTTTTCTGTTCGGGCGCACGGGCCATGAAATATGGTGCGTATCTGTGTTTGGCTGCAAGCCAGGCGGAGGGTTTGGCATGCCGACCCCAACGAAGAATTGCTCAGATTTCACCTTCAGTCCACAAAGTTGGTGAGTTGGAAACAGCTGGACTCTTTTAAATAATGGACGGATTGTTTTCTGATCTATTGTTAAACCAGTGTGATGAAAAATGGTGGTTATTGCAAGAATGCTGTCTTCTTTTGATAGTTTTCTCTGCACCCAAAGCAAACACCCAAAACATTATCCCTCACTCGTTATCACATGGCATCAAATAAATACAGACCGAATTGTTAGTGTTTGGTCTCACCACACAAGACACTGTGACATTAACTACAATGCAAACTCAGAGAAAGTGTGGGGTGACGTACTTTAACTCTTTGAGTGCCGTTGACGTATTTTGTCGTTTTTTTCAGCAGCGGGTCGCCAATCATGGTCTCACACAGCCTGTGAGTAATGTTGGGGCTTCTGGGAGATGTAGTCAGAACATAAAGAGACGGTATACACCACAGAGATCAAAACAGGAAGTGGAGACGATCAAGATTAGAGAGCAAAACAAACAGAATGTGGAGAAAAAGTGGTGATTTTGGTGAAAGTGTCCTCTACTCTACCTCTGATAAAACAAGAATGGAACAAGGTAAAAACAAACATTTTTTTCATGATGAAATAGAGAGTCTCTTCTTTCATTTGAGCTATTCAGTGTTTTCAGAGACATAGTACAAAATATTCTGCGGGTCTAGAAATATGACTCAAAATGGACAAAAACACTGGAACAAGACACTTTGTGTTTTATAAAACTGATGGAACTCAAAGAGTAAAAAAAGCAAATCAACACATTTAGTGGACAGACTGGAGGTGGACACATCCTGCCGTGAACAACAAAACGAGTCAAACAAAACAGCTTGCTTAGGTTTAGGAAAGGAGATCATGTTACTATGTATGTTTAGAAAGTGAAAGGGAAACTAAACGCTGGTTTAGTCAACATGAAACTCTCAGAGAAACGATCCCTTCCTCCTGTCAGAGCGCTGATAAAGGACGATTCCAGCAATGTTTGTAGTAATTATGATTTCTATAATATCTGTGACAGCTACATTATTATGATGGACTGTGGGTGGTTAAGTTTAGGTAAAAGTCAAAGACTGCTAACATGCTACACATCTGTCGGTAAACTTGGTTTGTGTATTTTTGAAAGAAAAAAAGTGAAAATTCTCTGATTGCAGCTTCTTAAATGTGAATTTTTCCTCCTTTCGTTTCTTTCCTCCTCTATGACAGTAAAATTAATATCTTTGAGTTGTGGACATTTAAGGACGACATCTTATGGTTTTGGCAAACACTGATCCACGTTTTTCACCATTTTCTGACATTTTATCGACCAAACAACTGACCAGTTAATGGAGGAAATAACCATCAGATAAATGATAACCTTTGAACCCCACTCTACTGAAGTTATTATCTGATGAGGACCTCCACCATCATTTCTTCAAACTCAACCAGTCAGTCATGAGTTTTCTTCTTTTTCCACAGAGCGTTCGTCACATTTTGAAGCTTGTTTTCAGCAGCAGCATCAGTGTGTTCTCATCACAGTGTTCATATACTGTCAGCCCAGCGGGACGCAACGCGCTAATCCTTCCTTTGGGGAAACGACGGAGGAGGACGAGAGCTGCTGCTGACAGCTTCACAAACAACCCCTGCTGTTCCTCCTCCTCCTGCTGCTCCTCCTGCTGCTGCTGCTCCTCCTGCTGCTCCTCCTGCTGCTCCTCCTGCTGCTGCTGCTCCTGCTGCTGTTCCTCCTGCTGCTCCTCCTCCTCCTGCTCTGCTGCTCCTCTTGCTGCTCCTCCTCCTCCTTTTCCACCTCCTCCTGCTCCTCCTCCTCCTGCTGCTCCTGCTCCTCATGCATCATGTCCACTCACTCCATTATTTTGCACTATGTATATATTGGACACAGTCTAAATGTTGTTAAATTGAGCTGCTGCTAGTTTGTTTCTTTATTTTGTGCTGCTGTCTGATCCTTTTGTGTTTTATGTTGTACTGAGTGCTGTCACATGGGCCAATAAATTCAGATTTACATAACCTAAACATTAAAATGTTTTTCCGCCCTGTAAAAACTGTTCATACATTATAAACAAACACACACATACAGTAATATACAGTTAGTGGGTAATACTAACAAGAATCAGACTGTATAAAGTAATAATAAAATCATAAAATAAATAAAAATAAAAAAAGCACAGACTACATGCGTATATGCGCGCAGCTTTGTTGTTCGTGAACGCGCTCTCGAAAGGCACCCTGGGAACGACAAGATGGCGGGACGCTCAAAAAAACAGTCGACCGGCCGAATTGACAACAAAATAAAGTGTAAATAACGGAGTACATTTCTGCGTTGACCGTCAACTCGTCAACAGAGCGTCCGTTAACGGCCGGTAACCATGAACCGGAGCCGCAGGAGGACGGACCGTCCGTCCGGTCCGACAGGCTGCCCGCAGCAGCAACAGACGGTCCCATCAAAACCGAACCGACTGAGCAGAAGTTTCAGGCAGACACAGACACAGACAGCGGCGGAGGTCGACCCTCCAAAGAACCAACCACCGGGTGAGAAACCGCATTTTTAGTCGATAAGTGTTTATCTGGAGTTGTTGTCCGTCTTTCTGGTCTCCTGTGGCGGAAACAAGCCCCGACAACGGCCCGCTCTTACAGCTGTGTACCAAACTCCATTCAAATATTTAGCAATTTTACATTTTCTTGGATGTGTATGAGATAACCTGCGTCGCATATCATGACTAAATATTGTTCTACAAACTGCAGTTTTCAGTCTTAAGTTCGGCATATAACACATTCCTTACATTTCAGTTATGACTATAAAACAGTAATAAATGGTTTCCCTCTAATTTCCGTTTTTAATCATAACAAGGATCACATGGGTGCGAAAGTTGAATTAAATGCAGTTCAGTGGGTTGTATGTACAGTGTACATTTGTGTTTAACTTATGAAAAGTTTGCACAGATGCTACCAAACCATTACAGTTTATTTTTGTCCTACTGAAAAGTCTTTGAGAAAGACACTGAATCCTCACCAGCTCCAGACCTTAACCTCTGACCTCTGCAGAAACAAATGGATCAGAAGTCAGACTGAGCAGTACATTTTACACTCCTCCAGATTTTAAGACACCGACCAGGATGCCGAGATCCAGAGCAGCCGGTGGTTTCACCGGAGAGTCTCCAAACAACGACTCCGACTTTCAGCAGGACATCATCTGGGACGCCACGTCTCCTTCACCCAACAGACTTGGTAAACTTCAGCCCTTCCAACTGTGATGTGGATATTTTAAAATGTTTCTCCGGACAGTGTTTAATCATCCATAAATTTACTGCAGTGACGATTAGTTGAAGTTAATTGATTTGCAGAACAACAGAAACAACAATATGGTTTTCTGATTACTTGCTGTAGTCTTTTATGAAACTAAAAATGCACATAGTTGATGTTTCCATGTTTGTTTGTTTTTAATCCAGAGGGAAATACAGTAAACCTCTGGGATAATTGCTGTTGGAGTCAATTATTGACTTTTGGTTGAACAGAAAAATCAGGATCTTGAGCTGCTCTGTTTTCTTTTCAGGTAAAAGAGGAAAGAAACAGCCTGCTGGAGTTGTGAACATCTCAGAGATTGTTAGCAGAATCGCTCCAAAGGTCAGAAACGAGGCTACTTTTCACCGTTCATTATTGTGCTCTGAATCACAGCTCAGATCCTCAGATGCAGAGCCATTAAACAGCATTTAGTCATATTCCTTTTTTTGCTGTCATTCGTCTCTCTGAAGTACGGCAGACCAAAGGTCGCAGAGCCGACTTTACAGCAGTGGATCGGAGACAGTGCCACCATTCCCTGCACGCCTGATGTTCAAGCTCCCAAACCCAAGAAGAAATCCCCGAGGTGGGTTCAGATTCAGGTTCACAGTCAGGTTTTTGGGGTACTTCTATTCACTGTTTTAACATAATCCACTGCTTCCTTTGCTGTCATCACAGTAACTAATAAATGCTGTTTTGTTTGCTGAAGGCCAAACGGAGTGGACGACCTGCTGAAGCTGGCCAAGCAGTTTGACTTCAACATGTTTCGCCAGGACGAAGAAGAAGAAGAAGAAGTGGAGGACATGCACCAGCAGAGCCAGGAGCTCCTGTCAGGAGACATCTTGGATTTTGAGAACCGAGATCAGAACTTCTTTTCACCCTCGCTTCCTGCAGACTGTGGACCAGCTGTGACTGTGGCGGCTGGGACAGGTCTGCAGCTCCGCCTGGACCAAGACATGGAGAACGATTTGGACTTTCTGTTCGATGGGCCGACGCAGCATTTAAGCGGAAAACTAAGTCAGCCGTCACAAGTGAAACCTGCTTCCAAAGAGGCTCCTGGGAAACCATCTGCTTCCTCACAAAAGTCTGCTTCTGGCGTTTCCACGACGACCGCTAAAGGCACGGCCGCAAAAGAGGAGTTTGAGGACGACTGGGAAAACGATGACTTGCTAAATGACTCTTTGGTGTTGGAGATGACACAAAATCCATTGAAATTCACATCTCCGAAGTGCTGCTCAACCCAGAAAGCACCCAGTCAAATAAGACATCCAAACGCAGTGATCCAGTCGGCTGTTTCTGATGTGGAAAAGGACAACGTGAGGCAAAGAATGACTTTCAAACAGGAGTCTAATCCTGATTTCTCTGTCAGAAGAGTCCAGACGGACACGTGGATAAACTCAAGGGTTGATTACAAATCAAAAATGGCCGATAAGAACATGCAGCAGAACATCTTTTCATCCTCTAATAGTGGTTCCGTTGAGGTGGGATGGCAGCGTAGTGGCCAAACATCAAACTCAGTGAAGTCAGATCCACAGAAGCCTCAGTTTCATCACAGGACTTCTGTTGCTCAGTACAACACACCTGCATCAAACACAGCAGTGACAAAAACGTCTCAGAGCTTTCCGATAAAACCTGCCGTAGTTTCATCCCACAGCGAGGCGCCGGCTGTCTCTGACCTCCTGGACGACGACCTGTCCTCGTTCTTCTCATCCGACCTGGTTTGGGACGACCCCGCTGACGACGACCTGCTGCGTGAAATCTGCGAAGACGTGGAGAACCACATGCAAAACGTAGAGAACATTTCCACCAAACCTCCTGGGCGTCACTCATCAAACCAGAGAGCATCTCTTCAACCGTTCAACAGGAACCATCAGCCAACCAATCAGCAGCCTTTTGTCCCCAAAAAACAAACGGCAACGACTTTCCCCTGCACTTTAGGACGACCTGCTGGCAGCTCATTGGCTGCTGGTGTCGTCTTTGACGTCGCTGCAGGAGCACAGACGAAGGATCCGCTCAGACGCTCACAAGCAGGATCCAGTTCAACACGAGTCCTGTCGGCCCACCGCAAAGACCAGTTCACCTTCAAGAAGCCAAACAACCCAGTTTCCATGGTGACCAGCAAAGGTAAGAGCCCATCACACCTGGGAAGTTATAGTAGACTGAAACAGTAAGCAGTGAAAAAATATTTTTAGTGAAATGAAACACAATGAAAGTAAATTAATTTTTTTAGCTTTAAAGTTTTCTGTGACATAATGCTTCACATCAGACACTAAACTAGCCCAAAGATTAATTATTAACTCTGAGTGCCAGCCCTTTTATAAAACACAAAGTGTCTTGTTCCAGCGTTTTTGTCCATTTTGAGTCATATTTCTAGACCCACAGAATATTTAGTACTATGACTCTGAAAACAGTGAATAGCTCAAATGAAAGAAGAGACTCTCTATTTCATCATGAAAAAAATGTTTGTTTTTATCTTGTTCCATTCTTGTTTTATCAGAGGTAGAGTAGAGGACACTTTCACCAAAATCACCACTTTTTCTCCACATTCTGTTTGTTTTGCTCTCTAATCTCGATCGTCTCCACTTCCTGTTTTGATCTCTGTGGTGTATACCGTCTCTTTATGCTCTGACTACATCTCCCAGAAGCCCCAGCATTACTCACAGACTGTGTGAGAGCGCCCTCTAGTGTCTGCTGCTGAAAAAACACTTTGACGTGTATATATACTCGTCAATAGCACTCAAAGAGTTAAACATAAACCAAGCCTGACAAACATCCCTAAAACTAGTCACTACTGTAAACTAAAAACTAACACTAAAAGAACACTAAAACTAAAATGAAATCGTCAAAACTGAAATAAAATAAGATGCACTGGCCTGCACAGAAAGAAGTACTTTCTTCTTACAGACTCTTTAAGGTTGATTATTTTCATTATGTTGTCTTAAAATAGACAACATAATGAATTCTTGCAAACTCAGTGACATCTTTTGACTTTTTCTCCACAGAAACATGCTCCAACTGGATGACTGTTTTCAGTTTTGCAGGTTTCTGCACGAGTACGATCCAATTTAAAACCCCTTTCTTTGTTTTTCATTTGACTTTGAGCCAAAACAAAGATGAAACTTCATTTTCCTGGAACCTGTCTTCAGTGTTTGTCCTCCGCTGAACCTTCTCAACATTCAACAGTCTTTATTGTTAACAGTCTCTCAGCTTAAAGGCAGACACAAAAAACAAATAAACAGTAAAGATAAACAGATAAAAACACACATATTTGCAGAGGAGATGTAAATCTTGAAGCAGAAATTTAATATTCACAATGGAAATGTGATTTGGTTTTTTAACATAACACCTAAAGCTGACCAGTGGCTTTTTAGGTTAAAAATCAAAATAATCCAAGGAGTTCCACTTCCACATGCTGCCACAGATGGATCTGAAGAGATTCCTGAACTATTTTTTACTTATTATTTGCTATTCTTAGGTAATAACACTAAGGTTAGCGCTAACTGCTAACTTGCTCTCCAGGATTTCAGTACTTTTTATCTTTTTTTTTTTTTTTTTTTTTTTGGTGAAGGTAAGCAGCTGTTTTTATGTTGAGTTGCGCTGCTTCACAGTCGCTACATAGATATGCTAACTGTTGCATCGCTGCTATGATCTTAGTCTTGGTTTTATTCCACTAATATTTCTGTAGATGATTAGTTTTGTTTCCATGTTGAATCTGACTTATGAAACTGCACTAACTTTTTTTTTTTATTGTTGATTGATTTGCTGATTATTTTAATGATTAATCAATCGTTTCTTTCTTCAGTGTTGGCATCCTCAAAAGTCTTGTTTTATTCATTTATTCATTTTATTCGTTTGCTGTCATAGAAGAGAAAAGAATTCAGAGAATATTCACCTTTAAGAAGCTGGAAACAGAATCAATAAATTAATTTCCGTGGAAAGTTTCCACCTTGAATATTTCCAGAATTTTCATTTCAAACCCACTTTTCGTTTGTCTGATTTAGTTTGTGTTCTGTGCTGGTTTAATGTCTTTTTTCAGATATTGGTCAGTTGTTGTTGTTTTTGTAATAACAGCCCTTAAATGTTTAATTCTGTCATATTCCATGTCGGTGTTGACGCTCGCTGTGTCTTCTTGTGCAGGCGAGGTTAAATGCTCTGCAGCAGAGATCGAGCTGAAGAAGCAGCAGGCGATGGAGAGACGACGGCAGCGACTGCAGGCCGCCCACAACCTGCGAGCTCCCACCTGACGCACCTGTCTGAAGAGGGGCCCGGCCCGCTGTTAGCTGTTAGCTGTTAACGCTGTTCGTTAGTATATTTCCCAGATGTTTTCCAAAATGTCTTGTACAGATACCTGCTCTTGTGAAATGAAACTACACACGCTGTAATTATATGTTCATGTGACTTGTTTGTTTTTCTTTTGAAATCAGACCATGTTTTGGGAAATACGTCTGAGTGAGGAGTGTGTGGTTAGCCTAGCTTAGCATAAAGACTGGAAGCAGAGGGAAACAGCTAGCATTGCTCTGTCACAGAGGTGAGGCTAGCTGTTCCCTCTGCT
The DNA here is from genome assembly GCA_029721515.1 of Synanceia verrucosa. Lineage (NCBI taxonomy): Eukaryota > Metazoa > Chordata > Actinopteri > Perciformes > Synanceiidae > Synanceia > Synanceia verrucosa. The sequence goes on along the minus strand of CM056555.1, from coordinate 1,594,239 downwards.
TCCAGTCTTTATGCTAAGCTAGGCTAACCACAGCAGCTCTATACTGAACACACATCTCACTCAAGGCAGGAAAAAAAGCATTTCTCAAAATGTTGATTTCTTTCTTTCAAGGACAGATTAGATTCCAACAGCTGTAAAGTAAATTTGTAATGCACTATAGATCTGTTTAAAATAGGGAATTATTGTTATTTATGGTTTTATTAAGCATAAACTGCAGTCACTTACCTTTCCAGTTTTACTTAATTTGTGTCTGTTTTATTCAAAAGTGTCGCTCCTCCAGATATATGAAACTAAACTCCTTATTTGCACGATAATAAATCTGACTTTAAATAAAAATGACTTCAGATTTTTGGGAGGTGACTTGTGTTCAGTTTAATTTCACATTAGCGCTTGCTGTCCTTTTGCTAAGCTAGGCTAACCACACACTGTAAAGCTAACAAAAAGAGTTTCCCAAATGACGGACTGTTCCTTTAAGATATTCTCATAGTCAAATTTATTTCTTTTATTTTTTGATCATGAACACAGAGGATTCACCTGACTTTTTTATCTTGTTTATTCACTTAATTTTTATGTAAAGCACTTCATCTGACTGGAAAGTGTTTCACCAATAAAAGTTTTATTATTAAATATTGGTTGTGCTCTTGTTATTAATATTGGTGCCATATATATATATATATATATATATATATATATGTATATATAAATTATTTTAAAATAGACACAACCTGAATGTGTGGATGTGATGAGTATTTAAACACAGTTGATATAAAAATTAGGTCAGTTTGAAGTCCAAATATTCAGACACCATATGTTTGTTTCTTTATAGAGTTATTGGTCTAATCAGTCATTCTGCCCATACTAGATTTTTTAAGGTACAGGCTACCAACAATGTTGTCCATGTGTATATATATATATATATATATATATATAGACAGTACATATAAAAATGTTTTTCACACTCATTTGTGTTGTAGTTGGTGGACGTGAAGCTAATTTAATTAGTTTCTAATTAACTATTGATTGTTTTATTGTCTCACTATAAACTTTGAATGCAAAAATAACCAGTGGCAAAAACACTCAGTGTAATATTTTACTTTGAAATGCATAAATATTGACATAAACAAATATTCTTCATATCCGTCATCCATTAATCATGCACAGCTGATGTCCTTATTTCTGAGATGATTAGTTGTGTTTCTATGTTGAATGATTTTTGTTTTATTGTTGATTGATTTGTCAATTATTTTAAGGATTAATAATTGACAAATTGATTAATGATAAAAGAGCATCTTAATAAAAGTTTAGAAGTCATTTAAAGTGTCAGGTTATGGACAGACACCTGTGTCCTGGTCCGCTCGGGCTCGTCAGCTCTCTTCATTAACAGTCTGGCAGCTGTGTGATGGAGCAGATCTATCAGGTAAAGTGAGCCTCGTTATCAGCAGACAGGTGTGTAACTGTAGTCCAGCAAATCACAGACACACTGATCTGTCAGCTGCCTGCTCAAACAGGATTCACTTCCCTCCATTTGTAAAGGAAAGTTCTCTGAAGCTCCTCTTTGCCAAGTAAAATGATGTTTTTTTTTCATTATAAAGATCAGCATATACAGTGTTTATTAGTGTAAATATTCAGATTTTTCTTTATAGATGGTCTGGACTTGAATGTAGGGTGAATTAACCCACTGCACATGACAGCATGCAGGCTAAAATCAGAGGGTTTTCATGTGTACTTTTGATGATGCCAGTACAACATGGATGACTTTTTCATGATTTGACAGGAAAAAACTACTGCACTGAACATGTTACTGCAGTAAGTGTATGTAAGTGTAACCAGGGGAATGTACTTAAATGTTTTAAAATGTCCCATGTGCTGGATATTCTGTCGTATATTATATTATTAGATTTATTTAGATTTATTCGTCATCATTAGTAAAAAGAGGATTTCATTGTAGCTCATTCATTTTATCCACTGATTGTTTAGTTTGTGAAAATAGTCCAAAGAGACTCCTTCACAATGTTTGTTTTGTCCAAACCTCAATATTAATATTATTAATGTTATTTAAAGGAAAAGCAGCAAATGGAAATGTTTTTATGTCACTTAAATAATCAAAATAGTTGCAGATTTTCTGTCATATCGACTGATTGGTTACTGTGGTTGAATTTATAACAAAGCAACAAGAATCTTGATTTGAAAAGGCTGTGAATGTGAAGTCGATGAAGGAGTCATGATGAGAAAAGGGAAAAGTAGGTAAAGTCAAAGTACCTCACATTTGTACTGTCTGTCAGCCTGATGTGGGACTCTGATGCCCCCTAGTGTCCAAAAGTTCACAAATGCAGTTTGAATAGACTCAGCGTCACACACACTCAAACACACAGTGTGTTAACACACAGTGTGTTAACACAGCAGATGGTTACCTGTCACCTGAGAGTTGCACTGAACTCTGAATGACCCCCCATCTCTGTCCATTAATTATTCCCGGTCCAATCACAGGGGACAGGTGACAGGTGACAGGTGAGAGGACAGCTTGGTGTCCGTCCAGCTTTTGCAGACGACAAAGAGCGGACAGGTTTCACTTTAAAGACGTGTTCTGACGTCCTTGATGAGTTCACGTCTCCGAAAAAAAACCAAACAGCAATGACACAAACAAATGCAGGGTCATTTAAGACAGACTCAAACACTAAGGAGCATTTTAATTGTTTATATGCTTCTGTTGTGCTATTGTGTATATGACTTCTTTCAGTAGAATAAAATGTGACTTTGTGATGATTTTTTTCCTCAAGTTTTTACATTTTTGCTGTTTTCAATTTTTTTGACGTACTGTATACAATAACATATGGCTTTTTTCAACTTTTTTTTCAGGAGGGTATACGATAACTTCATTCAACATAGTACAATATGTCTTTTTAAGCTTTCATTTTTTCATCTTTTCCCACCATACTACACTATGATTTTTTTTTCATTTTTTCAGTCATCAGGAAAACATAACAGTGTTCTGAATGATTTTATAAAAAAATTATTGGAATGTCTTTTGAAAAAGCAATTTTTATAGCATGTTGAAAATTGTCAAAAAATGTCATACTACAGTATGCCAAAAAGTCAAAAAATGAAAAATTTTAAAATGTGCTAAAAAGTCATCAGGAAGACATTTTGTGGCAGTCTCAATAATTTCATATCAAAATTTGTCCAAATATTTTGTGAAAAAGCAAATTTATAGCATGTTGAAAATTGTGAAAAAAAGTCAAAAATGAAAAAAAAAATGTGCTAAAAAGTCATCAGGAAGACATTTTATGGCAGTCTAAATGATTTCATGCAAAATTGTCAAAACATCTTGTGAAAAAGCAATTTTATAGCATGTTGAAAATTGTGAAAAAAATGTAATTCTCTAGCATGCCAAAAAGTCAAAAAAATGAAAAATTTTAAAATTTGCTAAAAATCATCAGGAAGACATATTATAGTGTTCTGAATGATTTCATGGCAAAATTTCTCAAAATATCTTGTGAAATAACAATTTTATAGCATGTTGAAAAATGGTAAAAAAATGTCACACTATAGCATGCCAGAAAGTCAAAAAATGAAAAATTTTAAAATGTTCTAAAAAGTCATTAGAAAGACATTTTGTGACAGTATGAATGATTTCGTGCCAAAATTTGTCGAGTTATCTTGTCAAAGAGCAATTTTATAGCATGTTGAAAATTGTGAAAAAAAAAGTCATACTATAGCATGCGAAAAAGTCAAAACATGAAAAATTTTAAAATGTGCTAAAAAGTCATCAGGAAGATATTCTATGGCAGTCTAAATGATTTCATGTCAAAATTTGTCCAAATATCTTGTGAAAAAGGAATTCCATAGCATGTTGAAAAAATGTCAAAAAATGTCATACTATAGCATGCCAAAAAAGTCAAAAAATGAAAAAAAAATTAAATGTGCTAAAAAGTCATCGGGAAGACATTTTATGGCAGTCTAAATGATTTCATGTCAAAATTTGTCGAAATATCTTGTGAAAAAGCAATTTCATAGCATGTTCAAAAATTAAAAAAAAGTCATACTATAGCATGCCAAAAAGTCAAAAAATTAAAAAAATTAAAATGTGCTAAAAAGTCATCAGCAAGACATTTTATGGCAGTCTAAGTGATTTCATGTCAAAATTTGCCCATTATTTTGTGAAAAAGCAATTTTATAACACGTTGAAAATTGTGAAAAAAAATGTCATACTACAACATGCCAAAAAGTCAAAAAATGAAAAAATTTTAAATTTGCAAAAAAGTGATCAGGAAGACATTTTATGGCAACATGAATGATTTCATGCAAAATTGTCAAAACATCTTGTGAAAAGGCAATTTTATAGCATGTTCAAAATTTTGAAAAAAATGTCATACTATAGCATGCCAAAAAGTCAAAAAATGAAAAAAAATTAAATGTGCTAAAAAGTCATCAGGAAGATATTTTATGGCAGTCTAAATGATTTCATGTCAAAATTTGTCCAAATATTTTGTGAAAAAGCAATTTTATAGCACGTTGAAAATTGTGAAGAAAAAAAAATGTCACACTATAACATGCCAAAAAGTCAAAAAATGATTTTTTTTTTTTAAATTTGCAAAAAAGTCCTCAGGAAGACATTTTATAAATGATTTCATGTCAAAATTTGCCCAAATATTTTGTGAAAAAGTAATTTTATAGCATGTTGAAAATTGTGAAAAAAGTCATACTATAGCATGCCAAAAATTAAAAAAATTTCAAATTTTAAAATGTGCTTAAAAGTCATCAGGAAGACATTGTATGGCAGTCTGAATGATTTCATGCCAAAATTTTCGAAACATTTTGTGAAAAAGCAATTTTATAGCATGTTCAAATTTTTTAAAAAAAAAAAAGTCATACTATAGCATGCCAAAAAAGTCAAAAAATGAAAAAAAATTAAATGTGCTAAAAAGTCATCAGGGAGACATTTTACGGCAGTCTAAATGATTTCATGTCAAAATTTGTCCAAATATCTTGTGAAAAAGCAATTTCATAGCATGTCAAAAAAATGTCATACTATAGCATGCCAAAAAGTCAAAAAATGAAAAATTTTAAAATGTGCTAAAAATGCATCAGGAAGACATTTTATGGCAGTCTAAATGATTTCATGCAAAATTGTCAAAACATCTTGTGAAAAAGCAATTCAGCATGCTGAAAAAATGTCAAAAAATGTCATACTATAGCATGCCAAAAAAGTCAAAAAATGAAAAATTTTAAAATGTTCTCAAAAGTCATCAGAAAGACATTTTGTGGCAGTATGAATGATTTCATGCAAAATTTGTCAAATTATCTTGTTAAAGAGCATTTTTATAGCATGTTGAAAATTGTGAAAAATATGTCATAAAGTCAAAAAATGAAAAATTTTAAAACGTGCTAAAAAGTCATCAGGAAGATATTTTATGGCAGTCTAAATGATTTCATGTCAAAATTTGTCCAAATATTTTGTGAAAAAGCAATTTTATAGCATGTTAAAAAAATGTCATACTATAGCATGCCAAAAAGTCAAAAAATGAAAAATTTTAAAATGTGCTAAAAACTCATCAGAAAGACATTTTGTGGCACTATGAATGATTTCATGCCAAAATTTGTCGAAATATCTTGTCAAAAAGCATTTTTATAGCATGTTGAAAACTGTGAAAAAAATGTCATACTATAGCATGCCAAAAAAGTCAAAACATGACAAATTTTAAAATGTGCTAAAAAGTCATCAGGAAGACATTTTATGGCAGTCTAAATGATTTCATGTCAAAATTTGTCCAAATATCCTGTGAAAAAACAATTCCATAGCATGTTGAAAAAATGGTAAAAAAAAATGTCATACTATAGCATGCCAAAAAAGCCAAAAAATGAAAATTTTTTTAAATGTGCTAAAAAGTCATCAGGAAGACATTTTGTGGCAGTATGAATGATTTCATGCAAAATTTGTCAAAATATCTTGTCAAAAAGCATTTTTATAGCATGTTGAAAACTGTGAAAAAAAATGTCATACTATAGCATGCCAAAAAAGTCAAAAAATGAAAAATTTTAAAATGTTCTAAAAAGTCATCAGAAAGATTTATTATAGTTTGTTGGATGATTTTATGCTAAAATAAGTTGAAATATCTTGTGAAAAAGAAAAATTGGTAGCATGTTGAAAATTGACAAAAAAAAGTCATACTATAGCATGCCAAAAACGTCAAAAAATGAAAAATTTTCAAATGTTCTAAAAAGTCATCAGAAAGACTTATTATCATTTGTTGAGTGATTTTATCCTAAAATAAGTTGAAATATCTTGTGAAAAAGCCAATTTATAGCATGTTGAAAATTGTCAAAAAATGTCATACTATAGCATGCCAAAAAAAGTCAAAAATGAAAAATTTTAAGTGTTCTAAAAAGTCACCAGAAAGATTTATTATCATATATTGAGTGACTTCCTACCAAATATGTTGAAATATCTTGTGAAAAATCAAATTTATAGCATGTTGAAAATTGTCCAAAAACGTCATACTATAGCATGCCAAAAAAGTCAAAAAATGAAAAATTTTTAAATGTTCTAAAAAGTCACCAGAAAGATTTATTATCATTTATTGAGTGATTTCCTACCAAAATCTGTTGAAATATATTGTGGAAAAAGCAATTTTATAGCATGTTGAAAATTGTCCAAAAAAATGTCATACTATAGCATGCCAAAAAAGTCAAAAAATGAAAAATTTTAAAATGTTTTAAAAAGTCATCAGAAAGACTTATTATCGTTTCTTGGGTGATTTTATGGTAAAATAAGTTGAAATATTTTGTGAAAAAGCAAATTTGTAGCATGTTGAAAATTGACAAAAAAAATGTCATACTATAGCATGCCAAAAAAGTCAAAAAATGAAAAATTTTTAAATGTTCTAAAAAGTCACCAGAAAGATTTATTATCATTTATTGAGTGATTTCCTACCAAAATATGTTGAAATATCTTGAGAAAAAGCAAATTTATAGCATGTTGAAAATTGTCCAAAAACGTCATACTATAGCATGCCAAAAAAGTCAAAAAATGAAAAATTTTAAAATGTTCTAAAAAGTCACCAAAAAGATTTATTATAGTTTGTTGGGTGATTTTATGCTAAAATAAGTTGAAATATCTTGTGAAAAATCAAATTTATAGCATGTTGAAAATTGTCAAAAAAATGTCATACTATAGCATGCCAAAAAAGTCAAAAAATGAAAAATTTTCAAATGTTCTAAAAAGTCATCAGAAAGACTTATTATCATTTGTTGAGTGATTTTATCCTAAAATAAGTTGAAATATCTTGTGAAAAAGCCAATTTATAGCATGTTGAAAATTGTCAAAAAATGTCATACTATAGCATGCCAAAAAAAGTCAAAAATGAAAAATTTTAAGTGTTCTAAAAAGTCACCAGAAAGATTTATTATCATATATTGAGTGACTTCCTACCAAATATGTTGAAATATCTTGTGAAAAAGCAAATTTATAGCATGTTGAAAATTGTCCAAAAACGTCATACTATAGCATGCCAAAAAAGTCAAAAAATGAAAAATTTTAAAATGTTCTAAAAAGTCACCAGAAAGACTTATTATAGTTTGTTGGGTGATTTTATGCTAAAATAAGTTGAAATATCTTGTGAAAAAGCAAATTTATAGCATGTTGAAAATTGTCAAAAAACATGTCATACTATAGCATGCCAAAAAAGTCAAAAAATGAAAAATTTTAAAATGTTTTAAAAAGTCATCAGAAAGACTTATTATCGTTTCTTGGGTGATTTTATGGTAAAATAAGTTGAAATATTTTGTGAAAAAGCAAATTTGTAGCATGTTGAAAATTGACAAAAAAAATGTCATACTATAGCATGCCAAAAAAGTCAAAAAATGAAAAATTTTTAAATGTTCTAAAAAGTCACCAGAAAGATTTATTATCATTTATTGAGTGATTTCCTACCAAAATCTGTTGAAATATATTGTGGAAAAAGCAATTTTATAGCATGTTGAAAATTGTCCAAAAAAATGTCATACTATAGCATGCCAAAAAAGTCAAAAAATGAAAAATTTTAAAATGTTTTAAAAAGTCATCAGAAAGACTTATTATCGTTTCTTGGGTGATTTTATGGTAAAATAAGTTGAAATATTTTGTGAAAAAGCAAATTTGTAGCATGTTGAAAATTGACAAAAAAATGTCATACTATAGCATGCCAAAAAAGTCAAAAAATGAAAAATTTTAAAATGTTCTAAAAAGTCACTAGAAAGACTTATTATCGTTTCTTGGGTGATTTTATGGTAAAAATAAGTTGAAAGATCTTGTGAAAAAGCAAATTTATAGCATGTTGAAAAATGACAAAAAAAATGTCATACTATAGCATGCCAAAAAAGTCAAAAAATGAAAAATTTTAAAATGTTTTAAAAAGTCATCAGAAAGATATATTATCATTTATTGAGTGATTTCCTACCAAAATCTGTTGAAATATCTTGTGAAAAAGCAAATTTATAGCATGTTGAAAATTGTCCAAAAAAATGTCATACTATAGCATGCCAAAAAAGTCAAAAAATGAAAAATTTTAAAATGTTCTAAAAAGTCACTAGAAAGACTTATTATCGTTTCTTGGGTGATTTTATGGTAAAATAAGTTGAAAGATCTCGTGAAAAATCAAATTTATAGCATGTTGAAAATTGTCCAAAAACGTCATACTATAGCATGCCAAAAAAGTCAAAAAATGAAAATTTTTAAATGTTCTAAAAAGTCACCAGAAAGATTTATTATCATTTATTGAGTGATTTTCTACCAAATATGTTGAAATATCTTGTGAAAAATCAAATTTATAGCATGTTGAAAATTGTCCAAAAACGTCATACTATAGCATGCCAAAAAAGTCAAAAAATGAAAAATTTTTAAATGTTCTAAAAAGTCACCAGAAAGATTTATTATCATTTATTGAGTGATTTCCTACCAAAATCTGTTGAAATATATTGTGGAAAAAGCAATTTTATAGCATGTTGAAAATTGTCAAAAAACATGTCATACTATAGCATGCCAAAAAAGTCAAAAAATGAAAAATTTTAAAATGTTTTAAAAAGTCATCAGAAAGACTTATTATCGTTTCTTGGGTGATTTTATGGTAAAATAAGTTGAAATATTTTGTGAAAAAGCAAATTTGTAGCATGTTGAAAATTGACAAAAAAAATGTCATACTATAGCATGCCAAAAAAGTCAAAAAATGAAAAATTTTTAAATGTTCTAAAAAGTCACCAGAAAGATTTATTATCATTTATTGAGTGATTTCCTACCAAAATCTGTTGAAATATATTGTGGAAAAAGCAATTTTATAGCATGTTGAAAATTGTCCAAAAAAATGTCATACTATAGCATGCCAAAAAAGTCAAAAAATGAAAAATTTTAAAATGTTTTAAAAAGTCATCAGAAAGACTTATTATCGTTTCTTGGGTGATTTTATGGTAAAATAAGTTGAAATATTTTGTGAAAAAGCAAATTTGTAGCATGTTGAAAATTGACAAAAAAATGTCATACTATAGCATGCCAAAAAAGTCAAAATGAAAAATTTTAAAATGTTCTAAAAAGTCACTAGAAAGACTTATTATCGTTTCTTGGGTGATTTTATGGTAAAAATAAGTTGAAAGATCTTGTGAAAAAGCAAATTTATAGCATGTTGAAAAATGACAAAAAAAATGTCATACTATAGCATGCCAAAAAAGTCAAAAAATGAAAAATTTTAAAATGTTTTAAAAAGTCATCAGAAAGATATATTATCATTTATTGAGTGATTTCCTACCAAAATCTGTTGAAATATCTTGTGAAAAAGCAAATTTATAGCATGTTGAAAATTGTCCAAAAAAATGTCATACTATAGCATGCCAAAAAAGTCAAAAAATGAAAAATTTTAAAATGTTCTAAAAAGTCACTAGAAAGACTTATTATCGTTTCTTGGGTGATTTTATGGTAAAATAAGTTGAAAGATCTCGTGAAAAATCAAATTTATAGCATGTTGAAAATTGTCCAAAAACGTCATACTATAGCATGCCAAAAAAGTCAAAAAATGAAAATTTTTAAATGTTCTAAAAAGTCACCAGAAAGATTTATTATCATTTATTGAGTGATTTTCTACCAAATATGTTGAAATATCTTGTGAAAACGCAAATTTTATAGCATGTTGAAAATTGTCAAAAAACGTCATACTATAGCATGCCAAAAAAGTCAAAAAATGAAAAATTTTAACATGTTCTAAAAAGTGACCAGAAAGACTTATTATAGTTTGTTGGGTGATTTTATGCTAAAATAAGTTGAAATATCTTGTGAAAAAGCAAATTTATAGCATGTTGAAAATTGTAAAAAAAAATGTCATACTATAGCATACCAAAAAAGTCAAAAAATGAAAAATTTTAAAATGTTTTAAAAAGTCACTAGAAAGACTTATTATCGTTTCTTGGGTGATTTTATGGTAAAATAAGTTGAAATATTTTGTGAAAAAGCAAATTTATAGCATGTTGAAAATTGTCCAAAAAAATGTCATACTATAGCATGCCAAAAAAGTCAAAAAATGAAAAATTTTTAAATGTTATAAAAAGTCACCAGAAAGATTTATTATCATTTATTGAGTGATTTCCTACCAAAATCTGTTGAAATATCTTGTGAAAAAGCAAATTTATAGCATGTTGAAAATTGTCCAAAAAATGTCATACTATAGCATGCCAAAAAAGTCAAAAAATGAAAAATTTTCAAATGTTCTAAAAAGTCATCAGAAAGACTTATTATCATTTGTTGAGTGATTTTATCCTAAAATAAGTTGAAATATCTTGTGAAAAAGCCAATTTATAGCATGTTGAAAATTGTCAAAAAAATGTCATACTATAGCATGCCAAAAAAAGTCAAAAATGAAAAATTTTAAGTGTTCTAAAAAGTCACCAGAAAGATTTATTATCATATATTGAGTGACTTCCTACCAAATATGTTGAAATATCTTGTGAAAAAGCAAATTTATAGCATGTTGAAAATTGTCCAAAAACGTCATACTATAGCATGCCAAAAAAGTCAAAAAATGAAAAATTTTAAAATGTTCTAAAAAGTCACTAGAAAGACTTATTATAGTTTGTTGGGTGATTTTATGCTAAAATAAGTTGAAATATCTTGTGAAAAAGCAAATTTATAGCATGTTGAAAATTGTCAAAAAACATGTCATACTATAGCCTGCCAAAAAAGTCAAAAAATGAAAATTTTAAAATGTTTTAAAAAGTCATCAGAAAGACTTATTATCGTTTCTTGGGTGATTTTATGGTAAAATAAGTTGAAATATTTTGTGAAAAAGCAAATTTGTAGCATGTTGAAAATAGACAAAAAAAATGTCATACTATAGCATGCCAAAAAAGTCAAAAAATGAAAAATTTTTAAATGTTCTAAAAAGTCACCAGAAAGATTTATTATCATTTATTGAGTGATTTCCTACCAAAATCTGCTGAAATATATTGTGGAAAAAGCAATTTTATAGCATGTTGAAAATTGTCAAAAAAATGTCATACTATAGCATGCCAAAAAAGTCAAAAAATGAAAAATTTTAAGTGTTCTAAAAAGTCACCAGAAAGATTTATTATCATATATTGAGTGACTTCCTACCAAATATGTTGAAATATCTTGTGAAAAAGCAAATTTATAGCATGTTGAAAATTGTCCAAAAACGTCATACTATAGCATGCCAAAAAAGTCAAAAAATGAAAAATTTTAAAATGTTTTAAAAAGTCATCAGAAAGACTTATTATCGTTTCTTGGGTGATTTTATGGTAAAATAAGTTGAAATATTTTGTGAAAAAGCAAATTTGTAGCATGTTGAAAATTGACAAAAAAAATGTCATACTATAGCATGCCAAAAAAGTCAAAAAATGAAAAATTTTTAAATGTTCTAAAAAGTCACCAGAAAGATTTATTATCATTTATTGAGTGATTTCCTACCAAAATCTGCTGAAATATATTGTGGAAAAAGCAATTTTATAGCATGTTGAAAATTGTCAAAAAAATGTCATACTATAGCATGCCAAAAAAGTCAAAAATGAAAAATTTTAAGTGTTCTAAAAAGTCACCAGAAAGATTTATTATCATATATTGAGTGACTTCCTACCAAATATGTTGAAATATCTTGTGAAAAAGCAAATTTATAGCATGTTGAAAATTGTCCAAAAAAATGTCATACTATAGCATGCCAAAAAAGTCAAAAAATGAGAATTTTTAAATGTTCTAAAAAGTCACCAGAAAGATTTATTATCATTTATTGAGTGATTTTCTACCAAATATGTTGAAATATCTTGTGAAAACGCAAATTTTATAGCATGTTGAAAATTGTCAAAAAACGTCATACTATAGCATGCCAAAAAAGTCAAAAAATGAAAAATTTTAACATGTTCTAAAAAGTGACCAGAAAGACTTATTATAGTTTGTTGGGTGATTTTATGCTAAAATAAGTTGAAATATCTTGTGAAAAAGCAAATTTATAGCATGTTGAAAATTGTAAAAAAAAAATGTCATACTATAGCATGCCAAAAAAGTCAAAAAATGAAAAATTTTAAAATGTTTTAAAAAGTCATCAGAAAGACTTATTATCGTTTCTTGGGTGATTTTATGGTAAAATAAGTTGAAATATTTTGTGAAAAAGCAAATTTGTAGCATGTTGAAAATTGACAAAAAAAAATGTCATACTATAGCATGCCAAAAAAGTCAAAAAATGAAAAATTTTTAAATGTTCTAAAAAGTCACCAGAAAGATTTATTATCATTTATTGAGTGATTTCCTACCAAAATCTGTTGAAATATCTTGTGAAAAAGCAAATTTATAGCATGTTGAAAATTGTCCAAAAAAATGTCATACTATAGCATGCCAAAAAAGTCAAAAAATGAAAAATTTTAAAATGTTCTAAAAAGTCACTAGAAAGACTTATTATCGTTTCTTGGGTGATTTTATGGTAAAATAAGTTGAAAGATCTTGTGAAAAAGCAAATTTATAGCATGTTGAAAATTGACAAAAAAATGTCATACTATAGCATGCCAAAACAGTCAAAAAATGAAAAAATTTTAAATGTTTTAAAAAGTCACCAGAAAGACTTATTATAGTTTGCTGGGTGATTTTATGCTAAAATAAGTTGAAAGATCTTGTGAAAAAGCAAATTTATAGCATGTTGAAAATTGACAAAAAAATGTCATACTATAGCATGCCAAAAAAGTCAAAAAATGAAAAATTTTAACATGTTCTAAAAAGTGACCAGAAAGACTTATTATAGTTTGTTGGGTGATTTTATGCTAAAATAAGTTGAAATATCTTGTGAAAAAGCAAATTTATAGCATGTTGAAAATTGTAAAAAAAAATGTCATACTATAGCATGCCAAAAAAGTCAAAAAATGAAAAATTTTAAAATGTTTTAAAAAGTCACTAGAAAGACTTATTATCGTTTCTTGGGTGATTTTATGTTAAAATAAGTTGAAATATTTTGTGAAAAAGCAAATTTGTAGCATGTTGAAAATTGACAAAAAAAATGTCATACTATAGCATGCCAAAAAAGTCAAAAAATGAAAAATTTTAAAATGTTTTAAAAAGTCACTAGAAAGACTTATTATCGTTTCTTGGGTGATTTATGTTAAAATAAGTTGAAATATTTTGTGAAAAAGCAAATTTGTAGCATGTTGAAAATTGACAAAAAAAATGTCATACTATAGCATGCCAAAAAAGTCAAAAAATGAAAAATTTTTAAATGTTCTAAAAAGTCACCAGAAAGATTTATTATCATTTATTGAGTGATTTCCTACCAAAATCTGTTGAAATATCTTGTGAAAAAGCAAATTTATAGCATGTTGAAAATTGTCCAAAAAAATGTCATACTATAGCATGCCAAAAAAGTCAAAAAATGAAAAATTTTAAAATGTTCTAAAACGTCACTAGAAAGACTTATTATCGTTTCTTGGGTGATTTTATGGTAAAAATAAGTTGAAAGATCTTGTGAAAAAGCAAATTTATAGCATGTTGAAAACTGACAAAAAAATGTCATACTATAGCATGCCAAAACAGTCAAAAAATGAAAAAATTTTAAATGTTTTAAAAAGTCACCAGAAAGACTTATTATAGTTTGCTGGGTGATTTTATGCTAAAATAAGTTGAAAGATCTTGTGAAAAAGCAAATTTATAGCATGTTGAAAATTGTCCAAAAAAATGTCATACTATAGCATGCCAAAAAAGTCAAAAAATGAAAAATTTTAAAATGTTTTAAAAAGTCATCAGAAAGACTTATTATCGTTTCTTGGGTGATTTTATGGTAAAATAAGTTGAAATATTTTGTGAAAAAACAAATTTGTAGCATGTTGAAAATTGACAAAAAAAAATGTCATACTATAGCATGCCAAAAAAGTCAAAAAATGAAAAATTTTTAAATGTTCTAAAAAGTCACCAGAAAGATTTATTGTCATTTATTGAGTGATTTCCTACCAAAATCTGTTGAAATATCTTGTGAAAAAGCAAATTTATAGCATGTTGAAAATTGTCCAAAAAAATGTTATACTATAGCATGCCAAAAAAGTCAAAAAATGAAAAATTTTAAAATGTTCTAAAAAGTCACTAGAAAGACTTATTATCGTTTCTTGGGTGATTTTATGGTAAAATAAGTTGAAAGATCTTGTGAAAAAGCAAATTTATAGTATGTTGAAAATTGACAAAAAAATGTCATACTATAGCATGCCAAAAAAGTCAAAAAATGAAAAATTTTAAAATGTTCTAAAAAGTCACTAGAAAGACTTATTATCGTTTCTTGGGTGATTTTATGGTAAAATAAGTTGAAAGATCTTGTGAAAAAGCAAATTTATAGCATGTTGAAAATTGACAAAAAAATGTCATACTATAGCATGCCAAAAAAGTCAAAAAATGAAAAATTTTAAAATGTTCTAAAAGTCATCAGAAAGATTTATTATAGTTTGTTGGGTGATTTTTTGCTAAAATAAGTTGAAATATCTCGTGAAAAATCAAATTTATAGCATGTTGAAAATTGTGAAAAAAATGTCATACTATAGCATGCCAAAAAGTCAAAAAATGAAAAAAAATTAAAATGTGCTAAAAAGTCATCAGGAAGACATTTTATGGTAGTCTAAATGATTTCATGTCAAATTTGTCAAAATATCTTGTGAAAAAGCAATTTTATAGCATGTTAAAAAAATATATGATACTATAGCATGCCAAAAAAATAACATGAAAAAAAGAAAAATTGAACTTTTTTCAACATACTTTCCACATCCTATGATTTTTTTTTTCTTCGACAGGCTACAAGTTGACCTTTTTTAAATAAATAATACAATCACTTCATTCAACATCGTATAATGTCTTTTTGAGGACTTTCATGTTTTATGTTTTGATTTTCATCAACTTTTTCAAAATACTATACTATGACATTCAAAAGCAAATTAAACCATAACTGTATTCAATATAGCCTAACATGGCTTTTTGATGACTTCATCTTTTGTTTTGACTTTTTTTTTTTGACATACGTAACCTTTTTCAGTTTTTTTGACAGGCTACAATTTGACCTTTATCAAATTTTAACTTCATTCAGTCTCGTATCTTTTTCATGACGTAAACGTCTTTTACGTTTTTACTTTTTTCAACATGACTTTTTCCCCCAAATATTTAAACATGCTATCATATGACTTTTTTAAAATTATTTTCAGCAAATTATACTGTCACCTTATTGAATATATTTAATATACTTTCATTTTCTACGTTTGTTTTTTTCAACAACATGGCTTAATATTTATGACATATTTACAGCAGTCTATGCTCTTTTTCAACATGCTATACTATTTATTGATTACTATCCTATGATGTCATGATTCTGGTAAAATACTGATACTTCAACCCCCTATACTGTGACTACTTATGTGCTGCTCGTACACTATGAATTTGTTGATTGCCAAACTAACTGCTGCCTTTTTTTCATAAAATTTTGGACTTTCCCTCACCATGTTAAATCTGAATACATTTAAACCAATCCGAAACAGTCAACATTAACAAATAAAGTAAGGTCTGTTTGCTGTTTATTCATGGAAGCCTTGAACACCTTGGTGCACCTGCAGCTTGTGATGCTGAATGAAGTCATGAATGAAGTCCCTGCAGACAGGATGATTAGCGCTTTGATTTCAGAAATAACAGATCCACAGTGAGTCTGTCTTCTCCAGAAGGAAACAGTCTGGATCTCAGTCCAACAGAGAAGCAGCTGAAGTTCAGCTCAGTCCTGGTTGCTTCTGTCTCTGTTGTGGACCGGGTCACTTTTCCACCTCCTGGTCCAGGATCAGGATCAGGGTCAGGACCAGCGGACCAACACCTGGTCTCCGTCCTCTATGGAGTAAAAGTGCAGCGTCTGCAGATCGCTGTCAATCTCAAACTCTGTCCCCTCTTTCTGGAAAACAAGAATGAAAGAGATTCTCAGGAAGTGATTTTCATTCACAGACATGTGGACAGGGACGAGGTTGGCTCTATATCAAACGCACAGATGAGGAAACAGAGAATATTTAGTCTAAAATAAATACACTCAAATGATAAACAAATATGCAGAATGCATATCTAAGTATAGCAACAAACTTTATTTAAAGACACAACACCTTTCATACAGGAAGTGTAGTTCAAAGTGCGTCACAACAAAGTCAAGAAATATGAGAATAAATACAAAAAAAATAACGATCCAATCAAATAAATAACAAAAAAAGAGATGGAGGAGTGACAGCCGCTGAATAAATAATTTGCACTTTATATGACTTACATCTCTCTGTCGTTTGGAAATATGACAAAAATAAACACTGTGAACCCAAACTACTTCCTTCTCGTTGCTGCTGTGACAGTGGGATGAATAAAGTTTCATCTTATCTTATGTGCGTGCCTTACCTTAGGGCTGGTGTAGGAGAGCCTCAGATCTGCTGCAGGAACCTTCAGCTGTCTGCACAGGAGTCCCTTCACCTTCTGGACAACCATAGAAGCTGCACAACACACCACACCTTTCAGATTTCCCTTATTATTATATTTAGAGTTATATAAGCTACGGGAGGAGGACGACACCAGAGCTCCTCTCTTCAGTGTTGTGCTGTTTTACCTGGAAGTTTCTTCTCAAACGGCTTCCTGTCGACGTCGTCAGGAAACACAAACTTAATCTCTGGTGAGGGGAGACCAGCGGTCAGAAGATATCACATTTCCGTCTGTTTTCACTCTGTTTAAATATGTTGACTGTAATATATTAGCCAATCAGAGAGCAGAGCAGAGAGAGGTGGGACTGACTCAACAGCTGATTTTTCAGGACAAACGGCTTCGGCTTCCTCAGCTCGTCTTCCTCTGGAGCTCCGTACTCTGAAACAAGAGGAGACATTGAGATTAGAATTTATAACTTTATTTACTGGAAAAGAATTCAACTCTACTTCTTAAACAATTAACTCTTTGAGGGCCATACATGAATATAAATGTTTAAGTGTTTTTTTCAGCAGCAGGCACTAGAGGGCGCTCTCCCACAGCCTGTGAGTAATGTTGGGGCTTCTGGGATTTGTAGTCAGAGCATAAAGAGACGGTATACACCACAGAGATCAAAACAGGAAGTGGAGACGATCGAGATTAGAGAGTAAAACAAACAGAATGTGGAGAAAAAGTGGTGATTTTGGTGAAAGTGTCCTCTACTCTACCTCTGATAAAACAAGAATGGAACAAGGTAAAAACAAACATTTTTTTCATGATGAAATAGAGAGTCTCTTCTTTCCTGCACTGAGTCACAGTCATTGTTTATGCAAACACAGCTGCCAATAAACTTGTTTGCCGGGTCACATTTTTACCGACTCTGCTCCATTAAATAAAATGAACGTACTGTCGATGAGGCTCAGGTATCGAGGGTGCTGATGGGTGAACTGGGTGCTGGGCTGACTCCCCCCTCCTGCTTTCAGCCACTCCTCTCCAAACTTCTTGATGTAGTCAAGCTCCGCCCCCCTCCTCTCATCACGCTGGATCTGATGGAAGCCATGGCAACGGGTCAGCATGCGAGCGCACACACACACACACACACACACACACACACACACACACACACACACACACACACACAGGTTCATCTCACCTGACAGCTGTTGAGGACGATCAGTTGTCCCAGTTTGGCGATGATGAACTGAAAGGCTGTTTTTGGGTTTCCATCACTGCTCACCAGACGGTTGTGGCGACATGACAGGTTCACCAAACTGGGAAGTTTGGCCAGTTCGTTCACCACAAGCCACTGACAGAGAGAGAGAGAGAGAGAGAGAGAGAGAGAGAGAGAGAGAGAGTTCAGCCTCAGAGCAGCGTTGTCAACACAGTCATACCTAACAATCAAACATGCTGATAAAATTAGATTAACCATCTTTTCTGAATCTGTCCAAGCTTCTCCTGGAATTCAGCAAACAAATAATCCACCAAAGAGCATTGATAAAGTATTACATTTTTAACATGAAATGGACGAAAACGAGGGCGGCACGGTGGTGTCGTGGTTAGCACTGTCGCCTCACAGCAAGAAGGTACTGGGTTCGAATCCCGGGGCCTTTCTGTGTGGAGTTTGCATGTTCTCCTCATGTCTGTGTGGGTTCTCTCTGGTACTCCGGCTTCCTCCCACCATCCAAAAACATGCATGGGGATTAGGTTAACTGGTTAATTTAAATTGACCGTAGGTGTGAGTGGTTGTCTGTCTCTATGTGTCCTGTGATGAACTGGACACTTGTCCAGGGTGTACCCTGTCTTTCACCCTAAGACAGCTGGGATAGACTCCAGTCCCCCTGACCCTATGAGGGTAAGCGGTAGAAAATGGATGGATGGAAGAAAAGGAAACGAGAAAGAGACGTTCTTTTCATAAACACAGTGGTTATTAGAGCTGATGTGGTGTCACTACGATTTTAGCTGTTTATGAAATGATTTGATTTTTAGCAGAAACAAAAGTCTGATGAACCACTGCGATCATTTTTTATGATTTTTTTTCAGCTCTCTAACACTTGCAACAATGATATAAACTGAGGGCATAACACTTAACTTTTTTCTACTACAAAAAAGTGAACTTTGTGAACAAAATAACATGTAAAATGACAGTAAATAGCTGAATTTGTGTTTTCCTATTGGCATTAAACGCACCATCTAAAATTTAATGCCTACAGCAAATTTACAGTAATTGTAAGACAATTTAAAACCTTAATTACCCGGGTATTAATTTAAGACATTTTAAGACTTTTTAAGGAACTGCAGGAACCCTGAACTGGATATCTTGTGTTAAACTGTTGATCAGAAACACACACTGACCTCAGTGATTTTGTTGTCGTCCAGGTTGAGCCTCTTCAGTGCAGGAAACATGGCTGTTTGACATCCTAAAGAAGAAACATTCAACATTTTATCAAAACACAAGCTGATTTCCTGTAATGTTGTAACACACATACCTTTTTTAATTTTTGCAGATGAAATCAACTTTACACAGTTAAAAATAAACAAATAGAAACTAATAATACGGGTGACGGGTCCAGTAGTAAAATAAATAAAACATGTTAGAGATAAAACAGTGTGCTATCATTAATGAAAAAGAAAGGAGGCACATTAATTGAGGATGTGAATGTCAAGTAACGTCACACTCAAACACATCAATACATATGTTTTCGTATATATTGTTTAGTTTATATTTATATCGATGCTACTGGGTACTTGAATTTGCCTCAAGATTAATTAAGAATCTATCTATGTATTTATAATGTTAAATGTATATTGTTGGATTGTTAATACTATGGCAGTTCTTAAAATATTATTATCTTTTACCAGGAGCAGCGTCATCAAATTGAATCTCTGACAGTCCGGTCTTGGACAAGTGAAGCTGCTCCAGTCTGCAAAAACAGCAGCACAGACTTGAGTCTGGTGTTAATGATGATAAAGAGCATTTATACATTAATACTGTACACTGTGTGGTGTTAAACTTGTGTGTTGTACCTGGGCAGAGCTGCTAAACTGAGCACAGTGTGCTGCATTAAAGGATTCCCAGACAGACTGAGGATGTTCAGTGACTGCAGAACGCCTTCAGGCCTTTAAAGCATCAAACACAGACAGGAGTCACACACAGTGAACACAGCCTGAACGAGGATGAAGGAAACAGAGGGAAGCTTCACCTCTGCAGCTCAGTGATGTTGTTTTCATCTACCAGCAGCTCCTCCAGCTGTGGCCACATGGGGGCGCACTGCAGGATCTGACCAGAGAGACAGGAAACAATTACTTATGTTCCCTAAAATGACCACTAGTGTATGAACACTTTTATCTTGACACATGACAAGAAGAGAAAAAGGATATTTGTGTAAAATAAATGACAGAATTAGTTCAGAAAATATATAAAAATGTATCAATAATATAAAATATATTTATACTTTCAAAAAAAAAGTTCATGTGATGTGTGGTGGAAAGTAGGAGGCCACATAAACAGTGAATATGTGTTGTAATAAATAAATAAACATTAAAATGAATTAATTATATTTTACTGACACATACAACTAACTAAAAGTAAATGTACATTATACAAAAATACTATACTATACTATAAATATATTTGCTTTCCATACATATTATATTATCAAATAAATAATTATATAATTCAATATAATAAGTAAATAAGCATGTAATTTCAATATGTCCAATAATGAAATACAGAAATAAATACTAAATATAAAAAAGGTGATAAAATTAGCTATTTTCATTTCAAGTTCTATGTTCTGATTTGGTTATTTTATTTTTATTTGTTTAACCTAATATTTTAAAAAAACAACATTATGAATAACAACTGATTAATTAATATAATATTTTGGAGTCATATAAATTATTAAATATTATGATATTATATGCATATAATATTGTACTTAAACAATAAACAATATTAAATAAAAATGCTACTATCCAGTGTTTTCCTCTGACAGAAACAGGATTTGACCTGAAGTGACCCTGATGCTAATGAACAGGTGTATATGGGCTGAATAATTAACTGCGGACAGAAAGGCGTACCTGTGGCCAGGTGAGGTCACATCTGCTGAGGGCGAGGACCCTGAGGCTGCAGAAAGCCTGGCAGTGAGCTGAGATGTCGGCAGGCAAACGCAGTCTGTTGTGGCTATTTAAAAAAACAAAACAAAACAAAAAAAAACAAGGTTTAGTGGAAGGAGAGGATTAAAAGACATCCAGCACACACAGAGTCAGAATCTGTACCTGAGCTCCAGTTCCTCCAGACTCTCCAGCTGCTGAGCGATGGCAGCCATGTCCTCCCAGCAGGACAGCAGAGTCCGACTCAGGTCCAACCTCTGGACGTCTGATCACAGGCTGTTAAGGACTTACTGAGCATGCCAATACTCACAAACTATCATCACTTTACCTGTTCATGTCTGTGGAAACAACTGAACCTTCCCTCTGCAGACACACAAAGTCTAAAACCAAGGCATCTAACCACCACTATCTAATAAGCTAAAGTAACAGCACATCCAACTAATCCATGAATGGACTTTCAGCTCTACTCCTGACCTAAAACAAAACAGGTAAATTACACCAGCTGAGCTTCCACTAAGAACAATGAATGTCCTGAGGTGAAGCAACGACTAAAACGTAACGTCATACCAGGAAGTCATTTTGCACAACCAGGTGAAGCCTGATGGGTCTGGAAAAAGATACTTGGCGTTGTTTTCCTAACTTCTCCATCAGCCCCGGGACCATTCACTTCAGATTTAGACAGCAACACTGTTGGAATACTCTCAAAACTGTCAATACAAAAAAAAAAAAAGAATGACCATGGCATAAATATAAGGAAACAGAACCTCGAACACCAGACCTGTTCAATAATATTATCTCCTCCTCTGTAGTTACTCTACAGTAACAGTAAAATGTAATTTCCCTCATTGAGGGATTAATAAAGGAATTCTTCTTCTACCCACACTGGCAGGATATCATGCATAATTTCTGACCTTATATTTCCAACGCTGTAACATAAAGTCTCAAATTAAAGCCAGGATTCAAATACGAGGCAGAGTCACAAAAACTGTCCGACAAAAACAGATAAAAGCCAAATGAACTCATCACAACTATAATAGGTCACTTGATAAATTTAGTGTAACGTACACTGTGGTTAAAAACTTTGTGATCGGCTGTTTTAGGGGTGTTTTATCTTTCTTTCTTCTTCCTTCCTCCACAGTATAATTGAGACGCCACATATACTATTTAAATTTGACATATTTGAAGAATTAAAGGATTCAAACTTCCATTTAGTCCCCAACGATTCATTTTGCATGACTGGGGAGTATACTTGGATTTTTAAAGTACATGGACAGACAGACAGGTAGGTATGTAGGTAGGTGGGTAGGTAGATAGATTCTCCTACTGTCTGGCTGCCTTTGAGCACCTGAATATAAAGAAGGGCAGCAGCAAGAATATTCAGATTATCCCCCAGGAGAGATTAAAACAGACAGTTCAGTGTCAATGAGCCTCATACCTGCGCTCCTTGAAACTCGCCCACTCGAGCTTCTTGGAGGAGATGGAGATATCCTCATGCAGCACCTCGGTGTCAGTGTGGTAGAGCTGCTGCACAGCGGTCAGGTAGTCCACTCCGAAGCTCACCTTGACCGGACGGACAAAGGAGCCTCCTTTAGGGTGCCTGGAGAGGAGCAGAAAAACCATCATTTGCTCATTTCCGATCACACATGGTATTTTCAAATAAGCAAATTATTCTGATTGTGGATTGAGCTATTGACTCTTATGCTGTTGTTGAATCCCATACGGAAAACATATATATAAAGCTTATAAAATGTGTATCTCCTTTGTATGAAACTTGTATGTAAAGCATACAGCAGTGAATGCGGATATAAGATCCTTAGTAAATTGAAACCAAATGAAACTTCTATGATTTGGGTATTTATCAGAATAGTATATGATACATATGATGTCCTTATTCTTCTTTTTATTATCTTGTATGAAAAGAATGCAAAAGTGGCCACTTTCAAGAGTAAATATAAGAATATATATATAAGCATATAAGATAGTCATAAGCTTTTTTCTGTTTCTTTTCCGTATGGGATATATCAAATGTCAAAAACAAGTTTGTCATTAAGTCAAACAAATGTAAAACTTAAGTTAAATTAAAGTGACAGCAGCAGCTTAGAGTTACCTGCAGGTGAAGTACTGGACTCCCTCGTGGCTGCCGTCATGTTTGCCTCTCTCTGGGTTATCCCACTCAACGCCGAGCCACAGCCCTTCACACACAAAACACTTGGTGAGACTATATGACCAAAATCTTCTGTTACAATAGACCAGGTCATTAGTCAATATATGTCTAAGCTATATCATGATAGACACAATATAAAAATATACACAATGGATATATTTTATTGTTATGACAACATACAGTTCTTGACAAACTTATTATCCAACCACCCAGTGTGAGGTGTTTACCACCGCTGCCCTAAATTAAAAGTATTGATGATTTCCAAAATATTCTTTTATGTTTTTGTAATCATTAATCCACCAGTATGTACAAGCTCTTTAATCAAAGTGACATACTTAATGCCAAAACATAATTATAGTAATAAATATTAGACCACATATCCTGTTTGTCTCAAAGAGCCTCCAGCATCATCTGCTTCACTTTAACTGGACTCTTTCTTCCTCACTGAGTTCACTACTCTTCACCATTTTGAACAGGAGTGAGGAATTTAAACTGAATTCACCTTTTTAGACCCAAATTTGATCCTGAACACTGGAATTCACTGAGAAGTCAGAAATGAATCCAGAATAACAAACAAACACTAAAACACATTTTTCTGTCCAGGAATGACAGGAAATAACTACAATTTAACATCTCTGTCAAAAATAATAATAATAATAATATGTGTTTTGATTTTTTTTGTAAAACAGTAAATCTGAAAATTCCTGAGTAACTACAATAATTATATCTTAGCATTAAAGGTGTGGCTTTGATTAAAATGCTTGCACATACTGGGGGATAAAAAATTACAGAGACATTAAAATATTTACAGTACTGTTAATTTAGGTAAAGCACTATACAGTATATTATTATAAAATGAGCAGACTAGTTTTACATGACTGTTACTTTTGTACTTGAACACAACGCAGGGCTCGTAACAGAGTGGCCTACCTGTCCTGTTCCACCTCTGTCAATAAATGAATGAGATTTCCATCCGACACCTCCGGCTCTGAACTTACCTGCTGTCGGTGGCACCGGGCCCACATACCGCACCGTGCCCCGCTCCCCGTCAGACAACACCCGCCTGCCCACCGTCTCCGGCTGGTCACCTCCCATCGAAGTCCCCTTTTGTATCATCACAACATAATGCTAGCTCTACTGCTAGCTACCCATTAACCGCTTATTGTGACGTTATTCTACACTTCTCCACAAGTGTGAGAACACTAAACCAATATCTGACATAAAAAAGACAAATATAAACCACATGCGATGTTTTGAAAGTAGCGTTTGCGGTGTTTTAGCTCATAGCTTAACGTTAAGGCACCAACTGTTAACACCCACTTTGACGACTCTTGCTCACCGGAAGTGGCATCTTTCGGAGATGCACACATTTATGACACGCTTTTCAAACAGAAAAAAATATTATAAATGTATAGATTATTAAGTACACATTTGTGTTTACGTACCGTTTGAATCCACTATTTTAAACCTAATACATTCGGTCCATTAGCGATAAATCTACGTTGATCACGACAACAAAAAGGAACCATTATGCCGCCGTGACCTTGTTCCATGTGGGAGCTTATTCACAGTAGGACGAACTGTAAACGTGAGAACGTGTGTGAAAACTCATGTTATTAGCGTCTGAAGTCGTAGAAAATCGTGTAATTGCGGCAGTTTAGTCGGTAAATTGCGAGTTTCAATATACGGGACAAAGCGGAAGTTAGCTTTCGAGTGACGCTGGAATAATCTGGGTGAAAACATGAAGAAGACACTCCAGAAGAGGTTTGTTTACACGTTTATCAGGATGTTTATTTCATATACAACCGCTATGAGCTTAATAACAGTCAGGAAAATTACTATTTTTAATTATTTAATTAAACTGTTAATTGATATCAAGTCTCGGTTTATATTCAAGAGGGAATTATATTCTACTGCAGTATTGTCGTACAGTGACACTTGCAATTTTACTGAACTGAACCACTGCTGGTCTCAAGGCTGTGATGTTTTGAGATTTAAACACACATTCATGCCCACAGAGAAAGTGGAGGATGTGCTATACTTACGAATAAATATGAGGTATTTGTACTTAATATTATTACTCATTTACTCATACGCTACATGTATCTGTCAGCTTTAGTTACTTTGTAAATTGAGTTGTTATTCCTGCTCAAAATAACTATCATGTTGAGTTTTAAAGCCCTGGTTATCATTGCTGTCAGTAGAGTGTACATATCCATCCCAACACAGCAGATGTTCTGTCATGTTTTCTGGGTTTTCCACTTAAGTGTTTCTGTCCTCAGTGAAGAGGCGTCACCGGGGCAACCGGCAGCTGACTATGTCGTGGGTCAGGTGTCAGGAAGTTTGTTCCAGAAAAAGTCTGCAGCATCTGGATCACTGTCGGCTTTATTCAGCACCTCTGCACCAGCTACACCTCTTCTGTTTCGGCCTGCTCCCAAGGTCAGTCAAACACAAATGCCTAGTTTTCTTTTTTACTGAGTCTGATTAATTTTCTAAAACATTTGCAGTGTGTTCCTGGTGATGAGTTTTTAATAGTTTTTGGACAACAATGGAGCTCTATGGCACAGGGGAAGGAGTTACTAGTTAGTATTTAGATTCTCTGTTGGTTTGAGTCTGAACATGAAGAAAAATATAAACTATCTCCAGATCTGTCCTCTGATATGTTCCATGTGGTTGTTTTTGTTCTGTTTTTACAGCAGCCTGCTCCAAAGAGCACAGAAGAAAAGGAGCAGCAGAAGGAAACTCCAGGGGTCAAAGGTCAACCGAGCCAGAAGAAGCAGAAGCTCCTCAAGGAGAAATCAGAAGCCGTCCAGAAGCTGGAAAACAGGTGAGGAGAAACAATTTCTACTTCTGTCTTGCCATATGCTTTGCTCTTCTCTTTTCCTTCTTTGTAATTCTTAATGTTGTAATTCTTGAAGGTTTTGTCGTGTAAAGGACTCTCTCCATCTTCTTCCTCTGTTGGATTCAGGGAAATCACCTTGCAGAACGCAGACGAGCTCGAGCAAAAGCAAAAGGCGTCTGCGAAGAAGAAGAAGAGGAAAGCGCAGGAGCCGGATGGCCAGAACGATAAGGAGCACTGGGTGATGAAGAGGCAGAGGCTGAAGGCCAGAAAAGAGGAAGAGGTGATAAAGGCGAAGAGGACGGTGTTTGTTGGCAACCTGCCGCCCAGCTGCACCAAGAAGGTACAGAGAGGACAGAGCATTTCAGCTTGTTTTTCATCACAGAAAGGTCATACTCTCATAGTCAATTTTTTTCCTCACAATTAAATTCGACTGTACAAATAAGGAAGACAATTTTACATTGGACGTTGTTAGCAAGTTGTGAATTTCTATACATGTATTAAGCTGTGACCTCACGGAAACAAAATTCTGTCCTTAGATTGATGTAATGTTAAAATGGTCCTTAACTAATCCAGGACTGGGATCAGATTTCACTTAACGAGAACAGACTAGAGATAATCAGTGGCAGATTATTTGAAATAAAACAAACCTGGTTCAAACAAACCTTTTTCAGACGCTGCAGACCCTCTTCAGGGAAAAAGGATCCATCGAGTCCATCCGGTTTCGCTCTGTGGTAAAAATACAAATAATGCTAGCAAACAAGTTTACGAAAAAAACAAACTGTAACTCCTCATCAGCTCCTGTTGATTGATCTGTTTTGTTTGTTCCCTGCAGGTCAGAGATGATCCTCTCATGTCCCGCAAAGTAGCATTTATCCAGTAAGTTGCTGTCTGTAGAGTTCAGTCGATAATCGACCAAAGCAACTATTACTACTATGTGGTGTTGTCATCTTTTAATTTTTTTTTTAAACTTCACAGACGCAAACTTCATCCCAAAAAGCAAAGCATGAACGCCTACGTGGTATTTAAAGACGAGGACTCAGTCGCCAAAGCGTTGGAGAGGTCAGACATTAAATGGTTCCCACAGATTCGCTCTGTTCATCTCACTGTCAACAAGCTTCCTTCTGTTTGTCTCTGTTGACAGGAACGGCATGGAGATCGAGAAAGACTTTCACATCCGAGTGGACAGAGTGACAGACTCATCAGTGAGTCTCCATGTTACACTTCATCTGAGAATTTGAATTTAGAATTTTTGAAATGTTGGAACATATTTGATGACATTGCTCTCGTCTTGCAGTACGATCACAAGCGCTCCATATTTGTGGGGAATCTTCCTTTCGGTGAGTCTCTGCACTTTTAACGTTGGTGATTTGTCATTTTACATTTACGTTAAAATGCTGCGTGTGTCTTTAGAAATTAATGAACTGGCTTTTCGGCGCCACTTTGAGAAATGTGGCTCATTGGTGGCCGTGCGAGTGGTGCGAGACCCGAACTCTGGTCTGGGGAAAGGATTCGGCTACATCCTGTTTGAGGTGCGACAAAATGATCAAATGATCTCCTCGTTTCAGTTTGTGTTCTCTGTGTTGTTTTTCTTATTTCTTTGACATTTCTTCCTGTTGCAGAGCACTGACTCAGTGCAGCTGGCTTTGGAGCTGGATGGCACCCAACTGGAGGGCAGGTCCATCCGGGTGAAGAGGTCGGAGAAGCAGAAGAGCAAAACTGATGGTAACGCAACCACAGGGAGGACCGGCAAGGGCCCTAAGAAGGGCCCAACGAAGGGTCCCATAAAGGGTTCAGCTCAGGAGAGAGGAGGAGGAGGAGGTCCGGGAGGTTTCAAACCTCAGAAGAAATTCTCTGGAAACCAGCAGAAGTCGACTAAAAGCTCCACCTCCTTCAAGGGAGAGATGGTGGATCCAAACAAAAAGAGTAAGAAGAAAGGACTGAAAAAGAAACTGAAGCCTAAAAAGACTGTTCATATCTGAAACCTGAACTACATCCTACAAAATAAACAAGTAAAAGTGAGTGAGGACTCTTTCTGGAAGATGAAGACCAGGCCTGTTTTATATTCCTCTGTGTTTTGAGTTAAATATTTCAGTCCTGATCCTAACTATCAAATATTCGTTCATTTTTGGATTTTGAACCCCTTAAATGTCACTTTTACATGCTGTCACTGTTTTTTGTTTTTTAGTTTAAAAAAAACACAGAATTGTTTTCTGTATATTAAACATTCATATTGTAAAAAGTGTAATTTTCATGTTTGTTCCTTATGATAAAGCAGCTTTGGCAGGTCCCAGTTTATTTCCTGTTGCAGTGGTTGCACTGCAAAAAAAAAGTGGTGTCTAAAAACAGGATAAAAAATTAAATCTGAGGAAAAATGTGAAATTATCTGTCCGTGCGTGGGTTCTCTCTGGTACTCCGGCTTCCTCCCACCATCCAAAAACATGCATGGGGATTAGGTTAATTGGTTAATTTAAATTGACCGTAGGTGTGAATGTGAGTGTGAGTGGTTGTCTGTCTCTATGTGTCCTGTGATGAACTGGACACTTGTCCAGGGTGTACCCTGTCTTTCACCCTAAGACAGCTGGGATAGACTCCAGCCCCCCTGACCCTATGAGAGGAGAAGAGGGAGAAGATGGATGGATGGATCCTGCACTGCCGTTGCTGGTAGGAGGTGGAACAACACTGGAAAGAGGGAAAGCTCCCTCCAGAAATGAAAGTAAAGTTTGTGGTCGAGCTGCAGACGAGACGAGTCGTTTCTCTCTGAAAGAAAACTCAAACTGAGTTCATCAGGTCTTTCTGAACAACACTGGTGAGTACAGCTGATAATATTTAGACTTTGAACAACCAGGATTAACAGAAAACAACAGGAAGTTCCCCTCTTTTCAGTTCATCCTTATAATGGCTGTTTGTCTTCAGGTCCACTGTCCACTATCCCACTTTAACAGCTTCAAACTGTCTCTCTGTGTCTGTTCTCAGGACTTTAGTAACTTCTGACTGAACCTCTGTGGTTTAGAGTTTAGTTTCACTTCTACTTTCCTGCTATTATTACTGGTTACTGATCACTTCCTTCATACTGCTTTCTCTATTTCCTCCAGCTCTTTCACATTAAAAGCTTTCCACCAGTCAATCAGTGGAAGAGGCTTTTAATCTGAAGCAGCAAGAGGAAATGCAACGTATTCATTGTCAAGAGCTTTGATAGAAGTGATATTTTTTTTAATAAGTAAATGTCCATAACATGTTGTGTAGAGCAGAGTAGTGAGCTTGAGCTTGTCTCAGACCATCTTTGTTGCTACAAGTCAGAAAAGACTCAACTGATTAATAATATGTTACACAGTAATCACACTTGTTTCTATTTAAAGTAGAAGTAATTAAAATATATTTTAATTTAATATTTTGTCTCTTCTTTCACATGTGTGCATGTGTAGAAATGGCTGCTGCAAACGATCTTCACTCTGCAGATCAGTTTCTGTGCTCCATCTGTCTGGATGTGTTCATTGATCCAGTCTCCACATCATGTGGACACAACTTCTGCAAGAACTGCATTAATGAACACTGGAATATGAACAACCAGTACCTGTGTCCGATGTGTAAAAAGGTCTTCAACACAAAACCTGAGCTGCATGTCAACACTTTGCTCTCTGAGATGGTTGCTCAGATCAGACAGTCATCTGAACAGAAAGCCAGCAGCAGAAGATCAGAGCAGCAAGTGTCCAAACCAGGAGAAGTTCCCTGTGATGTCTGCACTGGAACCAAACTGAAGGCCCTGAAGTCCTGTCTGGTATGTCTGGTCTCCTACTGTCAGACTCACCTGGAGCCTCATCTGACGATGTCACGCCTGAAAAGACACCAGCTGATCGACCCTGTGGAGAACCTGGAAGACAGGATGTGTATGAAGCACGACAAACCTCTGGAGCTCTTCTGTCAGACCGACCAGACATGTGTCTGCATGCTCTGCTCTGTTTTAGACCACAAGAGTCATGATTTTGTTCCTCTGAAAGAAGAATATGAAGGAAAGAAGGCTGAGCTGGAGAAGACAGAGGCTGAAATTCAGCAGATGATCCAGAAGAGACGACTGAAGATTCAGGAGATCAAGCACTCAGTCCACCTCAGTAAAGAAGACGCAGACAGAGAGACAGCAGAAGGTGTTCAGGTCTTCACTGCTCTGATGGAGGCTGTTAAGAGAGGCCAGGACAATCTCATGGACACCATCAAAAAGAAGCAGAAGACAAGAGAAAAAGAGGCTGAAGCTTTCATCAAAGAGCTGGAGCAGGAAATCTCTGAGCTGATGAAGAGAAGCACTGAGGTGGAGCAGCTCTCACGCTCTGAAGACCACCTCCATCTTCTCCAGAGTGTCCAGTCACTAAACACCCACCACCCTCCACCCACCAAGGACTGGACAGAGATCAGCATCCCTCCAGCATCATATGATGGGACTGTGGTGAAAGCTGTGGTTCAGCTGGAGGAGACACTCAGTAAAGAGATGAAGAAGCTGCTTGCTGAATCTGAGCTGAGGAGGGTCCAGCAGTATGCAGTGGATGTGACTCTTGATCCTGATACAGCTCATCCTCAACTCATCCTGTCTGATGATGGAAAACAAGTGAATACTGGTGATGTGAGGAAGAATCTTCCAGACAAACCAGAGAGATTTCATAGATGTGTCTGTGTTTTATCAAAGCAGAGTTTCTCTTCAGGCAGATTTTACTTTGAAGTTCAGGTTAAGGGAAAGACTGAATGGTCTTTAGGAGTGGCCAGAGAGTCGATCAACAGGAAGCGAGGAATACCACTGAGTTCTAAGAAAGGTTTCTGGATTATATGTTTGATAAATGGAAATGAGTTCAGAGTTCTTGATCCCCCGTCAGTCCTTCTCTCTGTGAAGTGTCAGCCTCAGAAGGTGGGGGTGTTTGTGGATTATGAGGAGGGTCTGATCTCCTTTTATGACGTCAATGCTGCAGCTCTTATCTACTCCTTTACTGGCTGCTCCTTCACAGAGAAACTCTTCCCATACTTCTATCCTGGTCTAAATTATGGTGGCGAAAACTCTGCACCTCTGATCATCTCTGCTGTCTGACTAAACTAATCACTGATTTCATTATTTCCTGTATTGATTTATTTTCAACAAACAAATGACTGAAACCACCAGAACAATGAGGCCTATTGTTTTGGTCGTTTGTTTGTTTTCTGCCGCAACAGGGGTTTAAGTTTCTGGACTCTCTACCAGTCAGAAGTGAAGAATCCTCTTGTCCAGTTGACTCTTTTTTGCACTTTCAGGTACACAAAGGATGGAAAAGGTTAATTAAGAGAAGAGATGCAAACAGAATTGCATATTTTGTGTGAAAAGTTTTATAAATTACTGGTCACTAATTGTTTCACATATACTGGTAAGATGGTTTATGAGTCAAAGAAATCTGTAAATATGTGATTGGAAAATAAAAAATAATCTAAATTTGCCATGGAACACAAGGCCTGTGTAAGCAGAGACCAAAAATGTAACAGAAAAGCCCACTTTACACTTAATATGCATTTCATGACAAATACATCATTTCCTGTGGCATTTTCACAATAAAAGCCCATCTGTGTTTCTTCAGTTGGACATTTTTGATGTGAAAATGAAAAATATCAGAAACGTTTGTCACCTGTCTGGAGTTTGACTTATATCAAAACATTCTTCACAAACTCTGAGCTTGATAATAATATTAATATTACTAATAATATTTTCCACATGGCTCCATATTTTTTTGTTCTTTTCTTCTTTTTTCTGTTCAAAGTAGAAGTGCTCTTCTTTTCTTTTTACTTGTTGATATTATTTTATTGACATTATCAAAGCATAAGCAGCAGTTTGTTGTGAGCCATCGACTGAACTATAAAGTGTGAAGGATGCAGGTTGTGCAGAATAAGTGGTTCTAATATAAATCCTTCCTTTGCCTACCTTTCAAGGAGGAGTAGAGGAATGAAAACAGCAGAACCCCAAGATCCACTTACAGTTTCTCCAACAAACTCTTTCTGTAACAAAGCACAAAAAATCTGAAAAAGGAGGTTAGCATCTGATTATTCTCTGTTAAATTACATTACAACCAAACCTGAAACTAATGTCACTTAAAAGTTCTGATTAGTGAACTTGCAACAGTACCTTAAATAGTATTAGACATTGAATAATACACATGCTAAACTCTGTCCCTTCACCTAAAGTCATACTCCTGTTTTATTAGTAAATGTTCTATCTACAAATCATCAAATAAAACACACAAGCTCTTATTCAGCTTGTTTCTCCCTCTCTGCTACATTAGCTATGCTAGCTAACTGCTATGCTAGCTGCTATGTTAGCTAACTGCTTAGTTACCTTACTGCTATGTTGTGTCTTCTAACTGCGATATTAGCTAACCACACATAAACCCAACTTAAAGGCTAACCTTGAAGGATGGGTTAAATGCAGTCGTCAAATGTCACTCTGTACTTGTATAATGTGAAAATTACTAATAAAGCAATAATACTACTGTCTCCCAAATGCTATGTTAGCTAACTGCTATGTTTGCTAACTGTGATGTTAGCTGGCACAGAATGGTAAATACATAACAAACACTCACCACAGATTTGAATCCACAAATCGTTAAAGGTGTTTCCATTACTCTCCATGTAAAGCAGGTTAAGCCTATGACTTTTTAATACACAGAATAGTAGTTTTAGAAACAATCTTGGTTAAAAACAGGCACTTTCGTGTTTCCTAGGGTTGGAAAAATACACTATATTTTACTGTATAAAACAATATATTCTTTCCTTGTGAGATGGATCACTGTTGTTGAGTTGGTCACACCAACACAATATATAATAATATTATTCACATTATTAATACATATGAAGAATAACACATGCAGTGTGTTCAGGATGATCCACTCTGAACTGAGACTAGGTGATTCAAACAATTAGATATGTATGAAACGTATGACAGAAACTTTGACGGCCAGTGTAATAATAATAATAATAATAATAACATAATAAGACTATTTTCCACCTGGCATTTGTGTGTTAGTCACATGCACAGCAACGTGCAAGAAAGCTCACACCTATCGACCACATTTTAAAATCAATTAAACTCTCAAGAGGATTTAAGATTTTGTTCACATTTTTATTTTTTTCCTAAAGAGGTTCGTCCTCTTTGAAATGAACAAAATCACCTTTTTAAAAAGTGTTTCCACGTCGAGACCGAACAGAAAGACGAGTGATAACAAAAAACAATAAATACTTTGTTAAGCATCCGAGCAGAGAGAAAATTCCTGTTTGTGTCACTTTCTACGACTGATATCATAATAACCATGAAGATAGTTGGTATAAACCTGGTACATGATGTGTGCTACACCACCCTGAAGGAAGGAGCTGATTCATGTGAACACCCAGTCCGGTTGATGGGTCCATAACTAACGATGGTGGAGTGGGGACAAGCTGTAGTATTTCTCTGGCCATTATGATCCAGATACTCTTACTGCCCCAAAACAGCTAATTTAAGTAAAAACAAACACTACTGTCATAGATAAACCAGGAATAAAAAACTAATTCCCTTTAGGACGCCTTGATGGGATGTGATGGAGGCGTTGGCAGGTCGTCATGGAAGGAGGGGTCCACATGAAGAGGAGATGGAGGAGGAGGTGCAGATTGTTTCCTCTCCATCCTCTCATTCTATATCGTCCTCGCTCAGACTCTGTGCACTCACAATACGCTGCAGGACAGAGGCAGAAAACAAAATGCAGTGTTTTGCCTTTTTCTTGTTTTAATTATATTGATTGGTTTTGTTGTTGCTGTTTCTGTGTGGAGAACAGGAAAACTGCTGGAGATCCAGAGAGAATAAAGAGAGACCTACCTGGCTGATGCTGGGCAGTTTGGTGAGCAGCATCTGGAAGACAGGCGGTGGCAGAGTCTGCTGCAGCACCTGCAGCAGCTGCTGAGGCTGACCGCACACCGCGATGGCATTGGTCAGGTGGTCCACACCTTTCTCATAGTCTCCTGTGGAGAGAAGACTTGTAAAGACTCACTTACAGACACCAAAAAGACCACAGGACGGACCCTGAGACAACTCTCACTGTTGCCTGGGAACCAATAAAATCTAATGAACGTGAAGGAGGCCTTACCCTGAGCCAGCAGCTCCTCCCCTAGCTGGATCTCCTCCAGAAAGAACTTCTGCACCGCCTCTGCGTCCTTCAGGTCCGGCAGCTGCAGGACAAAAAACAGGTCGTGAAAGTCTCTCTTCATCCCATAAACAGTAATAAACTCCAGTCAGCTGAACTCCAACCGTCCATCAAAAAAGGTTATCCCAATTAGCAGCTGGATAAAAGCAACCAGCTGCTCACTGAACATGTAGAGGGAGACTGCTAAACTAGAAATGATCACCATATTCTTGTGTATTTATGTGCAACATTATTACCTTCAAGTCCAATTAGAACAATTTTTGCAAACTTTCCCCACTGTTTAATTTATAAAGTTTTAATTTATAGTTTTTTGATACTTTTGTTTTATTTTGTTCAGCGTATTCAGAGTAACACAATAACAAGTGTTTGTGCTCACCTTTGCCAGGCCTGCCCTCTCTTTGGCTGCCTCCTGCTTTCTCCTCCCTGAGACAGAAACACAAAGTCCAAATTATTACTGTTTTCCAAAACTAGAAAAGGAGGAATAGTTGCAGCACACTCTTAATAACAAACATTTTTTCATATTTTAAAGTAAACCTTTAAAAGTCACCTCCAGAGAAGTGATTTAATCAAGACAGCTGTTCTAATGTCTCTCTGTTTTCTGGACAAAGAGAAGTAATTACTGAATTTAAATACATTAAATAACTATTCATGAAAATCTTAAGGGTTATAACTTTAACATAAGGGTTTGACTTGTTTTCTGCAGTTTTACTCATGAAGTATTTTTTATACCTTTGTGATATGCAAATATGTTAAATCAACAGGATGTCCTGCATTTAGAGCATTTGCATTGGGTCATTGGGTTGTCTCAGCTTCACCTCCATCATCATCTGCTTCACTTTAACTGGACTCTTTCTTCCTCACTGAGTTCACTACTCTTCACCATTTTGAACAGGAGTGAGGAATTTAAACTGAATTCACCTTTTTAGACCCAAATTTGACCCATAATAACTAGAATTTGTCAAGCACTCACAGTGAAAAATGGGCATACCATCCATTTTAACTCAATTCATTTTCAACATTTCCTACCATTTCTTAGCTACATGACTAAAGTGAAGCCACAGCATGTGGAGTTATTTGCAAGCATAAAACAAAAAAATGAGTCAAAAAAAAAAAACTAACAAAACAAAACAATGAATGACACAAAAACATGGCTTAACTGAACTCTTCCGGAGCTCGGGTATAGGCTAAGTTAGTCTAAAAATTGTACTTGTCCTAACTGGTGATGCTTGGTTGGTTAGCCGTATTGACCCAAACCCTGATGGGCTTAAGTACTGTCTTAAATATTTATCGCAAAGTATTTTGTTTTTTTTGGTTAAAGAGAAAATATTTAAAACGTCGGATAACTGAACGCAGTTCTGCTACAGAGGTTCATCAAAGAACCAATGAACGGGTTGAAGCGGGACTAGAGCCTGTCACAGAAGCTAACGCTATCTGCATTTTAACCATCATGCTAAACCAACCAAACCCGAACAGAAACACTCCGGACCGGGTCCGAGCTGCTAGGCCTGATGAAGGTGAGGCTGAGCAGGAAGAAGAGGTCAACACTCACGTTCTCGCAGCCTGTTCTTGAAGTTAGGGTCACTCCGTCTTTTCTTGTCGAAATAAATGCAGTAACCGACAAGCAGAGCGCCGCACACCCCCGCGGCTAGCGCACTGGTCCTGCCGCCCATCATAACTCCCGGGACCCGCTCGGTTCGAAGAGGATTCGGTTAAATTTACCGTTTTTTCTCCGGTGGCCGGTTTACGTCAGGGGGCTGGTGGTGCGACTCAGGACAGGAAGGACCTCTGAGGACCCCGCCGTTTGACAGCTTATAGTCGCCTGTAAATTGCCTGACCGGAAATGTAAAGAATTAAAATATTTTCACAGCTAAAGACGCTTCAAATGAGCTGATAGTGGAATGACTGAATGAATGTCAGTGGTGTGAAATTAAACAACGCCACTCATGTTTTTAAACATACTTTCTGATTTTTAATTTTATGCAGTCCCTAATTTAGTCTACATATTGTATTTTTTTACATTGATGCATTTCCATTGCTTTATGTGCCTTTCAAGCTGCCTTTATTTACCTACTTTTATCTTTGTACCAATGTTACACGTGATTTATTGTTAGGCATTCATTGTGGATAACAATGGAATACGAAGTTTTTTAAACAAACTTTATTAAGCGACGTACAATAGCGACAACCGCCAGGGGGTTACAAACATTTCAAAAGTAATAAGTCAAAATATCTTACACAAATAATTTAAAAGGAGCACATAAATCTAAAGTCTTAATGGCTCTTTACAGGTTACATCAGTATGTATGGTGTTGACAAATGTTGATATAACACTTTAAAATGTGTCATTGAAAAGAAGAAAAAATGTTTGGTGATATTCTTTGCAAAAAAATCACAACATTTAAAACTGAAGGCAAGTGAGGAAATATTTGTGTAAATTTTAATTATGACCCTTTAAATGTAAAAAAGATATTTCTAAAATATGTGTATAATTCATGCATTACAAACAGACGCAAACAGGCTGAAATAAACGTCTCTTTTTTTGATTGATTCTTTTTAAGTATTTAATTATTATCTTGTTCTGTTTTTATCTTGTACCCAGTTTGTTGCAATTCCTCACACTTACCCACAGTGAGTGCTGCATAAAACTGTTTGGCATATATAATTGTATATATGTACTGTATATATTCAATAAAAACATTAAATAACATGCGTCACACCCTGGGGTATGATGGGTATAGTAGGCCAAACACAGTGGCAGTGACTCAAGTCTGTCAGCAGGGGTAGATGTTGATCCACCACAACCGCTGTGTAACACAAACACACTCTGAGAGTACACACAGTCTGTCACAGTCCAACAAACACACACACCCCTGGACTGTGTGTGTGTGTGTGTCAGTCTGCTTCCTGTCAGACTGTGATATCTTGATATTTGGAGGCCTGTTGGCGTTTAGGATTGAAACAGACAGTCAGCAGATCGCACGGTAGCATGAATGAACAACAATGGAATGTGTGTTTGTCTGCAGAAACACACACACACACACACACACACACACACACACACACACACACACACACTTGCCTGGACGGTTTAATCCAAGCTGTCCATGGAAGATCAGGACAGCCTCTGTTTACATCCAGTTTATCTGAATGATGAAAGGAGGAACACAGGTTACTATTAGTAACCACAGGGCTTGACCCCATTTGTTTACCAAATGAACCATGAACAAAATGATGCTTTCACATTCAATCTACCCTTTTTTGAAGAGTGTACCTTCACACTTTTCCACTATTGGAACAAAACTGGACAATCACGCCAACTTAAAGCAGTGATTAGCGCGATTAGAGGTTCGAACAAGCTCTGACTTTTCATCCTCCACATAATTAGACAAACAACTGAGTCTAAAGGCTCTTTCACACCTGCCTTGTTTGGCTCCTGACTCTTAGATTCTTAGTTCGAGCCCAGCCAAAATTACAGGTGCACCAAACAGCCAAGCCTTGGTCTGTCCAAAAGAGTCGGTCTCGATCCAGATCAAACTGATGTTTCAGACTTACCAACAAATTACATGAAGCTCTGGCAGACTGAAAAGTGAAGTCGGAAAAAACAATAAACATTTTTCAATTCAACTATCTCCCGGGAGGAGACAAGAGGATGGATAGGAAACCCCATCTACTATCCAAGCAGACTTACCTCATATAGGTGATGTATGTCTGCTGAAAGTTTTTTTTTTGCCAGATTGTGAGTGTCTGACAGCATGATGGAAAAGACAATACATAGAAATTAAACATTTTTTCTTTCTTTTTCAGTGGATTACTCTCTAATTTTGGCCTGTCTGCAGTTTTCATTTGAATCACTAAAAGACAGTCTGGAATATAACTGACCGTGTGTTTCTGGTTTTGCATCTGCATATCTGAACGTTTCCAGCCAATGCAAACCTTTTTGGCCATGTTGCGTGTGTGCGTGTTGAAGGTATCTTTTAGTCTGTTCTGATGCATGAAGCGTGTTTGCTTTGGCAGCGTCCTGCTCGCCACAGGTGGCAGCTCTCTGTGTGAAGCCTCCACTGAGGACCGTTAGATCTGGTCCACAAAGAGGACCAGGACTGCGTGATCCTACAAAACGGAGCGGATCAGTGAGAATACTAATACCAGCGACACCATAAGTAAACTCCATAAAGCTGTGTGCGTCTTTCCTCAGGCCTGCAGACTCTCACTCGTACTGAAATGTGAATTCATGGTTCACTCCAGAGTCTTTGAAGAACAGTGATTTTCTTTCAGCCTGCGTCACTGATGGATTTAAAAACTTATCTTGCCTGAATTAGTGATGGTTGTGGGCGTGAGGGACCCTCACAGTAAATCCACTGATACCTATTAGTTTCACCACTTTAGTAGACCAACATTTTACAGAAATACTGTATAACAGGACACTCAGTTCGGACTACACATTCATCCATTCATGTTGGCATGAAGGAACAATGAAAATGCATGGAGAGGCTGTTGGTCAGTGTCTTAAAATGAACCCTTTCAAGGTGTTTTCCTGTTCATTAACCCCTCAGTGTTACTGCTGAATGTTATTCACTATTTCAGAGGTAGTAGTGGACTCAGTTTTGGAGCTATGGTATCATATTAAACCAGATAACCACCACAGTTACCAACCAGCTCATACTAGCTCAGTGAGTAGTCTGGTTTATTCTAGTAGGTATGCAGGGATTTTAGCCCCAAGAAAAAAAATGTTACTGCTTCCCCCTTAGTGGAAAATTTACACAGTTTACACTACTCATTTTAGTGATATTTTTGACTATGATTCTAATATTAGTTAAAAGAACAACATGACAGTTACTTGGTAGAGGAAGCACTGAATGAAATATGAGCTAATATGGAGAGCAACGTGAGCTAGCTTAAAAAGCTAGCTTATAAACTCTGGACAAAGCTAGGAGTAGCTAACAGGCTAATGTTCCAGAACTTTCCATCACATGAACCACTAACAGACCCACCTTACTATGAAAG